>OX459099.1:16383074-17064536 GCA_949775045.1 Metridium senile | reverse complement strand
GGGGGGTACTCTGCTATGATTTGGGCAGGGGTGTTCCGCTGGGATCCTAAAACAGTTACCCTGTTTATGACAGAAAAAAACAAATTCTTAATTACACCCTGTTTATGACAAGTGATAAAAATGGGACCCTGTTTATGACAGTTTAGGACCATGTTTATGCCACGAAAACGTGCTGTATTTCCCGACAGGCAAAAGACCGCGCTGCTCATCATATTACCTAATTACTATACCTGATTATGACAAAAAAAAAATAAGGAAATTGGGAAATGGGGTAAATATATACCCTGTTCATGACAGAAAACTAAAACAACCATACCCTGTTTATGACAGAAAGCTCGAAAAACCATACCCTGTTCAGCGGATCATCCCCGTATAGTAAATATATGGGAGTACCCCCCCCCCCCCCCCCGGGGTTTCTATGTCATCGTGACAACATTATCAAGTAAATGATAATTTATATACTTATATTTATATACATGTGTATATCAAGTAAAGACCATTGCAGTAAAGACCAAATGAAAATGTTCCAACCTCTTATTGTTAACGTTGGTCTAGCTTTGTATTTACAATGTTCACATGTATAATAGGCTGGTCAGTCACAACAAGTGTTTTCAAAATGGTTGTCATTTTTTTGATTGGGTGTATTGGTAACTATAACACACTAAAAATGTTTTCTTGTTTAGAGAACAGTTGATTGAAACTGTTTCTTCCATTTAATTTGTTTTGTTGTGAAACTAATTAGATTTTTTATATCATACCTATTCTGTGTTAATTAGGATATCTGCGTGAAACTTTTTACCTTAGAACAAGCAAGTAAAGTAAAAGTGGAAACATTCCCACTTTTAGTTCAGGTATGAGCTAGCTGCATGTAACTTTGCATTATATGTCATGAAATCAATATACTCCCGACACTTTGATGTTTTACTATCAAAGAAATGGTCTTTAAGCCACACTTTAATTGAACAAAGTTTGAAACATCATGTCTGCCATTTTGTAAGTTTTGTAAGTGATCATGTCCTTCCCTTCCCTTTCCTTCCTTCTCTTTAATAACTTCCCTTTTGAAAATAAAATTCATGGTTAGACCTTTGTTCTTACAGATTCTAGAAACAAAACTTGAGCAATCAGTTGTTGAAGATTTAGGTGTTCCCAGTTTAATTGACAAGTATCCTTTACATCTGATTCAGTAATATGAATCTTCAGATTTGGCTGACAAAATTATCATGATACCCTTTCCAAAAAAGGTAGTCAGGTCTGGAAAATGGTTGTGAATCACCATTTAACCTTATTGGAGCAAAAAGTAGCTAATACACCAGTTTCCTGTTATTAAGGTGTTTCCCAGTAGTTTTTAAGAGTGAATGGTCTGATCCCAGGTGTAATCGATGTAGATGAGGCATGATCGTCCGGGGTGGTGTAGTCTTGAGAAAGACTGATGGAAAAAAAACAAAAAAACAAAGACCCTAACAACCACATTGCGGAACATCACAAACATACTGGCCACTCCATTAACTGGGACTCTGCCGCTTCCATTACACATTGCACCAACTATCACCAACGCCCACTACTTGAAAGCTGGTACACCGGCTTGGAACAAAAGCCACTTAACCGTTGCATAACACTACCGGCTTCCTACAATAGACTCATTAACGACTTCAAGCATTCCGCTAACACAATGACTAACACCTACCCACGCATCAACAACAACATTACCGACGAACCAGACACATAAATAACACCGCTGTCTTTTCATTTTCTTTACTCTGAAGATGACTTCCGCTCAGGTTGTCGAAACGTCAGACATTAACACCATCAGTCTTTCTCAAGACTACACCACCCCGGACGATCATGCCTCATCTACAACCAGTAGTTTTTCTAATGACCACACTTCCCATTTTCATTTGGCGAATTGATCAACTTTCCCTGATCTGATCAAGATGTACTTTGCACCAGATACAAAGCATAGACATGGTAGTTTTGATTGATGTGAACTTCAAGTCAGTTGGAGTTGCTATAGCAATATAAAACAAAGATGCACTGCACTGATACAGTATTTTAGAAAAGGTGCATTTACCTAAGGAAAGCTTCAATTAAACAGAAATTCAAAAGTGTTTTCTATTGTTCGGAGATAATATTTCTTTGGGCTTTGCTTCTAATTATTTTGTGAATATTTTTACAAGGCTATCCAAGTGTAAATGTGCCTAAGTTTTGTGAAAATGGTAGAGTAGTGGCAGATCAAGAACAATTTAAAGGGTGTGGCTGTAAACTAGAAAGGGATCAGATAGTCTTTTTTAGTTCTTATCTTATCTGTTATTCTCATTAATGATTAGTCACCCAATCTAACCCTGGATCCAACCTTGTACTGTGTTGCTAGAGAATATGAAAAAATCCCTTGTCCAGAACAAGACCCATTTTTACTTTTGATTCAGGAAGATGTTAGATGCCCACACCCGGTAATATTTTTTCAAACATCGACAGAAATTAGCAGTGTAATAAAGTCTCCCAATAGTAGAATTCATAAGAACGAAAATTGGGTCCTGCTCTGGACTAGAGTACTCCTTGAACAGTTTATATTTTGAAAACAACCATGAACACCATATGAAAACAGCTTCATGAGACCCTTGCTGTAGTTTGAGATGTTTAGCCTTCATAGACCACTAGATATTTCACTTTTTGCATACAGTCATCAAAACAGCAGTCAACAGGTGAGAGATTAAAATTACTTATCATATTTACCTACATTTTGCCCTGAAGACCTAGGTTAAGCATCTTATTAATTAAGATTGTGTAAGATCTGGTAAGATCAGATAAGATCAAACTAAAACCTTGTCAAGTAAATTTACATGCCAAGATCCTGTAAGATCATGCCTGGATCTTGCCAGAGATATTAGATGGATCTTGGTAAGATGTTCAACCTGAGGATGCACTAGAGCGGTGGCGGATCTAGGGGTGGTGAATAGGGTGGCTAGCCACCCCCCATTTTTGCTCCGTTTCCTGCTTTTTTATTGTGTTTTATTTGATAATTAACATAAAAATAATTATGAACAATGCACAAATACCAAAATGTACGCTTCACATTCACCCCCCTAAAAATATTCCTAGATCCGCTACTGTAGAGGTGTAAAACCTCTGAATAAATGTAATCATGGAAGAAACAAATGCACATGCACATGCAATAACATTTTAGACATATTGTTATTTCTAAGTTTCTTTACTTGTAACTTTTATCTTGTCTTTAGTGCGACACTGGATCTATACCACTCTAGGTGTATTTGCAGAAAGGTTCCCAGAGCATATGGTTGCTCATTCAGACAGGCTGATATCAATTTACATCAATATTTTGAAATCAGAGGTAAGATGTGACTTTTTTTTGACTGACTGTGAACAATGTTATTAATTATTTTTTATTATAGTTTGAATTTCTCATCATAGTTGTACCGCTTTGAGTACACAATGAATCCTTGAGGAATTGACAAGTTTCTTAAATTTAATAATCATTTAACATGATTAGGTTTAATAAAAGTGCTTTGATAATTATTATCTAGTACAATTTGAATTAATTTTTTTAAAATATTAACTTTCCTAGTGCACATCCAAAGAGGTTTTAGGAACACAGAAATCTATTTTTAACCTTAGCTAATTTTTTTTTTCTTGGCATGACAATACCTTCAAATCAATGTTGCTGCAAGCTTATTATTAGGGATTTGGTTGTTGTTGGTTAATAATAAGAATTTTTATTATATATGGCTTAAAAATGTCTCGAATTCTGATTGGTTGACTCATGGTTCAGTGATCCAAAGGCATACTGGACCGTTTCTATGACAACAGTCCAATTTTCATATTTGTTTCAGACCAGGAAATTCAAAACAACTTGTGAAGTATTGCTGCAATTAATGTTTAATTATAAAATAAAGTCTTGTAATTACAGGTCTGTACAAAAAATTCAGACCTCTGTCTTTTTGTATGGACCTCACAGTGCTTGGTCCGTACTGTCATGGTTGGATATGGTTGATAACCTCTTATTAAATCATTGTATATTAAAGATGATCAGCAAGAAGTCCAAGAAACCAGACATGACCATTATTGCTGGATGCCTTAAAGGATTAACTTCATTTCTAGTCAACTTTACACACTCTTCACAGGAAGGTATATATAATATTATTAGTTTAGATGCCAAACTTTCCCTAGTCAAATCCAATTATCTTTGAGGCCAGCATTAAAATACAATACAATACAACAGGGATTCTGGCATTATGCGGAGGTGCGGACCCGCATAATTGACTACTTTCCGCATAATCCCGCATAATTTGCCAAAAAAAAAAAAAAAATAGATAAAAGCACCAAAAATGCACCAATGAAACAAATTAAATAGATAAAACAATAGATATATATTGGTTATCTCCCTTGCTTGCTTGAATAGTTTTTTGCCGTTTTGTTACAGTCGTACGAAGTACAAATTGTTCATTTTCACGGCTTACAAACCAGCCGTCGAAGCGACGCCATTTTGTTTTTATTTCTATAGTATTGGGCTTCCTGTATCTCAGCCCAGGCCCCATGCTGTTTGGCGGTTTTCCAAGATGGCGGTTTTCCAAGATGGCGGAACGTTTAATTAACGGAAATCGTTAGTTCTTTTGGTTATAGTGTTGTTATTAGTTTGAATTATTGATAAAAAACGAATGATATGACATTTATGTGTAAAAAAGAACCGAAATAGGAGAGCTAAAGTAATTGAATTAGTTTTATTTTAAGTTTTAAGCGATTACGTCATCCCGCATAATTTTCCGCATAATTTATCGTTTCTTCCGCATAATCTTCCGAAAAAATTCCGCATAATTTTGATTTTTCCTCCGCATAATGCCAGAATCCCTGATACAATACTTTTTTATTTATACCTTACACGAATTTACAATTTTTTTTACAATATATAAAATACAATAAGATATAATTTTAGGTATTGGTCCTAACTAATAACTAAAAAGTTAATGAGTTGTTAGGGCCATAATCTGTTATTCATTATGATATAAAGAAGAGGAATGACAAAAGAAAAGGAAAAGCCCACAACACAGCACAAAAACACGTTCTCATACATACATACACACAAAAAAAACACACACACACAATCTACAAAATTATGGCAAATTAGAAAAACTGTCCCTTACCAGAATAGAAGTAATTTTTCATAAATAATAATTAGTATGTATTCAGCATTTTTGCTTTAATACTGGCTTTAAATTTTTTGAAGCTGGTATTCTAAAAAGGCCAATAACTTCCATATCAGCTCTTTTGCACAGTGCCAGAAGATGATATGGGTTAAGTTTGGTCTATATTAAAAAAAAACCAGTGCTTAAAGTCAAACTTTAAGGCAATTTTGTTTGAAGTCTGAAATGTTTCAATCTACTTGTAATTTCAAAATAAGTGAGACACAGAAAGTGTTTGTCACAGTATTAGTAGACATTATTCGCCATTTCCCAGCTAGCTGCAATGTTGAGGTTTACAGTCTAAAATGCATTGTGATGACACAGCAAATCAACATTGGATTTGGGAAAGTTTGATATTGAACAAATTAAGGTGTCTCTTACCCTTCCAAACTGGTGCATGCATGAAGCAGGCATGATAGTGCATGCATGCAGCTATATAGTGCATGCATGCAATATGCAATATGCATAGTGCATGCATTGTATGCATGCAGCATGTATTTGCATACATGCATCATGCATTGCATGAATAGTGCATGCATGCAAAGATTCATGCAGAAAGCATGCAACCCATGCTGCATGCCTGCTTGCATGCATGCGAACACCCATGCAAGCATGCATGCCGCATGCATGCAGTGTTTAGAAGGGTAGTTATTTTTCTGTGAATGCCCAGTAGCAAGTGTCTGCAACTACCTTAAAGGCCTGAACATTAATTGCTTAAACACAAACTTATTAAAATCATAATACTATACATTAGTCACTCATAACATAACAGGAGTCACTCTCTCACACACCAATGAACCTAATCAATGCTAGATATTGTAACTATGACATTTTTGTTGTAGGCTCAAAATATTCTAAAGACATCTACACTTTTGTAAAAATGGCTATTAATCCACAGGTAAAGTTAAATTGTATAAAATTTATCCATTTACAGAACATTTTTAAGAGCCTTAGTTTGCAACAATAATTCCCATTAAATATACATATATTAAATGAAGTATGAATCAAGTTGCACTGTAAACCAACATCTACTTTTTCATTTTTATACATATTTTTTTATTATTATTTTCATCTAAATTTTGTTTTATTATTATTATTCAATAATAATATTGTCATTTAAATTTTAACTCTTGTAAATAATCTACAGCGCAGCTGAACATTCTCATGATAAACTGTGCTATATAAATGTTATTATTATTATTATTATTATTATTATTATTATTATTATTATTATTATTATTATTATTATTATTATTATTATTATTATTATTCTTATTATTATTCTTATTCTTATTATTCTTATTATTATTATTCTTATTTTTATTCTTATTCTTATTCTTATTCTTATTACTACGATGTGCCTCGATTTGTGTGTATTGGACATGTATGATGACAAATATATTTTGGTCATGAATGTGCCTTTCACGATTTTCTGTACATTCTAACAACCTTTGAAATAACTGGATGTACAGTGCTCTGAAATAACTGAAGTCTAAATTTTAGGTGGAGTTGACAAGATATGAAGTGCCAAGAGGTAGGAGCAAGCAATGCCACTTTAATGTATACAGTCAACTATCTGAAATAGATTATTAATGTATACAGTCAAGAGGGTCCTGAAGGGGTAAAATGGGATTGGCCTTATTTTTGACTGGGAAAATGGGATTGATGCACTGGGACTGGGATTTACAAATAAAAGAACAATAGAAAATGGGAATGGGATTGAAAACTTAAGAAAACTTAAGCAAAACTGATGGGATTATGTGATTTTTGACTGGGATTTGGTCCAAATATAAACTGGGAAATGGGATTTGGACCCCCCCCCCCCCCCCCCCCCCCTCCCCCCTTCAGGACCCTCAGTCAACTATCTGAAATAAATTATTAAAATTTTAATAAGTTGTCTCTGACCTTAAAAAACAAAAACGTGTGTTCTGGTGGTTGGTGGATCAGATTCTAGGCCTAATGGTCTTGGTTCAATAGACATCTTTACCTTGTTTGTTTGTTGTCCCATTTCATATCACATGATGCTAACTTTGGAGTTGATTCTTTCACATGTAAATGATATAACATGTTCATCACAAAAGAACAATTTTCAAGGGAAGGTAAAGAGGTCTATTCCCGGTCTGGGGGATTAAATTATGTGCTTAAACAAGATGCTTTCAAGATTTAAAAATCTCTCAGTGCCTTGTCTTCTCCGATAAAGATGAAAAGCTGGAGGTCTTGTCTACATTTCATCCATTTCAATCCAATATTATATAATAATTATTATAATAAAGGACATTTAAGAAATATTAATTAAAAATTAAATTTATATAAGGTGGACGTTAAATATCCTGTTATGCTGTTTGCAAGGAGTACAACAGTGAGGCTTCAGAGGCATTAATTTACCACACTCATTATTGTAAACTGATGGTTTACCGCAGTCCTCCACATATTCATGGTAGATTATAGTACTGTAGATTATAAAGTGCTATGAGTGCTATATAAATGAGGCATAATATTTATTATTATAATTATCTATTTATAGCTGGATTGAATCTCTTTGCAAAGCATTGTGGCCAACTAATAGATTTTGTGACACAAGATTATCAGGTTAGTAAAGTAGATTAAAAATGAATAATTTATGAGAAATTGACAAAAGAAATCATAACCGTGGCAAGTGTTGTAAATGTTGACACAACTCTAGTGTTGTATGTCCTTATTTGCATAAGTTTAACATGCAATTTTGGACATTCGCATCCAAATTATTTATTACTCATTTCTGTTTTTTTAGACCTTGTATGACTGCTTTTATCGTTGGTGCCATCACCAAAACAAAGAATCAAGATATGCTGGCCTGGCTGCCATGGATACATTCATGAAAGAGGTAAGTTTGAAAAAGACTTAACACTATTGTACAGTGAAACCCCGTGATTCCGGCCACTGAAGGGACAGCCCAAAGTGGCCGTATTTAGCCGGTAAATTTTATAGAAAATGTATGGGCATGCATTTCGTCGGGACATAAAAAACTGGCCCCAATAACAGGGTGGCCGTATTAAGCGGGTGGCCGTTAGGCAGGGTTCCACTGTACTTTAAATTATTGTACAGGATCCATGTATTAGATAGAAGATGGTTCTGTTGTAGCTCAAAAATTGATGAATTTAAAAGCAGGCCAGGCTACCTCAGTTGTTAGAGCGTCCGGTTGTCATGCAGTATGCCAGGGCTCTTGCCTGGCTCTTCCAACTCTCAGTGTTTTAAAATAAGTGAGGATTTATTATCTGCTGACTTTTGCATCTTCTTGCCATGGATAGAGATGTCCCATCATAGGTCCTTAGACACCACCACCCAACCACAGAGGGTATAAAAGAACCACTAAGGATATACAAAACTCTGGCTTTGAACATCCTAAGTAACTGTTTCATACCAAAAAATAATATTAACCCTCATAATGGCAAACTGTCTGAAAGAGAGAAGTAAAACTTAATTGTTAAAACTAACACAGAAATTCCATATCATCATCATACTAATTTTGTCATAGCTTACCAAGTAGTTTGGTGATGAATCCCCTCCATCCCCGTTTTTGTTCACCGCTAAGTTTCACATAGTTATTACATGTAATATTTTAATACTCTTCGGCACATCACAAGCGGCTCCCAATGATTGTTTCCTTGCTTTGTGTCAGGTTTCACGTTATGTTTATAGCAAAGCATCTGAAAATGATGACAGCAAGGACATTTTTAAGGTAGTGTAACAGTGCCTGATATTATATCCTTTATATAATAAATAAATGTGTATTTAATAAATATATTGATAGGTAATATAATGAAATTTGTAACTCCATAAAAAATGTTGACTTAACTTTACTGACATTTCAATCTTTAGCCCTTCGTCGGAGTAAAAGAGTTAGTTGGTCTTAGTCTAACTCTTTCACACCAACGAAGGGCTAAAGCTCAAAATGTCAGTAAAGTTAAGTAAACAATTTTTACGGTGTTACAAATTTCATTCTATTACCTATCATTTATACCAAACACCAACACAGCCTATACTAGTTTACTCGCTAGTTTCCATTTGTATTTATATTGAATTATTGTCTTTGCAGTATTTCATCAAAATTCTACGATCTACGCTGGATAACAGCTCCAGTGATACAAATCAAATGACCATAGGAATTAAAGGATATGGTTATTTTGCTAAGGTACTTCACCTTTCTCTTGTATTTTTCTTATTAATGAAAGATTAGCTGTTATCAGACAAGAAGGAAGAAAAAATCAACTGGACAGATTAATCAACGAAATAGTTGTCTGATTTTGTAGAACTCACACTACAAGAATAAATTTACTTACAATTTGATTATATAGTAACCTATTTTACAGGTATTGTTTGCCATGTAATGACCAAGGCCTTTAGTCTCCTTAAAAACATTTTAATATAGCAATATAGTATTATTAAATATATATATAATTAATTATAGTTTAATATAGTGTAAAATAGGTACATAATCGAATTGTAAGTAAATTTATTTTATTCTTCTAGTGTTAAAATATTGAATCACAACCAGCAAATTACGAATTTCAATTTCATTTTGAGTTTTTCTCTAGTCCACCAATCAGCTTGGAGTTAGAGCTTAATATATAAAATCAACCAATGACTAGACAAGTTAATGTTAGCTCTGCCCCCAATGATGGTACTGACCACAAATTGACCAAATTTCTTAAACTTTTAGCTGCAGCATAGAATGTGCTGTATTTAATCAAACATGTGATTTTTTTCAGTGCTGCAAAATATTTTTGAAAAATTCAGATCTGAGATTCATGTTTACTGAAATGATGCAAAGGAGTGAACAAATTTACCTGTGGTGAGTAACATGCATTTTTTGTATAACATCAATACCCTTAATTATTGTACAATCTGTCCAATTAAATAAGTATTTTATCTTATTTATAAATTATAATTATTATCTCTTTATTTGTTGCAGTCAAGGAGAACTGATGGAAGACAGAGTCAACCAACTTCCAAATTTTCTTGAAGCATTGTCCTATATTATTGAAGAACTTGATGAGGTATTACAGACCTTCTCTAGTTCTTAGCAAATTGTCAGTATCTTTTTAAAGTGTTGTATAGTAAGAAATGGTGTACAGGTTGGTGTAGTGTACTGGTTGGTGTGGTGTACAGGTTGGTATGTGTACAGGATGATGTGGTGTACAGGTTGGTGTATTGAACAGGCTGGTGTGGTGTACAGGTTGGTGTGGTGTACAGGTTGGTATGTGTACAGGTTGGTGTGATGTACAGGTCGGTGTGGTGTAGAGGTTGGTGTGGTGTGCAGGTTGGTAGCTTTACAGGGTGATGTTGTCTATTATTTGCTAAAGATTGGTTAACACATCATATTTTTTTTCAGATAACAGATGGCTTTTGCTTCTCATTGGAAAGATTAATAATAGTTCTATTTGAGAACTTCCCGAAGCTGAGTAAAGGATCAAGATATGTTTGCTGTCAATCCATATTTAAACTGCTATTTGATATTTCATCTAAAGGTGCAGTATTGAAGCAGCTGCTCTCACAAATTGGTATGTATTTTCTGGTGTATCACACATTTGATCACCATAAAGACAAACATGAGAAAACATTTGCTGGGTAATTTAAGAAACCCTCTCTTCACTGTTGTGCACTTCTGAAAACTTGTAAAGCAAAATGTTTTCTTTATTCAGTGGTAGCACTTGCTATATTTTGCCTTTTCTATGACAGTGACAATTAATAGTTGAAAGTTGAAAACAATATATTTTAATATTATAATTAAAATGTGCTGTTTCTTATGAACCATTTTTGGTGATTACGTTTTTGCTAATTTTTCTTAGTGTATATATTGCCTGAATTTTTTCCTTTAATATGTTTTTCTTTCAAGATATTATTGCATAAACAAGCATTATATTTTATTTCATTATCTAGTGTATCAGGGCCTTATCAGGACTTGCTCACATCCAGTGCTAAATGATCAGGTAATGAGAAACTATGACCATTCGCTCAGGGATTGCTTATACTATCTAAGAACCATGCCTCTTATACCTCAAAAATCAAATAGATGGGAAACATGGCCATTAGGTATCGTGGGTTGCCTTTGGGTAACCACATGGCTATAATGTGCAGGTTTGATTCCCAGATTGGGCTTGGATTATAATTATGTGAGTGTAAATTGTTTTCAACAAGGGTTTTTCTGGGTAATCCACTTTTTCCTCTCATCGCAAAAATCAACATGAGGGCAGAGTTGTCTGCTATGCCCAATGAGTGAGATACTTGTGTCTGGCCAGAGGATTGCATTTAAGGTGTTAAAAAGGTGGTTTATTCTATTGATTATCTAGGAATTTAATCTAAACTGCCACATATCCAGCGATAGCTTTATTTGTTGGGAAATATTGCTATGTAAGGGGAGCCGAATTAAAAAATATATATAACATTGATATAGCGCCTATATCAATCTGCTTTAGGTGCTCTATAAAACAAAACAAAAAAACAACACACATATAAACAAAATGAGAGAGACGGAGAGTTTACAAGGCGCTTCTGGCTGCTGCTACACAGTCCATAGCCAAAGCTTAAAAATTTACAATTTAACTACTAAACTTCAAGCAAAATTGTTACAAATAAATATACAAACTAAACTAATATAACTGTAAAACTGCAACACACAAAAAAACTGCAAAAGGTTGGCCGTTGGCTCCCAAAGGAGCTCATCCGCCCTTTGACAGGTATTGTTTTTATTCCTGCTAGGTGTCATGCCACCCTCCTCACCAGCAAAATCGCTCACAAACCGTCTATGCAGAAGGTTGTACTGTGTTACATGTTACCAGTAGCAGGCATCAACCTCACCTGATATTTAGCAGTTAAAATATAAAGTTTGAATTGCTTTTTCTTTTGAAATTTTGTTTTTAGGAGGTTGACATGGACAGCAATCAAGTAGAAATGTTTAATTCGAAAACAAAGATTTCCTACAAAGATTTTCTTCACCTCTGGGAAAATTTGCTTGATAAACAGGTTTGATGTGTTGGCTATTATATCATTTTACATTGGAACCACTCATTACTGGACCTTCAATAAACAGTATTCTCTAAAAGCAGGACATAGTGTTTGGTCCCAATTTTTCCAAAGTTACAAATTAAACTTTGTTAAAAAAAATTTGCTGGCCCAGCACTGTTCTGTATAGAAGGGCTTCACTGTACATTAATTTAAAAGCTCTTGTTAAATGGCTTTCCCATGGTGGGTTTCCATTGCACATCCACATTAAAAATATCATCCACATCCAAAATATATTACGGTAATTCAGACATATACGTACATGGCAAGACAGCATTTAGGCTACACCTGCATATGGAGAGGACAGTATCCTCAAAAATGTATTAACTGTTTGTATGTATTGACAGTATTCTGGCATGCCTGCAGCTGAATCAGAAAAACGTCAAGTTGTGCATGAGATGATCTACAATGAACTGATTAAAGCTATTTTACGTCTGATTCATAAGTTAAATCTAACAACAACTAAATGTAGCAAGGCAGATGTGCAGGTAATATCCCATACAGGTCGTTGCCCATATTGTATATATTACTTATTCCACTCAAACAGCTATAGAAATATGTTAAATCCTAAAACCAAATGTAGAAACTGAACAATTATTGTATCATGGTTTTCTTCTTCCTGTTTGTTCAGGTTGAGTCTATTGAGGAATCATCAGTGCCAAGTGATGCAATCTCATTGTCAGATCCTGTTGCTGGTTTAGAACCAAAAGTCCAGAAAGATGTATTGGTGTTTATTAACCTTGTTGAATTTAGCAAGTATGTTCATATGTTTTATGCACAGTAGTCAAACCTTTTTAACCCCCTTCAAGATAATCTCTCACAAATTAATAATATGTGAAGACAATGTTCTGAGCTGACCACTTTGATGCAGATATTTAAATTCAAATGAAAATGATACCAATAGAAACTTTATAATAAATGCTAAAAATGTATATAATATTTAAAAAATGCTGAAGATCGAGATGTATAAATACTGAAGTTTTTGAAACGTTTTTTATGTAGTATATAAAAAACGAGAAGCAGTGTTTTATCAAGGATTTAATAAAAACCCGAGCGCAGCGAGGGTTTTTGATCCTTGATAAAACACGTCTGCAAGTTTTTTATATAGCTTAAAAAACTCCAACACTTATTCAAAACTAAATCATAAAAGTTTCTTGAAGAAAAGTCCAATTTGGAGACAAACTTTATTTGCAAGGTACACTGCGCATTCTCATATCAAACCATGCACCATTAAGCACCACATTTGGCATCCCACATTTGAGAAAGGTCGTGTATAATATAGTAGGAGCTTGATAGCATTGTTTCGGGTGATGCCTCTAGTAAAGGTCAATGATGAGAGATTAAAACTGAGACCTTTACGAGTGTCATAGGTACATAAAGACACACGTACCTTTATCATAAAGACACACGTACCTTTATCATAAAGACACATGTTTTTATATAATGTACCTATGTCAGTGTTTTATGGGGTATAAAGGTCATGCATGTGACCAAATTGGAAAGCCCCGATTGGACTAATAGCTCATGAATTATTAATGAGTTTTTTAATGATAACTAATGTAACGTTTTTATTGATGAGAATGTTTATAAATTGTTCAGAATATAATTATGTTAAGCCCTTGTGGAGGCACTACAGCTTTATCAAAACAATTGTAGTTTATATTTATATTGGTATTTTTCATATTTCTTAGGGCTATTTTACCACAATGTCGCATCAAGTCTTTTGAGCAGTGGATTTATGTCTTTGTAAGGGAAATAATCATTATGTCAAGCAGGTAAGTTATATCATGTTGAATTACCATATTTTTGTTAATTCAATTCTTTAAAATTTAAAAATTTGATTTGATATCTTTATCTGTCTATAACTGATACTGCCAACAATTAAGAATCAGCAATTTGCAGATAGAAATTAAGTCTATAATAATACATTTAATGCAAAATTTAATTGAATTATAAAGTTGCCACATTCCTCTTAATTATTTTTAAATAACTAAAAGATGACCAGTCTAGATCTGCATGGGTCTTGCCCTACGGTTGATGATGATTATGATGATGATACAATAACAAAAACATTTGCCTGAGTTCACGTTGCTTGGCCACGATATGAATTCAATCTTGACATCAAGTGATCAATTTTCCATATATAGGTTTCCTGTGATCAGTGGATTTTACAAACTTTTGCAAGTTTGTATGAAGATTTCTAAAGACCTGAGTTATTTTAAGGTATAGTCAAAATTGTAGCATGATGGTTTCATTTGTGTTTTGATATATCTTTATCTTGAGGATGCATCAAGATGACATCGAAATATTGTTCAAACATCTATCGAAATATTGTTCAAACATCTTAAATGATTTAATATTTTTGAACTGATAGGACACGAAGGAAGAGGAGCACAAGAATGCTGAAGACATGGAAACTGAGTTTGCCGACAACTCTGATTGCACCAACTGTTTTGTGCTGTTCAGAAAGTTTACAAAGGAGGTTGGCTATAGACCATTTTAATAAGTCCCGAAGTGTTGTGTTTTCCGCGCTTGATGTCAATTTTTTTTTTTTCAATTCCTTTCATATTATACAAATTTCAAAAGAATAAATTTGACGTCAAGCGCAGAAAATACAACACTTCGGGACTTATTAAAAGGGTCTATAGTTTCTCTGTTTGTTTCTTGGTATTTGGATACGTTAAATTAATAGATCTCTAATGATGGGAAGCACAAGAGATTTAGGTTAAGTAATATATCAAACACGAGAAAGAGTGTTTCATCAGGTTTTCAAACACCGAAAAATGGGTTGAAAAAACGAGGCGCAGCCGAGTTTTTTTGAGCCCATTTTGAGGTGTTTGAAAACCTGATGAATCACTCTTTCGAGTGTTGGATATTACTTCTCAAATTATTGGATAATTATTGGAGAAATTCAAAGCGAAGTTGGCTTAATTTTATGCAAGTGTTTCATCAGATTTCAAACTCCTTCACGCTAGTGATTTTGTCTTTGTTTTCTCTTCATTAATTATTCATGAGTTTTAGAAGACTAAATAAAAACTAGTATTCATTAATGCCTGACCAGTCATGATTGTTGGTTGTATTTTACAGGTCCTTGTTAGAATGAAGCAGTTTAAGGATGATCTTCTCTTATCATGCCTGGAACTAGTTTTATCTCTTCCTTGTGAAATAGTTGTCTTGGAATTAGCTAACATTGTTCCTGCTTTGGAGGTAAATGAATGGTAAAATTTCTATAAGGTTCTAGATTATGAAAATATGTTTATCGATCTTGAAGAAAGTGTTGCCGTTACTGCAAACGCTCTCTGCATTCTCACATCTGACTCAGATATTATTTGTCGCTAACTTAGAACTACCATTTTACCAATACCAAGTATTAGGATGTTCTTCTTTCGTTACTCAATCATTGTTAATATGCCTGTCTAAATGTGGGTCACATAACATTTAGATAGGATTGTTTGGATAGGATCACAGGGCGCTTTTGGAAGTGTTTGGCCTAATGAGAATGCTGTTATGATCGATAATTACTAGAACATAATGGCACTAATTTGATGAAGGGGTTTGTGTAGTCTTGATAAAGGCTATTCATGTTAGTGTCTGGCGTTTGAACAACCTGAGTAAAAGTCACATTGCAACGTTGATAACAATTGTGTTTATTTTCTCATGACAGCAAACATTTAAACTCGGTCTTAGTTATCCTCCCCTTGCACAAGTTGGGCTTGAGACACTAGAGGTTTGGATAAAATATCTTCCAAACAATGTTTTAGTGCCATATTTCAAGGATATTTTGCCGTGTTTTGATGGGTACTTGAGGAGCGTTGCTGAGACTGGTGAGATTTAGATCAAACATAGATGGCAATTTGCTTTTCTGTAATAAAATAGAGCATTTTTGTCATTTCTTTTTTTGATAATTTAAGTAAATTGTTTTGTTTAAAATATTAATGCATGCCAACTACAAAGATTATTCCTCATGTTCTTTACCTCATTTTGGACAACTTTTGTGTATATAAATGTTATATATGATACAGATAGATGTGATGTAAGTTTGCAATAATTTTCAGGGGCACAACAAGCCAACCAAGAAACCAAAACAACGATTACCATGACTTCTAAAACATCATCAAGAGGAAGAAAAATTCCTGTTAAATTACTTGCTCCATCAAAAGCTGGGGATGACAGTGTAAGTGTATTATAGTTAACAACCAACACAAGCATTGCTGTGTTGGTGAAGTGGTATATATAAAGGTTGCCTCTTACCACTGAGGTCCAAGTTCGAGTCCTCTTGCATGTATTATTTTGTGAGTTCAGTTTTGATATGATGTCTTGTTGTTCTCCTTGCCACAAACGTTTTATTTCTCTCTGATTTTTCTTCTCTGTAAAGACCGACAAAACATTTGCTAATAACATGTTAAAGAAAGGGATAGTGAGTGCTAAGACACCCTGATTGTATATCTGGTTAGATAATTATTTATTTTAGTACAGATTACATTAACCAACATAAAATATACATATACCTATGAATATATTGTAAATATCGAGAACCTGGGATGTTTTTTTAAAGTTATTTTTGTCACTTGCAATGAAATGGATAAGTTTAAATTATATCTTTGAGTGTATTGCTTTTAATAATAATGATAATAATAACTTTATTAGAACTCCACAAATGGTTTTTCAGGTCTAATTTACAGGTAAAATGTATAAGTATGTACAATAGGTTAAATATTTATATAAAATCTTAATTAGTTATTTAAAAATGTATTTTGTAAATAGTGTCTAAACTTCCCTTTAAAAATGTTAAGACTGGTACATTCGGCTATGTCACTATGTAAGGAGTTCCAAATGGTAACTCCTCTATAATCGATTGATCGCTGTCCAGCAGCAGAAACTGGAACTTCTAATTTGTGATTGTTTCTAGTGTTTCTGTCATGAATAGCTGATCTTGCTTTTATAAAAAAGAGTCCCAGTGTCTGGAATCGTAATACAATGACAATGTTATTAACAGCGAATAAAAATGATATTGAAAATATCAAAAATATCCTGACCATTCTATTTCAAAATATTTTATAACATTGATTTTGTTATTATTAGAATACCGATGGGCTACTCTCAAAGATACGTCTTCAGATGCTGCATTTACTTGGTAGTCTTGGAGGATCTGTTAACATGTTCTTGTTAGGACCAGACAATGCTGTTGACCCATCATGTGCAGTTGCATGGGATACTGCTAACCACCTTTCATTTGCTGTACCCTTCCAAGATATGAAACCAACTATTTATCTTGGTAAGAAATTAATCAAATAAATTCAAAAAAGGCCCAAGTCTTTATGAATTAAATCAATATTAATCTGTTGTGTAAATAATCTTTAATGATTCATTCACCATCATGACAGAGTGATTGTTTAGCAATCTTTGAAAATCTTTGTTTTGATTTTCGTCAGAATCGTAACTAGAGTTAAAATTGGAGTCAAAAGCAGTACCTATATATGGAAACTGATGTTTGATGGTTGCTGCTTCTTCTGATACTGCTGCGTATGTGACTGATTCTATGTTTATCTGACAGAGGAGGATTTATGTTTGTGATATCAATTTCTGTCGATGCCCAAGCAAATGATCAAACTGCTTGCATGGACAATCCAATATATATTATATAAGACACCGACTCAGCCTATCTATTGTTAATGTGTCAAACCTTGTTTTGTTAAACTAGCCTTTTATGGTTGTAGACTCATTTTTGCCAAGAGTGGTTGAGCTGGCAACAACATCTTGTGATCGACAAACCAAGGTAATTCTAGACAAATACTCATTAACACATGTTTGCTTTAAATGTCTTCTATGCTGGCCCTCACTACTTCTACATTAAATATTTGTCATACATCACTCTGCACAGGTTGAGTTTTTGAGAGGAAAAACTATGTTACCAGGAGAGAACACCCTTGTGGCATTGTAAAGAGCAGCACATCAAACAAACTAGAACGCAAACAACAGCAGTACAAGGCTTGTACTCTCATCACTTGGCCAACCATGCCACACAGTTAACTTGATTTAAGTGAATTCATCAATTATTTATAACGTTGCATTGTTTACATCGTGCCAATTCACCTCAAAGTTAAGGATTAAGTAATGTTCAAAATGTCAACATTTGTAAATTGTATTGTCAATTGTTTTTGCATGAACTAGGTTGCAGCATGTGAACTTCTCCATTCATTGGTTCACTTCATGTTGGGTAAAGGTGTCACCCAGCCAGAGGGAGGTGTTAAAGTAAGTGTTGGTCACATGGTCAAACTGATATCATTACTGATGCTCTCATACTTTTATTTTATGTTATCTGATATTCTAACTCTTTTAAAATAATACATAATAATTATCACTTTTCTCTATAGGAATATTACGAAACCCCATACAGGACCCTCAATAATATACACATTCTCTCTAAACTGGACATATCTTTTGCTTCGAAATTTTCCCAATTGAAAGTTTAAAATAGTACCCCTATAAATTAAACCAGATCTTCCTTTAAACTCAACATTTCCCTTTCTCCCAATAGTATCCGGAATAGAGGGGTTTCAGTGTGGAACCTCAATAAATTGATAACCCCGCTACACTGGGATGTTTTGATTCTTTGATTGCTATACTGTCCGGTGTAGAGGGGTTTCTGTGTAGAACCACAATAAACTGAAACTGTCGCCAGAAAGTTGTTTCATTTTTGCCAGTACAGTCGGATGTGAAGGGGTTCTTTGTATTCAACTTTATTTCTATAGAGCCCAATGGAAAAACTGTGGAAGAAAATCATCCCTGTACTTATGCAGTTGGCATGTGATGTGGAAATGGTAAGATTGTTGTTATTATAACTAATAAAGCTAACGGTTACCTATCTTATATTGTCGTTTAAATATATGTCAATGAGTGACTATTTTTAGTTTATCTTTATTCAACCTTTTATTAAAAGAATCAGGGTTTCTTTTTGGTCTATCTCTGAGAATAATCTATACATTTATTTTTTTATTTCAACAGGTATCTAAACAGCTCTTTCGTCCTCTGGTATCTCAATTAATCCATTGGTTTACAGGCAATAGGAAGTATGAAAGCTCTGAGACAATTTCTCTTCTTGATGCACTGATGGTAAGTGAATTTATAACGGTTACTTGAATAACCGATTAAATCGATGCATCAACAGTTACTCACTTTACTTGCTCACTTACACACAAACAATTCTGGGAAGAGGTAACATTATTAACTGGAAATGGATTCATTCACAGTTTCTCACTTCCAAAACAACTGAGCAAATGCCAAGTTATCAAATAACTGATGGTTTCATGGTTTCCCAGTGTTGTGAATAACATGACTTTTTTTTTCTGAATTTAAGTAAAAGTTGACTTATAGATGCATCGGTTTACTCATATGCTTTCAGGCTACCAATTCTGAGATATTTTGCTGTAAGCCCAAATGATGTGTCGTATGAACAATTAAATACAAGATGAATAAAGAGTATTTTTATCCCACAGGAAGGTGTGATCCACCCTACAAATGCTGTACTAAGGGACTTTACAGCAGAATGCCTTTGTGAATTCTTACGATGGTCAATCAAGCAAACAACACAAAAGGTTTTTCTGTTATATCATTTTTCCGTCAAACCTTTTTAGCTGCGATGGCTTAATGTTTAGTGCACTGCAGTGTGTTACCTTTTTGGTGGGTAGCACCGCAGACACGCTGTTGCAGCACCAAAGATGTCCCGGTATTACGTTTTTTTAAAGAAATAGTGATTGTGTTTTGAATGTATTCATACATTTTTCCATAGAATCTGGCGAAAAGTCCACACAACATTAAATCATTGTTGAAGAGGCTGTACAGTTTGGCTTTGCATCCAAGTTCCTCCAAACGACTTGGGGCAGCTCTTGCTTTCAACAACATTTACACTGTATTTAGGTAAAATAATGTTTATTCCTCTTGAATCCTGTGAGGATAACCAAATTTTTTTTGTAGATTTGTGTGTTATTTTGTGAAAATCAGAAATTTACACCTGTTTTAAGAAAGTTGAATGCTCAAGGCGTATCCCTGTGTTTAAAAACTTAACAAAGGCAGTTAATTTTCAAAAGATCGACCATGCAGGCAATAATGTATTTATATTAGGTGTTGTTTCGAATCCACGTCACTGTATTCTATGGAGATATAAAAACCCTCATGAAAATAACAAATGCATAGGCTACTGCGCCTCAGCAATTGAAATTCCACTCGGATTTATATTCCCCATGAGTAATAGAATACAGCGACTCGGATTTGACATACATACATAAACCGTTTGCCTTGAGTATATCTCTTCTCCTTATCATCATTTTATCTTGATCATCGTCATTTATTGACAAACCATTTCAGAGAGGAGTCATCTCTTGTGGACATGTTTGTACTTGAGATTCTTGTAACATACTTGGAAAGTTTAGCAATGGCCCATGGAGACAACCAGGCTCAAGGTATTTCCTATTGATTGGAGAGTTGCCCAGTTTTCTATTTGCATTTATAAAGTAACAAATAGAAAACAATTCGTAAAAATTGGTGACGTCAAATCAAATCCTATGGAGATTGTATGTGGCATCCCACAGGGTAGCACCCTTGGGTCACTACGTTTTTTTGTTATTTTATATTAATGACCTTCCCAATGTGTTGCAACAGATAAAATGAGTGATGGGGATGGCACAAACTTGTATTTTATATTCACATAAGCAAGAGTAGAGATAAAACTGTGGTATTCCTGTGGTATTCCTGTTGTTTGTTGATGTTTGCATCCATTGCCTTACCATGGGCTATACTTAATACAAAATAATATATCACATGCTATCAGTGTCAAAGCTGCGCATTGAACAACACAGTCGGCACTGGTCTATCAAAATTTCCTCTCGACTATTGATGACGCATGTTGTGCGTTTTAAATTCAACTCACTTAATCAAAATCAACGTACAATAAAATTTAGTGTGTTTGTTGTTTCTCTCTCTCGACATTTTAGGCACACAGGAGCAGTGTAAGCAAGTGATAGGACACTTAGAGCGAATTATCAAAGTCAAGGCAGTTTCACTAAATAAAGCCAACTCTCACAGGAGAATACCAAGGTAATCAATGACAAGTTTAAATATCACCAACAGCAGATCTAGAAACCGTTCCTTATTGTAGAGCTAGGTAAAGTTGTTACTGTTATTGTCAAAGCTATCGAAATTGATGGTCTGGCTTTCGCGTTCCTATAATTATATTTAATTTGATATATAACCTGATGTTGATATTTTCAGGGGATTTGAAAGCAGCAATAACGATGTAACATTAAGTCACATGCTACCATGGCTGATAAAACTTTGTGGAAAACCTCAGACTCAATGTAGGCATGAATGCATGCGTCTTGTTTGTCAGCTTGCACCTCTTTTGCCAGGTAGGTCTTCGAAAGAAGCAATATTTTTATTCAACTGAATAAAACGTAATCAAGCGGTGCGCATAAACTATTAAAGAAAAATTGAAAATATAATTCACATATCAATTTACATCTAAAGATTTCTAAAAATATAATTGATTTGTGTACCTTCTTAAGCCTCCCATCACCAAATACAAATGGATAAGTTTTAGGATAAAATTTAGGTTGTAAAAAATGCGCTAACTTAAACGTGGCTATATCACTGGCGCCTACGTTGTATCTCGATTTAATACTGAAGATACACCTTAGAAATGGTTCCAGCTTTCATTATTTTAATGTTGCCGTATCCATTCTGTCTAAGGAACTACGTCTGCTTCCTTCTGGATGTCTGAAACTCGTAAGGAAAGGCCTTCATACTTTATATATAGGTAAGTGAGCTGTATTAAATCGCCGATAATATATCTGAGATAAAAAAGGCTGATTGGAAAGTTTTGTGATTTATATAAAAGGTGAACTTCAACCTGACAACGTCACGCTCAGACAAACGCCAACGATACACATTTTGTATTAGCAATACATTGATCATAATAGAGCAAGGGGCTCTTATATATGCTTATTTGTTGATTGTTCACATTGTTCACATTGTTATTTATTTGCGGAGATATTGACATTCCTTTGCAGATTTTTATAGCAAGTGTGTATCTTTTTATCTCCAGTTATATCTCCAATTATTTTAACTGAAAATAAACCATATAACATTGGCTATTTGTCAAGATTAACTGTTTGATAAGAGATACAAATCATGTGGTCACCTGAAGGATCCACAATAACTGAACTCGCTCCCCACTTTACCCTCTTTATCTTTTGTTTAAGGTTTGAGGGTGGCGGCGGTGGTAAAAACGGTATCCTTACATTCCCAACTCTTCAAGACATGGGCGGACCATTTTCATTGAAGGAGACTCTACTATGGTATGACTTCCTACTGGCCTCCCTTGACTGCTACACTTGGGCATTTGGCGAAAAACTTCTTTCACCAAAAGATGTTTTTGTTGGTAAGAATATGTGATCATCCCTATGATTTCAGTGTAAAAACAGTTCTTTACTATAGCACCATAATTGTTAATTATATTATTCCATTGGTATTTATACAGATACACCAGACTCCAAGTACACAAGTAGTTTGTTCCAATCTCTGCAGTATTTCCTTTCTGACCTTGCCATGCTAGGCATTCAAGCAGCCTATAAGTGCTTTAACAAAACTTCTAAAGAAGAGCAAGATGTGTTTAGTCCCAAGGAAATGGACGAGTACAATAGGTAACAACTATTTCAAATCCCCATCTTAGATTCGCTTCTTAGATTTCTCATCCCCCAGATTTGCAATTCTAATGATTATCTCTTCTTTCTGTAGAGCGAAATGTACCGTTATTGTGAGGCTGATGAACTTTTTAAGTGTTTTGCTGCATCTTCACAGTGAGGAGGCAATACAGGTAAAATTACAGTTTGCCTCATCCCATCTTACAAAAGTCAATCGTTTTGATAAGAGACCCATGAATCTTATTTGTTTGTTTGTTTGTTTGTTTGTTTGTTTGTTTGTTTGTTTGTTTGTTTGTTTGTTTGTTTGTTTGTTTGTTTGTTTGTTTGTTCCTTTATTTGTTTGTTTGTTTGTTTGATTGTTTGTTTGTTTGATTGTTAGGTATGTGGTTAGCCCTCCTATTGGTATTTTCCTTCTTCTGTTTGCCTGTAACATGCTGGTACTAGTGTTTAGTCTTTTCCTTTCCATAGGGCTGACGAGTTGATTCAGATCTTAATCAATGCATTCATGGAACCAAGGCAGAATTTCTTAACAACGGACCCAGCATTTCTAATTTGATTATTACTTTGATCTTTTTAAGTATGTCCCCAATGGTTTCTGGAGCAAGCACCTTTTCAATACTGTACTAAGCTGCATGCTAGAACCAGCCATTGTTGGCTTCAATGTTGGTGATGTTGAGGTTATTGAAAACCTTCCAGAACAGGTAAAAAAAAGGGTCCTGTTGGTTTCAGAATGTCTGTGTCGGGAAAACCAATAAACAATTGGAAATAACTGTTGATTAAAAGAAGTTGGTAAACATCAATTGGGACTTGATTTCCTGGACACACGGGAATTAGAAAGAGAGATGTGTACAAATGATGTTTTTCTAGGGGGGACTTCAACTGTTCAGGGCTTCATTAGAAACTTTGCATGATATTTTTTGAACATTTCCAGAAAAAAATATATGTGTTGCTTTGAAGCGTTTTTCTATATTATGGACTTAATCTGTTCAGGGCTTCAAACAATTTTTTTTGTACATTTTCAGACAAAAAACCTGTGTGTTGCTTTGAAGCGATTTTTGCCCAAAGCTTCACTGATGTTGTTCAAAGACTGCTTGGCTAGGAAACTTGCCTTAGGAAGGTAAAAGAGCAACTACCTACTAAATAGTTGCATAAATATACTTTGGTATTATTAAAGTTCTTTATTTGCTTTGGTATGATTACAGATGTTCACAATAATTTTATGAACTTCTTATCTCCACTACATTAAGAGCTAATCCGTTATGTACCAAAAGGCTCATTATTTTTCCTTCCTAGTCACTGTAATCTCTTGGAAAAACTACCAATTCCTCTGTCTGGCGGTGGAGACATTCAGATAGATAATTTATTTCTTGCACATCTCGTGAATGGTTACCAGCAATTGCTAGCTGCTGACCTCCTCATTGAAGCATTACAGGCGCAGGTGATTATTTGCTTAACAAATAGATGTTTAAATAGGTCATACTGTAAGTATTTCAGTAATATAACATTCTTATGTTGAAAAATCTTCACCACAGCTTCTTTACAGCCAAACCTACAGAAGCGTTCCTATCGAGGTTGGAAGGCTCGATTTATTCTTCCAAACTTGATTTTAAGTTTGTTTTGAAATTTGCATAAATGAATCGAAACTTGTAAGTTTCAAAAACCACCTCAAATCAAAACATTACTTTCAATGTTTTTTTGGACAACGGAAACTTGCTAAACTTGCTAAATATTGTTATAAATACTTACTAAAGTATTCTATTACAATAGCATTATCAGTTATTGAACACAGATCGTGATTTCGGGACCATTATCGGTTGACGGTTGAAGTCTGCAATTTGAAACTTACAAGATTCGATTCATTTATGCAAATTTCAAAGAAAAAAAAATCAAGTTTGGAAGAATAAATCGTGCCTTCAAACCTCGATAGGAACGCTTTTGTAGGTTTGGCTGTAAGTGTGTCTGGCTTCCTGTCATAACAAAGGACAATAGATACGTATATCTAATATCTTGTTCTTTGGAAGACAAAGAATGTTCTATTCAAACTTTGGCATCATCTTCACATACCGACACGGTTTGTGTAATTCAATAGAAACAACAAAAGACCTAACATAGAACAAATCTATCAAAGAATACAAGTACAAACGTTATTCAAGATATTGTGACACAGGTGCCTCTTCATCTTTTAAACTCTTTAACATAGCACCAATACACCGAATCGAAATATGGCGGCCAATTTGAATAACAATTCTTCTTCACTGCCCAGCCTCGCATACAAGTGAAAACTCTATTGTTTTCCAACGTGAGCACGAGGCTAGACAGTCAAGAACAATAAGAGTACGCCATATTTCGATTCAGTCTATAGATGTTGCAAACTAAACCGAAAAAATGACTGATATACTGCCTTCAAATTTTTAGAGCTATGGCCAGATATCATCAGCCGAGGCATGTGGTTCACGGATCCTAAAGTCTGTCTACGACAGCATTTCCACAGTAGCCAATAACAGTACTGAGAATATCCTACTGACACCAGCCTCACACCAACTAGCTTTGAAACTGTTAGAGCTTGCAATGCAGCTGGGCCTGCAGGTTAGTGGGCTGTATTTTGAAATATTAATTAATTCATTCATTCATTCACGTATCCATCTATCCATCTGCCTTTTCGTTCGTTCGTTTGTTCGTTCATGTATTCATTCGATCCTATTCATTCATTTGTACAGTCAGTCTGCCAGTCAATCTGTCAGTTGTCGATTTAGTTAAAAAGTTATTTTCTGTATTTCATTGAAGAATGGAACTTTAGAAAGGTGTATTTTGGAATCATCGCCGGACGGTGGTAAGACAATTGTTGACTTGTTTTATTGTTGTGTCTGCCTGTCTGCATGTCTGTCGGTCTTTATGCATGTCTGCCTGTCTGCATGTCTGCATGTCTGTCTGTCTTTATGCATGTCTGTCTTTCTGTCGGCATGTCTCTGTTCGTTTTTTTGTTTTATTGTATTGTCTATCAATTATTTAATTTTCTGTCTGTTTGCCACTAGTCTTCTTTCTATTTCTGTTTTCAGCTGGTTCTATTTGATTGTCTGTGTCTATTTTTCTGTCTGTTCGCCACGCTCTACTTGTCTTTGAATCAATTCCAGGTTTGTTTTGTTTTATGTTGCAGGTGATGTAGAGTTTGGTATCTCATTCTTCAGGACATTTCAGTCTGTTCTCAACAGTTATTTCTTTAAAATTACACCAAATATCACAAACTTGATGACTGTCTTTCAACGACACCCCAAACTGGTTAGTACTATAGTCTATAGTTACTATTGTATAACCAAGTACTAAATACCACGTTTATTCAGGTTTGTACCATACTGAGCGCTATTTTGGACCAAGTCCAGCAAGACAAGAACCTGCGCTCAAGGTATGTTTTTTAACTAAGATTATTGTTTTGTAGTGTTATTGCACACTTATCTATTATAATGGGTATCAGGTCTTTTCGTGTATAAGTCTTTTTGATTCTGTACTCTACAGTGTGTTCGCTTCTAATAAAAAGGTTCGTTCGCTTCCATGTTACTATTGCAATGTATGTAGAATATTACAATATCGAAAATACCTGTTTTCTTAAGAAGTAATATTTCTCAAAGTCAGGGTAGATCGAAAACTATATTTATATTAATATTCCCCTTATATTAAAATACAAATTGGTTTGACTCTGGCCTCGATCTAAATAAATTTAACCAAAGTCAGGCCAGAGTCAAACCAATTTGTATTTTAATATGAATCCTGGCTGCAAATTCAACATTTCCCCCCTTATCCCTTATATGTTGATATGTTGTTGCTATTTTATGTTGTCATACATGGTCTTTCATTAATGTGATGTCAACTGACATAGATATTCCTGCTACGATGCAACTATTGAATGAATTATTTGCTGTTGTTTTTATAGATATGGATCAACTACTGTAGCTAGTATTCTAGGATCGTGGAAAACCATTGGCAACTTGTGGATATCTTCAAACTCAATTGACTTCAAATATTCGTTGTTAGAACTTCTGAGGAAAGTTCTTCTTCTGGACTCGAGTGTGAGATATTGTTTCCTCTTTAATTTTATTTGGTTGTTTATATTGTTAGGAAAAAGGAAAAGACTATTATTTAGCATCGGTAGTTCCTTCAGCTAGAAGTAAGATGGTTTCCCAGGAAGCCGACGGTGCGCTATTTTCCTCCTCTCTCCATCAATGCTCCATTTTACTGGTATTTAAAGCTACTAAAAGGCTACACTGATTGGAAAGACGTCAAAAATAAATGTGTGAGGCCACTGGGAATCGAATTTGTGACCTCTTGGTCCGAAAGCCTCTCATTTGTTATTTTTGTTTTCTTTTGTCAAAAAGCTTTTTGATAGTGTCTACTCAAATAGCGGATAAACTGATGCATCCATCACCTTATTTTAGATAATTATTATTATTTACTTCCGATAAATAAGTAAGTACCCTGATATTACTGAGTTAGTAGGGTTGGGTGCAAAGGTGTTTGGAACCGAATAACCATGGTAGAGTCTTTTTGTGTGTTTCCTTTTCATCTTTTCTCTTGCTAATGTTGGTGACATTGTTATTTCAGTTTTTATCAAAAGCAAATAGTCCTGCATTTGATTCGGTATTTGGAATGTACTCTTCCCTTTTGACTGACAGATCATTTACACTAGCGTTTAAGGTGAGTTATCAAAATTTGATAACAGTATGCATTATCAACTTATAAGTATTACCAATAACTAAAAATTGAACGGCTATGTTTGAGAGAGATGCAATGGTCAAGTTATTGGTTGATTCTGGGACAACGAGTCTGAGATCAATTCACGGCCAGGGCAATTACATTACATCAATCGATTATCAATCGATTAACTGACTCATCTTTTCGAGTATCCAACCAGAAGTCCCGTCTGCTTTCATTTGAAAAGGTAGCAACACACCAAACAATCTAAACATTATCCGTGCCCAAAATAATATTAGAATTATTATGCTCGCCGATTATACTGCGTAGTTTTGTCCATGAACTGTTTTGGTGGTTTGGTTGAAACAACTTCAAAATTCTGCTTTTTGTATGTTTCAGAGTCGTGGTCTTGAGCTGTTGCCATTCTTTACAAGACTTCCAGAAAACCACCTCTCCAATCTCAAGTATGTTTTCTACAAGTATACCCGTAATTTACCATGAAATCATCTGTTAATGTTAAAAATGTGTGTTTACCAGGTCCTGTCTTGATACGATGGTGGCCAACTGCTTTCCACTGCGATCAAACGAGTTTATTGTTGGAAGCCCAAAATACACCGACTACATCACGGCATTTGATAAGATTCTTGCTGCCCTGATTTCTTCTGGAAGTCTGCTTCTTCTGAATCTGTTGACAACTATCATGTGTAGAGAAGAAATCCACATTTATGAGGATGAAATCCAGTCAGCCCTTACAGCGTTCATCACAAAGTAGGACATTCCCTCTTGTATACTTTCAAATATAATTACAATGCAAAGTTCAATCAATTGGATTCCTATATTAAATTTGTCTCATGCAAACAAATTTATGTATTTTACCTAGCTTTTGACATACGTGGTCATTCTCAAGTCATAAAAACTTTTGTTAGAAATCACTACACTGCAAAAACGGCTGAGTAGGTAGAACACAGTATATTGCGTTAACCATGCATTCAGGATAACACTTTATAGTGAGTAAACCCAACTCATTTTTGAGAGTAAACATAGATGAAGACGCACCATTGAGTACAATGTACGCAATATATTGAGTTTAACCTCACTTTTACTCAATAGTGAGTAGGGTTTACTCACAATAGAGTTGGGTTTACTCACTATAAAGTGTTATCCTGAATGCATGGTTAACGCAATATACTGTGTTGTACCTACTCAGCCGGTTTTGCAGTATACAAAACAAACTTTTGAATCATAACAAGAACGATTCAATAAACTGCTAAACCAGACCCATGCACATACACATATTTGATTCCCTTTCTTTACGTGTTCCCAGGTTACATCCATCTCCAAATCAAGCCAAGCAAGCCATCGATATTTGCTTTGAAGTATTCTGTAATGATCGTGATCACCTCAATCAAACTCGTCGCTCAGCAATAATGCGAATGTGTATACCACTGCTATGCCAAACTTCTAAGAAAGCTCTTGTGGAGTTTTTCTGCTGTCACATCAAAAAGATCATGAATATTATCGAGGCAAAAAGTTTAAAGGTAACTGAAGACATCCCATTTATTGAAAAAACTTAGGAGCCTACTACTTTTGATATAAACTCAAAAAAACTTATTTCAACTTCATTTCGTGATTACTACCTGGTACTACATAATGACGCTCACGTATGTCTAGTGTGAATGTTAACCTCACCTATGTCTTGTGTGAATGTGAGTATAGTATTTAGATTATATTCCATTGAAAATAAATATGTATTTTGTTGTTGAATCAACTGTAATTGGTTGAGGACATAACAATTTTAACTCTGGCTGTGGCCACCCTTGTGAATGTGGCTGCATAAAGTGAGATGTTTCAAATTTGTTGTTGACCTTTCAGCCTAGTGATGCGATGTTTGAGAACCAAGCGATTTCCAAACTATGCTGTTTCAAGTTGATTGAAGTCCTGTACACCCGACTTAATAAATCTGAACTGAACACTCCTCAGTCCCTCATCAACAAAGCGTACTGCGATGCTAAGACTGGGAAGGAGATGACAATGGCTATAACCAAGTAAGCCACTTATTTAATGGCCTGCAGTATTTCTTTTGATATCTTTCGATCTTGGAATGGCCTTAAAAGCTCTTTATAGCTATAAATACTATCGTGTAGATATAAAGTTTTACCATTACATGACTAGGACAACCTTTTCTGGTCGTAAGTTCTGTTTCCTTCTCCTGTCACATCTATATATTAATACTATTTTTAAAAACTGATTCGATATTTAGCAGCGAATTCAGTAATTGGCAAGACACATCCACTTGTTTTGGGTATTTGTTTCGTTATTTCAATACCTATTTACTAGTTCGTAGCTTTTTTTTCTCTTTTATGTAACAAGTTTTATATTTATTTATATGAAAAAGAAATATTTAAGACACAACTTATATGTAAAATATTAAAAAACTATTGTACAAAAAAAAAAAAAAAACACGAGAAAACATTTAAAACCACGATGTGCAAACGAGTATCTATGCAATGCAAGCATCTATGAAATAAAAGTAATTATTGACTTGCATTACAGTAGAGTTGTTAATTGTCTATATCATTACAGGTGTGCTCACTCGACCAAGAGTGAGAATATGCAAGGAGAAACTGTTTTACTTGATCTTCGACGCCAGCTTCATTGCTACGCCTACAATGCTTTGGTGGCTCTTATTTCGTGTACTCAAATAGAACAGAAATTCTACGTTGGCTTCTTGTTTACTGAAAATACAATCAAGGTAATGGTGAAGCTGACGTTAGATTTATGTAGGAATTGTAAATTATGAGATACTCCAGTATCGAATTGCCCGCGCCATTCTGAAAGACCGTTGAATTTGACAGTGCAGGCGCGAAATATTAATGTAAATCAATAAAAAAAATTGCATTAAAAACGATAAATGATCCCGATAAAGAATTTCTTGACTTCAAGCTACAAGAACCCTTTGATGCATTAAATATGTATTATCGACTGTATTTTTCAGAATAAAAGCTAATTTGTGTTATCTAAAATGCGTCAACTAACTTTGAACTTTTATTTTTGTTTTGTATAGGGGCAGTTCCTTCTTGACAATCTGATTGACTGTAACCGGAAGTACGAATTTGAAACTGTTTTATCGGTAAGCTTATCGTTGTAAATATAGAAATTACAAATAACAAACGAGGCAGATGTTGTGGCTCACAACTTCTTGCAAAATAAATTGTGATAACAATAAATAGAATGCCATTTTTTCTAAATATATTGCCTTGGGCATGGTTGCCTTGGAAGCGGAAGATCATAATGAAAAAACATTAACATTTCAAGCAACGAATTCGTATAATAATATGGATATTTTGTTGACCTTTTAGGCGCCGATTGCACAGAAGAAACAGATGATGGAAATTCGAAATGACAATCGAACACGTGGCAGGAAAGATTCTGGTTCACCGGGACACGCTTCAGGTTCTCTCGATATTTCCATGTCTTTGACTTTATTCCGGCACTACTTTCACAACAACCATAATGCCTTCTGGGTTTTGTTTGGTATCCATTGTAATTCAAATCAAACCAACTGTTATACAAATCAAACAAATTGCAATTGTAATACTTATTTTACAAACGTTATTTTCCCAGGTCGTTCACTGCGTTATCTATCGTCTCAGTACCTGGCTGACAGTAGTTTGAGTGAGGAAGTCAGCAACTTTGACTTTTCTACACCTATACAGGTACAGTATCTATAAAAAAAGTTTCAGACAACCATAAATACTACTGATTTAGCAAACCTTACGTCAAAACGAATGTCTTCGAACTTGCGTCACTAGGTTACCAGTCTCCTAATATCTCGGCCAACCAGAAGGGCTTCAAAATTTACGGCGCGATTTCTCTGCAAATATTCAAGATTTTAAAACACCGAAAAAAACTAAAGTTCATATACATTGTAAGGATAAGTGAGTGTTTTCAGGCTGAAGCTAGGGGCTGTCAGATAAATTCAACCGGAAAGAACAAAATAAACTAAACCAATGTGACAAACAAAAAAATTATAAGTTTGTCGAAACGTCAGACATCAACACCATCAGTCTTTCTCAAGACTACACCACCCCGGACGATCATGCCTCATCTACAAAAAAATTATAGTTTTCTCAAGAATTTTATAAGTTTGGATTAGGACTGACATTACTCATTTGTCTTCACAGGCATTGTGGCCTAAACAATGACCTGCCTCCTTGTAGTACTTGATGCCTTATTTTCATTTACTTTTCTATTCAAATAATTCCAGGCATTTGCTGCTACTGATGTCACCGATGCACCACCAGTAGATACAAATGAAGACACTACTTATACGGTGAGAGACATAAAATACAAATTGTAACTCGGTGATGTTCAATGATTACATTTTAGTGAATCCTTATGATTTAGGATGAAGAAGAAGCACAAAACTCAAGCGAAGCTGAAACTGTTGAGATGGACGAACTTAACCAGCATGAATGCATGGGGAAACTTTGTGGCCTTATTAAACACCTTAGTAATACTATACCACTGTCAGAACAGGTACTGATCAAAAACTGTAATTTTTGTGGATTTAGCTAATCGATATTAATATTTACTTATATTTTACAATAAGTTGTATTCAACTTAGGTCCGAAAATGGTGGTTGAAATCGGTATCACAAATCATAATTTACCACTAGAGACAAGGTAACCGGTCATTTCGACAAAGCTTGCATCTTTTAGGTTCCTTTTTATAATCCCGACAGCATCACCGCGCTTTTAATTTATATACACCTATTTCAATTAACGATAGGTAATGTAATGAAATTTGTAGCACCGTAAAAAATGTTGACTTAACATTAATGACGTTTCGAGCTTAAGCCCTCCGACGAAGGTTAAGTCAACATTTTTTACTGTGTTACAAATTTCATTATATTTGATAGAAATTGTTCAAATCACACTTGAATTAGAGATAACACTATTTCAGAAGTAAGCAGTACTATGCAAGTGTGATTATAATGTGCATTTGCAATTTAATATCGGTCTCAGATCAACCATTTACAGAAGATCAGCGTTAGTTGAAGTAGGTGTATTTAAGTTATCCTCCCATTGGCATGTTGTTAACCTATAAGATGTGGTCGCTGTTTTATGTGGATAATTTTATCTGTCTTTGTTTAAGGATATGCCACTATGGATGAATGCGATGCACAAGAAGTTTTTGAGCTATGATACTCATATGAATATCAAGCTATTTATTGCTAAAGTCATTGTGAACGAAGCAAAGGTACATTTGTATTATTATTTTGATGTTGTTGATTCTGTGATTGATATAGATTTCCACGGCCAAACAAGTAGGGTTTCTGTATTTCCTTATGGATACACAGAGAAAACATTACAAAGTGATAATGATCAATTTCAGTACACAATGTTTTTGGCATCTTCAAGATTCTCTCCCCTTGATAACGACCTCTAGAAGATTGAAAGCGTAAGCCATACATTTCGCTAATAGATCGACAAGTTTTGATTTTGTAATTGCCAAATCTTAGCCTCGATTGTATCGAAAATTGTTGAAGCGAAGAGTCAAAATCTGTTTATTGTTTTTTGAAGTACTGCGTGCCTTTCTTTCCATGGAATGTGATAAGTACAAAATAATATACCGAGGCCATACCGAGGCTAATTATGGCTGAGCAATTTAGAAACGTATATTATGAGAAAATCAGTGGTTGTCCTTGTTAACGCTATTGCTGGAGATGACTTAATTTTGAAGTTCAAAATTTGTAAAATTATTAAATTCATTTGTTAAATTTGTAAAATCATTAAATTGTTAATAGATATTCAGGATAACTGGATTTGGATTTGTTTATGTAGATATTCAAACCATTTGCAAGATTTTGGCTCACTCCTCTTATGGAAATGGTGCTTGAGATGTTTGAGAAAGAGGATTCCATCAGTAAAGGAATAAACTACTTCATTGTTGATGTACTGGTTACCGTGCTTTTTTGGTCAAGTTCAGCTATACCAGAGGTGGGCTATTCATTTCACAATGTACAACGGTACCATAAATGTCCATCTGCAGTTTTTGATGGAGTAGGCTTTATTGATCAGTTAAGAATCGACTCATTACCAGGGCACTTAGTTCCAATATCTTTTGGATCTACCAAGGGTTCCATGATATGTACCTGTATGTATATAGCTAATTCAATTAACTTTGTCGCTGATTTATAATGCCTAAAGCCTAATCGTCAGACCGAAAGGGATCGTGGGATATCTTTTAACGAGGCGAATGAGGCGTGCAAAGCGTGTAAAACATTCAACATGTATTTGCAAGTGTTCCTCAGTGGAAACAAAAACACAAATTACGGTTTAGGAAACTTGAAAACTCATGATATTTTAAAATCCCATGACCACTTTCGCTCTCAAGATTAGGCTTTAGGCTTGTTTCAGCGACAAAGTTAATTGAATTGGCTATATATGTAGTCTATACACAAATATGCTCATACACAAATATGTACCTGTTTCAAAAATCGCTGTCGCAGCCGAAGCTATAGTTGAAAGACATTTAATGTACCCTCAAACAGCACAAAACAATTACTTTTGAAAGTCAATACGAGCTTATCGAATCTCTAAACGTAGCTGGTTTTGAGTTATGCGATGGTGTGATTGCCCACATCAGATGTTAAATGGAATACAGCTATTTCAGAAAAGTTTGGCGTTGAGAATGGCGATTGCACGACCGAAAGGAACTATGGATCATTGTTATTGATTAGCTATGCCTCTTTAGTTACAGAAAACGAAAATTCACTGCATAATGCCAGCTCCATTTAGAAAAGAGTTTATATCTATGTAACTTTGCAAAGCCATCCAGAAGGAAATACTCGTATATGTTGTCTGCCTTACCACAATTTCCCAGTTTGATCATTTCCTAATTCTGAAAGCTCCTACAACATTTTTTGAAATAGAATTGTAATACATCAATTGATTTTATGCATTGGTTTCATATGGTTTAATACATCAATGATTAAATGGTTCTAATTATTTGTTAGGATACTATTGGAGACCGTCGCCTTTCAAGTCGTTTGTTCGAGTCTATCATGCGTAGAACACATCATGAGACTCGCGCTGTATTCAGAAATAACCTAGAGATTGTCAAAACCATGGCAGAAGTGTGGAAGGACAGAATTGAAGTACCGACTAAGTAAGTTCCAAAACTGATTTGACTCGAGTCTCATATACACACTTGGTACTAATTCCTCGTGCTTGTAAGCCGCGTGCCTGCAAAGTGTTCCTTAGGCTCATGTTACACCTAAAGATTTTGAGCGATATGCGGTTGTGCGTTCATGTAGCATGCCTACGTATGTAGGTTTTTTGGCGAGTTATTCAGCTATAATAACTTGCAACGCAGAATGACGCTTTTTAAAGTTGATTCGTGTAACAGCTTCATTAAAAAGACATCGCGAAAAATGGTCGCTGAAGATCAAAAATCATTAATGTGCATGTATATACATTGTTTGTTTACAGGATAATATTAGAAGGTTTTTGTGGTGGGGATCCTTCCAAGAAAGACAATGCTACTGGAATCCAGCTACTTGGTGTGATCTTGACAAATGGCTTCTCACCTTTTAATTCAAATCATAATGTAGACAAAAAAAGGTTGGAGTTTTTACCACTATTAATAACTATGTAGAAAGCACATTAAGTGAGAATGCGTTGGATTGAATTATTCTTTGGAATCCCTTCATTGCATTGCCCAAAGCACAAAGGATTGTTTGCTCAAAACGAAAAGTTCTAAAAATGCGCCTCGAGACAGGAACGATTTCTGTTACTTTTAGGCATTTGCGGTTTGTTTTTATTCTTTTTTTTTTTATTGTTGATAGAGCAGCAGAGAGCTATTGTTGTCCAAGTTAAATATAATTTTTTAATGTAAAGTTTTGTAGGGTTAACAAGGAAAACAACTTTCGCGAACGACGCCATTTTGGAAATAACGGCATACCACATGCCATCCAGGCTGAGACCATGCAATGGATTCATGTTGTTGCTTAATTAGTTAGTCTTTGCATTCTACATTTTACCTCTTTCAACCTCTTTTAGCTTTTATTCCAAGCTTGTAAACAATCTATCGTTCAAGTACAAAGACGTACATGCAGCCTCAGCAGAGGTCATTGGAATGATGCTAAAGCAGCTTGCGAATGATGGAAAGGTACCATTGTGAAACTCTTTATAAACCCCTTCACTGTTCCATGCGCCATCTTAAATGGTAACCGGGCCTTTGCATCGAAGCGAGAAGAACGTTGAGTTTACAATGATAGAGACCATTGCAAGCTCAACATTTGTCTCGCTTCGATGCAAAGGCTACCTTTAAAGATTGCGCAGCGAAATGTGAAAGGAACTATTTCAACCTACTCAACTGTTTTTCACTTGTGTAATGACCTAAACATTACATTTTCTAAAAACATGTTACGAGCTTTGAAAAGTACCAAAAATAACAAATAATGTTTGAAAATGTTTGGACGGGTCCAAATTCATAACTGTTATTGCATATGATATCATGATTAAGATCCCCCAACATACTATGTTTGAAAGTATTTCGCGATATTTCGACTGCTATTAGTATTGCTGGTCTTCATCAGGTGAATGGGAGACTGTAATGAGGTTAGGTCTTATATACCGGTCGGCGGATTCTTTGAGGATTTGCAAAGTGGTCAATAATAATATAATAATAATAATAATAATTTATTTCTTGAACAACGCATGTCACAAGAGTCTCGATGCTTTTTACAATAAAAGTGGTATCATAACTATAATAAATACCACAATTTGATTTTATCGATGATTGGTACGTTCTATTATTCAACAGTTGATAGAATGTCCATTGGAGGAGATGGTAGTGGCCAAGCTACAAGCACTGACATCAAATGCAGAGGACACCAGCAAATACATCACTTGTATACACAAAATACAGATAAACTTCCCACCAATTGTTGATAAGTATGTTTTGTTCTCAATACAGTGAAACCCCTATATACCAGACAGCGCTGGGACCAAGAAAATGTCCAGTTTAGCGGGATTCCAGTTTATGAGGTTTTAGTTGAAACTTTAATAAAGTTTGGGACCAAAAGATTTTTCCGGTGTAAGCCTGGTTCCCATATAATCTCTACGATCGCTGAGATCACCAGGATCACTATGATGGCGATTTCGCTTTGAGAAATAATAAAAATATCACTGCTATCTGAGATGAAGGTGGAAGCCTAGATTTAACGAAATATTTCTGAACATAAAAAATCAGTGTCGATTTTGTTTAATCACAAAGAACTCTGAGCTATATTCGGATAACCAAATATGATTTTCGGCGATCACAGCGATCATAGCGATCATAGGGAAACCACAATCTTGGCAAAAACTAGTAAGACACTTTAACAGTTTTCTCTATTTTGACCTTTACCTATACATTTTCATTTTAATGGTTTTCGGTGATCGTAGCGATCATATGGAGACCAGGCTTTAGAGAGATTTATTCCGGTTTGAGCGTCCGTTGTAAACGTGTTCTATTGTAGTCCACATCTTTGCGTTTGAATATTAAAGCTGGTTTATTTTATCCTAAGGTTCATCAATCGCATCCTGTTCATTCTACCGACTGTTCATGGTAGTTTTAAAACACTTTGTCTCGAAATCATTCTATCTCGAGTTGGTCAAATACCAAATGTATTTCAAGAGCTGAAGTCCAAAGGATTAAAGGACATGCTTGGCTATAGGTATGATTTTGACTTTTAGTTGATATAGCTATATTTTGCTTCAATTTAAAAGGTACCAAACAAGCATCAAATGTGGTATAAATACGTTTAATATATTTTTCACTATAAGAATCCAGATACATAGCTAATCTTGTAAATGTATATATAGTATGTATACTATGTATATATACATAGCTATTTTTGTAAATAATATCTTTCAGTTTTATCGTGCCTTTTGAGAATATTCTTGACATAATTTGTTTCTCCTTTGGTGTTGTAGCGACTCAACTCAACTGGCAACTGTCACATGTAGTAGAAATATAAAGGTTATAATTTCGCGCAATGAATATATTGAAAAGTATATTTAAGAACTCTTAAATCGGCTATAGAAGTCAGCCATAATATTTATCATTATTATGAGTATTGTATTGATCTTCTAGGGATGATGAAATGCAGATTGCATTGCTCAAGATTATTCATGGTTTGCTGGAGAAGCTTTCAGTCCAAGATCTTCAATATGTCATGCCATCTTTAACCGCCATGTCAACTAACCCCAACACTGCATGCCGGGAACTCTTGTTTGATATCCTTATATGGATATATGATATATACAGGTAATTGAAAGCCTTTCTTGAAAGTACAACTACTTCAAACGATGCCTCCAGACACGATCAGTGAACAATGAAATATCAAAATGCAAAATGCTCATACTCTTTATGTACGCGAAATACCTCAAGAAGTAAACAATAAATATCTTGGCTTGTAAGAGCTTAACAAACAAAAACAAAAAGAGCTTAACAAAGTTTTTTTAGTTTGATCTCAAAAACATTAATTTTTATAATTTGTTTGGGTAGTCTCTGTTGAAGTTATCATATATCCGGTATATCATATATCCATTATATTTAAGACTTATAAAGACTTTGGGTAATGCCAAGGATAAAAATCGAACAAACAAACAAAAAAGAAACGATGACATGGTTTATAAAGATTGTTTTTCTCTATATTTAGAAATGAGGAAACGTTTAGAGAAGAAGTAGGAGCAGATGACATTCTTGCTTCAGCCAAGGACTACTTGTTACAAGGTTTGATGGATGAAAACAAAGAACTCAGGTAAACCATTCAAACAGTATTTACCGGTAAAGCAATAATTGACACTTTTAAAGCAAGTTTTACTAAGTCTGCAAGGTATGCGTTCTTGTGGAGCTTCTCAGGATTGGGATTCTTGGGTCTCATGTTTTATCTTCTTAGCGAATAACATGGGGCCTAGCAAAAGAGGAAATCGATAACACAGGAACCCCACAACCCGAAAAATCCCACAAAAAAATTCCACGAGAACGCCTGTACAAGACCAAACACTATCATTGCTTTCCAGAAGTGAACAAGACCAAACACTATCATTGCTTTCCAGAAGTGAACTAAATTTTGCCTATGAAAGGGCTTACCTCAAAATCAATTTTGGTTGGCCTGCAAACCTCAAAATTCCTGTCGGAGACTGTGTGAAAGTGGTTGCCACTTTTCAGCTACTGAAAAATCTGGAAAAGACATAGAACAAACCATGGATTAAATATTCATAAGTAGGTAGATTCATAAAGATACCATGCCCTTATTGAAGTAAATGACTATCCTTTATTTAGACTTAAAATACAAAATTTCTGGAGTGACGAAACACGTCTTCCTAACACCACCCTGGAGAGGCTAGTTGATGTCCTTAGAGCCATGTATTCACCTAAAGCAGAATCACAGGTCAGTCTATAATTTTTCTACGAAGAATATTTATTAAAAATTAACCGTCTTCCATAATTATCTACGCTACGTTTCGTTCAACTTAAGGTCTATCACAAGCCCTGCAAGCTCATTGGCTTCGATACTGTGGTCTATTAGTGAAGGCCATAGCTGAGAAAAACGGTTTTGGAGAGAAGATTCGCGATTGGTCATTAATTCCTTATTTTAAATTTGACCTACAAGTTGGTGGGGTTGGTACGGTTATAAGCGCACAAGGCCTTTCGTCTCGTGGTTTATATTGACCTAATTGTTATTGGGTCTAATTGTTAATTACCTTTACAGTACCTGAGTTACACCACCAACCTTATTCTACACCTCACTTCAGTCAGTCCAGACTTCAATCGACTCATCTTTGAGCAACCGCTCTCAGAATGCAAGTTTGAGGTTTGTTGTTTATATTTTCTCGTGTTTTCAGAGTTAGTTATGTAAGATTTTCCGTCTGATCTAGCTGTTGACCAGTCTGCTTCTATGTTGACATTATAATAGCAATATTACCTGGAGTTGGATAATTTTGATGAAAAAATGTTGAAAGGTTTTTGGTTAAAAGCACATCTGTTGTGTTGTTGTTGTTTATGTATTTATTTTTATTTGGTCAATGTTGTGGTTTTGTTGGTATTGTGTTTGTTCGTTCGTTCGTTCGTTCGTTCGTTCGTTTGTTTGTTTGCTCATTTCTTCATCAATTCGTTCGTTTGTATGTTTTTGCTTGGTTTTGTTTGTTAGTTTGTTTATTTATTTCTATTTTCCTTTTGATATTCTATTTATCTGTTTGTTTGTTTGTCTGTACATTGTTTCTTTCATTTATTTTTTCTCATTTTTTTCATCTGTCTTAGGATTATCCAATAGATTATTCCTGGCACCAACGTAATGCAACCATGACCCCGTTGTTTACCGCTACACAAGGTACGCTAGCTGCAAGTCAAAGTCAAGGTGGTTCAATGGAGGTGGGCGTGGTTAGAGCTACTCAAACACGTGGATTCACCCCAACTCAGGATCTTGGAAAATCACAAACATTTGACTGGTTAAATCCTAGTAGTCAGGTACGGTTATTCAAAAAAGTCAAAAATGTGCCCTACTATAATAGACCTTTTCACGATTCTTAGAGTAGTTTTCATCGGACTGTGAAACAATTACTAATAGTCAGTGTTCAATTGTGTCTAATAGTCATATTTCAACAAACGAAAACAATGGGCTTAGGGTTTACTAGTGTCTATTAGCTTAGTTATTATTTCAAAATCCCGTGAAAATCACTCTATCGAATTACCTAGCTTCGCCTCGATAGAGTGAAGTCATTTAACCCGTGAAATAGATATTACACTAATACACCTTAGCAGTCTCTAATTCCATTAATTTATTTTTGTCTATTTGACTATTACACTTTAGCAAGCAATATATACTATATATATACTATATATATCTAGCGTGTAATATATTCTTTACAATTTGACTACAGCCCGTGGAATTTTGAAGTGTTTCAGTTAGATTCAATTGTTTCATAATGTGTACATTTGTTAAATTCCCGCGAGCCGTAGACAAATTGTCAAGAATGCATTACACGCTATCGAGGCTTAGGTTGAGGACGAGAACCGTGAAAAGGTCTTTTGGGTAGACTGAAACTCAATAATTCTACATTACAGTGCTTTCCATAATAACGCGACCATCAACGTTCAAATACCAATATGAAAAAGATGTTCACCATGGCGTCAATCAAAAGTAACCAGTATGTACTATATTTTGATTGACGGCAGTGAAAACGCCTTTTACATGTTGGTAATTGATCTTTGATCGCCACGTAATTATAAGAGGTGCTGTAAATATATATGGCCCAACTCTTTTTCAACTTTGTATCGATGTTCTTTCAGTGATCGAGCTATTATTGATCGTTGTATTTTTAGGTTGAATCTGGACAATCTTTTCGCCAGTCGTTCGTAGCTGGGACATCAGAGCCAACGTCTTCTCTCTTATTTGCAAGCTCACCTATTGTTTCCAAAAGGAAGTACAAACAAATCCCGCATGACTTTGGCAGTAAGCGACTTGGTGTCCCCTCGCAGCCAAGCACGCAGGCTGATTCACAAGGTATGATATTCCATAGATACTCAACTAAAATTGATGAGATGGTATGACACCTTATATACTCTATATTATTATTGTATTACTATATGTATTAGTATTACCTCGTGAATTTCAGATGACAATTATTGATGTTTTCAATCAATATACTTGGAATATCCGGGAATGATATATATTTGAGGAGTATTATATTTAAAGGAACAAGTTCGACGTTCTTTTTGGATGTGATTTGTATTTTGACATATTTGTCCTAATTGCTGCACTACGTTTTTTTGGCAGTAAAGGATATTCATAAAAGCATTGCTTCCTTTATTGCAGGTGCTGGGGAGCAACAAGAAATCCTTAGACTGAAAAGACGTTTTCTAAAAGATGACACGATGAGTAGAAGCTACTTTGTAAAGCGCGAAGCTATGAGAAAGAAAATGAAGGAGGTAATCAATACCCTTTTGCCTGGTATTTTTATACCAAACTGTCGGTGTGGCATACTTTCTAACACGTTTTCTAACACGGAGGGTGTGGGGCGAAGTGGTCCTATTATCGACCGGAAGGGCCGAAAGATGATGATGATGAACACGTTTTTTCTTTAAGGAAATGAAAAGCCGCCAACAAGCAGCACGTGATAGTAAGGTCGTTATGTATCGGAAATACCGTGTAGGAGATCTACCGGACATTCAAATCAAGTATTCTGAACTTATCACTCCACTACAGGCTGTTGCCCAGGTAAGGTGTCCTTAACTAGGCATCTCTTTTTTCACACTTTATTTTGTGTTTGCAATCTCACATTGACTTTTTGATGCGTAATGAAAACCAGAAAACCGTTAAAACCAGCTTAGGGTGAAAGCATCGCATCAAGCAAACTCATCTCGCATATATAATCCTATATAACCCCAGCCAGGACTCAAACCTGGACGATAGAGTTAGGAGGCGAGCGGTTTAATTAACAACTCTGGTATCTATTCTATCCATAAACCATGAAATAATTTAAATATGATATATGCATGTTTTGTAGAATGACAGCATCATCGCCAAGCTTCTCTTCTCTGCTCTCGTCAAAGCAATATTTACCGAGGCAGATCAACAGGGCGAGGAGACAGTTTCTGATATTCAGTCTGCATTGACCAACATGGCAACCACTTCAACGCAATATTTTGCTCCATTTATATCTAGTATTCAGGTACTGCTGTTTTCAATCCTAGTTCCATATTAACTTCACCTTTTATCTGTTTCACTATCTTTTTTTGTATTTTATTATTGTATTTTAGAGTAAAAACTCTGTAGTTTGTCCTGTTGGCGGATAAATCAATTCCATACATTCCCTTTGCTTTACCACTGTACCAATTTGTATGATTTTTAATATATTTATCTATTTGTTTTACTATGATTTTTAGGGTATCTGCTTCAATGTCTCCCAGTTGTCTATGGAGCCATCTTTAGTGAGCACATGTTCTATCACTAGCCTACAACATCCCATTGGTTTGTATCATATACGTTACCCATATATATATATACTTATATTCTAGTGCGAAAAATCGAAAAAATATTTGGGTCACACTTTTCACCAGAAAGTGCCAAGAGCGTGATTTCGTAGGAGGGACAAAAAACACTTCATCACCTGCAAACATTTTTCAGGAAAAGTCAGCGTTTTTTAACATCCTCGTGCTTAACTTTAAAAACGTCTTGCTGATCGTGTGAATATTTTTTTTCCGTAGGAATCATGCTTCTAGAAAAACAACTTCTCAAGAATATCGACACTGACGCCAAGAAAAGGAAACGAGCTCGTGTTGAAAAAGCGCCAAAGTCTCAATCCACCGAGACCTGGCTTGAACTAGCAAAGTATGCCGGTCGTATTGATAGGGAAAGCAGGGTTATATAAAGATGATCTTTACAACTAGATTAGTGGGTTAAGGCAACTATGCTTCAGAATATAAATCTTTTTGATAGAATCTTTCCCCGTGGTTATTCTAGTCTTTTTACTTAAGAGCCCTCAAAACATAATTAGGTTATAAAATATAAGGTCTCCCAATCCACTTTTTGGTCTGTCTTATCTGAATGCATCCTATTTTAGCAACAATTTTGAAACAGCCGTCTTGATTAAAGCTTCAAATAACAAACATGCTATCAAAACTCCTAATTTGCATAGCTGCAAACATGTTCTCGGTGAATGATTATTGATTACCCGTTTCTGCTGTTATACAGGTTGTATCGATCAATAGAAGAGTACGATGTTCTTCAAGGTATTTTTAGTGATCATATCGGTACACAAACGATTACCAAAAAGGCTTTGGAATGTGAAGCACGTGGAGACTACGCCCAGGCTCTCAAGTTCTACAACCAGGTAAGTCGTGTAACATTCGCTTGTTACAGTATAAGGTCACTCAAACCGAACACTTTTAGTTTGTTACTTTTTTAACCCACATCCCATGAGCGAATAGATTAGAAATAAGATTTATTATGAACACTTAGTGTATTTGAACTCACTGCTTCATATAAAGAGGATTTGAATAGGTAAAAGGCTAAAACATAACAACATGAAAAAAAGTCAAATGTTCACGGTTCACTGTTAATATGGATGATATCTATTCTCGGCAAATGAAACGGCAAAATTACATAAAAATTTTTTAGCATCTACTCACCTGCCAAATTGCCATTGCAAATCTTATTTCAGAATTATTTAAGACGATAGTGAATATTTTTCAGGATCTTTAAGACTTGTGTTGTTTGTATTTTTAGACTGATATAATTTGTATGCGTGTTTTTTGCTAATGGCAGGCGATGTCGTGTGATGAGTGGGGTAATAGCGAACCACTGCAGGAAGAAGAGGATTTGTGGGATGATGCAAGACTTGAGGTAACTAACAAGTTCTAGAACAGTTTTCTGATTTCCGAACTCTGTAACAAAGTATTGTGCACAAATTTTATCAACGATTTACAATGAGATGACCTTCACAGTTATTTACGCAATTGCGAAAGAGAAGCCTAAAAGAGATTGCAGGTCTTTGAACGGGATTTGAACTCATGACCTCTGGAATACAGGCGCAGTGCAGTGCCTACTGAGCTACCGCGGTTCGTCGAAGCTCTGGAATTTATTTTGAAAGCTTTATTCTTTTTCGCAATTGTTTCGATAAAGGTAATATCATAAATTGCCTGTAACTTTAATCCCGGCTAGGTTCCTATCTACATTTGTACGGCAGATGTTTGCGGGTCAGTACTTTCGGCACCCGGTACTCCTTGCAAAAAAGCCTTGTCTACGAATTAGTTCGTTCGCAGAAAACCAATGCATGACAAACAACTATTTACCTATTTATCGTTAAAACATTACTATGTTTTTTTAGTTTTCAATCATGTATCACAGTGGGAAAATCTTGACAAGTACTCCTGGCAAAAAAGCCTTGTTTACGAATTAGTTCGTTCGCAGAAAACCAATGCATGACAAAGAACTATTTGCCTATTTATCGTTAAAACATTACTATGTTTTTTTTAGTGTTTCAATCATCTATCTCAATGGGAAAAACTTGATAAGTTCTCTGTGATCAATATCGATGATGAGAACCCTCCAGACCTGGACAAAATATGGTCAGACACGTTTTATCAAGAACATTATCTACCATTTGTTATTCGGAGTAAACTAAAACAGTGCTGCCATGGTGGAGATGGGACTACATTGCGACAATTTCTTAACCATTCCTTACAATTAGATGAAAGACGAGCATTTCTAGAGGTAGGAATATTTTAGTATAGAAAATAGAAACCTGGGTCAGTTCTATCTTAATATGGAAATCCTTGTTTTATTGTATGAAATACAATCTGGATCGTAGGCAGTTATCTTATTTGTACATTATTGTAATTTCCAGGTTATATTGATGGCATGTTAATAGCAAATGCTAATTTTTGGAATTGACATTTTTTTATTATTTTTCTTTTGCTTAGAGTCGCCATAGTGAGGAGCTGGCGTTGTTGCATATTCTACATGATGACTACGATAGAGCGAGATATTATGTAGCAAATTGTTTACAAGGTTTCCTGATGGTAAAGTAGACTTTATGACATATATATGATAGAATTTTGCAAACACCTAGTTAGTTGAAGTGATCGAACTTACATGTGTTCTGTTGTTTGCATGCTCGCTTTCTTGTCTAATTAAATTGCCCCCTCAAACCAAACTAAGGCTACGTTTACACGATACCGGACGAATTTTTGAACGGTCAAAAGATCGACCTGGACATATTGTTCACAAGGAACCGATCAACATTTTCGTTTTGTTCAGACGAGACCATCGGAACCGGGCAATTGTAAGTTTTGTCAGTGGTTTTAACATCTGCCCATGCGCACTTGGCTGTTTATGACTACGTTTACACGGTACGGGATAAATATTTAACCGGTCAAACTGTTTACACGGTACCGGTCAACGTTTTGACCGGGCCGGCTAAAAAATCGTCCTCGATTTTTGCAGGTCGAATATTTGACCGGTTTGGCGTCCAAAATATTGCACGTTTAGCGTGGTCCCGTGTAAACAGAACCCCTAGGCGGATGTTTTTTTGACCGGTCAAAAATTCGTCCGGTACCGTGTAAACTTAGCTTAACACTGCAATAAAATAATCGTAAAAAAATGATTATCATTGTGCAAGTTATGGTTTAATTGTTTCTATTTTTTGTTATTGTTTTGTTAGGATTGGTCAGGGCTTAATTCCATGATGGTAGGAAGCCGATTGTCCAAGCTACAGTCGCTACAGACAATTACTGAAATGAAGGAGTTTTTGGATTTCATAGCAAATGAAGGTTTGGATGAATACAATGCGCCATTCATGTGCTTTTTTTCCTTTAAATAAAAACTGGCATGAAATGATTAATCAAAATGACATCTATTACATTTGTGATAGGTAATTTCAGCAATGCAATTCCAATGCGGAACTTGTTTGAAAAGTGGTTGTCAAGGCTGCCTGATCCAAAACTCCATCCAATCACTTTGTGGGATGACGTCATAACCAATAGGTATGTTTCTGTGCATAAATACCTCTTTAGCCAGCTTAAAAGTATCAATAGGTACATAGGACCTCCTTAATAAACACCAGTGAGGTGTACCTCTTTGGCCAGCAAAAAAGTATCAATAGGTACATAGGACCTCCTTAATAAACACCAGTTAGGTATACCTCCTTGGCCAGCAAAAAAGTATCAATAGGTACATAGGACCTCCTTAATAAACACCAGTTAGGTATACCTCCTTGGCCAGCAAAAAAGTATCAATAGGTACATAGGAGCTTCTTAATCAACTCCGTTTAGGTATGTTTCTGTACATAAATACACCTTTAGCCAGCCAAGAGCCAATAGGTACATTTAGGACCTCCTTAATCAACTCCGTTCAGGTATGTTTCTGTGTATAAATACACCTTTTGCCAGCCAAGAGCCAATAGGTACAAAGGACCTTCTAAATCATCACCAGCCGCTTTTGTAGGCTTATTAATGTCTTTTCCTATATTGGTCGCTTTGCCTAACAATCATTAGTCTACTATATTAACGAATTCCTTTTATTCTAGGTGCGTCTTTATGCAAAAGATGATCGACAGATTTTCAAGTGTCTCAAATTGGTATGTTTTCACTCGACTAATGGACTCAGTGTTAAATTTATTTCTGATATAACTGTTGATTTTCTTAATTTTGTAAAGGTCTGATTCATTGGGCTCAGAGGAAGAAACGCCTGGCCTTATTCAAAATGAGGTTCGACGTCAAAGTGTCTTGTTCCAACTAAAGATGGCAGAGACGGCTAAAGAACAGGTTAGCATGAGACATAATAATGGATAATTTAACGGTTGTTATATGTTATTATTCTGTTTTCTTTTCAGTCCAACTTCTATGTTTCGTTTAAACATTTACGAGAGGCTCTGAAAGTTATCACCGAGGTAAAATAGAGATGTTGTTTTAAAAAAAAACATTGTTATATTTACCTTTCTAATTCCCAATGTATTTCTTATTTCAGGATCTTAAAGATGAAAATCTTCACTTACAGTGGACGCATGTGTACGCTGGTGTTCAGCACAAAAAGTCTCATGCGCTGACTGCTGCTGAATCGATCGAAACAGCCGTCAAAACAATCAGCGAATTAGGTTAGTTTATAGTTGATTGTAAAGCGCATTTCAGCCCCAAATGAGAACCACGGGGCTTACAATCACCATCTTTTGCTCAACGCTAATCAATTCACAAATCTTCTGAATCATCTCAACTGAATCATCTTATTGTTTTCTTCTTGTAGAAAAGTTTTCTGGTAGCAATGAGTTGGTCCATGCTCCCACGATGGCGCTACGTCATCACATACTTAAAAGTCGTTCGTATGACATAGTATTCAGAGCTATTGAAACTGAAGGTACACGTTAATTGTCATCTGTATTACTTTATTATAGACGATGTGCTCTAGCATGACATGTCTAATAAGCCAAGAGTACCTCTTTCTAGCATGTTTTTGCCACAAGACTCTCAATGTGGCTAATGGAAGAATTTTAAATAATGTTAGATCTTGAGAGCAGTCTTGAGAGCACTCAAATGTTCTGCAGGTCACTATAATTCCTTACATGTATTTGACAATTAGTGGTGAAACGCTAGCGTAAGTCAATTCACCGGCTTGCACTGACGTTTGACCAATTCTTGAAATCGAGGGGCTTTTTCTATTCTACGATTTAACATGTATTTAACAAATTATTTTTCGAAGTTGAATCAAGAGGAATTTCCAAAATTCATCAGCAATAATCCAGTTTTGTATTATCTAGCACTGCTGTGCAAATGCACCCTTCGCCAAGCAATACAAGCGGTGCTAGATAACGTGAAACTGGACTATCACATTTATAAATAAATACCTGTACAATTCAATAATATACAGGTGATGATGTCATTGCCTCACTTGATGATGTTCACCGACAGAGACTGACGTCACTGTGTACTAATACAGACTCCACTGAACAGGTAAATGCCTATATATTCTTCAGGGGCCAGTTGTACAAAACCTCGTATCAAAGATATGCCTATTGTTCGGTTGCAATCTCAAACTGTTAAAATAAGAAAAAAATCTCGCGCGCTAATCAAAGTCTTTTGTTACTTCTCACCTACAATACTATATATGGTAATGGCATTGTTTTCAAGATTACATACGGTATCTTTGATACGTGGATAAAGTTATCCACTGGATAAGAGTTATCCAGTGTTTAGAATTTTTATAGATTTTATCCATTGGATAGGGATTTATCCGGTGAATAGCGCTATTCAGGCTTCGTACAACAGGCTTCTGGAGATGCTTTGATGTACATGTGTCAAGAAAGCCCTTGAAATCATTTATACGATGCTATGAAACTGCACTAGTAGTAAAAAGCCTACACACGAATGCTAGAAGTTTCATTTTGTTGTTGTTTTGTATTTGCTTACAAAAAATTTTTTCAGATTGTAAGTCAACTGATGATTCGGTCCTTTACATCCTTACAAAATGCCATCAAATCAGCCAAAGGTATCGAGGAACAGAATGGAGAGGCCAGGTCTGTGTTCTATCACCAATAATAGTGATTACTAATGATAATACAATGTGTCAGTGTTTATTCTTGTCTTGCAGGTGCAGTATGGTGGAAGCATTGATGGCCATGGTCAAGTTCTGTGATTCTGCCTTACGTAGGAAAGAAGACGGTAAGACCTTTGTAACGTACAGCAGCATTGATTTATACTGACTCTCTGATCTACTGCTGTCCTTTTAGATCCAGATAATGCTCCAGAGATTGATGTGAAGGTAAAGATACATACAATGAAACCGTGACCACTTTCATGAAGTTTACCAATCACATTGCAATGTTTATACGAACATTTAATTGGCTGATTACAAAAATTGAAGTATATTTTGTAACCTGATTACTTATGGCAAAGTTCATTTTAACTTTGGTTATGATTTAAAGTAGCGGCCCCGGTTGGAGTATCTGCAATGTAAACACATTGCTATTCTATTATGATATTCTAGTGTGAGTTTGTTTGAGTGAGTTCAGTGCGATTGGTCATCTATCCGAAATGACTACAGGCGTTGTTGTTGTATTTACAGCTGTTTCCTGGCATTGTAGTACGCTATGTACTCAAGGCCATGACATATGATTCAGAGGAAGCAAGACAAAGGTTTCCACGGTTACTGCAGCTCGTCGAGATGTATCCTGACACTGTTGTACCATTTAGCAAAAAGGTATTGATAAATAGAAAAACAAATTACGAGCAGTTTAAATTAGTTTTGTTTATTTAATTATTAGAGTACAAACACTAAACGCGTGCAGATCTAATTTAAGGAAAATTATTCAGAATGGAGATAAAAGCCGTGGTATTTCTATTGTTTGTTAATGCTTGCATTGCTTGCCTTACTATGGGCTGTTCTCACTACAAACAAATATATCACATGCTGTTGAATCTAACGCAGCGCAATGGATAACTCGAAACTGGACTATTAATGAATAGCGAAAAATGCCATTTGGTACTTTATATTGCTAATTATTTTGTAGGCTTTTGGTGTTGGAGCTCACTCATTCATATATACATTTATTCGTTCATTCATATTCATTCATTCCTTCTCTCTTTGATTTTTTTTATTTATTTTCCATTTATTTTCATTTTGAAAAGCGTCTCGGGACTATTATTTTATTCTTGTATGGGTTTGTGATTGACAGGCATCAGCTGTCCCCTGCTGGATGTTCATTGGCTGGATCAATCAAATTGTTGCATTGATGGATAAAAAGGAAGGGCTTGCTATACATGATATTTTACTTGAGCTAGCAAGCAATTATCCACAGGTATCCCAACAAACATATAACTACATGCACGCAAAGCAGACAAGTAATCATTCTAACCCATTGACCTTTGTCATGGCCGCCAACTAATTATCATAATATATTGTATAAAAAATGCTGATTTTACGGAAAGAAAGCCATCATAGGATAGACATTCACCCTAACATTAACTTGTGAAGTTTGAGAGATTAAATTTACAAGCAGCTATATCAATTTAAACATCAGAAAAAAATCGAGGCCACAAAGCCCTCAACAGAAAATTAAATGCAAATCTTTATATCTTTAATTTAGCATAACTTTATTTTCATTTTACAACGAGCAGCGAAACTTTCCATGATTGCCATTTTAGGATAGCTCTTTCAAATGACACTGCTAAATATTGAAATATTTGTTTACTTGTAAAAGTCATTTTCCGCCATTTATTGCAAAGGTCTATTGGTAAGATATTTTTTACAGTTGTATGGAATGTCCTTTGATCATGCATGTAAAGCTTGTCTAGATTTATGATTCTCATGTTTAAAACCTTTCGTTTTAGGCTCTATGCTTTCCTTTGAAGATCAGCAGCGAACAGTTTATCTTCGACAACACCAAAGAAGGAAAAGCGAACAAGGAACTCTTCCACAGGTAGCTGTATAAACTACGTATAGTCGTCGCCTCTGGCCTTGACTGCCAGGCAACATAAACGTTTGGTGTTCATTTGAGCTTCATTTGTTATAGATGAGATGATATGAATGCCTTGGTCGTTCTCTCATATACACCACACTGCAAAAACAGCATTTTTCCAAAGGCGTAGCTCCAAACCTTTTTTTTTAAGAAGAGTCAAATTTGCGAAGCGGAGCGAGGGTGCAAATGACGCTACAAGGGCCGCAAATTAACAATATGCCTGACAAAAGTTATGTTATTCCCATTATCATCAATATATTAGGTCAAGTTTCAGAAAAATAAAGATATTTGAGAAATTTTCTGCAACAGGGCTGATGCAGTATGACTTGCGGCCCGCCAAAATTCATTTTCGCCCCCTAGGCGTTCGTTTTCAATAGGGCAGTATGTTATTTGGCCTAGTATATTGGTGATAATCTTTATTTAAATTGCTAAAAATGCGTCAGTTCACAGGATACGTGGACTGGTATTAACACATGATGATACCATTTTATTTTCAAGGTATCTTTCCTTAGGCACATATATGTTTATTTCATAGTGCTTCGTTTTTTCTAGTCTATTAATACTAGATTTATTTGGTTCCAGGCTCCGTTCTCTTCTACAAAACCCTCTACTTGATGAGTTTGTTGCCGCGCTTGAACTTCTCCAAAACCCAGCACTGGCACTCAAAGTGAGTCGATCTTTTTACTTTTTCGTTAACTACGATTTAACAAAGTTCCAAAATGGTTAGGGTTATCTTTGTTCATCAATTTATGAGATAAGTTGTGTGAGTACTCCCAAGGAGTTTCATTACATTTTCTTTTGAATGAATTATAAGTTGACGGTATTTGGTCTATACTCGAGGATCCTGAGTAGTTTTATCTTTCTTGCAGTGACCTTTTCTTTCTGCATAACAACACTAATAAATCCATGGGGTATTTTGTCTTTTACTTTAGGGATACACACATCGACCGCATTGGAAGAAATTGGTGGTGTGGTGGTGTGTGTGGGGGGGGGGGGGGGGTGGTGTTAATAATAATGATGGTTGGGGTGGGGTGGGGGTGAGGGTGTTAGTAATAATGATGATGTTGGTGTTGGTCATGGCGATGATGACGATGCACTATATGTAAGCTGAGTCTTTCACGAAGAAATAACGTTATAAGAAGTGCTTCTTTGTAACCTTACACAGTTTTACATCTTTAGATGATGTTCAATATTGGTGCATGTATTCCTATGATTATTGCATTCACTTATACCACTTCATTTAAATTGAACATTTCCATTGAAGCATTTACAGTGATCATTACACTGCAAAAACGGCTGAGTAGATTAACACAGTATATTGCGTTAACCATGCATTCAGGATAACACTTTATAGTGAGTAACCCAACTCATTATTGAGACTAAACATAGATGAAGACGCACCATTGAGTACAATGTACTCAATATATTGAGTTTAACCTCACTTTTACTCAATAAAAAGTTGGGTTTACTCACTATAGAGTTGTGTTTACTCACTATAAAGTGTCATCCTGAATGCATGATTAACGCAATATACTGTGTTGTATCTACTCAGCCGTTTTTGCAGTGTATGTAAATTTATAGGTGATTTCGTGGCATATGCACATTAAAGTTCTTTTTTTTTTATAGTCAAACGAGCTCATACGTTCCAATCTAGGCCAGATGACACAACATTTTTATCGAAATTTGATTTTTCATTTGTTTTAAAGTTTGCATATATAAATCGAATCTTGTAAATTTCAAAACCTGTCCCAAATCAAAATTATTGCAATGGCTTTTTTGAACAACAGAAACTTGCTGAACCTTGTTTAATAACACAGTTATTACTATAATACTTTAATTTTATTGTATTAGCTTTATCAATTAACATAGATCGTAATTTCGGGACCATTATCGGTTGACGGTTAAAATCTGCATTTTAAAATTTACAAGTTTCGATTCACCTTTGCAAATTAAAAAAACAAAACATTTAATTTAAAGTCCAAGAAATAAATCAGGTCTTCTGACACTGATAGTAAGACATTAGCTGGTTTGACTGTAAAAGATTTTAAAAATCGTTTTTGTTATTTCCAAAAAGGACTGGGGCAAGAAAATGGAACTCCTTCTTGGAGAGCAGAAATGTGGAGACGATTTGGTAGAATGTTACAAAGATATGTATAGAAAACGTTTGGATTGTAAAGGTGTCCAGAGAAGAGGAGAGTCCACACATGGTCACGAGCTAGGAGCTCATGGGCGAAAATTTGCTGAGGTATTATATTGTGTTGTGGGTTTATTTGCATTGATGTAACGATTTGTATGTATTCGTTAACTAGACAAGGAAGGAAGAAGTTTACTCACTTCTTTTCAGTAAGTTGCATTGTGTACATTTTGGGCATATCTTTGCAATGGAGGACTCTATCCCTTTGCTTGCAATATTCTGGGCCTATAGTAACATTAAGGATAGTTAAAAACTGCAAAAAGATAAAACAGAATTATTTTTGAAACCCTTTATAAAATGGACTTAGTGTCACGAGTGCTTTTGTGTATGTTGATATTTCAGACTACGGGATTTGACACATTCCTTTTCTTTGTTTGGTTTTCGTAGAAAATAGTGCCAGAGTTCGAGAAAACGTTTGGAAAAGATGGCATCAAGTTGAAAGACATCACTACCAAGGTGACTCATTTATGAATATTATTAATCAGTCAATGGTGATGTCAAATTATTTATCTTATGATTGAGACATCTTGGCTGGCAAGTGGTTATTAATAAATAGTAATCATTGTTTTACGTCGTTACCCAATCTCCCTAGCCACACACTCACACTCACTACTATCCCTACATTAAAATTTGAGCACACATCACTGGTAATGTTTAGGTATTTGACACACTCACACTCACTACTATCCCTACATTAAAATTTGAGCACACATCACTGGTAATGTTTAGGTATTTGACACACTCACACTACTACCCCTACATTAAAATTTGAGCACACATCACTGGTAATGTTTAGGTATTCGACACACTCACACTACTATCCCTACATTAAATATTTGAGCACACATCACTGGTAATGTTTAGGTATTCGACACACTCACACTACTATCCCTACATTAAATATTTGAGCACACATCACTGGTAATGTTTAGGTATTCGACACACTCACACTACTATCCCTACATTAAATATTTGAGCACACATCACTGGTAATGTTTAGGTATTCGACACACTCACACTACTATCCCTACATTAAATATTTGAGCACACATCACTGGTAATGTTTAGGTATTCGACACACTCACACTACTATCCCTACATTAAATATTTGAGCACACATCACTGGTAATGTTTAGGTATTCGACACACTCACACTACTATCCCTACATTAAATATTTGAGCACACATCACTGGTAATGTTTAGGTATTCGACACACTCACACTACTATCCCTACATTAAATATTTGAGCACACATCACTGGTAATGTTTAGGTATTCGACACACTCACACTACTATCCCTACATTAAATATTTGAGCACACATCACTGGTAATGTTTAGGTATTCGACACACTCACACTCACTACCCCTACATTAAATATTTGAGCACACATCACTGGTAATGTTTTGGTATTCGACACACTCACACTCACTACCCCTACATTAAATATTTGAGCACACATCACTGGTAATGTTTAGGTATTTGACACACTCACACTCACTACCCCTACATTAAATATTTGAGCACACATCACTGGTAATGTTTAGGTATTCGACACACTCACACTCACTACCCCTACTTTAAATATTTGAGCACACATCACTGGTAATGTTTAGGTATTCGACACACTCACACTCACTACCCCTACATTAAATATCTTAACACACATCACTGGTAATGTTTAGGTATTTGACACACTCACACTACTATCCCTACATTAAATATTTGAGCACACATCACTGGTAATGTTTTGGTATTCGACACACTCACACTCACTACCCCTACATTAAATATTTGAGCACACATCACTGGTAATGTTTAGGTATTCGACACACTCACACTCACTACCCCTACATTAAATATTTGAGCACACATCAGTGGTAATGTTTTGGTATTCGACACACTCACACTCACTACCCCTACATTAAATATTTGAGCACACATCACTGGTAATGTTTAGGTATTTGACACACTCACACTCACTACCCCTACATTAAATATTTGAGCACACATCACTGGTAATGTTTAGGTATTCGACACACTCACACTCACTACCCCTACTTTAAATATTTGAGCACACATCACTGGTAATGTTTAGGTATTCGACACACTCACACTCACTACCCCTACATTAAATATCTTAACACACATCACTGGTAATGTTTAGGTATTTGACACACTCACACTACTATCCCTACATTAAATATTTGAGCACACATCACTGGTAATGTTTTGGTATTCGACACACTCACACTCACTACCCCTACATTAAATATTTGAGCACACATCACTGGTAATGTTTAGGTATTCGACACACTCACACTCACTACCCCTACATTAAATATCTTAACACACATCACTGGTAATGTTTAGGTATTTGACACACTCACACTACTATCCCTACATTAAATATTTGAGCACACATCACTGGTAATGTTTTGGTATTCGACACACTCACACTCACTACCCCTACATTAAATATTTGAGCACACATCACTGGTAATGTTTAGGTATTTGACACACTCACACTCACTACCCCTACATTAAATATTTGAGCACACATCACTGGTAATGTTTTGGTATTCGACACACTCACACTCACTACCCCTACATTAAATATTTGAGCACAAATCACTGGTAATGTTTAGGTATTTGACACACTCACACTCGCTACCCCTACATTAAATATTTGAGCACACATCACTGGTAATGTTTAGGTATTTGACACACTCACACTCACTACCCCTACATTAAATATTTGAGCACACATCACTGGTAATGTTTAGGTATTTGACACACTCACACTCACTACCCCTACATTAAATATTTGAGCACACATCACTGGTAATGTTTAGGTATTTGACACACTCACACTCACTACCCCTACATTAAATATTTGAGCACACATCACTGGTAATGTTTTGGTATTCGACTAACTCACACTCACTACCCCTACATTAAATATTTGAGCACACATCACTGGTAATGTTTAGGTATTTGACACACTCACACTCGCTACCCCTACATTAAATATCTTAACACACATCACTGGTAATATTTAGGTATTCGACACACTCACACTACTACCCCTACATTAAATATTTGAGCACACATCACTTCTCACATGTTGAAGTTTGCATGTGGTTAACCATTTTTACACATTGTCTTAAATAGAGATCCATACACATGATATATGTAACGCGCATTGAGACGTATGTGAAATGCACTTTATACGAACACATAACATTACATTGTAATGGCAAAGTTTACATATCAAATCTAAAACGCCTTTGTACATTTGAATCCTCGAATTGTAAATAAAGTAGCTCATTCATGCCCTGAAGACGGACGCTAAGTCCGAAAGCTTGGTGACAATAAAATAAATTTAACATACTACGTGGTAGTAACACAGATTTATAATGGAAAGTTTACATAGTCTGCCAAATGGTTATTGAATGGATAAGTATCTCGCCTCTCATCCGTGTGTCTGGGTTTGAGTCCCGGCTGGGGCATCGATTATGTAAGTTGACTTTGATTGATGTATCTTTTGTCAGGGTGTTAATTTTCTTCGGGTACTGCAGTTTTCCTTCCTCAAATTTAACATGTCAGTTGAAAATAAAGTATAATAAGATTGTAAATAGAGTGGAGTGTGTACGCGAGACAACAGGTTCACATCGGCCCTTTGTGCTGTAAATATGAGACCTTTTCAACAATTAAGCAGATATTATTATTGCATTATCATACCGTACTTTAAGCAGGGTGCCTACTCTGTTCCATTCTAGAAATTTGATGCCATTTGGTCCAGCCTTCGTGCAAAGATCGACAAGATTAAAATTGAAAAACCTCCTGGTAATTTGAAGGAGTTTTCTCCCTGGCTTGCTAACTTTCAATCAAGCAACAATACACACAAACTGGAAATTCCTGGTAAGAACTGATAAAGAGTACATAAGGACATGAAAAACGTCAATGTGCGGGCCAATTAAATATGAAACAACGTGTAATACCAAAAATATATGTCCAAGAAATACAATAATAGTTGTGAAAATAGACAGTAACTAGTCACATTGATAATGAGTACAATCTTGGACGAAAAATGAAAAGATAAAATATTATATTTGCATCAAACTTCTTCAAAGGTGAGCTCTCAGGCGTCAGCCAAGAGAGGAAGATCATTATGATATATGTCAAAATTCGTTTTTTAAACACACGAAACGTATTTCCAAATTTGTCCACAAGAAAAATAAATAATTAAGTGGTAAGAGAACACACCACTCCAAAAAAATGACAGACAGATAGTAAAAGGTGCCTGTTCAACGAGTTGGCAATGTGTAAAACAGTCCAATACAATATCTATATCAATATTTTTTTCTTATGGTAGGTCAATATACAGGACATTCAAAGCCACTGCCTGAATACCACGTCAAGATAGCAGGCTTTGATGAGCGGGTTAGTATGCATTGCTCCACTTAGAATAGCCCTTATTTGAAGTCGTCTAGAAAACTAGGCGTTTGCAGTTAAACGCAGCAATGTTTAGTGTGCACCTTCTTCTTTTCTTGTTCATAGAGAAAGAGAAAAGAGAATCGCAGCGTAGAAACAATCGCAGTGATTAAGACAAGAAAATGATCTGTTAGGCGTTGGTTTTCATCCTTGAAACTTGTGCCTACCTGTTTACACCGTAATGCCTCTAATAAGATTGTTTTACAGGAGCTCTCAATGATCTGGACCTCCCCCAGTATAGGACGATTTTTGTATTTCATATCATTTTGTTTAATTTTATTTTAATTTCTTATATTTTTATTGTATTTTAGGTTTTAACGCTGACATCAATTCGAAAACCCAAACGTATCACTATACGGGGTGACGACGAAAAAGAGTACATGTTTCTAGTCAAGGGAGGGGAAGACTTGAGGCTGGATCAGCGAATTGAGCAAGTACGAATTGTTTTAATGCACATATCTTGACAAAGGGATTTCTATAAATTAAAGTAGAAACAAACAAAGGCGGAAAGGAAGGAAGAAAGGTAGCAAAGAAGGAAGAAAGGTAGCAAAGAAGGAAGAAAGGTAGCAAAGAAGGAAGAAAGGTAGCAAAGAATGAAGAAAGGTAGCAAAGAAGGAAGAAAGGTAGCAAAGAAGGAAGAAAGGTAGCAAAGAAGGAAGAAAAGTAGCAAAGAAGGAAGAAAGGTAGCAAAGAAGGAAGAAAGGTAGCAAAGAAGAAAGAAAGATAGCAAAGAAGGAAGAAAGGAGCAAAGAAGGAAGAAAGGTAGCAAAGAAGGAAGAAAGGTAGCAAAGAAGAAAGAAAGGTAGCAAAGAAGGAAGAAAGGTAGCAAAGAAGGAAGAAAGGTAGCAAAGAAGAAAGAAAGATAGCAAAGAAGGAAGAAAGGTAGCAAAGAAGGAAGAAAGGTAGCAAAGAAGGAAGAAAGGTAGCAAACAAGAAAGAAAGATAGCAAAGAAGGAAGAAAGATAGCAAAGAAGGAAGAAAGGTAGCAAAGGAGTAAGAAAGATAGGAAGACGATAGAAAGAAAAAAAAGGAAAACAATTATCGTTAGTTTAGATGCTGTATTTTGATACTTGGTCTGTTTTCAATTTGTCTTCAGTTGTTTTGCATCATGAATGATATTCTGATGGCTGATCCGGCCTGCAGAAAACGTAAGCTACGACTGCGTACTTATCAAGTGATTCCCATGACTCCTCGGTAAGAAACTATAGTATACCTTGTAGGTTTCTCTTTTCGTTGTGTGTTTCTCTTTTCGTTGAGTTTTTCTAATACAATTGGGCCACTTTCGCAATGTTTGGAAGCGCGCGACCGGTATTGAATTTTTAACATCAGAACGAGGCATGGTTTCCAGCTGCCGGCGCGCGTCAAAACAAATTATAAAAAACGCGCGAATTTTCAAAATAAAAACATCAACAAAAAGAAAATGTACCAAACGTGTCTAGTCTTATAGATATATTTCATATGGTAGTTACAATAAACATTCAATGCCCTATTATTTTAGATGTTGGTTATGTTAATATTATTATTTCTAACAAACGCATTTTCGTCAGTGTTGGTATCATTGAATGGATGAAGAATACTAAGCCTCTGAAGGAAGTTATAATAGGAGAAACTGATTCACAACACTTTCAAAAGTAAGTTAAAACTCGTTGACTAATACAACTGGTCCATATGTAATCGTTTGCGATCGTGTGTATCTGCTTTCCCTTCTCTGTTTATCAGCTATTGCACACTTCACCTAGAATCGCACCCAATCGCACTATACTTTAGGTTTTCGGCACTTTTTTGCTATTTCTGAAAAATCTTCGGATACAAATCACGTGGTAAAAACAAAGAAACTACAACCAAAATCCTGTATCTACAATAGAAAAAAAACTATCTAAATATGATAATTTGTTCTATAAAAGAAAATTCAGCACTTTTTAGCACTGGGTTATCTGCGATCCAATACCCAAACTCAGGGCCCAAACTCATCTTATCATATATATCACCTGCAATTATATGTTAACCAACATTGATCTGTTTGTGCGTGTGTAATAACGTGCAAGCGCATGAAAAGTTCAAATAAGAAAAAAAGTGAAGGTTGACAAGGATTGAATGTACACACGTCCTGCTATAAGTAGCTCAATTGTGAACAATTTCAAATAAATGTATGGAGTGGAGTGTATTCAAAACCATGCAGACGGATGAATCTCAATGATTACATGGTCTTAATGGTTTTGTGTTCATCATGATTTAGAGCTTATGAATTACACGAAGGTTGGCTTCGAAGGTATAGTCCCGGCCAGCAACATCTCCATATCAGATATGGTGCAATATACAGGTAATTTTTCATATGTGCTTATTTTCTATTTTTTGATTATTTTGTATTGATGAAACCAACATTTTTATTTTTCAGCAAAGCCAGCCGTACAGAAGCTGAAAGCGAGTTTATAAAGAAACAGGGAGTTATACCGTGGGATATTTTAAGGTAGATATTGTATGTATTAACTGGAATACAGTCACAGTTAGCAGGGACTTGTTTTTAAGAAATCAGTTGTTAGCCTCACTTCTATGCATAATGAACTTAGCCAACGTTATTTTCAAATCCAGGGCTCTTTCCCCTTTCAATATTGATATTTGGCTCTCGGCATTTCAACGAACCCACCTCTGATCAACATGGTAATGGGGGAAAGGCGCCTCGTTGATTTTGCAAAACTTCAAAGCTCATGTCATATTACTTTTCGAGTTGTTTCTGATTCTTTGTGCAGCTCGTTTCGGCAGAAACTTTACTCGTCAGTTAAGTAACGTTAAATCGCAGTAAATAACTGTTGTATTTGTCAACAGACGAGCCTTTGAGAAACTATCAGCGTCTCCAGAAGCGTTCTTAATGCTTCGTTCCCACTTCGCTCGTACGCATGCGTGCCTTTGTGTTTGCAATTACTTGCTTGGGATTGGTGACCGTCATTTGTCCAACTTAATGATTGACACTGTCACTGGTGGTATGGTAGGCATTGATTTTGGACATTCCTTTGGCTCAGCCACTCAGGTAGGGGCATACTACTTATTATCTTTAGCCGTGAGTACGCACTTAGTATATGCCGGTTGCTTAAAAAACTGACTGCCTTTTATGTAATCCAAATGAATTCCGATCAGTTTGAGATTAAAATTCACCCTAATAACCCTAGCCTGCGTTGCCGGCGGTCTGCGGGTTTGCGAGGAAGAATAAAGGACAGGGTTTTTTTTTTCTCTTCCTCGCAACCCCGCAGACCGCCGGCAACGCAGGCTATAATAACCCTCTCATCCTTTTCATTATGAACTTGAGCATTGCAAAATGACAAAATCTCCAAAAATTATGAACATGATTGTTGTTTCTTCTAGTAATTCGGGAAAAGATAGATGTTGTTTGTGTATCCATGCATGACCATGTTTTTTATATTCTTTGTGATTTTCTCGACCATAATTTGTCATTTCCTCGTTGTAGTTTTTACCCGTTCCTGAGCTTGTGCCATTTCGTTTGACCCGTCAAATTGTCAACCTTCTCCTGCCATTAAAAGACACAGGATTGCTTCGTAGTACAATGATTCATACATTACGTGCCTTACGACAAAACCACGAGTTGCTTCTGAACACCATGGATGTTTTTGTCAAAGAACCATTACTTGACTGGAAGGTACCTTAACCACTGTTTTTATGTCGTGTTTGGTTGTTTTATGCTTCTGTTTTGTTTGTTTATTTGTTTGGTTTTGATACTTCTTTCGTCGATAAAGCCCAGGATATACAATAATAATAATGATAATCACGACCTCATCAGTCCAGCTGTAAACTTATCGTGTTTTTAAAAATAAAAGCCAGCATCATCATCATCATCATCATCATCATATGCAATGTAATAACCTCTCATGACAGGTTTCTAACTTACGAGCCTCAAATAAGGGGCTATGTTTATTATGTTATTCTAACCATGGTTTGTATTTAAAAAGGCGAATGCTCGTACACAAGCTAAAACACAAGGAATCAAGCAAGGTTTGTGATTTGCCTGTATACCGTTACTTTTGTGCCAACTCTTGTCCCATAAGCTGCCCCCTTTTGAACCTTTTCTGCCACAACCGAACGTTACCGGGAGATTATTACCCTAGGCTACTACGGAAAACAATACTAGCAGCTTAAAAGAAAGAAGATCGAATCTAAAGCAGCACGAAATAATGTAAAACGGCTTGAAACTAGCTCAGCAACATATTTTGCAATGATGCAAGCCGAATCTCTAATTTTGGTTTAGTTTTTTTTTTTTTTTTTAATAATTTTGGTTTAGTATATTCTAAGTTTATTCTAAGTATTTGTGATAATAGCTCTTGTTTTACTTATATGCAAATGTTTTCAAACAATTGATTTGCATGCAACTGTAATAACAGCTATCAAAGTTCTTAATTTTACTGGCATCATCATGTTTAAACACATAATTAAAACAGTTACTGACCTTATTTTTGCAGAAGATGAGCAAGATGTGGCGTGGTATCCTCGAGAAAAAGTCAACACAGCGAAGAATAAATTCCTGGGTGCAAATCCTGCCTACATTACCAGGTATTAGCATGCCGTTCAACACTTAAAAAATTAGCCTTTTTCATATCGAGCAAGGGACTGGAACCAAGTTTCTCAAAATTAATTTAATTCAAAACTAAACCCCTTCACACGAAAGAACAAATACAAATTAGTAAGAATTGAAAGTCTGAACAAGTTTGTGCAAATTGCAAAGAAATTATGGTATTTTAATTTTTTTCTCGAAAATACAAAGAATGTATGGTTTGGAAGGACGTTTTGGAAGGACACCATACATTTCTCTGTAAATTTGGCAGACTTTGGATGCTCATAATTTTATTTCTATTTAGCCAAACGTTCTGAAACTTGGTCAATAAACTTATATTTGTTTACTCTCCCATGAGACAGGGTTATTTTTTAAGGAACCATAATTAAATTAGTTTTACACACTCATATCCAGTCCCTTGCTCGATTTGGAAAAGGCGAATAGCTAATGTAGCTTAGTACACTATACGAAATCTGGTTTAAGCTTCTCGTGCCTGACCGCCGTTGTTTGAAGTAATGTTTCAAGTACAACAATGAGGACTGGACGGGATTTCAAGTCCGCGCAATTAAATAATTCTACTGGAACTAATTGCGCGGACTTGCAATCCCGTCCAGTCCGAATCGGAGGACTTGGAACAACTTCAAATCCTCATCCTTACTGCTAGGAGGACTAGACCAGGTCTCCAGTGTCCTCAAGGGATCAAAATCAGACCATTTCATTGGCTGAATACCTCGTGAATAATTAATGAGTTTTTGAACCCTAGTTCATAGGTCATATAATGTGATTTGAGTCTGTTTAAACGATGTGTTGTTTCCGATAGATATAGTTTTCTAAAGATTCCTTGGTTTTCCACTCTTAAAAGTCAGCTTGTAGTTCTATAGTGTTTCATGTTTGTAGAATTACGACTTACTACCACTACATTCAGGATTTATAACAAACGTAACAAGCATAAAGGTTTGGTTTTAGATTGTAAACCGTCCGAAAAATAGTAGGGATTGTTAAGCGCATTTGAACATATTTCACATGTAAGGTGTGCTACTGGTATAACATCAATATTGAAAGTACGTGGAAGAATCGGCAACGACATTATTAAGTACAATTTCATTTTTTTTATTGCAATGTACTTTGATTTGAAACTATCATAGTGACTTCTCTACTTGAGGGGTAACGTGGTCAATATTTTGTGTCTTACAGAGACGAGATTCGCCTTGGTCACAGCAAAAGGGAATGGTTAAAAAAAATGGAGGCAGTATGTATAGGAGACAAGTCAGTTAATATACGAGCTAGAGAACCAGAAAATGGCTTGAGTGTAGAGACACAGGTTGATTGTCTCATCGACCAAGCTACAGACGCTAACATTCTTGGTAGAACCTATCAAGGATGGGACCCTTGGGTATAATGGCTTCTTGTAAACAACCATTAGAATGACTGTATCCTGTATTAGCTACATGAATTAGATAAGCACCTAATAGTTAAAAAACCTAACTTTATTAGCTACAAGAGTCAAAATAGTTAAATAAAAGCATATGGCACGACAAATTTGCGCAAAGATGTTATACAAGAACACTTGTTGTTTTGCATGTTAAAATGTATAACATAACAAATCCAGATTTAGAGCCGGTTGTACGAAGCCTTGATAAAGTTATGAGTTATCCAGTGTATAGAATTTGTATAGGTTTTATCCGTTGGATAGCGCTATTCAGGCTTCGTACAACCAGCTCTTGGTTGTATTACTAACTTGTTGTTCAAATGGCATGTTAAAATTCTTATGTAGCACACAACGAATTAAAAAATCTGTTGCACACTACTTTAGTTGGACTTGAAACTTGTCAAAAAAGTTGCTAATATCAAGCTCCATTGGGACATTGGAGAAAGAGACGCTTGTATCGCTCGACAAAATTGCTAGTGTATAAAAGAGCCTTAACAAGAGCGATAGCGAATAACGATAACAAAACATTGCAGTCTATATACAGAGTATTGAGCGTTGTATCTTCCACACGCATACAATCAAGTGTCATTAAATATCATGCACGTGTACACTGCAAAATACTGATTAACTGGGCATCGTTATTTGAGTAAACACCACTTAGTCGTTTTTACAGCGAGTAACTGTAAATTCGTCGATTTACTCAGTTTGCTGTGTAGTGAAGTTAAACCTCGGATCCTTGATAGATGTCCGTACTACGGTGTGATGCTACAGCCAAATACACCTTTTCGCCCATGACGAAGAACTCCATGTCACGTGTTCTTTTTGATGGAATTTCTTGGACTTCAGCAAACTTTTTGGAGTGATACTTGTCCCAGGCATAGATGGTTGGATTAATACCACTACTTATAATAGCAAGATAGGTCTTCTCTTTACCCATGTGTTCTGATCTAACACACACCCAGTCACGTGCCTAAACCAAGCAAATAACATTAAGAAGACTAATGATGCGGTTGTTAAGAACCCAATTGGAAAAAACCAACAATGAGCTCTATAGGTTTTCAAGTTAGGATTAGGGTTATGAGATTATGGACTTCGCCTGTCAAGTAATTAGCACTGAACAAGGATTAGCCTCAAACCAAGCTTAATTGATTTTATCAAGAATTAAACAGGGATAAGTACCAACCCAAGATCAACTCTATATAGGTTGTTATTTAAAGGATTAAAACTAATCGGAATGTTAACAACCAGTACAATAAAAACTTGATGGTAGCATGACTTACTCTTCTCGAAGGAATTCTTTGAAACAGGTTGAAAGCGGTTCCATTCCACTTATGAATCAGCGAAGTTTCTGCAGCCCACCTGGCAACGGCCAGGAAGATATTCCCATCTACTTTGATAGATTTAAGTCCATAGGATCGCTCTTCGGTGAAAACACGCTGATACAGCTCAAACTTGGCCCCATTCCACTTGAAAATAGTTGCATATGGTCCACGAGCAACCGGTCCTAGAGATACATGATTTCTTTCAGAGATTGTTTTTGTATTGGAATAGTCCCTCACAGTTCCCTGCGATATCTTAAAAGGTAGCCGGAACGTTGAGCTTGCACTGATCTTTTAACCTTTTAATACCTTGCCGGACAATTATTCACGTGTCTATCATTTGCATGCTCAACGTTCGTCTCGCTTCAATGCAAAGGCCTGGCTACATTTCAAGATGGCGCCGCAGGGAACTGTGAAGGGGACTATTTGCTATGTACAGTTACAGTGGAACCCCGTTGATTCGGCCACCGAAGGGACAGCTCAAAGTGACTGTATTAACGCGGTGGCCGTATTAAGCGGGTAAATTTTATAGAAAATGTATGGCCATGTATTTCGTTAGGGACCTAAAACAAATGGCCGCAATAACGGGGTAGCTGTAAGGCGGGGTTCAACTGTATAATCTATCTGGATCCTAGCGTTACTCTGTGGGGTGTTTAATGAGCAATGACCCGTCTCGACCATCTCGTACCCAAAGTCTGCGTTCCCCTAGGCTAGCCATTTCTCGGCGGCGCTGGTCAAGAGGAACGAAGGTTCTGGCTACGAGATTGCCGACTCGTCTGTGACGAGGCATCGAGAGAAGCGTAGGAAATGAGAATATATCCAAGTTACATCCACCATCAGATCAATCCCAAAGAGAAGATACGACTAAAACTCCTTTAAGCTATTTAAAGAGAGCGCGCATCCTATCATTAAGTAATAGATAAAATATGAGCGGGAGACCTTTATGGGCATTTAAAAAGGCGAGCTGCAGGCGAATATTTTATATGACTTATCAAATCCCAACATTCATTTAAAACTCATTTACTAATTAGTTATTAAAGAAAAGTCCAAGATTAATGTACATTTCTAGTAATGACGTGATCTTTACATTATGATTATGCGCACAGTGTCACCCTTGACATCCCACATTTGAAAGAGGTCTTGTAAGGTACAGTAGGAGGCTGCTTGGAAAGTGGATGGTTTGAAAAACCGGTGAATGTCGATGATGCGATGAGACCTTTGCTGGTGTTTGTGCCATCAGCACTATTAACTTTGATAAAGATTGGATCAGATCTTTATCAAAGTTAATGAAACTGATGCATAAAACATCAATCCTTTATTGGGATTTAAAGCTCTGTACATGTGACCACAATGGACAACCACGATTGGACTAATAGGTCATGAATTATTCATGAATTTGATAAGAGTTTTTAAATGAATATACTTCAAATCTTAGTATTTTGCTACTATAAAGCAGGATTGAGACCATTTTAGCGTTATGGTTCAAGTTCGTTATATATACTGTATATATTACCTGTGACGGCAAGAAAGACGTCATCTCCAATAGTAAATGACTCCATATCGGCACCAGCGGCTAAAATAGTTTGAAACAATACAAATCTTTCCCCGTCCCATTTGAAGACATTAGAATACGGGCCATAGTACACGGCGACACCAAGAAACACATCATCTTTGATTTTGATTGGCTCGATGTCAAAGGCTTTAGATGAAGATAGTGTCTGGAATGGTATGAATTGGTTATCGATCCATTTGAACACTGGAGAATCGTGGTATCTTGAATTACTTGCTGCTGCAAAGAATGTGTCCTTTCCGATCTTGAAGTGACTCCACTTACGGGCATTGGCTACTTTTAGGACTTGATACTCGTGGAATCTATAAATTATTGAGCAACCACATATTTCATTACAATTTTGAATGACGTTACCAATTATACTCTCCGCGTTTAAATGTTAAACACATGTTTATGTTTAACGTTGGTACCTTTTTAGGAGAAATAAATCATTTAATTTGTTGACACGCCAACTTGGACAAGACTTTGATACCTTTGAGTGGGGTCAATTTCAAAATTTCGGACGAGGATCTCCTCACTTTTATATATAGGGGTTCCCGGGTTCTCAGTTTTAAATATCCTCGTTGGTAGTTAAAAATACCCAATAAATGGTACGGACGATTTTTTACCCCGAAAATACACAACAATTAGACATACAATACAACGAAAACGGCGCTCATGGCTACGCATACAAAATTAGTTGGGCTATTACTTTTTCGGTACCCTAATCAATACCCTAAATACGACGAGCATACCCTTACATTACCCTTGATCCCCCCCCCCCCCCCCCCCCCCCCCCTGGTGGGTTTAAGATATTTTTAAAACTGGAAAAGTAATAAAATCTGAAAGTCATCTTCGAGTAAAGATTTCTTCCGCTCAGGTTGTTGAAACTTACGCTCTACCAAGACACCACAACAATCTTTCTCAAGACTATAATGATAATGATAATGCATTTATATAGCGCACTTTCTATGTGTATATATTCAAATGCGCTTTACACATTATAGTTAGCTGTTAGTAATTAATATATATTAGTGTACGTGTAGGCCTTTCACTGAGGATGGTCGTGACCTGCGTCCTCAGTCGTTCTTTTACGTCCCCCCGATAAATGGTTAGTGTGTGAGTGGTGAGACAGGACCTCCGATTTAACGTCCTTATCCGAGAATACGCGAAGCCTAACAATTATAAACCGAAATAAATACAAAGTTGTAACATTCTCCTCAATTATTTTAAGACCCTGAGTGATGGTCCGGCTAGGGTTTGAACCCCTGGCCTCCCGGTTAACAGGCAGTGCTCTCCCAACTGAGCTAACCCGTTAATCGGTAAGACTACACAAACGGTGTATCCCAACCCAACAGTATTACTTGGAAAATGGATAAATAGATATAGTATTGGGATAAAAGCGGTGCTTACTTGTTGTTTATAGTCCACCATTTGTAAATAACAAAGCTCTTGCTTCCCAACTGCGATACACCAAGAAACAGTTGATCGCCGATCTCAAACGTTCCCAGATCCCATGCATCGGTGTATAATGTTTGTATCATGTACTTCTTCATAAACTGAGTCATGTTCACGTATCCTAAAAACAAATATGGTTATTCCCTGATTAATGTCTGGTTTTTATGTCGTTCCACGTAAGAGTATTCGGAATCCACCGAATAATTGACTTTTGAATCCGGAATCCAACACATGGAATCCAAAAACCAGGCCTTGTATTCAGGAGCACCGCACCATTCCGGATTTTTTATTTATTTATAATGATATTTTAACAGGATGTTCCTTCACTTTAGTGATTTTCAAGAAGGTCCTGTAAACTAATTAATATATATCATATGACGTAGTTAAAAAGTAGAAGGCAAATTATTGATACAAAGTGAGAAAAAAATACAATTATGCAAAAATGCAAATATTAAATAAATAGTTAAATAGTTCATTCAGAAAAAAGACTTAAGTTGGGAAATTTTTGAAGATTGTTTAACAGCGTCACTTAGAGGGTTCCATTCTTTAATGGCATGATAGGACAGCCTTTGCTTCCCCCAATTTGTTTTAACTATTGGTAATCGATACTCGTTTCCATGCCTTACACGGGTCGATTTATGTCATTACCTATGTCAAAAAAAAAAGGTTTCGAGTAGAAGTTTACTATTAGAGAAATCTGAATCTGAAAGTTTCAAAAGAGAGTCACCATCGAAAAAAGGAATGTAGTTTCGCCTCCTGGATGGAACGTCTACCTAATTCATCCAAACTATGCAAACAGGTATCTCGAAAAGTACAATAAAAAAAGCTGCATGTCGACCTAGATTTTCCTTTATATAGCAATTTGCATATTACAAAGCTGCACGCACAAACATTTTACAGATTCTATTCTAGTCGATTATCTTTTTATTATCTAAATTAAAATGTAGTTGTAGTTTGGTTCGAACCCAGTCTGGGTCTGGCTTTTTTTCGGTGATAAAATTCGTCCCTATAAACTATAACCACTCGTATAGAAGCATACATTCAGTCCGTCTATTATCTTGTTAGAAAAAGTTTGTTCGCGGAATGAATCTACTGTAATTGTTCGTATTAACACAGCAGGTTCTTCCAACTTCATGGCATTACAGCATAACGCACCTTACCGTGGCCACCCAATTAAAGTTTTGTACAAGTTAGCTTAGCGTTCAAAACTTTCACTTTTCAAATTTGTTGCTATACCTTTTCAAATTTAAACATCCTTAGAGGTTTTTCAGCCACTTATAAACTTCACTCTTGTCTTCGCTTTGAACATTTTAAGTATTTATCGTTTGTCACTCGGTGTGTCTTTTATATTAAAAGGTCAAATTCTCGCTTTCTGATTGGTTAACTTGTACAAAACTTTAATTAGGTGGCCACGGTAAGGTGCGTCGCGCTGTAAATCAATAAACGATATGCAACATAACCAATGGAATCCTTACTTACCCATAGTCGGCATTTGGGTTGTGGTAGGAGCTGAAATAGAATTAAACATCAAATCAGATGTTTATTGTTTTAATAAATGTAAAGTATCGACTTCTTACGTAATGTAGTTGCTGGTGGTCCCACAGGATTACCTAAAATATACAATTAACGTATATTGTCAATGCGTCACATCATGTTAGTCACATCAAACTGCAATGCCTACCTGGACACTTAACCACGTGGTTACAAATAGACGCATCTATAAACAGAAGAAAAAAAACATATCTTAGCAGCAGTTCTCAGGATATTGATGTCTGATAATGGCTAACTCACCAAGTCTAACGCAGAACAGCTTTGTTCCATCCGAGCTGAGAAACTCTCCTGGGCTGCACTTAGGGAGATTAGCTAACAGACCAGATTCACCCTGAAGAGACAAAAACAATTATAAGTCTTGACAATGAGTAGTTTCACGAAATATTATTAAAGGTCTTGTGTACACTGCAAGTGGGGCTTAGTGGGGGCATGTCTTACCTTAGGACCTGTTGAGCCTGGAGAACCTGCGGCACCCTGAAACATGTAATCATATAAACGGTCAATCTCGTTCCCATAGTCTTTATTTCTTACTAAGAATGATTGACGAAATATCTTGAAGAAATATCAAGATATATCGTCGAGCATGCGCAGTAAGAAATAACGACTATGGGAACGAGTTTGATAAACGGTTTGAAAACAAGCACTTGTTTGCTCTTCCTGAGATAACTATTTCATGATGATGATGATGATGATGATGATGATGATGATGATGATGATGATGATGATAATAATAATAATAAAAAAACCTTATTTCTTAAAAAACGCATTTAAAACTAGCTCTCAAAGCTTTTTACATGATAAAAAAATACAGCATACGACTCCGCTGAATAACATCCATTTTCAGTTACAATGGCTATTAAATTTTCGGACATTCATGTTAGATTTTTTTAACACCAGAACAAATATCACAAAGACGAGATACCAACAACTAATGTACCGTATGCCTGTCTGTAACGATTTACAGGAATCCACGGATGGCTAAACGAGTGCCAAAATGAAATAGGTACAGTTACGGACCAGCTTGGATAGCCGGACGGGAACGGGAGGGTAAAGCGATAACATGTCATATGTTTTATCTTACCTGTCTGCCTCTTGGTCCTCTTGGTCCACGTGGTCCTTCCTGGAAAGATAATAGATATCAAGGATATGGATAACCACAGGTAGCCCAAGCTGAAATTTAAGTCCGTGTATTATAAAGAGCAACAGGAAGCCACTGTCAGAATTTTATTGTATTTTATTAACTTAATTATATTTTATTTACTTAAGTTTTGCAGGACCCTACTGTAAAACACGTATGTGACGTAGCCATTTCCTGATTAGAGATTGATTATTATTACAAGGCAAAACATGTGATGTTCAAAAGTACCCATATATTCTTCAGTTCAGATCAACACTATCAGTGAGCTTGGGCTACCTGTGAATAAACTCGAAAGTACGACAAAAATCTAGCCTCCACAGGGAGCCCGACACTATGGAGACTAACCAAAATAGCACTTTCTCCATTTTATTTTTTGATCTATGAGAGGTAGCACAAAAATACTGTGGGAGCAAAAAAAGCGAACAGCCGCTTTGTACACCGTTTACGATCTTTCGAGGGATTGATAACAACGCGTCATACATAGAGAGCGACGTGGAACCTTAGAACAAGCTGGAAATTACTTTTCACAAGCTACACATATCACAAGCATTAAGCTTCAATATCTCACAACAAGTAAAAGATAATTTACCACCCTTCCTTTGTTTCGTTCTTGCTTCTTCCTTGAGTTCATTTATCCTTTTTTTACTTTCTTTTATATTTCATTTGTGATAATTTAGCTTCTCGCATTTAAGGTGGCTGACTACTATACAAAAACTAGACAACTGCACATGATTTCGCGCACATACGACATCGAGTCACGGTATAGAATCCAAACATTCATTTTTGTGCCTTATATTTTAAAGCGTTAAACAACTAAAGAGCCATTTCTATTATCATGATTTAGATATGCTGTCATTTGAAAGTGATCAGTTTCACCTTGATATGTTAGTTTATAAAAGTAAAAGGAACTTCAAAGGTGCATGGCCGAACTAGCGATTCTTTTATAAACTTCACTTTCACGAAAAACTGCAAAATATGACTCAAAACTTATGGATTTCAACAGACAGATAGAATAGAATATATAGACATAATAAAACTGATTTGGCTGCATATGATAGATTTTTGTTCTTGTGCTCCAACACATTTCTTTGCGTGTGGTGGCACCTTTGCCAAAAACTAATGAGGGTGTGGTCTGCCGGTGTGACGTCATCAAGTGGCCAATATTACAAACATGGCGATGATCCACAGCTTTGCTTTCATAATATTACGCCATAATATTAACATCTAATAATTGCTTGTATTTACAACATCCATGAAGTACGATATACAATTAAAGCGAAACACTTATAAACCATGAAATAAAATAAGCTACCAACTAATAGTTTCTATTTATCAAGAAACGATACTTCATTGACAAATTTACCTATCTTTTATAGCAATTTGATTAAATTTCATATGGGATAAAGTGTTTTCATTCTCATAAGGTCTAAGTTGCCAGAATTGTTTTTTTATTTTCATTTATTTACTTATTTGTTTATATTATGACATCATTTACGTAGGTTATGCTACAGTTCATTACATGCATTGGTGTGATGACGATTTAATCATTATTTTATAATCTAAATAACAGTGGCTTATGGGGATTTTTTCCACTGAGAAATATCGTATTTGAAAAAAATATGTAAAAAAATACGATAATTTTACATATGAAAATATATTTGTTTTTGCAAAAAAAAACATTGTTTACATAATAAACCCGCACACCAATGTTTTATTCTCATTTACTTTATAAGATTATATTTTATAAGTTTTAATTTTTGAATTTTTAAGCCGGAGAAAACAACACATTTACATAAGTGTATATTTATCAAATGAACGTCAACTAGGGCACGGCAGGGTGGAGCTGTTTATACAACTAAGGATAGTTAATTGCTAACAAGCCGAGAACAACAGCTGAAACCGCAAAACCTATGATTATTGTAATATTGGTTTTCTAGAGATGTTATTAACATTCTTTCTATCCATGTGGTCATGTTAAATTAGTCATTAAATTATTTTAGGAATGAAAATTATTAATGTAACTTTCGATTTTGGAATATTGAAAGAGGAAATATCTACCACAACAGCACTTGTTTAAGTATATTTTGTTTTGATGAGATTTTGGTCAAGTCTTGTGATTAACACTACATGCAATAGCTAAAAACAGTTTATGACTTCACTTCCATATATATATTAAAAAAAACACTGAATAGCCACTTTAACAATCCGTGAGATTCCCTGCTGAGAATTAGCAGAATAATAAAAACAAATCACTTCCACGTCGAGAGTTAGATTGAAAGGAGTTTTGAAAACCCTCTTAAAAGGTTGCCTTTTTAAGTGTCAAATAAGTGAATAATTCCCGGATAATTGACCAACGGATAGATACTCGTGCGTGTTAATGGTAGATCGGCCGTTAGTCCATTCATTGTAAAAACAAAACAAAATTATAAATAAAGTATGTTCACTTGGTTCAAAGTTGACCTTCTATAATGAACAGTAACGTAGCAATAAACTGCATACGCTTTTTTGCATGGTTTCTATACACTGGTATTTTTATAGGTTCGACAGCGAGGTTGAAAGGCCAAACGATTTCAGGTTCGGTTTCAATGACTAGTTAAATCTAATAAGCCTGGATACTGACAATGAAGTAGTACAGGCTTCAAATAAATCAAATCAATAGTTTATAAAATCGTGATTCCGTTAACTAGGTAATTAACCATAACAACATGCAGGTATCAATTGTTAGTCCAGCGTTGATAGGAATATAAATGCCTTGTCAGCCTTTCACACAAAGTGTCATTTCAATAACATTAAAAAATGACTGGCCGCCACTAAATAGCAGAAGTTTTCTTTCAAACAATAATGACAGCGATACATTTAATATTCCCTTAAAAACGCCAGCAGCAATGAAGTAAAACAATTCAATTTGTAACACTGATACATATGTGATGTACTGTAGTCAAAACATTACCTTGCAACGTGGCTATATTTGAAAAAATGAATTTTACACATCCTTATAAACATAGAATCTTTCATAGCTACGTAGTTATGCGAAGGCTTAGGAATTAACCTATATATAAGAGGCTTCATCAATGATTCAATCGTTCGACATGCTGTATAATGTTGACAGGATTGACTACAGACACTTAAGTCTTACCTTGAATTTTTTCAATCTATCGTCGACGACATTCTTAAATGTCCTTGTACAAACCCGTGGACATTTCTTCCTCACGGACGAACTCACTCCAAGTAGAAGAAGTAACGCGAACAAATGAAGGAACACTCGAAGAGAAACCATTGTTTACGTTAAGTATCCACAGACGAATTGGTGGATCAAGATAAAATACCAGATTTCAGCCAAGATCTGAGGATATCAGTTTATAATAGCAGAGTTGCTAGATGATTGAAAGATTGTGTTTACTCTCGTGGGACACGCGTGCCTTTGACTTGACCAATGACTATGATTATTAAATGTGTAATTGAATCGGCCTGTCCAAAACTTCGGCAAGCCACAAGCACAGAAATCAATTGTAGGGCTTGTGATGACCTCTTATCGTACAAAACACTTGGTAAAAGCGCATCAACAATAGGATACAGACCACAGCAAGCGATCGGTGATTATTAACCAAACTACCGGAAGTACAGTAACAATATACTGACAACCGGAAGTCCAATTGAGTGCATTGAAATTAACACCTGCTGATCAAAATCCATTGCAAGTGGAAAATGACTCACGGTAAAACAACCATTAAAAAAACTAAATATCTCACAATCACCTCTTTGGTGTTGACGGTGATAATATAATGGCTGTAAAAAGTAATTTCAGTTCGAAGCTACATTTATTGCCGCATTGATGGTGGTGCGCATTCATTTGGAGAACCTCAAACATGGCAAAGCGACCACTAATTTCCTAAGCCATTTTGCATTATAAATGTGCACTTCACTTTGGGCAACGTTTGTTTATCGAAACAGCCACGTAGTTTGATAAGGTCCTTGTGTTTAATGTTTGGGTTAGTCGGCACAAGTCAACCCTTCGAGTTGCGGGATCGAGTATCAAAAATAGAAAAATCAGCGATGCTCGTTGTATTTCGTATGGGTAAAAATCAGAGATCTACTATCTTTTAGGGCATTCAATGTAAAATTTCGATATTTCTTGCCGGTATGCATTCAGTGTATCAAAAAAGAAAGGTCCTATCGATGTTTCTTTTTTATACCCGACACTTTTGACGTACCCCTGGTTTTCTAGCTTCCCGCTCATAAAGTATTTTATCCTCTTCCATGAGAATCGTTATAGTAACATTCTCAGTTAAGGTTGCCAATCCAATTTACGATATGTTATATACCGGTCAAGCACCGAATCTGACCCACACGATTCTCTGATATCAAAACCATTTTAATTATATAAATTCCTCGAAGTTTTTCCATTATGCCAGGAAAATGTCAAGTGTATGTTTTTTACCATGCAAGGCATATATTATTAAGACTCGAAATATCAACAGTCACAAGAAATGGTTTTTGGAGTGATTTTCCTCCAAAATAAATTACCGATCAATGTTGGCACAAATCACATGTGTTTTTGCCACTTTTCAATAAAAGACTAATCCGTTTATTCCTTATATTTATCTGAACTTTGACTCCTCAAGAAACACATCAAAGGCAAAAGCGATTTGTAGTGCCAAACTTAGCCTGCGTGGCGGCTCTAGGTTTGTCATCTTCTGCTATACTATATAAATTGACAGTTATAAAACAATATTGGGTACATATCACGAATTCCTGTACATCGATTTCCAATTATATCAAAGGGGTTCTAATCAGGTCACACCGACAATTGCGTAGAACCTTCTGGAGATGGACAATCTTTTTTGCAGGAAATTAAAAACATAATTATAGTAAAACAAAAAAAACATCCCTCTAATCAGTCTAGCTTGTTATTAGTCTTTTCATTGTAAAGGGGAAATACCAACAAGGGGCTGGGATCATACGGAGAAGACTGAAGAGTTCTGAAAGCCCCACAGACGTTTTTATTGGCCCACAAATGTCTAAGTGCCCAAAGCATCGAATTGAAGTCAGATAACAGCTCATGAGATTAGACGTCGCTTTAACTTGATTTTATGTCAATTGGCACTGACTGTTTGTTGAAGGGTATTTGAGTTATCACACTTCGCTCTGGCTGCCCATAGTTAATAGTCAAAGACAAAACCGTCCAGGTATTCTATTTTGGTGGGTAACACCACAGTACGATAAGCTGTGTACCAAGCTTGAAGTTGAAGTGCTACAAGCCTGACTTTGACTGCCTGATAAACAAACAAAGCTTATATTCTTTTGGAAGAATGAATGAAATTGTCCTTTTTTCTCAAATCGTGTAATAATAACGACCGAGACAGCGGCAAAGATAATTCTTCCTGCTAGTTTACACTCTTTCATAAAAGGACCCGTTTTATCATGTCTGACAATAAGTTTAATTTCCTCAATATCATGGTATATACAGACGTGAAAATTCGACGACTGAAATTGTCCTTTTTTTTCTCAAATCGTGTTATAATAACTTAAAATGTTAAAGACATATCTATAAATATGTTCTGGCCTAGAATGGATGACTTCATTGAAACGGTAAAGAGAAAAACGCATATTTGTGGATACTTCGATTGGTCACGTGACCCTTTTTGGCAAATATCTCCTAAACAATCAATGATGGACAACCATTCTAGGCCAGGTTCGAAAGACATCTATAAAAGTAACCCAACAACATGTAATGGAACAATCTGGCTGGTGACTCTATCTACCCCATTTTGCTATGAAATTTTGAGGTTTTCTCGACTATGATGCTGGTCACGTGATCAAGGGAATGCCATGATTGCACCAAAAAATTTACACTTTCATTAAAAACTAACATGTACCTAAGTTAAATAATTTAACTTTTGAAACGAAGATCGAAATCAGAATTACTAACATTTTATTAAAAATGGCTGCCTGACCCAGGCCTTAACTCACTTGAGAACGACCGAGACAGCTGCAAAGATTATTCTTCCTGCTAGTTTACACTCTTTCATAAAAGGACCCGTTTTATCATGTCTGACAATAAGTTTAATTTCCTCAATATCATGGTATATACAGACGTGAAAATTCGACGACTGAAATTGTCCTTTTTTTCCTCAAATCGTGTTATAATAACGACCGAGACAGCTGCAAAGATTATTCTTCCTGCTAGTTTACAGTCTTTCATAAACGGACCCGTTTTATCATGTTTGACAATCGGTTTAATTTCCTCTATATCATGGTTCCACGTGGAATGGCCTTCCGTTTGTTCACCACGCCTCTTTGATTAGTCTAGTCAACACGCCTTTTATAGTTGTATGCAGTTTGTTTTTCTCGTAATTACAGCTTTATTAGAAAATTGATTGTATGTTTAGTTTTCAATTCATCGTGAAGGCCCGTAACTGCGAGCAGTGGAGCAAGTGCATAGAAATCAAATCAACCATCTTGTTGTCACCACCACGTTCATCAAACTGGGAGACATTGGCGATCTACCACCATGCACAACTAGAACAATATCAACGCCCGTATTAGCCTGAGAAAACAGACGTTCTTTCGCTCCTCTTCCCTCCCCGCTAAACTTAGTTTCACGGGATGAGGAAGAGCGAAAGAACGTCTGTTTTCTCAGGCTATATATAATTTGTTTCGTTGGCAATACAAAAAATGACAATAAAATTAAGTTTTTTTTAAACACCGATGAAGCACAAGTCATTTGATGTTCTAATTTGGTGTGGACACTGCGAAATAGATTGACAAAAAAATAACAATAATAATATGAAAACGTTTTGTTATAATTTACCAATGAAGTAACGAGCGAGCGAGAGATGACGAGCACTAAGTCCCAAATCCAAATGAATATCTGTGGTTTAGGAATGTGTGTGGTTTTGCTAACAAGGAGCAGATTGCCACTAAGAACGCTCATTTCCGAAAAGAAGAAAATTGAGATAATGGCTGTTCTTAAAATAACCTTGAGGTTAAACAGTAGAAACCATAAAAGCGTGCAAAACTTATCACTATTTAGTACCATAGAGTACAAAGCATAAAAGCGTGCAATACTTTGTACTATTTACCACTAAATAGTGTTGATTAAACAATAGAGAACAAAAGAATTTGCATAATTTAGCAGTATTTAGATAGATAGATAGATAGATAGTTTATTAATATAAAAACTTGGCAACCTTACGGTTGAATTACGTTATATTTACAATATATAATATAGTATAATAATAATAAGTTACAAAAATACAATAAAGGTATAGTAAAATATGTAAAAATATAAAATGTGTCGTAATATTTAAAAGGAGGTCTAAGCCTTAAGTGAATTGGAAATTATAAAACTGTTTCGAAATCTGTTGGTCTTAAAAACTGGATTAAAAGTATGAGTCCTCCTTAAGTTAGTGGTATTTATGTTGCACACTTTTAGTGTTTGTACTCTACAAATCAAACAACAAGAAAAAGTCAAGAATTCATTAGTAAACTTGACTATTTAGTATATTTTTTTGTATTTCGAGAACGGATGTATTCTTTAGACTCTAGCATAAAATATCACTATTTAGTACTATTCATGTTGAATATTTTTAACTGTTTGAACTCTTTCAGGCGATTTCTAGTGAAAATTAGATTATTTTGTATTGTATTTAGTTGGTGCATTTTCCTATTTTCGAGATGTTTTTATACGCGAATGCTGATGAATTGATATCAGGCAGTTTCTAGCGGCATTGTTTTGTCTTTTTCTTTCTAAATGTATTTTTGGACTTATCTTGATCGAGACAATACGAAAATGAACAATGAAATAACAGAAAATTGACTAATAATCTCCTTTTATTAATATCTTTACAAATATTAACTATTCACATATTGTATTGATACATATAATACATAAGTAAGATAAGCGTTATGAAGGGCTGGATATTGGCCTCGGGTCATTACGGCTTCTTCGTAATCCATTCAAAAATCTTGATTCCTGCTCTAAGAACTCCTCATCCTTGTAAAAGAGCGAGAACAATGGCATTAGTGTTTGACAAATGTCTTGCTCTGGGAGCATTATTAGATAGTAGTTTGAATTGTGGTCCGAGAACAAATGTTTCTTAATAAGTGAATAGTTCGACTGTATCTTACAGTGTTCGTCAATCAAACTGAGGGATTTCACGGAGGGGGAGTAAAAAGATTGTTGTATATATATACTATCGGATCTATTTACTGAGACGAAGTTGAAATATTTACTATTTCAAAATAATTGCTCTGAGTCCAGAATTTGGTAAGGGTATTTGTTGATAAGGCTGTTGATAAGGTGATTGACCGCAGACAAACATCTTGTGAATATCCTCTTTAGATTTCCAAAGAATTTAAAGAATTTTGTGATGTGGTTGTGTGATGTGGATCAGTGTTGTTGTTGTTGTTGTGGTGGTGGTGGTGGTGTGATATACCAGTGTGATGTGAATTGGTGTGATGTGAGTTGGTGTGATGTGAATTGGTATGATGTGAATTGGTATGATTTGAATTGGTGTAATGTGAGTTTGCGTGATGTGAATTGGTATGATGTGAGTTGGTATGATGTGAATTGGTATGATGTGAATTGGTATGATGTGAATTGGTGTGATGTGAGTTTGCGTGATGTGAATTGGTGTGATGTGAGTTGGTGTGATGTGAATTGGTATGATGTGAGTTGATGTGATGTGAGTTGGTATGATGTGAGTTGATGTGATGTGAATTGGTGTGATGTGAATTGGTATGATATGAATTGGTGTGATGTGAGTTGGCGTGATGTGAATTGGTGTGATGTGAGTTGGTGTGATGTGAATTGGTGTGATGTGAGTTGGCGTGATGTGAATTGGTGTGATGTGAATTGGTGTGATGTGGTGGTCGTGTGATGTGGTATTGGTATAGTATGGTGTGATGTGGTGGTCGTGTGATGTGATATTGGTATGGTGTGATGTGGTGGTCGTGTGATGTGGTATTGGTATGGTGTGATGTGGTCGTCGTGTGATGTGGTATTGGTGTGATGTGATGTGATGTGATGTGGTGGTCGTGTGATGTAATGTGATGTGGTATTGGTATGGTGTGATGTGATGTGGTGGTCGTGTGATGTGGTATTGGTATGGTGTGATGTGATGTGGTGGTCGTGTGATGTGGTATTGGTGTGATGTGATGTGATGTGGTGGTCGTGTGATGTGATGTGGTATTGGTATGGTGTGATGTGGTGGTCATGTGATGTGGTATTGGTATGGTATGGTGTGATGTAATGGTCGTGTGATGTGATATGGTGTGATGTGATGTGGTGGTCGTGTGATGTGGTATTGGTATGGTATGGTGTGATGTGGTGGTCGTGTGATGTGATGTGGTATTGGTATGGTGTGATGTGATGTGGTGGTCGTGTGATGTGGTATTGGTGTGATGTGATGTGATGTGGTGGTCGTGTGATGTGGTATTGGTGTGATGTGATGTGATGTGGTGGTCGTGTGATGTGATGTGGTATTGGTATGGTGTGATGTGATGTGGTGGTCGTGTGATGTGATGTGATATTGGTATGGTTTGATGTGATGTGGTGGTCGTGTGATGTGATATGGTATTGGTATGGTGTAATGTAATGTAATGTAATTTGATGTGCTGGTGGTGTATAATGTGATGTGCTGGTGGTGTGATGTGATATGATGTGTATTGGTATGGTGTGATGTGATGTGGTGGCAGTATGGTGTGATGTGATGTGGTGTGGTGGTAGTAGTATGGTATGGTGTGATGTGGTGGCAGTATGGTGGCAGTATGGTGTGATGTGATGTGGTGGTAGTAGTATGGTATGGTGTAATGTGATGTGGTGATGGTCTGATGTAGTGTGATATGCCGGTTTGATGTGGATTGGTGTAATGTGGTTTGGTGTGATGTTATACGATGTGATGTGGTGTGGTGTAGAGGATTGGCCTTGTGGTGTAATGTGATGCATTTCCTGTCAACAAGGGCATCTATCATCGATAAAAGTACCTTGTCTTTGTCACTCTCCCATTTTCTAAAGTTTCTTTTCAGTTCCAGACTGTTAAGGAGCAGATCGGGAGTCTTGGAGTGAGGAGACTGGGGTGAGCTACTTAAATCATAAGTTGTAAGTGCTGGAGAAGGACTCAAATCTGCAAACAAATAAGAAAAACACTTAACTTTCCTATAAGAGTCGATTTGTAACATACAATAACCGTTATAAACTTTACAACGGTTATTAATTTCTCAAAACAATAGCACATTATATGGCCAAATTGAATTTAGTCAAAGTTTAACTTCAGGAAGTGTGTGCTGCAATCAACGGCTCTACATGCTTCTTAGGGTCGCCTCTCGGGGGGTATGTACGGGGTAATTGATCAGGGGTAACAAGCGGCAGTTGCCCATAATGCAGACACTATACAAATGTTTCAAATAATCGGTCTAATCGTAGTATTATTGGTGTAATAGTATTATAGATTATCTTGTAATTGATATCTGCATCGGCACGCTATTCAACCTTGTAATCGTATCAACATCCAAACCTCTTTTACACTAGCCTCCTATGCCTTTTTAAAGTTACGTTCTCCAGAACCTAAAAACGTATGCTTATAGGAGGCTGCTTTTACACTTCATACATGTGATTTCTTTGGAAAAAGATCTATATATATACGGTATCAAGTATATTAAATATATAATGTAAATGATAGTAATTATGCTTTTAGTCGGCGATCCTTAGAGAATCGCAAATCATTCAAAACAAAAATAAATTACAAGTCAAGTGTTCTACATTCTTCTCAGACAATTTTTGAAGATCGTGAGTGATCGTTCCACTAATACGTTGACCTACCACACGATAGTCTGGCATTCTATCAACTACCAAGCCAAACGATTTTCTGCTTTGTTCAGGTTGCGAGTTGAACAAATTTATATAGGAATTTCGAAAGAAAATACGTGAATTTAGTCATCCAGAAGAATAGTTTAGTCCACGTATAGCAAACAAATGACACATTCATATTTTATGATTTTAACATAGGCAAGGTTTCCTAGTACATTTATTTTGAGTGACTCCCTTTGTCCAAGTAGTAGGGGGGGGGGGGGGGGGGGGGGGGGTCGGCGGTCTATTTAGGGTTGAAGTTATATTTCCTGTGCTCGCCTTTTAGGGTTCTTGCTCCGAAGTCAGTCACTTAGTGTGGCTTCGTACCTGTAGATCATTTGGTGCTGCAAATAATACTATACAGCCGTACCTTTTAGGGGCTCAAATCAAGACTTTAACAGATCTTTTAAATTATGCGTACCTTTTAGGGTTCGTTTTCGAAATCTACCGCCGATCACCCCTACCACCTGGACAACGGGAGTTGTCCCGGGATATATATGAGACTACTATTAATTTTAAGTCAATAATAAGTCAATAATTTTAAGCATATTATGAGTTGGTTAAGGTTGTGAACACGTGATACCTGCTACGTCCATATACGTCATAGGTTTGACGTCGCAATGACGACATCTTCCACTACGTTTATCCATTTCTAACCGTCTTCGCTCCTGCGCAATAGATACACGATCCTTGAAAGAGAAATCATGTAATCAAGGTCAGATTTTCCTAAAATAAGTGCTCTGAAGTATTAGTGGTTGGTACGTCATCGTTCAACAACCATTCTACAGCGTTAAACAAAATCGAACCAATGTTGAAGCAAATGTTGAATGAGTATGCAAACAATAGCAATCAGAGCAAAGTCAGGAAAAAGACTCTCATTACCTGCGCCAGTTGGTTTTCTTTTTCGTGTAACACTATAATATGGTGCTCGACCTCGGCCTTTTCGTTCTCAGTCTCTTGGCGAAGTCGTTGTGCTTCGATCAATGCCTCTTGACCTTCTTCACGTGCTCTGGCACCTTCCTGGAATAATGAACAACAGAATAACGTGAAAAACCATCACTGGGCAAGCTATAGGGATAATCAGGATAGAAATAGTAAGGGCTGGATAACTGTCACATCAGCAAACAAACAAAAATATGTCAACCGGTGTGGACCATTTGATATTTGTGATTCGATCCTTAAAAAAATTGTATAACGTTAAATAAGACAAAAACATATCGATTAGCTTATAAAAAGTAACACACTTGCAGGCAAAAATATATAGAGCAATTTTTAATAGCTTTGAATAGCTTTTGAAAAATACCTGTAGAACAGGGAATTGGTGGAGAGAGAATGGAAAAAGAGCTCATGGTCTGCTTCCTGAGAGACCAGCTTACTTCAAGCTGAAGGAACTACTGCCGATAAATATTAGTGCTTTTATAAAAACAGTCTGACAGCGTGACGCGCGGTACCGTGGCAACCCAAGAAACGTTTGAGAAAGTTAGCCAATCAGCATGCTAGAATTTGTTTGTTTTTGATTGACAGGATCGTCTGCGCATCAACAGATTATCGAAAGTAGGGAACCTATTTCATACAAAGTGGAGAAGATGAGCGAGGTTTTTATGTGGTTAAGAACTTTCTCAAAAGTTTCTTGGGTGGACACGGTACCGCACGTCACACTGTAATGACTTACAAACTTGAATGAACAGAAAATAATTGTACTTACTGTACACAGCTGACTGATTTCCTCGGATCTTCTCTGCACCTCTAGGCTCAGTTGACCTATTCTGTCTTTTTCTTCTTCAAACTTCTTTACACGATGTTCAAAATCGGCCTTCTCTCGACTCAGTCTGCCATCTTCTTCCTTAAACTGTGCCTGCCGGACGGCCAGAGCAGCGGTATCTTGTTTTACTTTGGTCGCAGTCATTTCTAGCTCTGCCTCCACCTTTAAATATTAATTGTTTTGCTTATGTGATAAGTATTTAGCATTAAATTTAAATATAGATAAAGACAGCCGCGTGGGACATGGTAACTACTTTGCATCTTATTATTTTTAGAAGGTGATTATAACGGTGAAAATGCCTATAGAATCATACAAACAGTGTAAGGTTACCTGTATTGTATTATCAGACTTGTGTTTCTCTCTGGTGATAATTTCTCGATGTGCTGATGACAACTGTGCTCTCTCCATGGCAACAGATCTTCGTTCTTCTTGTAGTTCCGTTGTGACTCTCTTTTGTTCTCGCAGTAATTCCTCTCGAGCCCTCTGTACCTCAACCCTGTCAGCGGTAACCTGCTCCATAGTGATTCGACGTTCCTCCTCCAAAGACGCCTGACAATCAACAAAGACGTCCATCAACAAAGCATTTTACATAGCTACTTGATTAAAGAGAGATCACGTGACTTGTTAGAACTAGTGTCCTGTAACCAGTCTCTACCTCCCTTGTCTTCCCCTCTCCCTCCCCTCCCACTACATAACCTTGAGAGTCTGGCTACGCAGTCTACACGGTGTATTACCTGTAAAGCCTTGATGCGAGCATCGTCCTGCGAAAGTTTCCATTTCTCTTGGTCCATTTGTCGAGTCTGTTCTCTAATATTAATCTCCATTTTAGCAATAAGACCTGACGAACAAACAAATCACTTGTTTAGCTGTAACTGGCGAAATCCAGAGCCGGATACACTTTTCGCTATAGAGGTAGTTTTTTGTGCGATCTTATGAATTCTTGTATGTCAAAAGTATGCCACTTGTGAAACATAATAATCAATGTTACCTTGTAGGCGTGTTCGTTCCTGGTCGTTCTCAGCTTGTTGTTTTATTAACCTTTCCTGTAACTGGGCTAAGTACTCGTCACGTGCTTTAGCAACCGACTCCCTCTCGGTTATACTTGATTTGTGAGTAGCCTCGATCTGAAATCTCATGTCGCTGACGTCTTTAGTAGAGTGGAGAACCTGCTCCATAATGGACTGGAGCGACTTGGTGTGAGCATGCGCACTAGAGACAGCACTGACCTATAATTTACAGACTAGTTAGTGAATAGCAGACTTACCATGTATGTAGAGCGCTTTTCGTACGAGTGGGAAACTGACCGTACCGTACCGTAGCCGTAACCGTACCGTAAGTTCTATAAAAACATTCGAAAATTCTACAGTAACAGTACCGTAACTGTGCGGTAAATATTACGGCCAGTTTCCCACTCATACGAAAACCGCTCTATGCTTCATTTGCCACAAACACAGGAATTAAACGAGGCGTCTGGGAATAAAACAGTAGATTAACACTAATGACTGAGGACCATTCCCCAGAACCTTGCTATGATTACTTCGTGTGTGAAAAATCAAACATATATCGAGCATTGGCTATTGAAATATTGGCTATTGAATGAGATGGCTACACGGGAACATTGACTAGTCGATCGTAAATAATTATGATGTTGTTGATGATGATATGATTCTGTTTTACTGAGGACAAACCATAATAAAAACTAGACGCTCTATGAGCGTGAAGTCGGGCTAGTCATAAAATCAACACAGGAGGCTAAACAATTCTACTTTGGGCTTCCTGTGTTTGTTCCCAAAGCATCATGGGGGACTATACGCGACATGACAGATACATACATAGATTGACTAAAAGGTAAACCTAGAGTCGGGCCTTCTAGCCCGACTAATAATCGTACGATAAACATGACAATGATATCTTGATGATAATAATGAAGATTGACGATTATAATATTGATATTGATCACGATAATAACAATGATAATGATAATGATGAAAATGATATTGATAATTGGTGATGATATCTTGATGATAATAATGAAAATTGACGTTTATAAAACTGATATTGATCACGATAATAACAATGATAATGATAATAATGAAAATGATATTGATAATTGATGATATCTTGATGATGATCACAATGAAGATTGACGATAATACTGATATTGATCACGATAATAACGATGATAATGATAAAAAATGATATTGATGATGATATCTTGATGATGATAATAATGAAGACTGACGAAAAAAAAAATGATAATGATAATGATGATGATAATGATGATGATGAAAATGATATTGAAAATTGGTGATGATCTTGATAGTGAAAAAGAATAATGATCATTTTGAAGACTATGATCATGTTGATGTTGTTGCTGATGATGTAACGACTAAAATGCAGCTATTTTATACCTCCTGGTCTTTTATTCTTCTCAATCGTTTAATTTCCTCGTCGTTTTCAATTCTCATTTCGTCAATTGCTTGGTGATGAAGTTCTTTTAATCTATTGATTTCAGCAGTGTGTGATGATTCCGATGCTTGTATTTTGCGTGAATGTGAAGCCTGTAATGCTGTTTTCTCGTTCTCCAACGCTCGTATTCTATCGTTATAATAACTGGCTTGTAATTCGGCTTCTTCTTTCATGCGTGATTCACGAAGATGGTAAGACTCTTCCAATGTCTTTATATGTGCTCTGGAGTTTTTAAAACAAAAAGAACCATCAGACAAGGTCATCAGAGACTATCCAGATTTAGTATAAATACGAAAGTATCTCTCGATAATCACCTACGGCATTTCGCACATCTTTATAGGGAATTAGAAATAAAAAGGTTTTCTTCAAAAAGGCTGGTTATTTTTATTTTTTGATACACCCTTTCCGAGAAAGTTTATCACCCGTGAAACGCCTACAAGCCAGTGGCGCAAAGGATTTTGGATCAGTTCACAAACCAAATGTCATTTAAGGTACGCTTTTATTGTCTAGTAAGTTAAAATAGACAGATAAATGTGGCGATGTAGCCCTAAAATTCCTGCATTCTAGTAAAGTATTCATAAGGTACCCATAGTCCCCTGCCGGCTACTAGCTTGTAGGCGTGACAAAGTTTCTCGGAAAAGGAATCTAATCGCCTGTATTTATACTAAAACAATTATGTTCCTCAGGCTCGATGAAACTCGTTGAACATGATATGTTTTTGACTTTGTCTCGGTTATTTTTTTGTCGAAATTGACCTCGCCTTCTATCTGGTAAACTGCTAAAATCATTACCAATAAATCAAGGCAATACTTTTATGGATGGCATGGTTGGCCTAGCGGTGAGAGCGCTGGCCTCTCACCGCTGTGGTCCAGCTTCTAGTCCCGGCTCGGGCATGGATTATATGTGAGTTGAATGTGTTTGATGTGTTCTTCTCTCCTATGCCACTAGGGTTTTTCTCCGGGTTGTCCGGTTTTCCTCCCTCAGCAAAAATGAACATGTGAGCCGAGTTGTGTGCAAAATAATAAACGTAGAGGTAGTAAGTGTGAGTGAGTCTCCCCGATTAGTAGGGCGCACTGCGTCCAGCTAGAATATTGAGACGTTAAAAAAGTTATTATAATTATTACTTACTTTTGAGATGTCTCGATGTTAGCTTTTTCTGTTTCGTAGCGGTTTTTTAAAGCGTCTTGACTACTCTGAAGATGTTCATTTTCTAGCTGTAATCGACGAACCTAATGAAAAATGTAAATCAGTTAACAACTTGGCGATGAATAAATGGAAACTAGCGAGTAAACTAGTATAGGCTGCGTCGGTGTTTGATATAAATGATAGGTAATAGAATGAAATTTGTAACACCGTAAAAAATGTTAACTTAACTTTACAGTTATTTTGAGCCCTTCGTCGGAGTCAATTTGATGATGAGCCAGGTATTACGAAAGTTATACGCCTCTATTTTCCAGCTCACAAATCAATCAACAACTGCTAATTATAAACACCTGGTGCGAAAGTTAACACAGAACCCAGCAGAGAGAAGCTAGTAACCACTCCACACGTGCAATAGTGACTGATGAGAAAGAAACACGTACCTTAGCTTCTAGTTGTACTATATAGTCCGTTCCATCTTGTGGCTGAGGATGACTTTCCATATCCTGTAGCTTTCTCATAAGACTATGTATCTCGCCCTCTAGCTGAGATTTTTGATCGTTCCCAATAGATTGATTAGGGTGTATTGGAGTGCGCACAGGGGTACTCTGGTAATGAGGCGTGACAGCGGTACTATGGGCCTGCGGAGGCTGGTATTGAGGCGTGACAGCAGTACTATGGGCCTGCGGAGGCTGGTATTGAGGTGTGACAGCAGTACTATGGGCCTGCGGAGGCTGGTATTGAGGCGTGACAGCAGTACTACTTTGGGCCTGCGCAGTCTGAGAGGGTTCCAAGGTACGGTTTACTGGTCTATCAGAAGTGGTAAGGTGAGCAGGCTGTTTATTAGGTGGTGCTATATCTTCCTTTTGGTCCCTTACTCCTCGTGAAACTAACCCTTCATTATTCTTGTCTTGTTCAATAGCAGGACGTGTAGGGGCTTGTTGGTGTCTATCCGAAGATTCCTGATTTGGACCTTCGCCAGAAGATAAATCAAAAACATCTCGGCTTTTCTCAGGAGACTGGTCACGAAGTCTTCGCCCGGCTCTACGCGGTACATTACCGTCAAATGATGATCTACAATGAAACAGTCACATTTTAAACTTCCATTGCTACAAAACCTTCAATTTTACACATGAACACGTACTACCGAAAATTTAAATATTTCATTAATAAATCGATAGCAAGAGAAGAAATACCGACATGCCTTGCAGACCTCAGCTTGTGGACTGTATCGTTGATTGCGACAACGATTTTTAAAATAGGTGTAAACAAACAATTCATACTCATTTTGATTTGGTGTGTCTTTTTCAGGAGTTATTCCAAGCATTTTCAGAAAATCATTCTCATCATCAGCAACTTGTCGATTCCTAGGGCTGACAGACTGCTTGGGTGCTAAAACAAAAAAATATATAAATGAAAGATATCACCAATTAACAAAGATAATATTATCAGTGGCAATAAAACAGTGATAATATCAATGGAAACGAGTAAACTAGTATAGGCTGCGTCGGTGTTTGAAATAACTTTATTGACGTTTCAAAATTTAGCCCTTCGTCGGAAAGATTAACTTCCAAAATATCAGTAAGTATATCAGTCTCTTTTATACGGTGTATATGTTACCATTTTTACTCCGAAACGAAACGTCAAATTTCATTATATTAAATATCAGTGATAATATCAATAATGATAATATAAATGGTGATGATAATAACGACCTTGCGTAGTGATAATGGCTAATTCATAACAGCCAAGGGCACTTATATCTCATAGTAGCTGTCCATTGTGGTATGTTGCTTGCTACCACTTTATCCCCGCAAAAAAGGGATAATGCAGATTGCAGCGTGAAAAATACATAAAAAGATAAAGAAGAAACCATTGCATTTCACTGAAAGTATCTACTGTAACCGAGATGTCCGGTTTCTTCGCAATATATATGCGTATTCCAAAACCTTCACATAATATTATTATTTTGACGATGATGATACTTAGACGATGACTAAGATGACAATAACGACGGTGGGAATAATAACGACAATGAACAATGGAAATCTTATAAACAAAAAAGAAAAAGGATGTTTACCAGTGCGTTCAGGCTCAGTCCTTTGGCCGACACGTCTAGAAGGTGTTGGTGGTTTGTATGTTGGTAAATCAAGCTCTAGTCCAGTATCATCACCACCGAGACCAAGCCAGTCTGCACCACCACCGCCGCCGCCACTAGCACCACCGCCACCACCACTAGAGGCACCTCCACCACCACTACCACTAGTGACAGAGGAACTAGTTTTGTCTGTGGGTATTATGATATGAATTACTTTTACTCGCACCTTGTACAATACAATATGTTCAGTAAAAAATGAGTTGACAATGTAAGTGGTACAGGTCAACTGCCATAATAGCCATAGGTGCTAAATTATGCAAGAAAAAATGGTAGAGCAATACATGTAAACAAAGACTGAACATCAGACTTATTTACATGTAAAACTTCAAGCACACCACTATCCAAACGACAAACACCTATAGATGACTGAATCACAATGTATGTATAAATACCACGTTCTGTCTTTTTGTTTGCTTGCAAGCTCTGAAGACTTCCACTTAGATTGTCCAAAACATCAGACACCAGCATCAACAATCTCTTATACAAGGCTACTGACAAACACCCCAATAAGCCGACACACTTAAGCATACAAAATTGTGGCTTTTCACTACTCAATACCATAACTATTACTTGCATATTGATATTCAGTAAACTGAGACATGCGCAATGCGCTATATACCAAACACCACATCACATTACGTTGCATTGCATTGCATGGGCAATCCAGCACCAAATGAAAACATCATTTGATTGGTTTAACAAAAAAAAAGAGTCTTTCTAAACAATTGCCCTAAACTTAACCAAACAATAGCATTACTGTATTAGGTGGCCAACCAAAACCCAGCTTTTGACTGGTACTGTATTACTGCATTCAAAAATGTATTTCATAACAATTTCCCATGAGATCAAGTGTGTATAAGAGTGTGTATTTGTACTAACAGGTCTGCTCCAATCACTTTATTATTTACCTTCTATTTTGATAGACTTATCCTCATGAGCTGAGTCGTCTCCCCTTCGTCTTCTTTGTGGTCCATCAGTTCTAGTGCTTGGAGCAGTTGCTGGTCTACTGCCAATACCAGACAATTCATCACCTAATAAGCCAAGCTCATCTGCAAAGCGAACGCTTCTTCTTGACCCAGGTGCTGTATCAGGTCTTGTTCTGCCTTTTCCTGGACCAGCAGCAGAAGGAGTGTAACTTCCAAACAAGAAAGAGTCCTCGTCTTCTTTTGGTGCTTGCACTAGTAGGAACAATATGCAATATTGGTAAACAGAGGAGGGAGATGAAAATTATGCAGAGTAAACAAACACCACTAGAGTACAAACATGAAATATAAATAGTACTAAATAGTGATATTTTATGCTAATTCTATTGTCTTTTATTGTTTAATTAGCACTAATTAGTACTAATTAGCACTACTGTTTCACAGGTATAATATTTGTTTTCAGTCAGTAGTGCATACAGCACATATGTCTCTGCATGCCCATGTATTATTTTCTATGTAATGGGAACCTGCAGATTAATTTACTTGTAATAGAGTACCTTTCTTAGTGGGACCACCTGGGGGCTTGTACTAATGTTAGACATTTATAGACATGTATTATTCTCTATGTAATGAGAACCTGCAGATTAATGTACTTGTAATAGAGTACCTTAGACATGTATTATTCTCTATGTGATGGGATGGAACCTGCAGATTAATGTACTTGTAATAGAGTACCTTAGACATGTATTATTCTCTATGTGATGGGATGGAACCTGCAGATTAATGTACTTGTAATAGAGTACCTTAGACATGTATTATTCTCTATGTGATGGGATGGAACCTGCAGATTAATGTACTTGTAATAGAGTACCTTAGACATGTATTATTCTCTATGTGATGGGATGGAACCTGCAGATTAATGTACTTGTAATAGAGTACCTTAGACATGTATTATTCTCTATGTGATGGGATGGAACCTGCAGATTAATGTACTTGTAATAGAGTACCTTAGACATGTATTATTCTCTATGTGATGGGATAGAACCTGCAGATTAATGTACTTGTAATAGAGTACCTTTCTTAGTGGGACCACCTGGGGACTTGCTTGTACTAATGTTAGACATAAAGTCATCTATTGTCTTAGGTCTTTGAGCTTTTTCTGGTTCACTTTGTTGCTTTTTTCCTCCAAGAAGATCATCAAACCGTGACGTGGTTGGTTTGGGAACAGATGACTTGGTGGGTGGCTTACCTTCATCCAGACCTGTAGTGACAAACATTGTAAACAACGATGCTGTGTTGTCTTCATTAGGGTGTTTATAGTCTTTAGGAAGACTGTTGTTGTTGTAGCCTGAGAGGAGGGGGGAAGGGGAAGAGAAGAGAATTGAGAGAGAGACTGAGGAGAGAGAAGGGGGAGGGGGAGGGGGAGGGGGAGCCTTCCAGCAAACACAGTTTTTCATTACTTGCTAACACCAGCATGGAAGAATTTCAATTGGTGGTAATTGTTAACCTATTGGTTTTGAAAAAATTTATATAAAATCATGTTTTTGTAATATTAAATCCTTACCAAATAAACCATCATCATCTCCAAATAAATCATCAACTTTTTTCTTTGGTGTAGGTTTATTAGGAGTCTGTTTTGTTTTAGGTTTTGGTCTTGGGCTTTCTTCTATACCTGGCAAATCATCTTCTGAATCAAAGCTGAGTTCATTCTTTGATTTGACAGGTGACCGTTTCCCTGCAAACAAAAGAAATGTGTACTACATGTATGACAACTAAAATGACAAATAACAATGTAATAGTGTAATGTGGCTGTCGTTATACATGTATAGTGCATTTCCCATATGTCTCAATGCGCTTTACAATTATCATAGGAACGGCAGGTTGCTATCAATTGTGAGGAAATAAGTAGTTACATGTAGTATGCATTAGTATTTCCCCATACTAATTAGACACCCCACATTCTGATTGGTTTAGACTCATGCATTATGAGAGTACATGTAAACAGCATGTGGGTGCATCTGCATGTTGATCAAACATGTCGATTTGTATATTAGAATGGAAATAGTTCTAGACTGTACTGTGTGCTGTTATAAAGCGCTTGGGAATTGTCAGAACACTCAAGAAGTCCAAATTTACAGAACACTCCACCTTGCATGCATTGTACTTCAGTCTCTTAACACAAGTGTTCTGCAAATCCCTGTGTACTTTGAAACTGCACACAGGATGCATGTGTTTTCTAATGAAGAAATAAAAAGAACATGCACAAACTGTGTGCTGTTATAAAGCATGTGGGGCCTGGTTGTCAGAACACTTGAGAAGCACAATGTCAAGAGAAGCACAGTGCAAAGTAGAGTGTTTTCTTTTTTTCTACAAGCTTAGGGTAACATATCTTAAGGCCTGATTACACTGTCTTGCGATTTTATCACAGCTTTGTCGCCACAATTTTGAATACGCTTGAATTTAGGAGACAGAATGTTGCAGCAAATTGCACTAAATTTGGAGCACATTCAAAGTAGCGTTGACAAATCTGCAATAAGATGGCGCAACAAAATTGCTAGTGTAAACGGGCCTTTAGATACGGACAATACCGGTACCTCTGGGTGATAATGCTGTTGGTGTATCTCTAGGAGAAGATGCAATTTTACTGACATCTGCATTAAGCGTTTCTTGTTTGTTTGCAGTTCTTTTGTCTGTTGACAAGTGAGGATCTTGTTGCTCACCATCTTGATTTCTGTTTCGAGATGTTTTAGGTCTTTCTACATTTGGAAAAAAAAGAAAAATTTGTAAATACCTTTACAATTATTCATCATACACAATGTAGAAACTAATGAAAAACAACGGATAATATTTATAAAACAATTGCAGCACTCCATTTTTGGTATAAAATATATTATATATGGAAACTAGTGAGTAAACTAGTATAGGCTGTGTCGGTGTTTGATATAAATGATAGGTAATATATGAAATTTGTAACACCGTAAAAAATGTTGACTTAACTTTACTGACGTTTCAAGCTTTAGCCCTTCGTTTCTTTTAACCCCGATGAAGGGTTAAAGCTCGAAATGTCAGTAAAGTTAAGTCAACATTTTTTAAGGTGTTACAAATTTCATTATTATATTACCTATCATAATATATTATATCATGCATATTTATCTAGTACAGAACAAAACATTCTGGCCAAAGCTGAGAAAAAATACTTTTATCCAAGTAAACAACTATGCCCTTTAGTGTCTGACTAGCAGAATACCATGGAGAGAGAGTCTCTTGTGCTAAAATTCTTACTGCATTGAATTGCAACCCTGACGTTTGGTGTTTTGTTTGCAAACTAGCATTTTGTCAGCTGTCAATCAAAATACTACATGGAATGGAAGGAGCTTGACAGAGTGATCCAAAAAGAAAGCTTTAATTATCAATTAATTGCTGAATAATGCTAAATCATATGGTAAATTGACAGTAAAGCTCATTTTTCTGCTAGCAGAGGATACTTTTTACCCGTACAGATATGGTGAAAACAAATAACCTCTTTGAGCAGGGAATGAGATTTACCATTCTATTAATTTTATAGTTATTCACTATTCACCACCCTGTTGTAGGATACCTGTACAATGAAATTGTTCATTTACGTTAAACATAATTATAAATTAAACCCATAGTAATATGGCTGACTTAATGCTTCTAGAAAGTGTACACTATCTAAGTTACCATTACCTGATGGTTGGGCCACTGTCTCTGGTTCAGTTTTAACAGGATTTCTTTTGGTAGCTTTTGCAGGTTTCTTTTTAGAGCTTGCATCCTCATCATCAGATAAAAGACCAGCAAGAGGATCATCTTCATCAAAATCTAATATTGAGCAATATACTGATAAATATATACTAGTTATACAATGGTTTCGAGTGGCATACCATGGAATATCCCACAAATCACTTGTATTTTCTAGTATACAGGGTAGGATAGTGTGTAAGACATGTACAAGTGGGATATTCATGGTATGTCACAAGAAAACATTTTATAACTAAGGGGTGGACCATTTGACTTTTGAGGGGGGGGGGGGGGGTGATTTGGTCCGTGCAGGAAATTTATTTTCAAAATCACCCCCCCCCCCCTCAAAAGTCAAATGGTCCACCCCTAACAGGTTCCCATTTAAATTTGTACTTTCCCATTGAAATCTGTACTAACCTTATGCAAATTTTGTTCATGTGTACTAAACACACAGATCAACCAATCAGAGAAGTTCACTTCAGAAATAAAAATACTCTGATTGGTTGATCTGTGTGTTTAGCACACATTAACACAATTTGCATGAGTACAGATTTAAGAGTGTGTCCGTGATAGGACCAGGCAGTAGGTGCTACATGGGGGTTCACCGATTTAGCTCAAACTTGGTACAGTTGTAGGTCCTAGTAAGTTATTTGTTATCCCAGAAACTCAGCTGGATCTGTCACTTTGGTGGGAAGTTAGACCACCCCCCCTTAAAATACCCATTTTGCCTCGAAAATCAGCAAAAATATAGCTTATTTTTAATGAAACAGAAAACATTTAATATTGATGACAGTGATGTAAAACTTGTTTCCCTGTGAAGTACAGATGCCAGTAAGTGTTTCCAAGCAAGGAGGTACATTTTTCTTTTAAGCCGTTTCCATGGCAACAATTTGTTTCGGAGCAAAAATTGCCAATTTTGAAATTACTGTAATATCTCTAGGTTTAAAAATTAATATCTCAAAAGTCCACCATGAAAATATCAAAAATGGCCAATAGTCAACTCAATCTATGTCTTAAATTACCAAAACAAGAAGAAAATCTGCGGGCACTTGTTAACCTTAACTTATATGACGGGTTTGCTTAACCCTACTATGTCAATATCACAAAATTCGAGAAGATTCATGCCCGCAAAAAAACTGGTTGAAATCCTCCCAATAGCATTAAATTGGCTTCTAATAACCAGTTTGAGTCTTTATTATGCTTAATGTATCTTAATTTCAAGGATATTAAAATTTATTCAAAGCAGATATTTCTGTGACGACATATGGAATGTAGTCGTACCTATTATCGGGCACATCCTATTATCGTACTTTTCGTAGAAAATAATATATATCTTCTGTTCTGCGTAAAACTCGATTGAAAATATGGAACAAAAGAGTTTGTTGCAACAGAATAAGCAGCGATTATTGTTTTAATTAATTTTGAAACAGTTTTTAGAAGATATATATTATTTTTTTACGAATAGCATGATAATATAAAGTGCGCGATAATAGGTACGACTTGTTTATAAGCACTTAATTCGTCATGCTTTGACTGCTTTATTTACCTTTCATTTTAATAATTTTAAATCGTGTTGTAAGCTGGGTTGTTCGACGGGATAACTTAGTAAAATCAGAAGGTAAGTAAAATCCAGTTAGCTGAAGCAAATTGCTTGTGTTTTGGGTTTATATCGTGAAGAATTCCTTTGTCATACAGCATGACATGATGATATTCAGTCGTAGTCATATAAGACTTCGTTTTGATATGATAACTTGTTGAAAGCTTTTGTACCATTGTAATCAGGAATATGATAAAGTCGATAAAAAACTTTCTTGTAGCTGGTCTGAATATCTTAAATGTATTATTTCAGTGTGTTCATGTAACGCAAATTACGGGACTCAATGGTTTCGAAATCAAAGGGGGAGGGGTGATGACACAATCCATTTAAACCTGCTCAATGTTTTTTCAGTATGGATTGCGGTAAAAAAAAATACGAACTTAACTTTGTTTAAATTCTCTGATAGGATATCTCACGGCTGCTGGTGCTAGTGAAATGTAGAAAAATATTCATGTTAATTGTCGGTTAACAGATAACGTCTCCTATGCTCACATAATATCAGCACTTGTCGCGTCTTGTAGATTTCATTTTACATCAAAGTCACATATTATTCAGTGATATGTTTACTTTGTTTTCTGATTATTTTAAATAATTTCAAAATATAAGGGTATAACTATTGTCTTGAAACATTTTTTACTAAAACATGCTACTGGTCTTTGATCTCTCTAGTTATCTGTGAACTCCTCTATCCCATTTATCAGGCTCGCACAGACGCAGAGTACTTCTCTGTGCTTTGGACAAACAGTCATTCTATTCGAACCATTTCCAAAAAACCCAACTCTTAACAGAACAAGACCACTCTCTGATATACTTGTTCTCTCAAAACGTTCAAATTCTGAAAGTGCATCAGTTGTATTTCTTGTGCATTCTGTAAACGCTATTTCCTATCTCTACTAAGATATCTTGACGAAAGACCATACGATGTCTATGACCATTTGTAGTATATGATATATTCGGCGTTAATTCGAATAGAATGACATATCCCGAGCTCCAAAAATACATAGAAGTATTACAATGAAACAGTGAAGTGTATACAAAATTAACCTGTCAGAATTATCCAGTTTCTAAGACGCTTTTTTAGCTGAAACATTGTTACTTGCTTGCAGTCTAGATCTGTCGACAAGAGATCATTGTAAGATTTAATGGTCTCACTGCGGTTTATTGTCGATAACTAAGCAAGGTACAAGCCGACGCCAATGATTTGATTTTCTTGATATATTATAATCATGGTACAAAAGCAGGCAATGGGCTCCTGACAAAAGCTATTAATATAACAAGCTATGATATTAGAATGAAATCTTATGATCTACGACTGAATATTAATTTATCCTATCATGTGCTCTTTAATACAAAGAACTTCTGAACGATATAAATCCAAAATACAAGCTATTTGCTTCAGCTAACTGGATTGTATTTACCTTTCTGGTTTTTGTAAGTTATACCGTCGAACAATTCAGTTTATAACAACACGATTTACACTGATCATATCATTAAAATGAAAGGCAATCAAGTTTGCATAATTTACAAGTAATTTGCATCAATTTCAAAACAGTACATCTACTTCACCAAAGTTGTCTTCAGCTGGGTTTTATTTAGTTTTGAGAGGTTTGAAATCAAAACCAAGATTGTATTTAGTTTAGTGAGATAATACAATAAAGTTGAAGGAAATAATAATGTTTTAATAGTTAAATTTTTGCACAGCCTAATTTGCATATATGTCATGCATCTAATTAGTAAAAATCACAAAAAGTTTGAGGTTGATGTAAAGAAAGTAGATAAAAAGCGCAAAATGTTTGTATGATCCTAACTTAAACAACCTTAGCTTAGTAGATTGCAATAAAGATTGTTTATAGTGCCCGACTTGCGAGATATAAGCTACTTAGTGAGGGGTGTTTTTTTTCATGACGAAAACGTATCACTTAGTATATTTCCCCTTTGACTTGACATTTACAATTTTTATTATCCGTTTTATTTAGTTTTGAGAGGTTTGAAATCAAAACCAAGATTGTATTTAGTTTAGTGAGATAATACAATAAAGTTGAAGGAAATAATAATGTTTTAATAGTTAAATTTTTGCACAGCCTAATTTGCATATATGTCATGCATCTAATTAGTAAAAATCACAAAAAGTTTGAGGTTGATGTAAAGAAAGTAGATAAAAAGCGCAAAATGTTTGTATGATCCTAACTTAAACAACCTTAGCTTAGTAGATTGCAATAAAGATTGTTTATAGTGCCCGACTTGCGAGATATAAGCTACTTAGTGAGGGGTGTTTTTTTTCATGACGAAAACGTATCACTTAGTATATTTCCCCTTTGACTTGACATTTACAATTTTTATTATCCTTGAAATTAAGATACATTGAGCATAATATAGACTCAACCTGGTTATTAGAAGCCAATTTAATGCTATTGGGAGGATGTCAACCAGTTTTTTTGCGGGCATGAATCTTCTCGAATTTTGTGATATTGACATAGTAGGGTTAAGCAAACCCGTCATATAAGTTAAGGTTAACAAGTGCCCGCAGATTTTCTTCTTGTTTTGGTAATTTAAGACATAGATTGAGTTGACTATTGGCCATTTTTGACATTTTCATGGTGGACTTTTGAGATATTAATTTTTAAACCTAGAGATATTACAGTAATTTCAAAATTGGCAATTTTTGCTCCGAAACAAATTGTTGCCATGGAAACGGCTTAAAAGAAAAATGTACCTCCTTGCTTGGTGACACTTACTGATATCTGTACTTTATAGGGAAACATGTTTTACATCTTTGTCATCAATAGTAAAGGTTTTCTGTTTCATTAAAAATAAGCTATAATTTGGCTGATTTTCGAGGCAAAATGGGTATTTTAAGGGGGGTTGGTCTAACTTCCCACCAAAGTGACAGATCCAACTGAGTTTCTGGGATAATAAATAACTTACTAGGACCTACAACTGTACCAAGTTTGAGCAAAATCGGTGAACCCCCATGTAGCACCCACTGCCTGGTTTTGCCTGGTTCTACCGTGGACACGCTCTTAAATGGGAAAGTACAGATTTAAATGGGAACCTGTTAACTATTTTATCCCACATCATATAAAATAAAGAGAAACCCATGGGAAGAGATAATTCAATATACAATTATGGCTTTCAAGCATTCTGATTGGCTGTATTTTATATGTTGTGGGAATAAATTTGAATACACAAACAGTAAATAATGGGAGTTCATTTCTTTATTTGACCAATAAGAGCGTGTAGCAGGGTTTCCTTAGCAGCTATACAATAATATTATACAGTCAAATTTGATAAGTATGTACAATGTCATGTACAAATATTAATATCAAAATTGCATATAATATATTATAATTAAAAGCTCTATGAAAGAAAAACACTTACCCATAGAATCATATTTACTAATGTCAAACTTCTTCTTAGCACCTGCTGATGTTGGTTTAGAGATAGCATTGTCAGGTTTCCCTTTGCCTGGTCTATCAGCTATGCTACTCTGACCAGTCTCTATCTTGTCTGGTTCATGTTTCCCCTTAGCTTTGACAGCTGGCTTAGATACTGGTTTTGAGTTGGATTTCCTTCCAAGTGAATCCCCAAATAAATCTGAATCCAAATCGTCCATATCCTAAAACAAAATTATTATAAAATTTAATTAGGATTGAACAAACAAAAAACAATTTAGTTTTATTTAATAACAACTTTTTTCTATTTTTCAATCTCAAAAAGTGATGATAAAATTTTAAATGAATAAATAATTAGGATACAACTAAAATTATGTTTTTCAGAATACTATAACCATACTTACTGCAAGGCTGTTAGCTAGATTCTTGGCATCCAATTCAGTCATGGAGTCTTCCTAAACACAATAATCAAATACAGTTACCGACAGTATAATTGTAAATGAAGTCTTTTCAAAATATCATATACACCTATTTCAAAAAAGGTTGTCATCACCAAAAGCGATAGGCGATAGGTCATTCCAAGACCCAAGTGCACTGTGGGTATAATCTAAAGTATCCACATAAAAGCAGAAAAGCTGTGTCTTCTGGGCACATTTTCAGTCCTTCGACAAGCCATATAACTCTCCAGTGGAGATCGTTGTTTAGTGGAGCTGGCATGATTGAAAATTTCATGACTTAGGATTATACCCATAGTGCACTTGGGTCTTGTAATGACCTATCGCCTATCATTTTTGGGTATGACAACCTTTTTTGAAATATGTGTATCTTCTGTATGAACAGCAGTACTAGTACCCACAAATAAACACTAAAGGTAAACAAATTCTATCAAATAACTGGAGGCTTTGACATGTGATAGAATCTCAATCAAACTTTAACTTACTGGAAGTCTCATCTAATTTTAAAACATATTTACTAAAAGGCGCAATGACCTAGATTGAGAAATTTAATGAAAACAGCATGATATTTTCCGATGTTCGTGATTTGTTCATCTGTGACGCCTGGTTGTTTTGATCATAAGGCAAAGGAAACCCGCGATCTGAACAAATCACGAATGTGGTATATACGTTTTTTTTACATTAAATTTTATCACTTTCAGCAGAATCTCATATTTTTTTAACAATAACAAATAATTCCAGAAATTAGTAATTAAATTGTTGGGAGATAAAACGTCTCCAAGAAAATACATCGTTCGTAGGTGAGCGAAATAAATGGCGCTTCTTGGATCGTTTTCATGCTTATCTGGCTCGGACTGCATCTGGATCGTAATAACTAGAACTCATTGTAGCTCATTGTAGCTCGATCATTGTAGCTCATTGTAGCTCATTTTTATTAGTAACTACAAATTTTAAAATACTTTACCCAAGAGGGCATAGATTTTGGTAGCCAATTCCCAATCATGACTTTTATTAATTTTAGTCTAATTAACCCAAGTCCAACTGCTGCTACACTATACAGAGAGTGAGTATTTTTTGAAATGCTATGGTAATTACAAAATGTAGTTTTGAATACTTACATCATCATCTGCTTCGTCATCATCAGCCATCTGAGCCAAACTACTATAGAAATCCTCATCTGTTGCACTATAAAAGAACATATCTTTAATGACAATTGAAATGTTGAAGTCTTCACAGACAATTATTCATAATTAATAACTGAAAATGACACTAAAGGCTGGTACAAACATGGGAGCTTGCTCCTGCAGCACGCTCCCGCAACATGCTCCCGGAGCAATGCTTCCTCGTGTGTACCAACGATTTCATGAAAAAAAATTGTTGCCCAAGAAACATTTTGCTCCCAGGTTTTGCTCCCTCATATTAAACTGGTTAAATGTGAGGGAGTAAGCTCCAGGAGCAAATCTGTTGCAAGAGCGTATTTCAGGAGCAAGCTCCCTCGTGTGTACTGAAACTTTTCTGCCACGCAACAACCTGTCTCCAGTTAGTTAACCAATCAAATTGTTGGATTTAAACTAGTTCCCATGCTCCAGTCGGGTTGTTTGCATCGTTTCGCTCCCTGGTTTCCCTCGTGTGTACTGGTCTTGCAAAATGACCCAGGATCACCCAGGAGCATGTTGCGGGAGCATGTTGCTGGAAACAGCTTCAACATTTGCTTCATTTGTTGAAGCCGTTTTGTCACCCCTTTCAAAATTGTTGAAGTGTGTTAAATCGATGTTGAAATAGTTTAAAGGCCTGTGCAAAGGCTTCAACATTGCCATTTAACAAAATCGAACGGATGTTGAAGCAAATGTTGAAGCCGTTTGCACGGGCCTTAAGAGTATTTTGTTTTATTTTATCTAGGCTAGGCACGGTCAAGTGTTTTCAATAGCTTGTGATTGTATCTGCTGATACAACAAAGTTTCTCATGCATGTTGTAAACATTATATAAATTTCCATTGTAAAAAAATATAATGTTATATGAAAGTTTAATACCTTGATGTCAATGAAGACTGTTTACTCTACAAAGAAACAATTACAGCATAAAAGTTATCATTAAAAACATAATGTTCTGAAACTGTAGTGAGCTAGCACAGGAAACGAGTAAACTCGGTACAAGTGAATATACATACCAGTTTCTTGGAAGATGATGGAGCTGGAAAAAGAAACATTGCAATGGTCAACAACATTTTTAAAAGCTATTTCCTGGAGTATCCAATCGATTATAATCGATCATCCGAAAATCAATCGATAAATCGATATCAATCAATATAATTAGGTAATTGATATCGATTGATATTGGTCAATCGATGATCAAACACAAGGATTTTTGTCATCGATTGATATAAATCGATATACTAATTAATTACATTGTTATTGATTTATTAATATCAATCGATATCTAAATTGTCACCGCTCAATCAATGAAGGACACAAAGATTTTCGCCATCAATTGATCATCGACTTTCAATATCAATCGATAAATTGATATCGATTGACATCGATTGGATACTCCGGGCTGTTAACATATTTGTATGTTGACTTTGTTTTAGTCCAGTTGTTTACCAGGGCATTGATTTATGTAGCCTGAGTTATGTTTGTAATTTCAGTGATGATTTTGTTTTATGCTAAAGCAGACAAAGTGACAAGATTTAATAAAAAGCTATCATCAACGATATGTCAAGATCGAGCTTACCGTTTTCGCGTCCTCTCGTCGCTGCGCGACCAAAAGTATTACCGCTCTACGATCAAGAATATCAGAAAATTACAATTAGTGCAATGTAAGAATATATACCATAAAGGTTTCATAGGAATACTTACCTTTTTCATGGCAGTTGAGCGTAGAAAGAGATGTTCAGAGTCAAATAGCAACAACAACAACAAAATAACGAAATGCTAGATAAGCCGCCATTTTGAATTTCTGCGCATGTTTTTGTTCGAGTATACCGCTGACGAGTAAGACTCGTGAGGCTCATCATATTTTCCCGCCAAATATCTAACATCGAAAATGTCTGGTTGTGAGCCGGGTTTGTGCCTCAGTAAAGCATCTCTTGACTGTGCAGTTGAGTCTAATAGTATACATTCCATGCCATGTAGTATAGATCACGACGGGGAAGCTAGTATATCGTCTTATTTTGATTGTACTGTAAGAACGAATGCAGATAAGGAGCAGCAAGGTTTGTAAATTTGTTTGTTTTGCACAGCATTTTTATTGATTGATTGATTGATTGATGATGGTTAATAGTATTTATTATAAGCCATTTATTAGAAAGTACAGACTTCAGAAGTTACTAGAAAATTAGTTTTACAGTTTTGTTTTTTGACACTGTAGATAATCTTCAATGTGATAGGAAATAAAATAAACATTATTGTCATCAACGAAGGCCTGGATTAAACTTAATTAAAATGTTCGGACATTTTATCCACATTTAAATATTTTGGAGTTCAAGACGTCAACAGAGTTTGTAGCAACATCAGACAGCAACACTAGTCAAATAGTCTATCTACACTACACCAACCTGGATGACCACTGCTCACCAATATATTGTACCAGTGGCGGATCAAGGGGGAGGTCTAATGGTTCCATGAAAACCCCTCTTTGTAATGACAATACACTGTCTGGAATATCTTTTCTCTGCTATGGGCTACCTGTGGGTACACTCGTCCCAGTCTTCTATGTGGAACCCCCCTTTGTAACAACAATACACTGTCTGGAATCTCTTTTCTCTACTCTTAGGCTACCTGTGCCTGCTCTTGTCCCAGTCTTCTATGTGTGGAATCCCCCTTTCCAAAATCCTGGATCTGTCACTGTGTACATTTAGGCTGCGTTCATTATGTATGGCAGAGGGGGGGGGGGGGGGGGGGGGGCAGGTGAAATTGAGGGGGATCTGGAAAAAAGAATTACAAGAAAAGGGGGATGTGAATTTTTTATCAGAAAAGTGGGGGGAGTGGATAACTTTTTTAAGAATTGTGAGGGGGTGTTGGGATTGTTTTTGGCATTTAATAATTTCACCTGCCCCCCCCCCCCCCCCCCCCCCCCCCCCCCTCTGCCATACATAATGAACGCAGCCTTAGATTGTATTTAGGTTATATATCTTTGATTTTATATATTTATTTCCACATATTGCTGGCAGAATTAGAGGGTTCTTTTCGTGGGCGCTGCCTAAAAGGTACCAGTCTAACCTTACCTGCTGGATACACTGGCTATGTCATCAAAGAAGACAGAAAACCATTCACAGATCAAGAGGTATAATACTTGTAGTATACACAATATGACAATATATACAAGTTAAAACATATGCAAATCAGGACACTTTTGTAAATTAAATACAGCCTTTGTAACGGATGTGATTTCTTTTGTAAAAATTATTCTCATTAATTATTCATGAATTTTATATGGAGTATATATAGTATTATAAAATAACTATTAGTGTAAGAAATCATAAATTTTGATTGGTTGAGGCAAATGCTTTATGAGAGAACACAACAATTTGTACACAGCATTTTCTATATGTTTATGATCGTCCATTGTGGAGTTGGCAAAGGGGGGATTGGAAACCACAAAACCGCACAAAAAATAGACAACAACTGCAAAACCGCACAAACAATTGCTATAAAAACCACAACCACAATAAATAAATAAAATTTGTCCAAAACAAAACAAATGGAAGTGAAATGATCTGAATGATAATTTTTCACCATAGAAAAAAGTTTCTCACCGTTAAGTTCACCAAGTCTGAAAATGACACTAAAATAAACTTCAAAATAATAATATAAAGGATAACATTTCTTAGATTTATATTTGACAGTAAAAATCTGTGACAATCAATTGATTGATGGGTTATAAGATCATAATTATAATATTTATAATTGAAATTTACGATTTGTTAGTCACAATACAACCATTCTGGTCGGCTATAATAGATGTCAACATATCTTTTTCTAGGAGAGAGTATTGAGAGCAACCCACAAATTTTCACAATTTAACTACTGGAATCTAGAAACACCTCCATCAGACAATGATGCCATGATGAAAGCTATGCAATGGATTGATATTGCATCTGTGGTAAGGAACAATTATTATTGGAGAAGTACATTAATTAGTGATTGGACACTATATAATAAAACATGTAACACATGATCTAAGGGACCGGTCATAATTAATTAAGGGGGGGAGGGGATGATCTAAGGGACCAGTCATAATTAATTAAGGGGGGGGGGGAGAGAAATTGTTTTAATGATTCTAATTTAAATTGTGTCCCCTGTATTGAATTCATTTCAGCCATGCACCCCCCTCCCCCTCCCCCTGGCGTTGTTGTTCTTGCTTTTTCTGTTTTTTTTTTTATGGATTTCCCCTACATGATCCTTTCAGAAATTCTGCATAAAGCTCTGATCCATAACACATGTAGAAACGTCTGTCATTTTCTGAGTATTTCATATCATGAATGAAATGATTTGATGGCAACCAATATTTTTTTTCAGCTGCACAAGACAGATGATGAGCCTGTAAATGACACACCTGAAACAATTAGATGATTGGAACACTCTACTAGACTTGTACTAACATGTATATATCAAGAAAATAAAAAGCTCATTATACTAGACTTGTGTATAATTTATTAGAACAATTTCAAGGGGGTTGAATGTAAACTCCAACAGCATCACATAACCTTTTCAGTTCTTATTTTATCATCTGTTATATCACGAGCCCATTTCCTGGGGCATACATCTGGGTTGGACTTCACCAGTAGAAAGCTGCGTTTTTACTGGCCCCATTAGACAGCACCCCTATTGTTTGGTTAGGTTTAGGGCAATTGTTTGGAAAGACTCTATTGTTTTTCAAACCAATCCTAAACGATGTTCCGAGTCGGTGAAGACTCGCCCATACATCTCACCGAGTATTTCCTTTTAGGAGTTATTTTGCCAGACCATCTATATTTAGAACAGACTTCCCACTAAGTAATTTCACCTTAGCCAATCATATAGCGATATCTCTGCCTATGTTATATATGCATAAATTAACTTTTCCATAAACAAAAAGCAATGAATCTAAAAATAGCCAGTCTTAGTACTATCTGAGAAAACATTAATTAACTCTTGATAGGGGTATTAGTTACAAGTATTCTTCAGGTAATGGGATCCTGGTTATTCTTAACATTAAAAAAACTAATTAACCCCCTGAACCCAACCTTGGAAACTCCTATTATAGTGGCTTTAATTTACAGTGCGGACACTCCAGTGGGACCACTTAGACAAAACTGTCCAATTAAAAAACATTTAAACCAGACAGAGATTGAACTGATAACAGCATATGCCAATCAAATTATAGTGCTCTCACGCTCATAACATATTTGAACTGAAAGCTGCAATATGATTGGTTGATTATCAATTCATTTAAAGTGGTCCTGGTTGGAGTGTCCGCACTGTAATATCTTTCTAAAAATGTCAGTCAACAATCTGTTAAAGGATGTCACTAATATTAAAATCTATTTCAGAGTTTTCAACAATATGAAGTATTGTAATTCCCAGCTTTTATTGTTCCATTTATTCTTAACATTTGTAACATTATAATTATTTTATTGCATGATAGTTATTTAACTTTGTATTAACATAAATTTTACATGTTCTACATCATTGCATGTATGTGTTAACTAAAAGTATGTATGCATCAAGGTAATGACAATTCAATGTATAATGATATCTTAAAAATTAATATTTATGGGCAAGTCAACGCTGGCTTTGTCGCTCATTCTCCATAATTCAGTCCAGCAAATGATCTCTCTGGAACCCAGGGATTCAACCATCCCTAAATGTTCTAATAACATGTTTGTTATTTATCTCAAGTTTTAGACAGGCAAACATTTCAAAAGAAACAAAGCAATGGCAACTTTCATTTCTTTAACGTTTTAATATTTTGCTTAAATCAACATAATTTAGAAGAAAAGCCTTATAATATATGAAGACCATGCCAATCTTTTATAGGTGATTGAGTGTTTATAAGTGTTGGTATTGTGACGCTTAATTGCCAACCACTTTCACAAATATAGATTTTTTAATTTTCTTTGTTCTAATAACAATGGTTAAGCCTAGTTTTCACTAGCGACGCAAGCGCAAGAGACCTTATTTCGTTGTGAAAACCGTTTGGCGCAGTGATAACGCAAGTGCAAGATATCAAAAATTTTCCTTTTTTCTTGCGTTTGCGCTTGCGCGTGGCACTAGTGAATAGTTTGTTTGCGCTTGCGCTTATTCACGTCTCGCTTTCACATGCTTGCGTTTGCGTTGCGTCGCTAGTGAAAACCAGGCTTTAGTTAGCAGAACCATAACAAAATACGTCACTGTATGTCCACCTATATTCTTACATGATGAAATTATATGTCTATACTCAATGAAGATTAGCTTTAATGGCAAGTTCCAAATAACTCTCTGTTCACGGCAAATCAAAAAATTGCATGGGTGCTGTTTATCATTTTGACAGACAACATTTTATATCCTTGTTGGATATAGAATTAATTCTACTAGTTTTAGCACCAAAATATTATTATACTGAATGGCTAAATGGATACCTTGTACATATGCTTTATATTAATAATTAAAATTATTTGTTGTATTATCTATTGGCCTTTACCTAAACGAGCAAAGGACTAGGTACTAGTTTTCTAAATTAATCTAATTACAAAATTAATCATATCATTGGAAAGAGCACATCAAGATATACAAGGTTCCAAAGTTTGGTTGAATTTGCTTGAATACTGGGCTAGAGGCAGTCTTTGAAAACCTTGAAAATTTACAAAGAAATGTATGGATTGGATGGACACCGTCCATCCAAACCATACATTTCTTTGTAATTCTTTGGACATCTAAAATGCTCTCATTTTGTTGCTATTTAACCTAATGTGCCCAAACTTTGAAACCTTGTATATTTCAATGTGCTCTTTCCTATGATATGCTTAATTTTGTAATTAGATTAATTTAGAAAACTAGTACCCAGTCCTCTGCTCGTTTAGGTAAAGGCCAATTGTCAATGTAATTATAATCAAGGTGTGCAAACTCATTAATCATTTGCATTATATACTAGCTTTCACAACCAACCTTCTTGTGGTAAATTATTACAGTGATACCTCTATTAAGCAGTCACCCTTGTCTCTCCAAAGTGGCCGCCTAATAGAGGTTGGCTGCTTAATAGAGGTTGGCCGCTGAATAGAGGTATAGAATAGGTATAGGAATAGATTTGGGACTTTTTATTGTGGCCACCTAATAGAGGGTGACCGCTTAATAGAGGGTGACCACTTAATAGAGGTACCACTGTATTACTGTATCATTTATAACCGCTTAATGTTAACAAATTACCACAAAGTCATAAAACTTTTACTTGTAAGAATCCTTGTCTTTCAAAAACGAAATTCACAATTGAACTCCTGTAGAGAGGTTCCATTGATAAATAATTCTATAGATGCTTTTCCTTATTTTCCATGAACACAATCCAGGAAAATGAACATTGCTGCAGCTATATATAACAACTATTGACATTTACACATTTACTACATTATTCAGGTGACCTTTTTGCAAATATGTGGAACTATTGGCCTTTTCCATATCGAGCAAGGGACTGGGTACGAGTGTGAAAATCTAATTTTATTATGGTTTCCGAAAACATAACCCTGTCTCATGGGAGAGTATCCAAATATAAGCTTATTGACCAAGTTCCAGAATATTTGGCTAAATAGAAAAAAAATTATGAGCATCCAAACTGCCAAAATTACAGAGAAATGTATGGTGTCTTCCAAAACGTCCTTCCAAACCATACATTCTTTGTATTTTTGAAAAAAATTAAAATGCCATAATTTTGTTGCAATTTGCACAAACTTGTTCAAACTTTCAATTCTTACTAATTTGTATTGGTTCTTTCCTGTTAATGGGTTTATTTTTGAATTAAATTAATTTTGAGAAACTTGGTTCCAGTCCCTTGCTCAATATGAAAAAGGCTAATTCTACAAATTAAAAATTACCCGGTGTTAAATACAAAGCTTTCCTTGTAGTCTATGCTATAAGTATGGTATTTAATTGATTGAGGAGTTAATTTTCATCAGTATCTTTGCTGGGTGTGGTAGTTTGTTGAGTGGTCGGTGCAGCATTCTCATCTTGTACTTGCATGTGGTATTTGTATGTTGTCTCTGTTGAATTAAGATGACCTGAACAAACAAGAAAACAAAATAATTAAAAGAGATAATCTTTATTTTGTGAGAATAAATACATTATTACCCAGTAGGTTACTAAATGGACCATAAACCCAACCTTGCAAAGAAGCAAGCCAGTAGTGGGCTATGTCAAAGCATTGTCAAGAAACTGAATTCATATACTAATCTAAATCAGAACAAATACAGCCATAGCTAGTGGTCAGAGCAGGACAAAAACCTAGCACCATTATCATCTTCAGGAAGGGAGGGGATTGGCTAAAAGACCTATGAACTATTTCCCCATGGGTTGCATGGTTCGTCTGTGCTCATACCAGGCTCTATTATAAATCAATTAGACAACACAAAGTCGCTATCCCATTGGGTTATAAACACACTTGAGAAAATATAAAGCACTCTTAACAAGCTAGAGTCGCACTCGGCTTCGCTTGGTGCCACTCTTACTCCTGTTTATTGTTCTTTTAATATATTTTCTCTTATAACGTTATGGGCACAAAACTTTCTGTTGTCTGTCTAATAAATATTCTTACTAACCTGAAGAAAGGTTAAATGTCCTTCCTTTCTTGGTTGTTTCTTCAGGAGCAGGTGAAAACCAACTATATAATGACCCAACTATAGGCACATTTCTTATTCCCTGAAAAATACAACACAACAAATATTTCTTAATATAATTTTGTATATTAATAATATAATTTATATAAAAGTATGGGGATGTTTATCATATAATTTTTAAATTTTTACTGCTTGTCCAAATGGATGTGTCGAGTTGACAAATACATTCTTTTTACCTCAAAATGGTACCATAAATCATTTATTTGTCATTCTCATTGTCATAATCTCATTTCAGGTATGCAACTAATCTTCAAACACCCTAAAGGGTACCTAGTAATAAATTTAGATTATCTACATCCAAAGAGGTATCAAATCACCAATTTCAACCCTTAAAAGGAACAGTGACCATTCCCAGCCCCACCCTCACTCCCACCCTCACTCCCAGGCACAGGGTACATCATTTATATAATCACAACTGGGTGGACTTTTTCAGAGTAAGATAAACATCAATTCAATTACATCATCCAGCATTCTTTCTTCTGCATCCTTGTGCAAATCGTCTTCAGCTGCTTCAATGCCTTTTTGGATTATTTGCTGCATCTGCTCCAGGAACTACAAAGAAGAAAAAATGGTCAAATGAATATCATGCATATATCCAGTGAAAGAATTGTTATTTTAATTTATAGAGTTAGAATTATATCAGTATCAAACTAAACCAATCAACATACCTTACTAGAATCAGCCAGATCAATACATGTTTTTGATATTAATTCAACAAGTTCTGTGTATTTGTTTGGGTGAGGAACCTAGATAAACACAGAACAATGTGAAATTAGACATAGTTTATAATTACATGTACTTGGTAAATTACTACATGTACAGTGGACTCCCTCTTTTATGGACCCTTAAAAAACAGAATTCTTGTAACCCTAACATAAGTTTTAGTTCTGATTTTTCCCAGCACTTTCTGGTATAGAGGGGTTTGACTGTAGACTAAATAAAATTAGTGTCAGAGTTTTATACATCAGTGGCCAGTTATATATATTGTTCTGCCAGTCTAAACATTTAATAGTAAGTATCATTCTGTACAATTAGCTGTGCCACTCATGGATACACTTATTTATTCCTCTTACACACTGTTATGCGAATTCGGGTACGAGCTTGGGCACAAGATCAAACATTGATTTTGTTTAATACATCACTGGCCATTTAATAGTATAGTATTGCTACATGACTGTATAATAATAATATAATATAGCTTGTATAGCGCTTATACAAGTCTGTTCTAAGCGCTTAAAATAAAAATGGATATGATTACAATGAAAAAGCTAATTTAAATAAATGAGTTTTGAGTTTGGACTTGAACGAAGTTAGACTTGAAATGTCTCTAATTAAAGGAGGTTGAGAGTTCCAAAGTAGAGGAGCAGCAACTGAGAAAAAACGTAGCAGTGCTGTGTATTGCTCTCAACATGTTGGATTGATGTATGGAAATATTTAATATAGAGGATGTAAGTCTGGCAGAGTTTTTAATAATATAGGACAATGAAGTGCAGAGCTAGTACACCGTCATTGCAACTGAAGATAAGTGGGAAATAGAGAACTGCAGGGAACTGCTGATGGAGAGAGCATGGTCAATGATGCCAAGCTGCACAGCACTACATGATGATGATGAGAGGTAGCTGTGAGTGTGAGTGCAAGGGCATATTCAGTGAGGTGAATTGGAGTTGAAAATAATAGAAATAAAAGATCAGATACAAAGAACTAAAGACGACTATGTGATGCCTTTCACTAATACAGTGCGGACACAGTAACTGGGCCCACCTGAACAAAACTGTCTTATCACAATCGACCTACAAACAATCGATTCCCTGATAAAATCTGACTAAACAAATCAGCGTTAATAACTTGGATGATATTTTGTACAAGGTTTTGACGCTTTTTAATAAATTAAGTGTTCGTAGTTTTGATATTCATTTGGTTGTTTTGTTCAGGTGGGCCTAGTTAGTGGATTTGCCACTGGAGTGCAAGCATTTGAAGAACCACTGTGGCTATTCTGCTGTGAAAGGATAATTTATTGATTCATTTATGTACATAATTAGGTTCTACCTGGTGGATGTTTATACATGCCAGACCATCTGCTGTAGAACTAAGAGAGAAGACATCATGTGTTTCTGATATTTTATCAAAGATATCGTTGTTTAAACTGTTAAGTTCCATTTGTTTGGCTTCGCTGAGTTTTTCAATTGATTTTTGGTTCCAATAAGGAGGAAAACATCTGAAAAGGGACAGGATAAATCATTAATATTCAGCAATAACAAGTCAATACTATGAAACAGGATTTAAATTTTTTTTGAATTTCTTGAAATTTGAAACTTCTTGCTACTCAACTAGATTATCTTTTTAGTTATTTTGAGTAACTTTTACGGTAATTTCTGTATGATTTTTCACAAACTTAAAGATGTAAATATTCATTACTTTAAAGTAATCAAAATATTGTTGTTGTTAATTGTTGTTAGTAGTTAATCCTTTTAGATTTTGATATTGTAGCATGTTATCTGAGTGGCTCATTTCAATGTATCTTTAGTTAGTAGCTGGGTATTACCTATAGGCAAGCTAGTGAATGTGATTAATAGGTTGGGAATTTCTGACTGTATAAAGAGTATAACGTGTTGATTTATACACCTATTTCAAAAATTGTTGTCGCAGCCGAAGCTTCAGTTCACACTCTAAAGCTTGCAAAGGATGTTGGTAATATGAAATGAATGTGAGATTTATTACGCGCTTTTTAAAAAATATTTGTTTCATCATTTACCACTTCAACAACTTGTTATGGTCATATAACACAAACATGTGCAATTAAAATATACTATGAATAAATCAATGACAAGCTAAGAAATACCAACATCCTTTGCAGGCTTCAGAGTGTGGACTGTAGCTTTGATTGCGACAACGATTTTTGAAATAGGTATATACAGCAATTACCACCAAAGCTGTCCAAATCCAACTATTCCAAAAAAATGTAACGTTTTGTCTTATTTTAAAAATATTTCTTATTGTACGACATGTGACATTTTGACAGTTGTACTTAAAATGCCTATTTATCTGCAGTAAAAAACAATAATGGCAATTGAATAGGAACTTGAGTAGCATGCAGCTTCTAACAATGGCCAGCGTGACGATGCTTCACTTTGCTAACTATGTTGCAGTTAGTCAATCATTTTGTAGGTTAACTACAGGCAACCCTATTACCGGTAGTATACATGAGGGATATTTGAAAGAAAGCTAATAAATTGGAAAAAATATTTTTTGATTTTAGAGGTCTGTACGAAAGACGTGTGTGATTCGCCACGACCACAGAAAGCCCACAAAATACTTTTTTCAAATATGGTGCACACGTGCTTCAGTAAAAAATACTTTTATTTGCTTTTAAAAATTCTCAGATAGACTAGTTGGGCTACCTGTGGTTAAACCAAACAAGATTTAAGCAAACAAAGTTTTATGATTCAAAGAATGAAATTAAGGATTAATAATAATATTATTAAATAATATACTTACAAGACTGAAGCAGCAGCTGTCACATGTACAGGAGTGTCCACAACAATGACATTGTCATTCCCCTCAAGAGCTGTTTTAATGGCTGACTGAGCAACTAGTAGAGAATCCATACTTGCCTGGAAACACATTGATCAGATTATCAACATACATGTATCAAACAGTTCACAACCATTGTATTAATGAATACAAGTGTTGTGACTGCCATTACAAGTGCCATGACTGGTATGCAAGTGTTGAACTGACTGGTATGGTATGTCATTCAATACAACACAAATGGTGATAAATACTTTCTAAATATCTAGACAGATCACAGGCAGCCCAGGCAATTCACTTTTACAGTAGAGATATGGGAGAAAAAAATCTGTATTTTTTTTATTGAAATAAATTTGAACATATTTCAATCCTGTGTTGTTGTTAAATTTATTTGGTGTCAAATACATTTTTTTTCCCTCCCATATCTCTATCTCTACTGTAAAAGTGAATTGCTTGGGCTGCCTGTGGACAGTTAGGTTTTTTATTTAATCATTTATTACCGGTAGTACATTTTGTGTAATATATGAAGAGGAATTATCGGACTGCCATTAGCAGTTTACAATTGTGTGTGTGGTTAGTCAACGGTTACAGGACCTAACTGTTGTACCAGGAAACAATCCCAGCTCCTTGTGAACATCACAACAGGACATTATAGTCCATCATAGATAGGATTAGAGTGAAAGCTGCCGGGGCCTCCGGCTTTAGGTCCTTATCCAAGAGGAAGTGAACTAGGTCAGATCATTTGCAGATGTAATTATAAAAGGTAGCACCTTTCAATTATTACAAACTTGCAAGTTGTTTATGCAGGACTGAGATTATATTGCATTGCATGCTTACAATTAGTATCTCAGGCTTGCAATTTCAAAAATATATTTTTAAAAGTCATTTGTCTTACCACTTGTTCCTTTAGATTTAGTACAAATTCTGCTACATCATCTGATGTTATGCCACTTACTGCAAACAAAACACAATTCATATGTAAGACATCAAGAATTGTATGCTAGTTGGTTTCACTAAAACATTATTTAACAAGAATAGTTTCTTTTTTAAGGATTGGTCAGTTAGCCGTTTTCATATCGAGCAAGGGACTGGAACCAAGTTTGTCAAAATTAAATTATTTCAAAAATAAACCCCTTCACAGGAAAGAACAAGTTGGTACAAATTACGGTATTTTAATTTTCTTCGAAAATACAAAGAATGTAGGGTTTGGAAGGACGTTTTGGAAGGACACCATACATTTCTCTGTAATTTTGGCAGAGTTTGGATGCTCATAATTTTTTTTTCTATTCCTAAAACTTGGTCAGTAGGCTTATATTTGGTTACTCTCCCATGAGACGGGGTTGTTTTTTCTGGAACCATAATTAAATTAGTTTTTTTACACTCGTACCCAGTCCCTTGCTTGATATGGAAAAGGCTTATTGAGTCTATATTGTATGCTTTTTGTCTTAAGTACTGACTAACATGAATTAATGTCCCATTGAAAACTCAATAATTTTATGTAGTACACAAGAAATACAACTAATATATGAATAAGCATTGTTACCTCTAGACGTTGAGATGGGATTGAATTTAAGGAATTGTCCTTGTTTGGGAATATTAATTACATCCAATACTACACTTGGTGCTACTTTGGCTAGGTGATCTGCTAACTAAACACAAAATATCATATATTAATTAAACATTGTTTAAATGAAATAATGTTTCATCACAAGGAATACCAAAAAAAATGAAGAACTTGATTAATAGGAAAAAAATATCATGCCCTTCACCCCTTCTCAATAAAGAAACATTGAAATATAATTTCCAGTAAATTTTTGACTGTAATTTTATTATCAATTTGGCAGTGGATAATTATTTTTGCCGGAAATGTCTTCTAAGTTTGTAAGGTAGGACTTGAATTCACATTGTTCTGATTACAAGTCAGATGTTCTAGCCATTGCGCTACTACTGGTGAACCCTAGTGGTGAGCAATGACTATGTGCTGTTAAGCCTGTGTATTTACCTTGATATTCATACTATCTTGTACAGATTGTGGGACTTCATTTTCTCCTTCAGGTTGTTGTGGGGACAACTTCAAATCTAATTCAGCTGAAATTTAACAGAAAACTGAATGAAAACACTTGTAATGTGTCCTTATATAACACATTTCACATTACTTAATCACATTGTACCACAGACTATATAAAGCACACTTAAGCAGCCACATGGCTTATACTCGGTGGTTCCGTTCATTGGTGGATCCAGAAAAATATGGGTTATTGTTAACTTGAAATGCATCACATATTATTAGTCTTTTAAAGTGCACCTGAAGCCCTTCATGATATTTTGCAAATCTGTTGTACATGAGGTGTATAATAAGTGTACTTAATGTTTTTTGATGTCGACCCCTCCTTTCTGAGATATGAACATTTGAAATCTGAAAATGCAAATGAGGTGACGTCATCCCAGGAATTTGTCAAAGTTTTGTTTTCAAAGCTGACAGCAAGCTTGTTTTTGTAAAGAAGTAAAAATGTTGATGGTAGTGTAAATATTAGTAATACAGATATTGAGCTTTAAAAAATTGCTATAATTATTTCCAAAGAACTTTTGTATATTTAATGAGGCCTGGGATGGCATCACTTCATTTGCATTTTCAGATTTCAAATGTTTACATCTCAAAAAGGAGAGGTCGACATCAAGAAAAATTAAGTACACTTATTATACACCTCATGTACAACAGATTTGCAAAATTTCATGAAGGGCGTCAGGTGCACTTTAATATTTTTCAACTAAAATGTGAGTGTGCAAGTTAGCCAATTCTCCCCTTCCCTCTATATATTGTACCTTGTTCATCATCACCTCCACTCTCCTCCTGACTATCTGCACCAGCTCCTGTACTTGGAGCAGGTGACGACAATGAAGCTCTGTATTTGAACACTACACTTAGTGATGTACAGTGTGGTTGAGCCTGTAACAACATTAAATAATATACCAGGATTATTACACAGTGAGGCTGAGCCTGTAACAATATTAAATATACCATGATTACTACACAGTGAGGCTGTGCCTGTAACAACATTAAATAATATACCATGATTACTACACAGTGAGGCTGTGCCTGTAACAACATTAAATAATATACCGTGATTACTACACAGTGTGGTTGAGCCTGTAACAACATTAAATAAATAATATAAATAATATACCTATTTTGTTTGCACTCAATATTCAAGAATATTTAATTTGAAGAAATAAGACAAAGTTTGTAATAATTATAATAGGGGTTTGAGGTACGGTAGTTTGTTATGTTGTGGTGTCAAACTGTTGAATAACATGGGAAATAATCATCATTTTCAAATTTTTTTTTTCATCAACCAATATCTATTTTTAATTTATATATATATCTGTACACTATTTACATAGTTTTTTACAAGCAACACAGTTGCAAGATAACATTTTCATATTGTTTATCCTGATCATGAGCTAGTAGACCAAAAGTTTTGTTTAGAGCCATTTTCATTAACCTGTGAAACACACTTTAGTGTATTACTCTTTAATGCAACTTATTTCCATAATTTGTGTTCTTTTGTTGTTATTTGACTATCACACTTTAACTAATACACTTTGTTTCACGGGTTAATGAAAACCACTTTAAATCAAATATAAGTTGATGACTGGTGACTAGGCACCTTGTCTGGGTAGACAAGGGTTGAGGTAGGGTAACTTGTCATTGCTCATCTGATCTGTCTAACCAAACACATTGCCCAGTGCCTGACTGTCCAACTAGTTCTCAACCTCCTACTAGTTTCTGAAGAGTGAATAACTGTCACCAGTACTTACAATTCTTTTCAAACTTGATAAACTATCAATCCCTAGACAAAATTGCTGGGCTAAATGAGCAGAATTCAGAACAAAATTCTTCATTTGATCAAGTCCTGTATAAAAAAACGTGGAGATTAATAACAGTTTTGCCTGAAAAGAAAAGCTATGAAAATTAACAATTTATAAACAACAATGTAGAATGTGATATTATAAAGTGGGTGTATAACCAACTATCCTGAAGGATTTGTGAAGAAAATCTAATACTCAATGTCAAGTGAGTGACTTGCTACTGTATTATTATGTAAGGAAATTAAGCAGCAAGGGAGCATTAGTAGGTAAGTAAGCAAGCAAACTTGTAACATACTCTTTAATCAAGCAAGCAAGTATATACACTCAGGTACTAGGTAGACGTAGGGCTAAAGCTCGAAATGTCAGTAAAGTTAAGTCAACACTTTTTTACAGCGTTACAAATTTTATTATATTACCTATCGTTTATATCAAACGCCGACACAGCCTATACTAGTTTACTCGCTAGTTTCCATTGAATTGATGATGACTCATTTCAACATACCTATAAATCGTATACTTGTCCATAATGGCAGTATTGGTAGTCTTTCTGGTGTCATGGGTTTGGTTAGACCAGCAGAGTCAGCCTTAAAGAAAGCATTAATCATTATTATCACATTTGGAGACTTTTGCACTATTATAATATATTGAATGAATAAATGAAAAATAAAGGCACAATCACCCTTCTACTCACCAACACAAGATCCTTGGCTCTAAAAAATGTCTGTTCTAAGTTAAGGCAAAATGTAACATTTTACATGATTGTTAAGTACTGAAAATCAGGTTAAGTTGATACATCAAAGTTTATAAAACCTTATGAATCATTAAACATTATGTGTCAAAGGATACACAGAACTGCACAGCACCAATTAGTCCAAACCATTTGGAAATATGTAGAGTCATACTATCACAAGACATAGCCGCCTGAAATAAATGTATAAACCATATTGTGTGTTTGATTATGATCATCGCAGAGAAATAAGCAATTTATGCAATTGCAATTATAGAAGCCCGAAAAAAAAATTCGGGACTTCAATGGCATTCCGTTGAAGTCCCAAATTTTTTTTCGGGCTTCTATAATTGCAATTGCATAAATTGCTTATTTCTCCGCGACGATCATAATCATACACACATCATATAACCGCGGATCAGACCCACATACATATCTATAAACCATATTACTTCATTCTTTGTGCATCACTTGTTTAAGGTCATGTGATGTTATGAAGAATACATACCTTGAGAGATGGTGGGACAGATGGTAATGAAAGGGCTGCTAGGTTATCCCTAAATGAATAGAAACTTTACATCAGCATGGCTTTTATGAGCCCTTTCACTTCATATTTGTATCAAACAATACCACAGACTGTTGGTTAAAAATTTGATTTTTCTTAAATATGCAAATCATTGACAGACTGGGGTCATTTTTTGCTTTTATGCTTTTTCTAACTTGTTCGCTTTCCAGCTCGATTAGCTTCTAACTATTCTGGAAAACGAATTACCCAAAATATTAATTATTTCTAAATTCTGTATACTTCTTATTGATTTATCTTGTGGTAAAAAATAAAGATATTGTATTGTATTGTATTGTATTGTATTGTATTGTATTGTATTGTATTGTATTGTATTGTATTAAACTGCTTAATACATAAAAATGTTCATTACATGCAAATAACATCAAAATTAGATAAGAATCATTAAAAAATATATTTTGAAATTGGTTTGGGTGCTTTGGTTGAAGGAGTTGCACTGTAATATTTTTTCACAAAACTATGCACATTTTTCACGAATTAAAAATACAAAATCACTTTAATATGCAAATTAACCCTTTCACCAAACTATCATGCCTTTCTGGGATCAATTTTTGTCTTTCCTCACCATTTTTTAAAGTGTCTAGATTATTACAGTCTTAGGCAATACATATTTTTTCTTCAATCCCACACCTTAATTCTCATTTTTCAAAGCTACAAAAGAGCATTTGCATATAGAGCTGCACTATTTTATTGGTGTAGTCATTTTTCTGACAAAACAGCTTAAGATGAATTGAAGACCTACCCTTCTGTATGCAGCCACAACCCATTTTGTGTACAAAGCTCTCTTAGCCTTCCTAAATTATCAGTGTGGCCAACTAAAGGTGTTCCTGTTAAACATGCAAAAAGAAATATTAAGAACTTAATTATTTAACAATTATTCGCTGAAGGTGAAGTGATTATCGGTGAATATTTACCGAGCGGTTAGTCTTCGAGCTGCGAGGTGAATATTCACCGATAATCACTTCGCCTGAGGGGAATAATCGTTTTAGTATAAATACAAAGGTGATTATTTCAAAAAAGAAAGAAGGAAACAGCATTGAAAGTGAAAATATTTTATTTTTTAAAAGCGCGGCCGTTACGCGTAAAAATTGTAAACATTGTCTCGCATAATGACAAAAAAAAACAACGTGAAAATTAACTATGATACCTTTAAATAGCTTGACACCAAACTTAGTAGCTTCTTTTGTCGATTTTGGGACAGCATTTTCTTTAAAATTTTCAATTTCATCTTCCAACAGTGACAAAACAACTACTGGCAGCCATTTTGTCCGAAAAGGTGATTATCGGCTGATAATCCGAGATAGCAAACCAATCAGAGCGCGCGATTTTGTATAATCACCTTTGTATTTATACTAAAACTAGTTAATAACAATATTTGGTTCTTGCACCCTGAAAAGATAATATACACCTTGTCCAAGAAGCTTGTGAAATGAAAAGCCTAACAGCAAGTGGTGCAGAGGATCATGAAGCATTAATTTTAAGAAACTATCGGTAAGTGTTTTTTTCTGGTCTAAATGCATTAAGCCTTATAAAAAGAAATCAAAACAGTAAAGCCTGGTTCACACGGCATCATAATTATAGTCATAATCATAAGCACAGTCATAAGAAATGGAGAAGTTTCCATTTTCTTATGATATGATTATGACTATGATTATGACGTTATGTCGCACGTGTGAACCGTACAATCTTAGTCGTAAACATGGTTATGATTATGACGCCGTGTGAACCAGGCTTTACTGTATGGTGACACTTAAATTTTTCAATTTTTTGAAATTTAAAGAAATTAAGCCAATTTACATGTAGAACTTTGCAAAATAACATTTTGAAAGATGTGTCTAGCTAACCTGCATAGGCTACTAGGAGTAGTGGAGTCTTGCCACAAGCAACATCATCATTAAAAAGTCTTTCAAAAGCAGCAATGTCCTAAAAGTTATAAAAACATACATATGAATTAATAACCCATTTCTACTATTATTCGTGATGAAATTAAGGCTTCTAGTCAATTTCATTCTATTCGATCCCATCCCGTTTTTCCCATTATTTCTCATCCTCAATTCCTCTGTCTTGTATTTTTCATTCCATTTGATTCCATTCTATCCTATTCTAATCTCTTTATTCCATTCTATTTCATTTCATTCCATTATTCTCCATTCCATTCTAAACTTACTTCTAGTCTAATGTCAAAGTTATGCAAATAAAGTTTTAACAAAATAATTAAATGTTGATACCTACCAGAGTGTGGTTGGATCCAAATACAGTATTGCATGGGACTAACATAATATGAAAAATAAAAACACAACTATGGTAAATAAAAAGGAATTTGAAATAATCAATCAAATGAATGATTTACCTTTACATATACTTGATTGTGGTAAGCCAAGCTACAACAAAATACAATAAAATATGGCTTTAACTTGAGATCACTATTTTGATTTAATAGACTACTGTCAGTATACTTTTAATAATTTACTATTTATTACAGTTCATCTCAAAGACCCATTCACACAGAACCCCAAAAAACCTGAATTCTTCCTAAACTGGACAATACACAATAGGTAATTATTTAAGAAATAGAAGACCATTTTCCATGTTATATAGCCTGATCTAAACACACGTGATGTTGGGAGAACACGAGAGAGCATAGGAAAAGCATGAGCCGTTAGGCGAGTGCTTTTCCAGCACTCGAGTGTTCTCCCAACTTCACAAGTGTTTAGATCAGGCTATATAACACGGAAAATCGTCTTCTATTGCTTTCATAAAATATTTTTTGAGGCTAAATCGGCATTTTAATTGCTCATAAGAATAGCAATTCTTAATACGCGCGCCATCAATATGCGCGCGCATGTTTAGATAGCCTCATCCAACACGGTTTTTGACCAATCAGAGCGCGCGTACTATCTAAACTATTTTATAAAATGAAATTTGTAACACGACCGTAAAAAAAAATGATGAATTAACTTTACTGACGTTTCAAACGTCATTAAAGTTAAGTCAACATTTTTTACGGTGTTACAAATTTCATTATATTACCTATCGTTTATATCAAACACCGACGCAGCCTATACTAGTTTACTTGCTAGTTTCCATTTATGGACAATACACATTTCTTTTTACACATATCTTTTGTGTATACTACAGGGCATCTGAAAAAGTGCGGAAAAAAAACTTGGGAAAGTGCGGAAATTTTAGCAAATAGTGCGGAAAAGTGCGGAAATGCTAATTTGCATATTATTATTTATTATTAATATTATTTTGATGCAAAATGAAGAAATTTTCCGCTAAATTCCCGATAAAGTTGCAATATTTTTATAGAGGCATGTGATTGGATACTTTTTAGACCAATCAAAAGCATTTATAGAATTAGATACCGCGAGGAACGCCTGGTAGATTATTGTGAAACGGCGAAAGAAAACAACTTTTTACAGTCGATTTCCAGCCCAAAATGCGATGAGTTCCGATGAAAAACTTCCTTATTTGAAGAATTATTGTGCATTCAAGAACATTGTTAACAGATTTGCAAGTTTTTCTGTATTTTTCCGGCAAAAAGTGCGGAAAATGTCGAAAAGTGTGGAAAACGATAAATAGTGCGATTCGGTGCGATTTTTGGGAAATAGTGCGGAATCGCACCCTCGCACTTTTTCAGATGCCCTGATACTATGAGGTGTTAATAATACTGAGTGTAGAGTACAAACACTAAAAGTGTGCAATACTTTGTACTATTTACCACTAAATAGTGTTGATTAAACAATAGAGTACAAACACTAAAAGTGTGCAATACTTTGTACTATTTACCACTAAATAGTGTTGATTAAACAATAGAGAACAAAATAATTTGCATAATTTAGCCGTATTTAGTGGTATTTATGTTGCACACTTTTAGTATTTGTACTCTATAAATGAAGTACCTGGCTGCATAAATACTGTCCTAATGCAGGAGTACATGCTGTACTGACATAAATAACAGGTGGTCTGAAAATAACAAATACATATGGTGTAAATCATAAATAATAATCATAGTAGCTTTGTTTACTCATCTTTTGAATAAATAAATGCACAATGGATTTATTTTAATAGTGATTGTCATAAGAAGCATTTGTAAGTTACCATAAGATTGTAGTTTTTAGATTGAGATATTAACAATGGCTACAAAGTTAGTACATACATTTTACATGCACTGAGTACTAACAAGTTTTACACACAATACTTTTTAAATATTCACCAATTTACATACCTGGTATAGAGTGCTGTGAAGCCCTCTGTGCCATATTTGGGATACTTTGCTAGTAGTGCTAGCCTACATACTACAAAGCAATATTCACGTATTAGCATTAATCGCCATTCAAACTATTATTTGACATCTTTGCTGATATGTCATACCTCTCTCAAGGCCTTGCCATTGATGATCATGAAAACTGGCTGAAGCATTTTCAAAACTACAAAACAAAAAAATGCATGTGGTATTATAATTTCATTGAATATTTTTCTAGTACTCCATGGAAACGTCCATTTAGGACAAGAGAAACAATTTCAAGGATAAATTCTAAATTTCTTACTTGAAAAGTTTGGCTAGCCAAAGAGTACAGTCAGATTTCATACATGCTGCAAGTTTCTTCAATCTTTGTTGGTCAAGTTGTGTTAGATATGATGCTAATACTTGGGCAATTACACTTGAATGGGTATACTGATCTGGACTGAAAGAGTATCTAAAAGAACAATATCAAAATATTATTTGTCAATATTTTGACTCTGCAATGCACTTATGATGACGAATTTCTTTACTTAGTAGGGAGGGGACCGGAAAGAAATTGTCTTATGATCTTCGGCGGCAAAGTCTACCACGCGATAACTTTTTAAAACGCCCAGTAACCCCAATTTTTTTACAACTGCAATTATTAAGAACATGTTAAACAATCATTTTGATGTAAAATTTCGAAAAGGCAACTGATTTTGGAATGGAAATCGACAAAATTTCGAATTTTCTGAACCTCGTAAAATACAAGTAGCGATGCTAAAAAAATCATATTTCACTACTAACTTTTGAAAATATGTTACAAAATAGATATTCCTATTAGAAAATTACTTGTTGATTCTTTACCACTATCAAAGAGATGTTTCAATGAAAATCCTTTGAAAAACATTTTTATTTGGCGATGCCGGTAAAATCGTGACATCAGCCATATAGTTCCAGAAAATATCCATACCCCACCCCTCCCTAGGAAATTCCTTGGGGGTGGGGGGGTCAAACAATATAGTATACAATTGAAACATCGATGTGAGTTTGAAAACTAACTATGGCTCACTTTTAGATACTTTCGATTAATTTTTCACTGATTTTAGGGCAAAATATTCATGGAAGAAATGCATTTTGCAAATAATGAGATTTTGCTCTCATTGGGTGCGATTGATGACAGAAAAAGTCCAGAAAAATGCGAAGCAATACGCGAAGCAAAAACAAAATGGCCGGTTTAGTCTCCAGGCTCAACCAACATGGATTATGTATGGTATGGATTATTTCTGGAACTACACATTTAAGACTCATTATTTCTCTTAACTGCCCGGTGACCCCACCTTTTCTAGCCAGATTTGAAGAACCCTCTAAAGGGTTAAAACAACTCACATAGTTGTTTGAAGACGACATTACTTTTTAATTAATAGGCACAGTCCTTAACTGATTCTATAATTACGATAACTAATAAAGAACTAGAAAATGTGCATGTGTGTTGTGTGCAGTAATAAAACACACCTGTTGTAGGAATTGTCAGCAGATGAGAGACGTGAGAAGCACTGGGCAAAGCGGGGCAAAGAGTGGTTAGAACTCAACACTTATCACTAAGTGTTGACAATCCCCAAGTGCTTTATAACTGCATACAGTACAGATAGTAACACATTTATATAAACATCTATTTATTAGTCTCCCTTGCAGCCAGTTTTAGTGTTGGGCTTCCTGTGGACACCCTCCTCACTAACAGCTGCTTACCCTAGCGCTACATTCCATTCCCTTTGTATGGTCAATCACATTACGCTAGAAGAGAAATCCATAACATTTTCCCGCCACCAAGGGCATCACATGAGCCAATATTATTATATAGGGGTCTTAGAGAGAATTTGATTGTGGCCTAGACTGCGAGCAGTCCCAAATTTTCCCTCCGGATTCCGAGGAAAACAAGAGAAAAATGAGCCTTTATAAATAAAACACGAATGAGCGGGGATTGATCTGTGTTTTATTAAAGTTAAAATGTTCGGAATCCAGTGGGGGGGGGGGGGGGAGTAGGGACTGTTCGCAGTCTAGTTGTGGCCAGACTAATGGAATGGAATGTAGCACTTGGGTAAGTAGTTGATAATGGGGAGGGACAGAGGAAGCCCAGCACTAAAAAATGGCTGCAAGGGAGACTATTTATTTATTGTCTTAGTATAGTTTTCTAACGCATGGTATGTGTTTAAAAACCTCTTACCGTGTATGAGGACTGTCATGGTTGACCAGGTGAACAATCTCAGTTAGAACATTCTTGATTCCTATGCGGCTGAAATGAATAGTACAGTGAACAATAAATAAATACTTTTTTACAAATTAATTTGACTCAGCAGAAAGTCATGACACAAATGGGTAAAATTAAATATTATGAGCATATCTTCTTGATATAATAAACACGGGCCAAAGACAATATGGAGTGGCCAAAGACAATATGGAGAATCCTAAATTACCGGAAAGCGTAAAATTTACCCTCGTATTAGCCAATCAGTGTCGAGTATTTCCGATATCTGTCAAGAACGGTAAATTTTACTCATTGTCAACCAATCACCTTTCAGAACACTGGTAATTTTTACTTGTTTCAGTAAATATTACTACTATATACTGCCATATGTTCGTGAGTTTTCTATTAATTCGTGCAAAAAGTAAAACTATTTCAACGTGAAAATGTTCTATTCGTTATTTTGTGCAAACTAGAGATAAATTTATCACTGTGTACGTGTAAATTTCGAACGTTTAGTTGTCACGCGACAATCAAGACGACCAGCCAAGTGAAACCGTTCGGGACAGTTCAGATTAATAGTTCTGATCATCGTTCTTTGCACGTTTCTAAATACTGCCAACACGTACATCAACTATAATGTAATTTTAGAACGAAAGGCTATTTATTTGCGTTGTCAAACTCAATCTTTTCGAGCTACAAGCACTTTTGATTGTTGTTCATCGCTACGTTTATTCGCGTACATTGTACATTTTAACGCAACTTTAGACACTGGTCATCGTGAGAAATGCTTTGAAATTATCGCATTAATTTATAGCAACTTCAATTTAAAAGTTGTATGACACTCATGTAGCGGGTTTAGAAAGTTTTATTCTGATCGTTATAATCAAAACTCTATGAATAATTGTAACAAGAAGGCTAAACTCTTAAGTCAATAACAATTATTGTAAAAAATCATTTTATGTTCTTATGTTGTCAGTGAATATTTATCTTTATATTTGCTATTTACGAACGTATTTCTGCAGTATTTAATACGATACGGAGGGCTTTCTCAATTATACGCATTCGTTTGCAACTGTTCTGGAATCTTTCTGACTCTAAATCTGACAGATGTCATGTACTAACGAGTAAACTTTACTCGTCTCAGCCAATCGGGGTTGTAAACTCAAGTAAATTTTACTTGTCGGGGCCTTTGTAAAGATCGTTTTGCGAGGCAAACTGAATTTTAGTTGACTTGAAGACGTTTGCACTTCAATGAAATGAGCACACTACATGACAAAACAAGCGCAAACTCGAAACTTTTAATCGTCTGGACGCAAATATTAATTTCGTTCTGATAGCGCTTTTGTGCTTGAAATATATTTCTACGTTATTTTTAGTGTTTCTATAATGTTATTGACTTTATTCTATAAAAAAAAAATCATTTTAACATTGCAATGCTTATCCTATTTTAGTCATTTTTGATTTTGGGTCTACTAAAATTGTTTTGAGATCGAACCTAACTAGTACATCTGTAGTGAATTCATGTCGCAAAATTTAGTATCATTATGTTTAAGTTTTTTCTACCAAATATTTCCAATCAAAGAATTGTTAAAAGCGAGTATTTTTAATAACTATTGTTTGCTCACTTGATAAATTTGCGAAATGTACAAACGTGTAAATCAACATACTGTTGAGTAAAACTGTTATCGTTTTGCAAGAAAATTAGAGAAATCTCCTCTGCTTCGCAGATCTCAAATCGTATCTCATGCATTCAAAAATCTTCGAATTTGTGTAAAAACATTTTTTTAACAAAAATTTTCTATATTCTGTTGTTTGCAAATATTTATCTGATTGCATACAAATTCGTCTTCTAGTATGGTACGCCTTGCCGCTTCATCGTGCATTCGTTTTATCTGATGCGTTGAAACCTCATTGCAACTGTTCTGGAATCTTTCTGACTCTAAATCTGACAGATGTCACGTACTAATGAGTAAAATTTACTCCTCTCAACCAATTGGAACTGTAAACACAAGTAAATTTTACTTGTCGGGGCTTTTGTAAAGATCGTTTTGCGAGGCAAAACTGAAATTACGTTGACTTGAAGTAGTTTAGGGCACGTCACATAAATACACATGGTAAAGTAGTCTACAACCCAAATGAAAACTTGTAGCCTTTACTAGTTTGAATCGAAATCACGTCCAAGTCTATTTAAATAATTTAGTATATGGAATAGTTTTCCCTAAAAGATCTACTAAAAAATAGGTATTTTTTTAGAAAACCTATTTGATAAAATGTACAATTTAGTACAATTTTTAAAATGGAAAATGATATTTACAAGTTACAAGTTTTCATTTGGGTTGTAGACTACTTTACCATGTGTATTTATGTGACGTGCCCTAAACTACTTTTGCCTCGCAAAACGATCTTTACAAAAGCCCCGACAAGTAAAAGTTACTTGTGTTTACAGTTCCGATTGGTTGAGACGAGTAAATTTTACTCATTAGTACATGACATCTGTCAGATTTAGAGTCAGAAAGATTTCAGAACAGTCGCAATGAGGTTTCAACGCACCAGATAAAACGAATGCACGATGAAGCAGCCCAGCGTACTGCATACTAGAAGACGGATTTTTATGCAATCAGATAAATATTTGCAAACAACAGAATATAAAAAAAATTCCTTTAAAATTGTTTTAACAAATATTTGTAGATTGTTGAATGCATGAGATACTAGTATTCTAGCTGAACCTACGTACATGGCTAATTTAATTATTATAACATGTGCAATGCAAAGGAGATTTCTTTAATTTGCTAGCAGTATAACGATAACAGTTTTACGTTCTAAAAAATATGAAAAAGATTATAATAATTATAAAGATACTCAAATGCAAGTTAATTCTGATATGAATAGCTAGAGAGAGACCAAAAACCATGTTTTATTTGCACATCGTAATTTGTACTTTTTGAGATAACTGCATGAGCGTTCAAACACAAGTTGAACAATCTTCTTGACATTGCTAATTTACGAGCAGCTTTGACTCTTTTTGTTAAATATTAACTTGTATGAATGATAGTATTTGTCGATCAGGAATGACATTGATTGCGTTGGTGATTGGCATACCACAGTATGCTCAATTATACATTTGTACATTTCGTAAATTTATCAAGTGCATGAGCCAAACAACAGTTATTAAAAATACTCGCTTTTAACAAATCTTTGATTGAAAATGTTTGGTAGAAAAACTGAAATATAATACTACTAAATGTTGTGAATAGATTGCGACATGCCTTCACTGGAAAGAAGGGGGTCGCGATAAAAAGCTGAATAGGCCTTAAAATATATTCACACGCAAATCAAAGCCAGTCACTAAAATAGGATTAGCATTGCAATGTTAAAATGCAATCCAGTAAATAAGAAACACAAAAATATCACTCGTGGAAATATATTTCAAGGACAAAAGCGCTATCAGAACGAAAGTAATATTTGCGTCCCGACGATTAAAAGTTTCGAGTTTGCGCTTGTTTTGTCATGTAGTTACCCTGGTTACCAGAGGCTTGACTATTAACTCTAATTTTTTAACTCTTTTTTCGCTCCGCGGTTCAAAATCGCCGCTTCGCGGCTCAAGATAAGTGGCGAGGAGAGAGTTAGTCAAGCCTCTGGTGACCAGGGTATCATGTAGTGTGCTCATTTCATTGAAGTGCAAACGTCTTCAAGTCAACTAAAATTCAGTTTGCCTCGCAAAACGATCTTTACAAAAGCCCCGACAAGTAAAATTTACTTGTGTTTACAGTTCCAATTGGTTGAGAGAAGTAAATTTTACTCATTAGTACGTGACATCTGTCAGATTTAGAGTCAGAAAGATTCCAGAACAGTTGCAATGAGGTTTCAACGCATCAGATAAAACGAATGCACGATGAAGCGGCAAGGCGTACCATACTAGAAGACGAATTTGTATGCAATCAGATAAATATTTGCAAACAACAGAATATAGAAAATTTTTGTTAAAAAAATGTTTTTACACAAATTCGAAGATTTTTGAATGCATGAGATACGATTTGAGATCTGCGAAGCAGAGGAGATTTCTCTAATTTTCTTGCAAAACGATAACAGTTTTACTCAACAGTATGTTGATTTACACGTTTGTACATTTCGCAAATTTATCAAGTGAGCAAACAATAGTTATTAAAAATACTCGCTTTTAACAATTCTTTGATTGGAAATATTTGGTAGAAAAAACTTAAACATAATGATACTAAATTTTGCGACATGAATTCACTACAGATGTACTAGTTAGGTTCGATCTCAAAACAATTTTAGTAGACCCAAAATCAAAAATGACTAAAATAGGATAAGCATTGCAATGTTAAAATGATTTTTTTTTTATAGAATAAAGTCAATAACATTATAGAAACACAAAAATAACGTAGAAATATATTTCAAGCACAAAAGCGCTATCAGAACGAAATTAATATTTGCGTCCAGACGATTAAAAGTTTCGAGTTTGCGCTTGTTTTGTCATGTAGTGTGCTCATTTCATTGAAGTGCAAACGTCTTCAAGTCAACTAAAATTCAGTTTGCCTCGCAAAACGATCTTTACAAAGGCCCCGACAAGTAAAATTTACTTGAGTTTACAACTCCGATTGGCTGAGACGAGTAAAGTTTACTCGTTAGTACATGACATCTGTCAGATTTAGAGTCAGAAAGATTCCAGAACAGTTGCAAACGAATGCGTATTGAGAAAGCCCTCCGTATCGTATTAAATACTGCAGAAATACGTTCGTAAATAGCAAATGTAAAGATAAATATTCACTGACAACATAAGAACATAAAATGATATTTTACAATAATTGTTATTGACTTAAGAGTTTAGCCTTCTTGTTACAATTATTCATAGAGTTTTGATTATAACGATCAGAATAAAACTTTCTAAACCCGCTACATGAGTGTCATACAACTTTTAAATTGAAGTTGCTATAAATTAATGCGATAATTTCAAAGCATTTCTCACGATGACCAGTGTCTAAAGTTGCGTTAAAATGTACAATGTACGCGAAGAAACGTAGCGATGAACAACAATCAAAAGTGCTTGTAGCTCGAAAAGATTGAGTTTGACAACGCAAATAAATAGCCTTTCGTTCTAAAATTACATTATAGTTGATGTACGTGTTGGCAGTATTTAGAAACGTGCAAAGAACGATGATCAGAACTATTAATCTGAACTGTCCCGAACGGTTTCACTTGGCTGGTCGTCTTGATTGTCGCGTGACAACTAAACGTTCGAAATTTACACGTACACAGTGATAAATTTATCTCTAGTTTGCACAAAATAACGAATAGAACATTTTCACGTTGAAATAGTTTTACTTTTTGCACGAATTAATAGAAAACTCACGAACATATGGCAGTATATAGTAGTAATATTTACTGAAACAAGTAAAAATTACCAGTGTTCTGAAAGGTGATTGGTTGACAATGAGTAAAATTTACCGTTCTTGACATATCGGAAATACTCGACACTGATTGGCTAATACGAGGGTAAATTTTACGCTTTCCGGTAATTTAGGATTCTCCATATTGTCTTTGGCCACTCCATATTGTCTTTGGCCCGTGTTAATAATAATAATTTTATTACTTTTTCATAGTGTTCATTTCATATGTACATTTTCTATCATGTAAAAAGCATTGAGAATTTTTTAAGGAATAAATTATTTATTATTATAATTATTATTATTATTTTGCTAATACAGACCGTTGTGGAATATTTCAATTTTTAAAATCACCTTATTTCATGATGTTTCGAAAGTTATCAAATTGGACTCGCCTAAAAGGCTTGTCCAATTTTGAGAAAACTTTCAAAATATCACTTGTACCTATTAAATTACTATGGAAATCAGTAGACTGGTTAAATTACTATGGAAATCAGCAGACTGGTAATCATGCCCCCAAAATTCCGTCCACGTGACCAATTTTTTTTGTACCATGTGATCGCTTCTGGCCAATCATTTTGCTCAAAATTGGTCATGTGGTACAAAAAGACACATCCCCAAGGCCAAATTTTCAACGTACATTTAACCACTCTAGTGATTTTCATAGTACTAATATCACATCTATAAAAAATACTCGATTCTGATTGGCTGACAAACTGTGAATTTTTTCTTAATACCGTGCAATTAATTAATTGCACAAATCCGGGAACTTTGCTTTTGAATACCTTTCAAATAGCTGCACTTTTATTCTCAGAAACTCGTATTTTTCATAGATGTGATATTAACAGGGAATTACACCTATGTTCTCGAAGAATTAATGAAAAATACCGCTTGTATTTGATATTGTATTTGATCGTGCTACGCACTCGTGGTATTAATTCACTTTCACCAAATACGCGCGTTATTTTTCATTAATTCTTCTCGAACGGTGTAATTTCCTATACAAATTGTACTCAATACCATGCGATTCCCTATACAACTCAGGCAAAATTGATCAATTAATACATATATATACAATATTGCTAAGTACAATCATCTGTAGCATCCATTTATAGGATATTTGTTTAATATGGAGTGTATCATATGCAATTTTTACTTACTGCTGTGGTTGCTTGGCAACATCTTCTTGCTCTGAAGAATGTGCTTCATCTTCACTGAATAAATTAATTGAATAACAATCAATTATTGAATAAGGTTTAGTATGATTTGAACAATTATTGAGAGTGAGGAGAGTGTTGATAATACTCTTCAAGATTTGCATTATTCTTCATATCATATGAAAGCTGAATACAAAATTAGTTTTTTAGTCATTCAAAAAATTTCCAGAATATATAAATGAGGAAAATGTGGCAAAAGTACACTTCTTACCGTGCGAATCACAAAACCATGGGCACCCACAAATATTTTAGAAATAGTTTTTTGTTCGTTGAACAACTCAGAAACAACACTATATCACTGCAAAAAGTTTGACTGATGTGTAGTATGATAACCTTTTTGCAGTTAGAGTTCTTTATGAGTTGTTCAACAAACTATAAACGATTTCTAAAACATTTCTGGGTGCCCACGGTTTTTCGATTTGCACTGTAATGGTTATGCGTGTTTTCAAATTTGCCGGCCGTCTCCAGTTTTTTTGCTCACAAACGAACACAAATTAAAGCAGTTCTTGTGTGGCGCTCAATATTTTTTTTCAATATTAAACGCTATGAGTTATCTAGTTGATTATTTTCTCATATGATACAAAGAATTACCCAGTTTATTTGCAACCAATCAGAAACAAAGTAATATTGTGAATGAATAATGAAGAAAGGTTATCCACCCTGGATATAGTTTGTATAAATCAATTGGCTGACATGATTAATTGGATTTCATTAATTGAAAGCAACCTGTTTGAACAAGATTAATAGTCAATTTTATCCTGCTTTGCCACAAAATACCCTTGGGCTAGATATAGTAAATTTTTATATTATTGTTGAGTAAATGTGAGTTAGTATGAAAGTATGAGAAATTCAGTCTCTGAAATCTTAAAATTAAACAGTCAAAACAAATCACATTTTCTTATGAGCTTCAGTTAGTGTCTTGATAGTCCAATTGAACAGCTCCATTGAATAGAACTATCGATATAAATGTATTGAATATTGATACTATTATTTATAAATAAACAATATTAAATATGAATTGTTCTGCATACTTTGACTTATTTAGCGTTACAACCCGTAGTTATTTCGTAGTCAATAAAATTCTATAATACAGATCATTTTATAGATCTAGTAAAAGGGATCTACATTTACTTCCTCTTTCTATCGATATTCACAAAAATAAAAGACAGTTACAGTATTTTAGCAATCAATGTAGATGAATCAGTTTATCTCATTTAACAAACACAATATTGATATGCAAAGTCTTCAGTACTAGGGAGGACGAATGTCACCTACAGTACCTAACAATCAGAATTGAATAATAGCAAGTCAAAACTATTGAATATTGTTTGTAAATATCCGTTACCTGCTGTCATTGCTTCCTTCAAAAATGGACTTGATACACCTCTGAACATCGTCATACATACCCTAGACAAGAAACAATTAACAAACTAAAGCAGCCATTTGATATACAACGAAAAGGGGATGGAAGAACGACAAGTAACACTTAAAACTTCTCAGCTGATATTGGTTTTAAACCAAATACAACTCTCAAGACAATACGTAAGCGTCATACTAACTTGGATGCTGTTGGAATTCGTATTTTGTTGTGCAGAATCTTTATTTTCGGGAGACTTTGCCAGGTTTTCTGTGGGTATTGCCGAACTTTCAACCTGTGTTTCGTCCGCCATCTTGTCTTGACTGGCCACGCAGACATATGCTACGTCATATCTTACCAAATATAGACAGACACCACAGGAAGACCAACATAAACTAATCATCTCTTCGTTATCATATACAGGTACATACTGGGCGCTTTCCATTCAACCAAAATAATCGGAAATTTCGGGTGGAAATCAAATGGAACGCGACAGTTCCCGGCAAACATTTTCGAAAATTTAGGACAACCTTTCGAGGTTGTCCTTAATTTCCGAAAATGTTTTCCGGGATTTTTTTCAAATGGAAAGCGCCCACTATTTTTATATTTATTTTTTTATTTTCCTTTTTCATCTCTCCCTCTCGACCTTTCCTTATTTCTATTCTTCAACTTTTTTTGTATTTTGTTCACCTTGTTGTCTTTCCTTTTCTTTTCTTAGATCGATATTACCAATAATACATATAGAGCAAAAACACTATATCCATGAAATAAAATATAATTACTACTGTGTAATAGTTTTTATTAATTAGTAACTTTTTATCACTGCCAAAGACAATTAAAATTATATTGTCTCCATTGTATTTGATGATTCTGATTGGGTGATAGTGACCCAGAGGGGGTGGGGGTGTACTCCCTTTGTCAAAGTGGTAGGGGAAGTCGGCACTCCTTTTAGGGTTGAAAATATTCCTTATGAGTACCTTTTAGGGTTCTTGCTCAAAAGTCAATTATGTAACATGACGCTGTACCTTTAAGGGACATTTTTACTTGACTTTGTTAGTAAAAAAAGCTTAGCTGCCAAGAACATCGCACAGTTGCGCCTTTTAGGGGTTGCATTTTTATGCAATTTTAGGTTTTTTTCAAAACCGACCGCCTACCTCTTGGACAAAGCGAGTCCCCTCCTCCCTCCGAACAGTAACATTACAACATGCTCAAAATAGTCGCCTCCAATCTCTACAAACCCACATCTCTCTGGGTCTATTCATGTAACCAACGGCAACAATAAAGTCGTCAATCACAATAAACAACAAAGTTATCACGATTTGAATGGTTTTTATTTCATCTCTATTCCATGTTTTAGGAAATCAATAGACTCTGTTCTTGCTGTAATAGCACTAGAACATAACCTTGATCAATTATGAAGAATTCTTTTAAAAAATTATAATATTCTTGTATAGTTTTATTTTTAAATTTTTAAATTCTACTTTGACTAAAACTACCCTATGTAAACGTTTGTTAAAGAATAAAGCATTTAATCAAAACTAATTTTCCTTGTAAAATGATGTCTTTAGTTTTCCTCATTTACACTGCAAGCAGAAGATAGAGACAACCTTCCTCTGCTCACAGGGTACACCTCTTAACTCTGATCAGGACCAATTATTCACTGTTTACTTCCAAAAAGGATAACTTGAAAGGGCTAAAGCTCGAAACGTCAGTAAAGTTAAGTCAACATTTTTTACAGTGTTACAAATTTCATTATATTACCTATTGTAAAATAGAGTTTTAGCTATAAACAAAATATTATAGGTAGTTTACAAGTGTTCTTTGAACATTACCATCACTATTTCATTCTATCTAGACCATCGTTTAAGTGCACTTTTTACCAAATAAAAATGAAGGATATTTTGGTCTATAAAAAGATGTTCATTAATTTGGGATTATTCTGAAGGAATAAATTGTTTATAATAAGAGACCCAGGATAAAGCTGATCAAAGTCTGATAAGCACAAATTAAATCCAATATTAGGAGGGGGACACCACAACACCACACAAACATTGCTGACAACACCACATGGCAATACACCCTATGCAAAAAGGCAATTCCTTACTAAATCAGTATTAGAAGACACCATTGCTTTTATTAGAAAGAGCACATCGAAATTAATGATATTCCAAAATTTCAATGTAGTAACATAAACTGATCAAAAGTTACAGCCTTTTAAATTTACAAAGATTTGGCTTAAAATTTGCACTTGGCCTTTAGAGCCTTGCTTTCGTGTTTTTGGTACATTTTAAATGCTGATAACTCTGGAATGATTCAATGTATGAAAACAGAACTCTACAAAATTACTAATTTAGACATGTTCTTTCTTGTAAGGGAAAAATATTATTGAAATATTTTATTGTTCATGGTGTTTTGTGTTGCTCGTTCCCAGTTCCCTGCTCTTTTTGCATAGGGTGTATATCTCTCACCAAACACCATGAACACCACAGCATTAAAATTCACTGCACACAGCAGATTTGAACACGTACACATCCCACACCGAAGGCATTGTAATTAACATCACTGCAACACCAAAACCCCCCATGTATCCCTCTATAAGGTATATCAAATCAGACTTTGAAAAACTCAACTGGCCTTTTTATTTATATCTCTAGTACCCAAATGTATTAGTTTGTCTGTGTTAGTGGCTGATTCAATGTACATATAAATGAAGAGATCCTTAAAGTTGTTTAGGATCACTATAAAACATTTAAATTTTATTGCTATGGAGTTTTACTGAGGGGGAGACCCTGGTGGTGACTCTGTATCCTTTGGTACCAGGGCTTCTACTGATGGATAAGCATCTGCCCAGAGCTTGGCTAGCTACAATGTATAGAAAAAATAATTACATTTAATACAGACAAATAGAAATAACAAATGAACAAGAACTAACTGTTTTTTTTTTTAAATCACTAATTCAAGGTCATTGAAATTTGCAGCCAGTTGTTTTCTTTAGTATTTTTTTATTATTATTTCTTTTCTCTTTTCATATTCACTTGTTTTTTTTTTTTTTTTTTTTTTTGATAAAAAAATAGGTTACAGTCAAAATATTTAGCACATTAGATGAAAACCCATTTAGTTATTAGCCAAATTATCTATGTGTAACATTTACATTCAAATCCCCACACAGCTTACACAAAGATATGTTTGAATGACAGCAAAGTAAAACATAGTTATAATACCTCTTTGTGTCCAAGTGAACTTGAGGCAACCATTTGCTCTAAAGCTACGGCTATCATCTTCAAATTAGCATGGACCAATTGTGTTTCCATCTGAAGACAGTGAAGCGAGAAGAAATTCCTATTCTCCATATTACTGATATCTGCTTCCTGTTCCAAGATCTTGGTTTCAAGTGCATCAACCATATTTTCTTGTCCTTTGGCTTGTGAAAGAATTTGTCTCTTTTTGATTTGCTGCATTTTGTGGAGAGCATTTTGATGGTCTTTCAAAACCCCTTTTTCATGTCTGTCACATAGATCCTGACAAATAAAAACAACATATCACTAGCCCATATTAATATGGTAATTTCATCAGGAATTTACCAATAATTATTACCTTTTAATTGCCACTCTGTTACGTCAGTCCCATATGTATGCATATTTTTTATCAATTTGCTTTTTTAGAATTCTAATTTATTTGTTTATTTGATATTTTTGTTACCGGTATATAGAGTTATTAGAGAGAGTGCAGTTTTACACAGTGTTATTGTATGCCCCTCTTTAGATGTAATATTAAGATTGTTTGTTTATTGTTTATTGTTAATCAAGTGATTGACTCATTCATTCATTCATTCATTGATTCCTATTTTCATGAATATATTCATCATTCATGCATTTACTAATTTGATGATTGATTGATTTACAGATTGTTTTATAATTCGATTCAACCATCATTTGATAGATATCTGTTGACTGATTAATTTATGCATTTATTGACTTTGATTGATTGCTTGACTTTGATTGATTGATTGGTTGATTGATTGATTGATTGATTGATTGATTGATTGATTGATTGATTGATTGATTGATTGATTGATACTAACCTTGTAAGATGATGTTATTTCCAGAAATACAGCCAAGGTCTCTACAGCACCAATATCATCACGTTTAAACTGAAAGGTAACAAAAAACATCAATACTGAAAAAAATTACAACAAGCACATGCACTATACAATTAAGAAAGAGTCAATAACAATGCCCAGTTTGTATAAGATAGAATGAACCAGCCATAGAGGGTAGTCTTATCTAGGGTAGGGTAGTCATATCAAGGATTTGCTTCATCTCAAAGTTGGTTATCTGCTCTTAGACCTTCATTAAAATGCAATGCACGATTTAATCACCCTTGAATACTATTTACGTTGAAATTCTGGTATCCATAATTCAGCACCATTCAAGTATGATTAAAACAGTACATTTGGAGTATAATGAGCACCCACAATCCCTATTGGTTTCCAAACAACCATAAATACATAGTACATCCTTTATTGCCTCCATCCCAAAAGGGGCTTTTCAGAAGGAATTACAACAAATAAATAAAATCATAAATAGCACTTGTCTAATTGATCACAATAATATAACTATATTAATCATAACTATTACAATTTCCTCGAATCTGATTGGTTGACAGACTGCTCTATTTTCCACTAATCAATCTTGTTTTTGTAATTGGACAGTGTAATCGGACAGTTGGCTGTAATCGGACAGTTGTTATTGGACAGTTTTATGAGCCAATGATTTAACTGCTTTCAGATTAATCAACCAATCACTGAATTGATACAAATCACTATAGCAACGGAAATTATTCTCAAAACATTTTCAAGTGACTTTTTCAACTATTTTTGCTGTCATTTTTATTAGAAACCCCCACACATTTTTCTCTGAAATTGTAATAATTATGATTAATTGGTAATCGAACTTTGTGTCGTCCAATTCTGTCTGTAATCATACTCATGATAAACAAATCAGTCTCCCACTACGCGATCGTCCGATTTTGTAATCACTCGTATGATTACAAACCGAACTGGACTCCACTCAATCCAATTACCATCATTAATATTAATACTGAAGAGATAGAGAAATATACACTGTACTAATATACATAATAACAGTAAGTTAGTATACAATTCTCTCAAGATGATCAACATTAATCAAAATTGGTATAATATCATAAAAAATGACTATATTTACCACACAAAAGATCCAAGTTCTAATAGGATCATGATATAATTAGAATATTTCTTACCCACTGTGCTGCCTTGTCTGATATTTGACTGAAATGGTTTGTAAGTCCATTGAATCCATGCTTTAGGTGGCCCCATGAATCATTATTACCACTGGCCCAGACTGTAGTTGGATGGGAATCTCCACTGAGAAGGCTGTGATGGTGACAACAGGTTACAATAAAATCAATGTCGTCTTGTTTAGAAACAATTGAACTAGTGGTTTTACGTTTATCTTTAGAGCGCTTAATAAAGAGTATATCTATCATATAAATTAAAGTGCTAGTAATAGTTCTTACAAAGACAAGTAAAGTTGTAATGAGGTTTTTTGATAGATTAATTTAATTGGTGTTTCTGGTTGAGTTGAGTGAACTAAATAGTCACTAAATACAAGCTACTACTAGCAGTTGATTCTTTTTAATGGTTTTAGTATTTTAAAATTGCTTTATTACATTATAGCTTAAGTCATAGCATTGTTACCTTCAACTTAGTAAGATTTTTGTATGTTGTGGTCTATCTAACAACCGAAGGGGCAGGGTTTATATAAACTTGTCTAGTTGCAATGCAATGATTTAGACTTGCCTATAACTAAAATCAATATTGATTTTAAGGATTCAGAATTTTTTCTTCAATCTCTTGATTTTATGGGATCAAAACATCATGTTTCGAGAGTCTGCAATCTTTTACAACAGCTTGGAGGTGATCTCATGAATTAATTTTGCCAATGTATGTAATGTACAATATCACTCTGACAATGTTCCTGCATACAGTATCAGCTGTGAATGCACATTTAGCACTGACAGCAATTCCTGTATTGCTCAACTATGCATCATACATAACTTACCCTAATTCTCTAGCAAATGTCAGCATATCCATTGAAAACCCTATAAGGACACACACGGAAACTGATTAGTACAAAGCTATTTTTTTAAATACGTTGTGATGTTTGGATGGCTACTCTATTCTATAGAAAATTGTTTGTTAATTTGTTTACTTCTTGTTTTGATTATTTGTCGGTCTGTTTGTTTATGATTGTTTATTTGTATGCACTAACCCTAGCGATGAGAGCCCTGGCCTTTCACCACTGTAACCTGGGTTCGATTCCCGGCTCGGGCGACAAGTGAATAGAGTTTGTTTGATGTGTTGTTCTCTCTCATGCCACAAGGGTTTTTCTCCGGTTTATCCGGTTTTCTTCCCTCCACAAAAATCAACATGTGAGAAGTGATGCGTGCTAAAATATTTAATGTAGGGGTAGCGAGTGTGAGTGTGTTGAATACTTAAACATTAGCCACTGGCTAGGGAGATTCAGTAACGGCTCCCTGTATTTCGACGTAATAAAAACAATGATGATTTAAATTGTGTAAATAATAAATAAATAAATCACTTTTTTAACGTCTCAATGTATTTAGCCAGTGGCTAATTGGGGAGACTCAGACACACACTCATTACCTCTACGTTAATTATTTTGCACACAACGCAGCTCACAAGTTCATTTTTGTGGAGGGTGGAAAACCGGATAACCCGGAGGAAAACCCTCGTGGCATAGGAGAGAAAAACACATCAAACAAACTCAACTCACATATCAGGGATTCTGGCATTATGCGGAGGTGCGGACCCGCATAATTGACTACTTTCCGCATAATCCCGCATAATTTGCCAAAAAAAAAAAAATAGATAAAAGCACCAAAAATGCACCAATGAAACAAATTAAATAGATAAAACAATAGATATATATTAGTTATCTTCCTTGCTTGCTTGAATAGTTTTTTTGCCGTTTTGTTACAATCGTACGAAGTACAAATTGTTCATTTTCACGGCTTACAAACCAGCCGTCGAAGCGACGCCATTTTGTTTTTATTTCTATAGTATTGGGCTTCCTGTGGTTTTCCAAGATGGCACTTTTCCAAGATGGCGGAACGTTTAATTAACGGAAATCGTTAGTTCTTTTGGTTATAGTGTTGTTATTAGTTTGAATTATTGATAAAAAACGAATGATATGACATTTATGTGTAAAAAAGAACCGAAATAGGAGAGCTAAAGTAATTCAATTAGTTTTATTTTAAGTTTTAAGCGATTATGTCATCCCGCATAATTTTCCGCATAATTTATCGTTTCTTCCGCATAATCTTCCGAAAAAATTCCGCATAATTTTGATTTTTCCTCCGCATAATGCCAGAATCCCTGACATATAATCCATGCCCGAGCCGGGACTCGAACCTGGACCACAGCGGTGAGAGGCCAGCGATTTAACCGCTAGGCCACCCATGCCACCCATAATGTTGAAATATTGCCCAGTTGGTGAAATACCTAAGGTCCTTGCAGTCTGCCTGTCTGCCACGTCTTTCATTTTCTCAACAGCATTATTAACACAGCGTAACTGATCTTTACTGACACTAAAACTTCCTTGGACATCCATTGGGACTAATTCCTGAAACAATATCAACATTGTCATGTATACCTAATAATACTTACAGACAAGCTAGTGCTAGAAAGATACAACTTTAGAGAACCAATGCAGGTCACACACTGAAAAAATGTCCCTTTATACATCAATAAACATTATAATCAATACATATTTAGGGAATTGGAAGAAAACTAAAGGACTCGAGAGAAAAAAGAATACAAGAAAAACAATAGACTAAACCAAGAATATACAAATCAGTACAATGTACAAGTCTAGGCCCAGCTGCTTCTCACAAGTGTACAATTCTAGGGCCAGCTTCTTCCCATACATGTACAATTCTAGGGCCAGTTTGGCACAAAGTACCGCTAAAATCAAGATTTCTGGCAATGTCTCAAGAAAAGGACATGCATGTTTTGTTGCTATAGTAGCATGTGTTGTTAGGAAACCACTACCAAACAAAACTTTGGTCCTAATTACAAAGTTGACAAAGTATCAAGGCAATCGACGAACGTTTAGTTTGTGAAATCTTGATTTTAAAAGTGGTAACTTATGTCACAATAAACTACAGCGATCCACCTTAATATGATGATCAACTTACCCTAATTCCTGATGCTAACGGGCTTGATACAAACTCATCAGGGTATGATTTAAACTGGTCCTTCAATTTCTGTCCAATATCCTAGAAAAGAGACAAACTATATGACACACAATGTTATGAAATAGCTATGTATAGTTTAATAAACGAGCAGGAATGTTTTATCTTTATTATTTTAACCACGAGTGGCTTTAGACCTGGTAAAACACAATCTGCGAGTTTATTAAACGGCTTCAAAAACTCCAACCTATATTTTGTGTTTTTGTAAAAAAAATCAAGGATTTATGAAAGTTTATTAGAGAAAATTCAGGTTAAAGTTTATGTAAATTAGGGTGAATCTTTTTCTTCAGTTCAAAAACTCATCAATAATTCATGAGAAATTGACAAAAGAAATCGTAACCGTGACGAGTGTTTTAACTGAAGATAAAGATTCACCCTAATTTACATAAACTTTAACATTAATTTTCTCTAAAAAACTTTCATAAATCCTTGATTTTTTTCTATAAAAACACAAAATATAGGTTGGAGTTTTTGAAGACGTTTAATTAATAAACTCACAGATCGTGTTTTATCAGGTCTAAAACCACTTGGACCACTTGGTTTCGACTCGTGGTCTTAAATCGACATGATAAGACCTCCTGCTTATTTATTAAACTATACATAAAGGTATCCACTAGTTTTGGGCTGACAGACTACCAAATGGCTTTCAATTGATAACATCTGTATTCTAATAGTCAAAAGCTCTATTTGGTTATTATCAATGTATATTTTCAACAATTTATCATTTTTCATTCTACAATATTGTGTTTTGCCATGTGTACAGATATTCTTTTTTTCTAAGCATATATACGAGGTAGCTTTTGATCAATAGGTAACTGGTCATTTCGATCCAAATTCAAAAATTCAAAATTTTGATTAATTGATAATTATTTTAAGTACATATTAACTACATAAATGTATGACAATTGTACACAAGCTTTTGAGAGAAAACATTTGAGGTGAGAATATTAAGGAACCAGCTAATACACCTACTTGCAAGAATGTTGTCATACGAAAAAAGAACATTATTTTGTACTTAGTGTGTTAGGAATAAATTAAAAGTACAAAAGAAAGAGTTCAGCTTCAGTGATCATCTTTTGTACTTTTAATTTATTCCTAAAACACTAAATACAAATGTTCTTTTTTCGTATGACAACGTTCTTGCAAGTAGGTGTATATGTATCTTAATAATAGCATGTATGTATTTACATTGTACTATACTCACAGATCCTTTGACGGTGAAAAAGAAAATCACTATTTTATCATCACAAAGTACAGGATGCCTTGCAACAAGAATCAGGAAACGCTTCAGGGCTTTTCTTCTTGCTTCAATGAACTCTTTACTGGCTATAACAACATAGTGTACAAAAACATACTTAGATGGCAGTTCTAAATAACATGGCTGACCAATTATACACTGAGTCATTTTCCCCCTTTGGTAAAGTTATGACATCACATTCCCCATCCCCACCCCACCCCCCAGGTAAAGTTTTGATTTTACATCCCCCCCTGGTAAAGTTTTGATTTTACATCCCCCCCTTAGTAAAGTTTTGACATCACATTTTCCCCCCTTTGGTAAAGTTATAGCAGCACATTTTCCCCTCTTTGATAAAGTTTTGACATCACATTTTTCCCCTTTGGTAAAGGTTTACAGAAAGTGATACTTACCTCCCATTAGTTTCTTGGGGGGTAACTTTGGGACAAGACGATAAGGAAAGCGTTGTAGTAGTACATCATGAAAAGCCACAAAGTCATTGTACCTTCTGTTGACTGTCATATTATGTCTCTGTTGTAAAACATACATTCAAACTGGAATTAGGAGATTGTTTCTCAGTACTATTTTTTTAAATATATTATTTATTTTACAGTACTATTACTCAGTACTATTTTTTTAAATATATTTATTTATTTTACAGTACCAGGGGGTCCCCTAGGGTTATTTGTCACATGGTATATATAACAACTACGGTCCCCTCGGGAAGGCATAACTTAAGGTAGTTCGGGCGTCATAGATTCTATCGTTAGATCTTTTTGAAACTTCTCATGTAAAAAGAGCAAACTAGTTAAGTTCAAAAATAAAATAAAAATAATGGGTCACCGTGCTCGTTTCGGAGATAAGGGCGGTAGACTGGGGCCCATTTTGGTCATTTTTTGTGACAAAAATTGTCGGAATTTGAAACACAAAACGCTATTTATTCTATTTTTCCCGATAACAAACTTTTTAACAAGCATTTGCAAAAGAAAGACACTTTCCTAACAAACATAGTATTTGCCCTGTTTTACTGAAGAAAATCCTTTGGGCAAAAAAAATACTGCGAAAAGTACGTGCATGTCGAGAATTTTGATGCAAAAATAAACCGAAAATGTGAAAAATACCACATTTTGCGCTCGAAAACCATATCAATTTTATTTCACGGAATGAAGAGTTCTGATAAGGGAAATCCATCTATAAATTAAAAATGGGGTGACACCGCGCTCTTTTCCGAGTTATAGCACAAAACCCCTTTAAAATGTATATTTCGTGAACCTGTTTTTTGTCCGTGCGGGACTGGTAACTAGTTCCCTACAAGATTATTGAAACAAACTTTAACATTTTTTGGTCCGCTAGCATCTCTAGAATCGATGTAAAGCTAATTATGACCAGTTTAATTCGTAATTCTTGCCCAAAACACTAATTTATGTGACACATTATAGTTCCAAAAATCAACACTAAAACGACGCGGATTTGAACGCGAAAAAATCATGAATTTCACGAAAAATCTTGATTTCTCGTGAATGCGGGTCTAGATTCAGGAACTTTTTTGCAGAGATGATGTGCTTGTCTTGTGAATGCATAACGTTCCCATGATTTTCAAATTGGAAAATAATAAAAGCTAAAAAACGAAATTATGTGATTACAGCTGGGTCCCGAACTACCTTAAGGTGTCTCCTAGTTGTAAACACATGGCATCAATACAACATCTACTCACCCTACTAGAAACGTGATACTCATTATGTTTGAGTAATATTCCTTTCTTTTCTGCCAGCAACTCTACATCAATGTTATCCAAAGCTAATAGATCTTCGTATGTGTAGCCCAAAATGTTTGGATTTTTCTCTCTGTGTACTCGAGCGCTAAGAGACTTCAGGTCAGATAGATCACCCAGTGATGGTTTTGGTAATTCTGTAAGATAAATTCATCTGTAGTTTTTATTTGCTCACTGATAATAGTCAAGGTTTGAGTACTGTATATTGTTGCTCAGACTAATTAACCTTTAGTTAGTTAATAGCTGTACTTCTACTAAGTCATGTGATCTTATTTCCCTTAGATCAAGAAGCTATGCTTTTAAATGAGCAAATGAAGTGCAAAGTTTCAGCTCACAATATGGATCACAGGAGAAAATATATTTTAAATTGTCTTGAAATTCATTTTTGGAAGCAGCATGAGGAGGGATATAATATCAGGAAGTTGAGAAACAGAGGGGAAATAAAGTAACAGCCAACCTGAATCTACAAATGATTCCAATGCTTTCTCAGATACAGGTTTTCCTTGCTGTGCTAGTGCAGTCAATGCAAGACCTTTATAAAGACCGTCTCTAGACACAAAGCCATCTTGCTTGGGGTCAACAGCTTCCCAGATCTGTAAAACAACAATCAGTAGTGTAGGTGGCAGATTAGGTAATGACCATAACAGTGCAAATCAAAATACCATGCATTCAGTAATATTTCAGAAATCATGTGTTGTTAATTGAGTAACCAGAAAAAACTCTCTAACTGCAAGACGTTTGACTGATGTGTAGACAATAGGTAATATAATGAAATTTGTAACACATGACTGTAAAAAATTTTAACTCAAATTTACTGACGTTTCAAGCTTTAGCCCTTCATCGGAGTAAAAAAGGTTCATGTAGTTAGAGAGAAGTTTCACATTGTTCAACAAATAATAACTGGTTACTGAAATATTTCTCTGTGCCTACAGATTTTTTGATTAGCACTGTAAGACTAAACTATCCCAGTTGAAGTGGGTAAAAAGTTTAATACATATTTTCTTCAAAATGTTTAAATAGAATAAAATAAAATTTAAAGTTGGCATTCTCTAAAAAAGTTTTTTTTTTAAGTGAAATAATTACATTTATTACTGTCACTGGCATGCTTCAAAAGAATGACTGTCATCTACTCAGAGTGAAAGTACAAGGCATACAGTTGTATTACATAAGCTAAACTCCACTTCCTTTCACCACAAGCCAACTCTAAATTAATTTTAGTCTCAAGGTAAGAGGCATTACAAGTGATAGAAGAGGCATTGCGATAGAAGAGCCACTTGAGTTGCTTAATTAAGCCCTCAAACATACAAAACTTAAAACTTAGTTTTATATAACGTTCTTTAATTTTGTTCCTTAATTATATAAACACTTGAGGTAATATATTACAACTGTATAGCTTCTGCTTTCATTCTGAAGATGACAGTCATACTTTGAAACATGTCAGTGACTATAAAAAATGTTGTCATTTCACTTCAATTTATACTTTATTTTCTTCTCCCATGTCCACTTGGAGTATAGCTCACTTTATATATTAAGAGCTTAATTCATTGAAAACGCTGCAATAACACGATAGATATAATAAGTGGCCAGGTATTCTAGAGGTTTTATTTTTAGTGGTTTTTCATTTGGTATTTAACTTTTATTGAATGGTTTTATTCGTTTATCAAGATTCTTTGTGGAATGATGAAACTATTTTATCCATTTTTGTTGATAATTTGATAAGATAATGGGTAGTACCCTGCATAAGGCCGGTATATATCAGCCAGTAGGTCATTAAGGGTGTATTGAATAACATGCTAAGGTTTATGTTAATATTCAAAGCATAATTCATTCACGAAGCTCAACGAGCAAATCAATCAATTTAGATAATATCTTTAAATAAAATACAGATAATGGGCATTAAGTAATGGTGTGAATAATATTAGAAAGGTTCTCGCTCGATCAGCTGGCACGTGCAAGAACAACGTTCGGTATGCAAAAAGCTACATTAATACAACATTGGAAATAGGCTGTCACTTATTACACTACACAACAAGAGGTTTTTATACGTACTAGTGTTAGCGAAGACTTCGGAAGGCTGGATTTCACCAAGATCTTTACAAACATCTCACGTTCGATTCTGTTTTCTTGATTCGGGCAAACGATTTGGTAAACCTCACGGTAGAATGGAGGCACCGACCCTTCAAATGAACACACCAATAAAACATTAACAAAAAATATTGCATATCACAAATATAATGCATAAGTTTCTGAAAATACACAGCTTAACTAGCAAAGTTTACGGAACTTACCAAATGTTAGTGAACCCGCCATTTTGGCGTACGGGATTCTATTTCATTACGCATGTCCATTGGAAGGTAATCACGTGATAATAACAAATTTGTTAGGTAGGTGTCATGGCGGATGAACGAGATGTGTGTCTTGCAAACTATGATTATTTCTTTAAACCGGATCTATTAGCTGGAAAAGTTGCATTTATTACTGGCGGAGGCTCTGGGATTGGTTTTACCATTACGGAAGTTCTTATGAGGTGATTTATAGTGCTGATCATCAAGGCGGGATATGGAATTGTATTTAATTATAATTGTTAGCCCGGAGTAACTAATCGATGAAAATCGATCATCGGAAAGCTAATCGATAAATCGATATTAATCGATAGTAATCAACTGATTAGTATCGATTAGTATCGGTAATCGATAAAAATCGATAATCACAAAAAAATCTAGAAATATCGATTACTTTCGCTAAGTACCAAAAATAAAATCTATCAAAAACACAGTTTTACAATGTAATTATGCAGCTTTATTTCAGGTTGTTCATTTTTACAATTATTTAGTCTTTGGTTGATATTGGCCAGGCTTGTAGAGCGCGAGCTTTTCTCTACGTAATCATTTAATAATAAATTCAGTCCAAAACGAAAAAGATAAAAAATCGATAGAAATCGATAAAAATCGATAAAATCGATAATCACAGCAAAGCTGAATATCGATTTTTATCGATTTCCGATAATAATCGATTGATTAGTATTGATTAATATCGATTAATATCGATTTTATCGATTAATAGATTTCATCGATTAGTTACTCCGGGTTGTTAGTGATATGCATTCTTTTGTAATTTGCAGACATGGATGTACTGCAGTTATTGCAAGTAGGAATCTGTCAAGAGTTCAGAAGGTAAGACTGTTGCGTAGTTTATTTCATTATCTTTATGTTAACATGCAATACAGCTAGACCATGTAATGCAAATGCAATTTTGTACATCATGACTCCAGGGGCGGATCTAAGGGGTGTCCCTAATTCAGGCACCAGACACCCCCAAGCACCACAATTACCCCTATTTTATTTAAGACATTTATAGCCTGCGTGGCTGCTCTTGGGGATTGGGGGAGAGAGGGGGAGGGGAGGGGTGGTTGGGAGAAGGAGGGAAGGAAGAGCCTGCAGACAAACCCCACTTTTTTTATTCAAACTACGTCCACCAGATGGATGTAGTTTTTTATTGGCTAAGATCGAAGAGTCACTCATCATGTCAACGTGTGAGATTCACATTCACAACATGGTGCCATTTTATAGTGATTAGTTATCTTGAAAACTGTTTGAATACTGTTTTATCTAAGCTAGGAAGCTCGGGTTTTATATTTTCTTCATAAACATGAGCAGAAGAAGACTTTAGGTAGTTTATATTTTAAAAGACCATCGATATTCAGTTTACTTAGTAGGTTATAATGTTTGTGTAGTTGTCAAACTTGACGATTTAAACAAACTGAACTTTGAACTATTGTGTTACAATAATAATCTGGACTTTCAGTCGCTGGTCTCAGCATTTTGATTCACTTGTAGATGTGCGGGCTCAATTTTCTAGAGTTGCACTAAAGAATGTTTAGAGTCTGTAGGCTCTCCCTTCTTCCCTCTTCCCTCCCCTTCTCTCCCCAAACCTTAAAGCCGCCATGCAGGCTAAGACATTCAGGGACCGGACACCCCCCAAAAATCTTAAGAGCCTTTCATTTGCAATTGGGACACCACCCCCTGACAAATTTCTGGATCCGCCACTGCATGGGCTCATTAATTAATTATATTTATAATTTACTGAATGATAATAACATATGTGTAATATTAATAACAATAGTAATAAATTAAGCAATTTCTAATATAGCACACTACATGAAATCTTGGTGCGCTTAACAAAAGTAACAGCAGCTGCTTGTTGCAGCTAGCTAGGCCCTTCCCTGTATTAATAATATTCATGCCCTGCCTCTCCTTCACCCTTCCTGCAAAAGTTTGACATCTGAACTTGTCCTTTATATCAACAAGTAATCTTTTTTTAATTGAGTGTATTAATAATGCTCATCAATATGTTAATTTTAAAATTTATGAAAAATGATTTTCAAGGCTGCACAGAAATTAGAAGAGGCAACTGGTCAAACATGTTTTCCCATTCAATTGGATGTAAGAAAGGTAAGTGAACCTTACAGTGCGACTTGCTGTAGCGTAGTCACTTACAAAAACATTTGATGAATTTTTGACATTATTTTGACATTTTTTCATCTCAATCGGACCAATTAGGTACAAGTTTATATCGAGAGGCGGAGTTTATATCGAGAGGCGGAGTTAATATCGATCAGAGGCGGAGACTTTAGATACTTTGATGTCTGTAATTGGTCAGATTGAGATGAAAAAATGTCAAAATAATGTCAAAAATTCATCAAAAGTTTTTGTAGGTGACTACGGTACAGCGAGTCGCACTGTAATTGCTTAAATGAGCAATATCTTTTGTACATAAATTTATCTATTAATAATTATTACTGTCACTCACATGTGAACTCTACATATAGCCACCAGGAGTTTAATATAACTCTTCAACTTAAGTGCATATATGTGAGCGTGTGTCTTCTAAATGTAAAAAAAAAACTTAGTCATCATTTGTATTAACCTTTATCAAACATATCTAGTAAATAAGTTAGTGATGTATAACAAAGACTTCAATAATATTGATAATTTTATTGTACATTATGTATGTCTATAAGATTATAACATGATATATGGCAAGGGAGCTAATTTTAACTTTAAAAGAACAATAACACATCAAATAAACTCAACTCACATAATTTATAATCCATGGCCGCTGCAAGAAGAGCTTATAACTACTTAATGGGAATTTGGTTTCTCTCTGATGTTGCACCCACTTGGTTTATTTTGTTCTTCTATTATAAAATGTATTTGTTTTAAAAAAAAAAAATTCACCATCAAGGTTATTTAAACAACCAGGCTGTGATGTTTCGTAGGTAGAACAAGTAGATGCTGTAGTAAAGCTGATTTTGGAGAAGTTCAAGAAGATTGATATTCTTGTTAACAGTAAGTGAACATTGACGTCAAAACAGCCAGCTATATATTTGATGTAATGTTTAATAAACGAGCAGGAGTGTTTTATCAGGATTTAAAACCACGCGGTGAAGCCAAGTGGTTTTAGACCTGATAAATCATGATCTGCGAGTTTATTAAACGGCTTCAAAGACTCCAACCTATATTTTGTGTTTTTGTAAAGAAAAATCAAGGATTTATGAAAGGTTATTAGAGAAAATTCATGTTAAAGTTTATGTAAATTAGGGTGAATCTATATCTTCAGTTAAAACACTCGTCACGGTTACGATTTCTTTTGTCAATTTCTCATGAATTATTAATGAGTTTTTGAAATTATTATAAAACAATCATGTTATTGGGCAGGACCATGTCACACAGCAGTAAGTTGTACAGCAAGCATACAATAATCATATGAGGTGGTCAATGTCAGGAGTGTTTGTATGACCATGGTTACTTCAAGTTGAGTGGTCAACCAGAATCTGTAAAAATAAAATATAAATAGAATTATATAGTATTTTTTCCTCTTTTGAATATTCTCTGTACCTGTAGATACCGGTGTTGAAGTATAATAATAATTCTTAATAGGAGACATAGCCTATAATTATTATAGGTTCCCATTTAAATCTGTACTTTCCCATTTAAATCTGTACTTTCCCATTTAAATCTGTACTTATGCAAATTGTTTTGATGTGTGCTAAACACACAGATCAACCAATCAGAGAAGCTCACTTCAGAAAAAATATACTCTGATTGGTTGATCTGTGTGTTTAGCACACATCACCACAATTTGCATAAGTACAGATTTAAATGGGAAAGTACAGATTTAAATGGGAACCTGTTAATAAAATATGAAATTAAACATTTTTATTCAAGATAATATCTGTTTACAGCATGATATTTAGTGGTTTAATGATAATGGTGCTTTAAAATCTTGACTATCACTACAAAGTGGTCAATATAATTCATTGACCATATATTTTGCTCATCAGATGCAGCTGGTAATTTCCTTTGTCCTGCCGAGAAGCTTTCATATAATGGTTTAAAAACTGGTAATAACTTTTTATTTATTTATTTGTTTGTTTATTTGTTTATTTATTTATTTATTTGTTTATTTATTTGTTTATTTGTTTATTTATTTATTGTTTATTTATTTGTTTATTTATTTGTTTATTTGTTTATTTATTTATTGTTTATTTATTTGTATATTTATCTGTTTATGTAATTTCTTTATTAATTTTTATTTATTTGTTTATAGATCTATTTATTTATTTTATTTTTTTTAATTTTTATTTGTAGTGTTTGATATCGATACTTTTGGCTCTTTCAATGTGAGCAAAGCTGTTTACAATACTTGTTTCAAGGTATGCAAACTCAGTCGGGATATATAATATTTTATTATTAATTTTTCTCATGTTAAGTACCAAATTCACTGTTGGTTGTTGCAGTTTTCTATTATAAATTAAAGAAATTAACTGTCTTATGTGAAAATATCAGGGTTCGTGCTACTCCTTAAACTCCTTGAAAATTCCTTAGATTTGATTTACGTTTTCAAGGGCACTTGAAAAGCCCTTGAATTTTAGAAAATCAGCAAAAAGTCCTTAAAAACTCCTTAATTCTAGCTAAAGTAGGGTAAAAATTCTAGTATTGCAAATTAAAGTTATTAAGTAAAAATTCTAGTATTTGAACATCATTTCGTAAATTTTCGTATATCAAAGCTGTCGCAAAAAGTGCTTTAAAATTACTTTGTGGTCCTTGAAAACTCCTTAGATTTTGTTTACTGACATCAGTAGGAACCCTGAAATATATAAAATTGACTGTTAATCCGAGCTAGCTCGACAGGATGATGATGGCTGTTCCTTGTCTTCTTGGATAAAGACGTAAAGCCAGAGGTCCCGTCTGCTCCTTCATATAGCAGTCCGTTAAGGCCTCCACATTTCTTATGTACACTGTCTGATAGGTTTGTTCTCAGTTTCTGTTATAATAAATCCCTGCTTAGGGTGAGACGTTATTATTACTCACTCATTTACTTGTTTGTTCATTTGTTTAATATCTAATAATCTCTGATGTTTTTAACAAGGAGCATGGAGGAAGCATTGTGAATATAACAGCAACTCTTTCAAGAGCACCTGTTATGCCATTCCAGGTAAAAGAGTTATTAGGGGGCCTATTATAGGGGTTACTTTAGTCATACCACAAAACCGCTATTTTTCATCATGTTTTTCCGTTAATCGCCGCAAAAGTTCGCGAAAAACCGCAACCGCCATTTATCTTACACTTTCCTACTCACTACCGAATAAAATCATTAGATTTGATAGTCTTGATACGTTTAAAATCAACAGTAACGATATCTTATTTAATCTGCATGTTAAAGCACATTAAACCCGAAAACCGAGCAGCAAAATCAGCAATTTTCCGCAACCGACCAGCATCTCCATAACTGTAACCCGCCACAAAAATTGCAACATACCGAAAACCGACCTCTAAAATTGGCAAAAACCGTCAAACCGCCAACCTATAATAGGCCCCCTTATTAAATTGATAGCTGCTCCTTTCTTCGATTCTATGTCTATTAACCAATGCAAGCTGCCACCCATCCAATCATGCGCAGTAGTTTGTACACAATGTTATTAATTCTAGTGGAAGGATGTTATCAATGTTACACTATTTCTTTGAACTACTACACATATGATTGGGTGAATTTCAGCTTGCATTGATTAGTAGGCATGGACGAAAGAAGCAGTATTAATTAATTTTGCTTTTAAAAACAGTTTAATTTTTGATAACATCCTTCATTTGGTACACCTTTACATTCTTATATGACATCCCTGAGACACAGTTTGCAAATGTACTATTATAAAAATATCTGGAGTATTATGTTTACCATTTACATATCCTGGCTTGCAACAAAACTACCTTGACTTGTTAACAAATCCACTCATTACTCTGAACTACTGTATTTACTCAAATAACCCCCCTCCCCCCCCCCCCCCTCCCCAAATAAGCGCCGCAACATTAGAAATAATTTTTTATCAAAACCTAGATTGTTCAGTTCAATATTTCACTGCTCGTCCATTAAACTATCTCTCCAAAATGGCGCTTATTCAAGTATATATGGTACTCAAGTATTATAACATTACTGTAATTACAATTTTAATGCATGAGATTTTCTATTAAAGTAGATTTGTAGATGAATGCTTCTTAATATGTAGCATACATTGATATTGAACTTATCCCATGTCCTATTTAGTGTCACGCAGGACCAGCAAAGGCTGCTATTGGTGAGTGATGAATTATTAATCACAGAGTTATGATTATTTAAGTAAATCATTTCATGTTTAAAAGCAACAAGTTCAATTATACATTTAATTGTATCTTTGTTCCAGAGCCTAGATAGCTTGTAAAAAATGAACATGCGCAGTAACAGCTAACGGTGAATGGGGACAAGATTGAGCAATGTTCTAATCATTTTCGTTGGGAATCAAACGTAATTTTTGAACTTCCGGTCCATCTCTTTGTTTTGTCTAAGAACCAATCATATGACCGGAAATAGTGGACCTGGCCAGAGATAGCTTGTCGAGAATGCACATTAAGAGATAACAGCAAATGGGAATTAATGTATTTATACATTACAGCAAGATGCTCAAGTCTGTGACAACTGATAAATGTATTTGCATACTTTTGTAGCACCATCCTCCAATTAGCATTTAGATCAGAGATAAGATAAGACAATCCTGTAATGCTGATTGGATAACAGCATAGACGAAAGTATGTGAATACATTAGTGGTGGTCACACTTTTGGGCCTTTTGCTGTAATATTGCTGACAGTGTTTATTATTTTTTGTACATATAGAAGCCATGTCTAGGCATCTTGCAGTTGAATGGGGTCCAAATGGTGTGAGGGTGAATTGTGTTCAACCAGGAGGCATTAAGCAAACTGTTGGGTTTTCTAAACTAGGTGTGTATATCCAGATGTGAAAAAGATGCAAGAGACATGTACACCTATTTCAATTAACGTTGTCCATCTGGAATGGTCGATCTGAGACCGCTAGGAATTGTAGGAGCTCATTAAATTCCAAATGTGTTGTTTTAATCACACTTGAATGGTGCTGAATTATGGATAACAGTATTTCAGAAGTAGACATTATATTTATTAATATTCGAGCGTGATTATAATAGTGTATTTGCAGTTTAATGAGCTCCCACAATTCCTATCGGTCTCAGATCGACCATTCCAGATGGACAACGTTAATTGAAATAGGTGTATACGTATTTCAGTAAAGATGGTTACCAAAACCTACAAAACTGGAACAACGGAGGACCACTGCTAATACTGTACAGTGGAAGATCCAGGGGAGGTCAAACGATTACATCAAACCTTCCTTTGAAATAACAATACACTGTCTGGAATCTCTTTTCTCTGCTCTTGGGCTACCTGTGGCTACTATTGCCCCAGTCTTCTATGTGTGGAACCCGCCTTTCTAAAATCATTGATGAGCCACTGCTGTATAAAGTTGAAAATTAAACTTTAGAAATTCAACAATTCTTGGGATCATTTAGGGTATCAATAAAGCAAGAGCTGCTTATGCCTTTTTTCGTTTTATGTGGTTGATAAAGGGCTTCTGGTACCTTTAGGGGTGATTTTGAGTTCAGCTCAGCTCATTGGGATTTTGGAGATTCCCGACAAGCATGCCCAATACATTCACCTCCCAACCCTGTGACATCGCCAACTGTGCTTGTTAATTACCCGGGGGGACTCGGGGGGAAAAGTACCGGGGATTTATTTTCAAAAATACCCCTAAAAGATACCGGAAATCTTTTAAAAAGGGCGTTGCTGGATGAATTTTACCCCCTTAGAGATACCACATAAACGAATAATATTAATATACGTATCAGAAGCAAATATCGACTAGCTCTTCTCTCCTTATTATCAGTTCCTTTAGACTTATTATTGACAATATTTTATTATATATTGCTATACATGTAGGTGGTGAAAGCTTTATAGATACTTCAGGTATTCCACTACAAAGAGTTGGTGTACGTCGTGATGTGGCTGATACTGTGGTGTACCTTGCAAGCAATGCAGCAAGCTATGTGACTGGGGTGAACCTTACGGTAGATGGAGGAGCTATTCTTTCCGGTGGACGTTCTCTTAAAAACTACAATACATATTTAAGCAAATTATAATCAGATCTGCTGCATTGTTAGGTCACAAAATATCTGACAAAAATCTTGACATTACTATAACAACATCACTTTTTCACTGTGTAAATGATGACACTCCCCCCTATCCACCCATGCAGGGAGCATTGTTTGTTGTTTACGTGGTTAATCAATCAATGTACTCGTTTCACAGCAAAATTGCTATCAAATTGTTTTGCATTTTGATATATTTTTTAAAGCAATTAATTAATTATTATGAGATAAAATCTATTGTCGTGACAACTACTTTGCATATCATAGATCGTACATTTTACATAAAATCAAAAGACAATCTATTTGTACTGTAATTTTTAAATGAAGTTTCCTGAATCAAAATTATAAAAAAGAAATAAAAGAATTTAATCTCGAAAATAACTTCTATCTTTAATATAGATTACCAGTAGACATACGTATGACATACATGGTTAGACAATGTCTAGTCTACTCTTCAGGGGCGGATACAGGGGGGGGGGGGGGGTGGATTTCCACCCCCATTTTGATCGCTAAAAGTTTAAAAAATAACCTGAAACCTGTCAGAATTATAAAAAAGAAATAAAATGAAAGTTTTCTACTTTTTTCCAAATAGCGCGTAACTCGAAAATATTGTTTCGTTTCAAGTTCGAGTTACGCGCATTTGTCAAAATGAGTGTGGTCTCAGCAAAATGGGCGTGTCCGAGCGCGTTACTCGAAAAGCGCGTAACTCGAAGCGCGTAACTCGATGCGCGTAACTCGATGCGCGTAACTCGCGAGTTTTTCCTTCCCTTGACTGTTGCCATTCTATACTAAAATGTACTTGTTGCATGTGCTTTTATGTTAGGCTTACAATAGACGGGTCCAGCTCTGCATGATGTCATCCGTTTTCTCTGTCCACACATATGCGGTAAACGTCCGTTTTCAAGCATATTTAAAAAACTTGTCAGTTTTTGGTAACCGAAAACGCCGTTTACGCGTGGACGAGATTGAAAACGGAGGAAAAAAACCTCCGTTTTTAAAAAATATCCCGACACGTGTGGAAATACTGGCTTGATATCCAATCAAGCGTAATTCCGACAGCTAACAACCAGAACAATAGGCTGTACATATGTGCATTTTAATCATAGCTTTACAACCATAGCCTGCGTCGCAGCCGGTTTAATTACCCGTAATAACCGTCTGCGAAAGTTCGCCAGATATCGTGTTCTCTGTGACCCGATATATGAAGCGATTTCTGATTGGCTCTCGCTAAGATCAATTCTTACGCGAACTCTGATTGGTCAACGGCACGGCATAATCTCTTCCGGTTGCGATGTTTTCGTTGCTACATGCACGTGAGTTTGACCATGTTGACAGCGAGAGTATTAAAAGACATGGTCTAAATATATTACAATCAGCACTTTCACAATTTAATGTTCTTCAAAGGACGCTGTGATGTTAAAAGCACTTTCGGTGGAGGTTATATCTTGAATCGAACGCCTTCGTCTCTTCAAAAGTACGAAACATCGACGGCAAATATAGTCATTATTTGGCGTTCGAGAAAGAATTTGGAGCTCTGAAAGAATCTTAATTTCACACTGTCCTTCAATGAGGAAACTCTCTTCTGGTTTAAGTTGTGTGCTGCGGCACAAATCGCAGGTAAATACACTCATAGTAATATATTTAGCACAAGCCAACATATATCAGTTTTCATACAACTAACCCCACAAGAATCCGAGAACAGGTTCCCTGCTAAAAGTAAGAGTCCCGGAATTTTCAGCCGCCATGTTGAAAATTAAGGCCGCCATATTGACACGGGATCCCAGCCAATCACGTTCAATGATCTAACAGCGCGCGAGAGCCAATCACAATCGAGAACGAAAATCCTATGCTCTAGACAAATTACGGGTATTAAGGAGGCTCGAAATGGTTTTTTGACCGAGCGCGCGCGCGCGCGCAATATCGCCAATTTTACAAGACCCCTCTGACGCGTACAAAATGTATTTCTATTAATAACAACACAATTAAATGGTAGATTTTTTTTTTTTTTTTTTTTTTTGGCATTTTGTTCCAATTAATGTTTAGATTTAGTAGGTCTTTTTTAAGAAAAATCTGTAATGAAAAACCATTTAAATCTAGAAAAAAATCATTTTTTAAATATTTTAAAGGTTTCGCATTACAGATTTTTTTTATTTTTTCTCAGTTGAAAGAACATGTAGGGAACTAGACATGTACAAGTTTTAAAAAACTTTCACCTAAAGGATTTGGAGATATCAGCTTTAATAAAAGAATTTAAGGTCGTTTTTACAGCAGCCTGCTGTTGTCATGACAACGTCAAACGCAATAATTTAAAACAAATTGATTTACTAGGTCCATAAGCTTTAAAATGATATATCAGTTAACTGTATAGCTTCACAATAATGCTGCATAATATGCAATATAAAGTAGGTATATAGATATATACAGAAACCATTTCGAGCCTCCTTAAACCGGCTGCGACGCAGGCTATACAACCATGGCGTCAAATACCAATGAAGCCGAGATCATTTTAGACGCGACAGAAACCCTAAAAGATTTGAATTCGTCCATTAAGAAAGTTTACGACGACCTCAACAAACTTACTGAGGAACTTTTTCACGTGCCTCTTAACGATCAACAACATTTGAAAACAATCAAGAAGTTTGAAGCACACTTAAAAGACGATTATGTCTCGCATCTAGATTACCTCAAAAATATGACTTCTCTGTTACTCAAGGAGGACATTAGAAAAGCCTCCTATGACTCAAAAAGAGCTGTCAAGGACATGGATCGTATAGTTGAGAGCGTAGATGAAGAATTGACGAATTTTGGTGAATTGTTCGACTTGACAACTAGATTCGTGCAAATCAAAGAAGATCAAAAGAAAACCTTTGCACAACAGCAGTCAAAAGATACAACATTGGAAGGAAAGATTTTTGCGAAGCTTAAAAATCTTCTATTTAAGGAAGCTAATGAAGCATTCTTTAACAGTATTCTTGAAGCGAAGCCTGCTGAACTACTGGAGCATTTAAAGTGTATAAAGAAGTGCCTAACAGAATCTCGTGACGCCGCCAAAAATCACAAAGGTTCCGTAGAGAAAGTTCATGAGAGGTGGGAGTACATGAAGAACCAAAAAGATAGCGTCATTCGTGAGCAGTATCTAACCGATATTGAGGAAGCAGCCCAAAATCTATTACAATTGTCTATTGAGTATAAGACAGATCTAGACAAAAATATACAAGGTAAATGCTAGACTGATTTTCATAGAGTGGTTTTCATTAACCCGTGAAACAAAGTGTAATAGGGAAAGAGTAATAAAGTGTATTAATATGTAATAGTGCTATTGAACAAATGATTATAAAACACAAAGTTAAAGTTAAAGTGTAATAAAGCATATTACGCTAAAGTGTGTTTCACGGGTTAATGAAAACCACTCTATGACCGTGAAAGATTTGGCAAACTAATAGTTGTTACTACACTCTGCATGAATCTACTTTGTTTTCTTTTGTTCTTTACCAACAAGTACGAACTAAATAGTAGTTTTTCTTGCACAGTCAAATGAAAATCACTCTAGTTCAAGGCGATGCGGTCATGGTTGACTAAACTATCTTGTTTTTGATATACTTGTATATATATACTTCTACTACTCTCTCATTTCCGGGGGCGCCCCATGCCCATATATATTGGCACGGATACTATGATACACCTATTTCAAAAATCGTTGTCATACAAAGGATGTCGGTATTTCTTCTCTTGTTATCAATTTATTCATAACATGCATATTTTGATTGTACATCAGGTTTGTGTTATATGACCATAACAAGTTGTTGCAGTGATAGATGATGAAACAAATATTTCTTTGAAAACCGTTATAAGGTTCCGGGCAAACGGTTTCAACATTTGTTTCAACATCCGTTCGATTTTGTTGAATGGAATGTTTAAACGCTTTTAAACTCTTTCAACATCAATTCATTATCGATTCAACATGTTTCAACAATGTTGAAATAGTTTAATTAAAAGCGTTTTAACATTGCCATTCAACAAAATCGAACGGATGTTGAAGTAAATATCGAAGCCGTTTGCCCGGGCCTTAATCGATCACAAATTATGTTCATATTACCGACATCCTTTGCAGGATATGGACTGCGACAACGATATTTTTGAAACAAGGGCATTTTTTGTATTAAAATACCATTGGTTATTCTGCTTTAAAGATCATGTCAGTTTATAGCTTAGTTAGTTTAATTTTTCAATACATTTTTTATATAGTTGTACATGCATATTTAGGTTATAAAGTTATTTAGTGAGTTTTTGAAAATAACTTAAATCTTGTAATACATCGTATATAGCATAAGATTGATATTTTTACTTGTTATTAAATAAAGACTTATTATTGGGCACACATTGTCGTAATTCACAATTTGCCTTTTCCATATCGAGCAAGAGTACGACTGGGTACAAGTGTGAAAAACTAATTTGATTATTTTTCTGGTTCCAGAAAAAATAACCCCCTCTCGTGGGAGAGTAATCAAATATAAGCTTATTGACCAAGTTTTAGAACGTTTGGCTAAACAGTAAAAACATTATGAGCATCCAAACTCTGCCAAAATTATACAGAGAAATGTATGGTGTCTTCCAAAACGTCCTTCCCAACCATACATGCATTCTTTGTATTTTCTTTGTAAATACCATAATTTCGTTACAATTTGCACAAACTTGTTCAAACTTTCAATTCTAAATTAATTTTGAGAAACTTGTTTCCAGTCCTTTGCTCGATATGAAAAAGGCGGATCGATCATGCACCATAATAATATTTCTGTAATTGTAATTTTGTAACCTTATGAGACCGTTAATAAATATATATATCTTATTAGACAGTTTGATGTGTAATATGGCTGGATATTTTACGAGTGAAACGTTGTATTTTGACGAGCCTTCGGGCGAGTCAAAATACAAGTTAACGAGTAAAATATCCAGCCATATTACATATCAAACTGTTTAATAAGTTATTTATTATCCAATCTAAAGGTTTTTGTTCTTTTATAATGCAAAATATTGTTTTCTAGTTGGATAATAAAAAGGCATATTAAGAATAAGGACCAGAAACACGTCATTTCTACTATCCTTGGATCTATGACAACCTTTTTCGATACGTACCCGTGCTGAGCTTGGCGCCAACTCACACCACAGGAGGCGCAATCGAGGCGATTTAGAAGCAAGAGAAGCAAGAGACATGTATACGTATTTCAGTAAAGATGGTTACCAAAACTTACAAAACTGGGACAACGGAGGACCACTGCTAATACTGTACAGTGGCAGATCCAGGGGGAGGTCAAACGATTACATCAAACCCCCCTTTGTAATGACAATACACTGTCTGGAATCTCTTTTCTCTGCTCTTGGGCTACCTGTGGCCAGCTACTCTTGCCCAAGTCTTCTATGTGGAACCCGCCTTTCTAAAATCATTGATGAGCCACTGCTGTATAAAGTTGAAAATTAAACTTTAGAATTTCAACAATTCTTGGGATCATTTAGGGTATCAATAAAGCAAGAGCTGCTTTTGTTTTTTTTTCGTTTTATGTGGTTGATAAAGGGCTTCTGGTACCTTTAGGGGTGATTTTGAGTTCAGCTCAGCTCATTGGGATTTTGGAGATTCCCGACAAGCATGCCCAATACATTCACCTCCCAACCCTGTGACATCGCCAACTGTGCTTGTTAATTACCCGGGGGGACTCCGGGGAAAAAGTACCGGGGATGCTCGTCGGAAATTTTCAAAAATACCCCTAAAAGATACCGGAAATCTTTTAAAAAGGGCGTTGCTGGATGAATTTTACCCCCTAAGAGATACCACATAAACGAATAATATTAATATACGTATCAGAAGCAAATATCGACTAGCTCTTCTCTCCTTATTATCAGTTCCTTTAGACTTATTATTGACAATATTTTATTATATGTTACTATACATATAGGTGGTGAAAGCTTTACAGATACTTCAGGTATTCCACTACAAAGAGTTGGTCTACGTCGTGATGTGGCTGATGCTGTGGTGTACCTTGCAAGCAATGCAGCAAGCTATGTGACTGGGGTGAACCTTACGGTAGATGGAGGAGCTATTCTTTCCGGTGGACGTTCTCTTAATAACTACAATACATATCTAAGCAAATTATAATCAGACCTGCTGTATTATTAGGTCACAAAACTGATATCTGACAAAAATCTTGACATTACTATGACAACATCACTTTTTCACTGTGTAAATGATGACACTCCCCCCTATCCACCCATGCGGGGAGCATTTTTTGTTGTTTACGTGGTTAATCAATCAATGTACTTTCGTTTCACAGCAAAATTGCTATAAAATTGTTTTGCATTTTTAATATTTTTTAAAGAGATTAATTAATTATTACGAGATAAAATCTATTGTCGTGACAACTACTTTGCATATCATAGATCGTACATTTTACACAAAATCAAAAGACAATCTATTTGTACTGTATTAATTTTTAAATGAAGTTTCCTGAATCAAAATTATAAAAAAAAATTAAAAGAATTTAATCTCGAAAATGACTTCTATCTTTAATATAGATTACCAGTATACATACGTATGACATACATGGTTAGACAATGTCTAGTCTACTCTTCAGGGGGGTGGATTGGGTGGATTTCCACCCCCGGGGCCCATTTTGATCCCTAAAAGTTTAAAAAATAAACTGACCGCGCGTATTTGATGAAAATGAATTAATACCACGAGTACATAGCACGAGTGGTATTAATTTACTTTCATCAAATACAAGCGGTATTTTTCATTAATTCTTCGAGAACATAGGTGTAATTTCCTGTTAATATCACATCTATAAAAAATACGAGTTTCTGAGAATAAAAGTGCAGCTATTTGAAAGGTATCCAAAAGCAAAGTTCCCAGATTTGTGCAATTAATTAATTGCACGGTATTAAGAAAAAGTTCACAGTTTGTCATCCAATCAGAATTGAGTATTTTTTATAGATGTGATATTATATCTATAACACTGATCCGGCACAAATGTTTCAGAATTAACAAATAAATCAACCCTACTATTCATGATCAGTTAGTTATTACTAGATGGGCGAGGCCGATCAAGTTATGAATGGGCCTATTTTTCGCTGTTGCCGTCGCCTCACGAATTTATAGCCTCAAAGGAGCTACTGCTGAAACATCTGATTGCTGGCTTATTTCACGGTACGTCACACTTTCGGCTTTTAAAAAGTACCAGGCAAAACTCCCACTGCTTCTTGGTGGTTGCTGCCCGGTGACTGTTTTCTTCCGTAAAACTTTAACACCATAATATACAAAGTCTTTCTCTACTGTCTTCCCTTTCTTATTTCTCTCTTCTAAGCTAGTTAACTCAATTAATGCGCGCTCTCTAATAAGTGCTCACGTGATCAAGCTGTCAATCAAAGTGACGTAACAATGATAATGAGTAAGCGAGCTTCAGATTTCTGCAGCTTTGCAACACGTGAACAGTATTCGATTGGCCAGCGAACAATTTCTCAATTTTAATCAACATTTTGCATTATTTACAAACCAAGCAACTTTCTTTATACGCAAATACTACCATATTAACTTCCATTGATTGATAAAGATGATTTGGGTAAGCACAACTACAAAGACTTGCTATGAGGAAACGAACTGTCACGTGACCATCGTATTTTGTTATGTTTTTTTGTTATGTTTTTTTTTAGGCGGTAAAATCTTAACTATGTTCTGAGGCAGAAGACAGTCAACAGCGTTAAAAGAAGCCACGCCTGGCTAGATGGACCACTAATATATGGTATTTAACAAATCGAAGACAGTTTTCTATGGGTCTGAAGTTTTGATTGTTAACTTTGCCTTTTCAAATGATTTGACATTCAAGGATGACACGGTTCAGCAAGGTACTCTAAAAAATACTGTAATTCAGAATAGGCCAATACGATATTTTCTTTATTTCTCGTTGTTGTTGTTGTCCTAGGATCTTCTCTTTTTGTATTTTTGTATTTTTTTTCAACAAACATTGAAATTGCGCTAAAGAAAAGGAAATAAAATGTTTGAAAAAATTGTGTCGAACGTGACGTCATGAATGACAGATGACGTGAACAGCGCGCGAAGAGAATTGCGCATGCAAATAAATTCTTTGTGTTCTGGCTGTGTGTACGTATCAAACCAGAACCTCGAAGCATATTTTCAATTTTCTAGCGATCGATGGCAGCCCACTTATTAAATTATATACTCGCTTCTCCAATGATTTGCAACATACTTTGGGACGTCACAGGAAATTGGCGCCCTTCTTTTATTCGAATATGTTAAGGTTTACTGAAGTCAGAAAGGCTTTAATCCTGATTTTACATTGTGAAGACCAAATTGTGGAGACGAACAAAAATTGATTGTTGGGAGGGAGTTTGAAATATAATCGCAGGTTTTTTAACATTTTAAAAACAAAGATAGACTGTGGGTAATACGAATTTCTTCTTATTCCATTCTAAATTATCCAAACGCCTTTCAGCGATGACCTTAGATGGGTGTCTTGAAGGTTTCGCTGAACGGTGGAGGCATTGTTTGGGTAATTTAGAAACAAATAAGAAGGAATTCGTATTACCCATAGTTCCTTTCGGTCGTGCAATCGCCAATTGCCGTTCGCCCTGACAACCTTTTTTGAATTAGGTGTATGTTGAATTGAGGTCCGGTCTTGTAAAAGCACAAATCATGTTATGTCAGTCTCAGAAATTTTGAATATGATCGTCATACCCTCATGGCCTTAGCTAGATATGAGGCTGCTCATCATATTACCTAACTAATATATCAGCTTGCTTATCGTTGATGCGAAAAACCATACCCTGAATGTGACAAAAATCTAAGGAAATTGGGTAATGGGGTTAAAAGGATACCCTGTTTATGACAGAAAGCTCGAAAAACTATACCCTGTTCAGTGAATCATCCCCGTATAGTAAATATATAGGTACAATATGGTTTCGTGTTTTAAACTTACATATATATGTTTTCGTGTATCAAAATATAACTAAGAACAATCTTGTTTCGTTTATTAAAATATAGACTTACTACAAACTCATAGTACTAGTGTCTACTGTTTATGCAGACTTTGCATGCATGTACTAAAAACCGGCACTGTCAGAATTATAAAAAAGAAATAAAATGAAAGTTTTCTACTATTTTCCAAATAGCGCGTAACTCGAAAATATTGTTTCGTTTCAAGTTCGAGTTACGCGCATTTGTCAAAATGAGTGTGGTCTCAGCAAAATGGGCGTGTCCGAGCGCGTTACACGAAAAGCGCGTAACTCGAAGCGCGTAACTCGATGCGCGTAACTCGAGTTTTTCCTTCCCTTGACTGTTGCCATTCTATACTAAAATGTACTTGTTGCATGTGCTTTTATGTTAGTTAGGCTTACAATAGACGGGTCCAGCTCTGCATGATGTCATCCGTTTTCTCTGTCCACACATATACGGTAAACGTCCGTTTTCAAGCATATTTAAAAAACTTGCCAGTTTTTGGTAACCGAAAACGCCGTTTACGCGTGGACGAGAGCAAAAACGGAGGAAAAAAACCTCCGTTTTTAAAAAATATCCCGACACGTGTGGAAATACTGGCTTGATATCCAATGAAGCGTAATTCCGACAGCTAACAATCAGAACAATAGGCTGTACCTAGTGTGCATTTTAATCATAGCTTTACAACCATGGCGTCAAATACCGATGAAGCCGAGATCATTTTAGACGCGACAGAAACCCTAAAAGATTTTAATTCGTCCATTAAGAAAGTTTACGACGACCTCAACAAACTTACTGAGGAACTTTTTCACGTGCCTCTTAACGATCAACAACATTTGAAAACAATCAAGACGTTTGAAGCACACTTAAAAGACGATTATGGCTCGCATCTAGATTACCTCCAAAAAATGACATCTCTGTTACTCAAGGAGGACATTAGAAACCTTAGAAGAGCCTCCTTTGACTCAAAAAGAGCTGTCAAGGACATGGATCGTATAGTTGAGAGCGAAGATGAAGAATTGACGAATTTTGGTGAATTGTTCGACTTGACAACTAGATTCGTGCAAATCAAAGAAGATCAAAAGAAAACCTTTGCACAACAACAGTTAAAAGATAAAACATTGAAAGGAAACATTTTTGCGAAGCTTAAAAATCTTCTATTTAAGGAAGCTAATGAAGCATTCTTTAACAGAATGAGCGTGAGCGTGTGTTCGCTGCCGAATAACTCGCTTTAAATCGCTTTAAAATGCATCGCAGGGCAAAATAAATCACAAATTCGTAAACAAGAAACATTAAACTTTATTTTGGAACAGTAAAGTAAAATCTAAAAGAAAAAAAAGAACATGAATATCGAAGTTAAATATGACCATCTTTGAACGAATTTACCAACGGCTTTTAGCCGTTCCACCACAGGAAGCCCAGAATTCGAACGAATTGGGATGGTGGGGAGCCTGTGCTTAACCGAGAAAAAGTCCGGATGTGACGCAGGCTACAGTCATGTGACAGTCGTATGATTTTTTTCAACCAATCAGCTAACTTGTGTGAACCAGCTTGTAATAGTCGTATGATTTTTTTCAACCAATCAGCTAACTTGTGTGAATCAGCTTGTAATAGTCGTATGATTTTTTTCAACCAATCAGCTAACTTGTGTGAATCAGCTTGTAATAGTCGTATGATTTTTTTCAACCAATCAGCTAACTTGTGTGAATCAGCTTGTAATAGTCGATCGTATGATTTTTTTCAACCAATCAGCTAACTTGTGTGAATCAGCTTGTAATAGTCGTATGATTTTTTTCAACCAATCAGCTAACTTGTGTGAATCAGCTTGTAATAGTCGATCGTATGATTTTTTTCAACCAATCAGCTAACTTGTGTGAATCAGCTTGTAATAGTCGTATGATTTTTTTCAACCAATCAGCTAACTTGTGTGAATCAGCTTATAATAGTAGCGGTCATTCAGTCTATCACATTTAAACTTATAGTTTGAGTCTTATTTTCTGAGGTGTTTCTTGAAGATGGAAAATATGAAAATTATTCCTTATGATAAGATCAATGTAGTTCTTACAGTGTGCAGGGACGTTGAAGAGTATAAAAAACACCTTCTGATAAAAATAATGGAGTTTATCAATGAATTGAATCTTAAATTTCCAAGCGATCTAGTACGGAATGGTTTTAAAGATGAACTTCCAGTTCCAGGTGGAAATCAACTCAAAAGTAGCGTTCAAGCTGATTACGGCGTCTTGGTTCATCTGAATAAAGCTAAAACGATGATACATGTCAGCGAGCTTAATTTCACCAAGTGGACATCGATCGACACCGAAGAAGACTGACTTGGCACTTACTTTATAAACTTTAGACTGTAATTACATCATTTGTAGCATGTAATAACGTCACGACACACCAGTTTTGGTTCACCTTATTATACATTCGTAGAACTTTCTTGGACTTGTACCTGTATGTAGACTATGTAGACCGGCACAGCTGTGCCGTGACGTCATGACACACCAGTGTTGGAACATTTATCGAAACATATACTCCAATTGTTATCACCGCTAAATTAGTTTCATGTGATTTTGAAGATGGTGTCGGTTTAATATTTTGTTTATTAAAATTATCAGTTTTACCTGAATTATCAGGTTAATCAGGTTTTTGTTTATCATCTGGGGTAACCTGAGTATCAGGCCCTCGGGGAGGGGCCGGGCGGGGAGAGACTGTTTTGTACCCACCCTGGTTACTAGTTTTCTTCTCAAGTTCTTCGGTTTGCGAAAACCTTCGATAACTGAAAGAACATAATTTATCACTTTTTAAAAAGATTTGATGTATCGTAAAACCGAGTGAACTTGATCTTTTAATATTAATCCATAAGTAAAGCGATATATGTTGTGAGCCTTTGGCGATTCAGCCACGGCAACAACGAACTGTAAAGCATTCTTACAATGTTTGTTTATAGTAAAACATCACCTTTCTACCGGGCAAATTGACCGGTTACCCAAACGGTCACCCAAACGACACTTCTATAGTTATGTTTATTTGAAAATAATTGTTTCATACAGCATATTTAAGACGGAAATCAAACATTTAAGGCTGTTGAGGCAAATGTTGAAGACGATTCGGCGATTGAGCAACGGCAGCAGAGCCGTGAAACAACGAACTTTAAAGCAATTCTTACAATGTTTGTTTATATCACCTTCCTTTCTAATAGATTGGCATCATTGAAATAAAAGTAAGCTCTAAAGACATCATAAGAGCTTCAAAATGAAGCTTTTCAGAATTATTTTGGTGAACTGACTCTAAATGGAGTTCAAGCGATCGATCGAAAACACAATGTTTATATAACGTAACGGCCTGTTTATACGCTGACTGATAGCTTGTTTTACCTTCAAAGTTCGATGGATTGCTGAGAAGTTTCGATCAAAGAAACATTATCACTTTTTAAAAAGATTTGATTATTATAAAACTGAGTGAACTGTTTATAATCCATAAAGTACAGCGAAACCAAACGAAGTATCAGGCCCTCGGGGAGGGGGCGGGGAGAGACTGGGGGAGAGAGGGGAGAGGAGAGCTCTCCCTTTCTTTCCCTCTCTCCCTTCTTTCTTTCTCTCCTTCCCCCCTCCCCTAGGGCCTGATACTCAGGTTATTGCGAAGTCGGATTGTTGATCGATCAAAAAGGACCGTCGGACGACGAAAGGTTATGTTTTTGAACGTTATTTTGACAAGCAAACTCAAAACAACTCTCATGTGTATGATATTAGACGATAAAATAATACTATAGTAAGTTTCTTTTAGGTTTTGAGAATGTCGGCGAACTGGTTACTGACTGTCGGCGAATCGACTTGAGTAGTGTCGCGAATCGACTCGAGTGTCGGCGAACTGGTTGACGGCGAACTGCCATGTCGGCGAAACGACTGGTAATCTTGCCATGTGCCCACCTTTCTACCTACTTACTAATATTTTAATATAATAAAACAATCCATCTAAAACAGAAAACATGTTATCACTAATTGTACTCGATTACACAACCTTATTACTTCTATAGTTTTACCTAAGCTTACTTATGGGCTCAGTGTATTAGTCCAGGAAAATGGTGCAGGTTTTATGCTGAATTGTTCAAACTTGGGTAACAAGCATGAAATTTAGCACAATGATAGAACTGCATGCCCTGAATAATTCTGGATATGGAGCCACGCCCACAAATCAATACTTACAGTTTTACAGCCATGGAATCAATTATCTTTCAAAAAATAAAAAAGGGCATCTAATTTAAGTGGAAAGAAGTGTAATGAAGCATGGTGGTAAGGTAGGGCATGGGAAATAATATCTCATGGTAAGCCACGCCTTCCCACCTGTACTTACAGAATGAGGGATGCGGAATACATTCTGCCTTAAATATGCATGGAATGCCTTTCTTCTAGTAGTGGAGAATTGAAATCATGCATAACGGTAGATGTTTTGATCGTGAAGAATCATGGATATGGTGCTACGCCTAAAAATCAATACTTACAGATATATAAGTCATTGAATAATGATTGTTTTAAAATAATTTAAAGAAACATTAAGCTTAACAGGAAGAGGTCAGATGAAGCACTTTGATGTCATAGGGCATGCCGGATAGTCACGCGTTGAGAGCCGCACCTATTTGAGTACTTACAGAATTCGAATCAAGGAATACATTATGCCTCCAGATGATACCAGAAGCTTTCTTTTCATGACTATAAGATTTCAAACCTTGCTAAAAGATATAATTTTATACTCTAAGTAGTTCTGGACATGCCAGAGCCACGCCCACGACGTTTACGTACAGTTTTATAGAGAAGGCATTTTAATGTAACCGTTTTTTTAATGCTTGTAATCGCAATGCTAATGGACAGTTTGAAGATCTATCACCGTGCACTCAAGAAGAAGCTGACACACGGCTCTTATTGCATTGTTCGAGCTGTGTACGACATGGACACAAGAAACTGCTTTTTCGAACTGTGGACACTGACGTACTGGTGATTGCAATTGCCTGTTACCACAAAACAAAAACCAATTAATGAGCCTATGGGTATCATTTGGAACGGGAAAGCAATTCCTCTACATCGCCATACATAACATTGCCCCAAGTCTAGGTCCAGAGAAGAGTGCAGCCTAATCATGCCTTTATTGGTTGTGACCAGGTCTCCTCATTTGGCAGCAAAGGAAAGATCTCTGCGTGGGAGACCTGGAAAATCTTACCTAAGTGACGCCGGCTTTTGTAGCTCCGAGTGATGGAGCAAAGAGCAAAGAGATGGTACTTACCACTCCTTGGACGCTTCGTCGTTCTGTTATACGACAGAACGAGCAACTGTACTGCTGTAAACCAGGCCAGACTTGACCTGTTTACCAAGAAGGGCCGCTCTATGGAAGCAATTCCACCAACTTCTTCGGCACTTCTGCAGCACAGTTGGCGAACATGCTACCAAGCTTGCATTTGTTGGGGGCAATCGCTTACACTATCCCCAAATCTACCTGTTAGAGCCCGTACAAGCAGATATGGAAGGCCCCTCAGAGCCCCTCAGAGATATGAACATTGAACAATAGTTCCACCCCTCCCCTAGTGGGGCTGTTTTGTAATAATTATTGTTCTGACACGTTTTGTACAAGGAATACGCCGAATAAAGTTGAGTTCAGCGTTTTAGTATGTCTATTCCTTGCGTCAGACCAAACATTATGGTCCTTCGAGCCGGATCTTAGCATCTACGTGAATGGAAAGTCATTTGCATCGATTGAAACAGCCGTGGTTTGACATCAGCTCTGGAAATTCGTAAGTCGACACTTCAATCGTCACTTTGCACTCGACAAGATGGCCGCCACCGAAGACGAATTATTCGTAAACTCACTTGAAGACGACCTTCTTCGCATGTCCGTCGAGCAACTTCGCAAACTCTTAAGGGAAAAGGGTCTTTCTACACAAGGAAAGAAAAACCTGTTGATTAAAAGGTTAGTAAAGGCTTCAGAACTGTCGAACTCCATTGCAAATAATCACAAAGACAAGCCGTCTAACAACAACAAACTCGCACATGCTTCGCCGCCACAAGACGAAGGTGACAGAAATAGCACTACTCGTACAACAACCCAACAATGTTTAGAAGAAAAATATGAGCAATCTAAACGTAGAATGAAAATATTGAAAGGAGATGTCGAAGCTCTATCTATTGACGTGTTTGAATTAAGCCAAAGCTCAAATAACAAGATCAAAATGCAAATGAGATCACAAAGATTGAACGAATGTCGCTTTCTGTGTCTCGATTTAAGAGAGGATTTCATATCCACTACAGTTGAGGAAGACGATATCGAAACTAAGCTACATGGTTGCAAAGAAATTCTGAACGAAATAGATAAAGCCATTGACATTGCTCAAGAATACATCGAAAAGGAAATTTGTAAATCGACCGCCGCCGAAAGTATTACGTCGTCATCGTCTAAAGACACACGCCAAAACTTAAAACTGCCTAAAATAGAATTACCGACGTATAATGGAGATCTATTAAAGTTCCAAAATTTCTGGGATCAATTTGAAGCTGCAGTACATAAGAATGATGACTTGCCAGATATACAGAAATTCACTTATTTACGATCAGTTCTCAAAGGTAGCGCGTTGCAAACCGTAGAAGGATTTGAAGTCACCGGCGCTAATTACTTGCCAGCAGTAGAAGCACTGAAGCACAGATATGGTAGGAAACGTATTATTATTTCATCACTCATCAAATCAATAATCAACTTGGAGCCTACAACAAGCATGTCTGCACATGCATTGCGTGAATTACATGATACTTTAAAGAACAGGACAAGAGCTCTAGAGGCTCTAGGCGAACAACCAATGACACATGCATGTATCTTGTTGCCCATGTTTGAAACCAAGCTACCGCCACGACTCTTAGAAAAATGGGAGTTAGAACTCGCAGATGTTTCTGATGAAAAGATTGACCTCGACATGTTTTTTAAGTTTCTCAACCGACAACTCGTATCCAAGGAAGCAGGTGAGAGGAATCAATCAACTTCCAGTCCAAGCAGTGAGAAGATTCAACACGCAACTGTCAACTACAATACTAGAGGAAGATCAGAGAAGAAACCTACTCATACAAGGCAAGAAAGGACAACAACAGCGTCTACCTTACATGTAGTTTGCAACACAAATCCAGTATGTACACTTTGTAAATCGAACCACGATCTAGCGGAATGTAAGGAACTGAGCAAAAGGAACATAAGTGAAAGATGGCAGATTGTCAAATCAAACAAACTATGCTTTAATTGCTTAAAGCCGTCTCATAACAAACATTATTCGAAGATTTGTCGCCAACCAAAATGTTCAGTGGCTAATTGTGGTAAACATCATCATCAGTTATTGCACGAACAACCTACCCCTACCTTAAGTGGATTTGCTTCAACCAACGTTGAAAAACCAATGGAAACATTGTTACCTACAGCAGTTGCTGAGCTGTCTGCAAATGGGCAGACAATACAAGCACGTGTACTACTTGATTCTGGAAGTCAGAGATCATATATTCGCAAAAACATCGCAGAAGCTGTTGGCTTGAAAGGTCCAACAGAATCGATAAGTGTCACAACATTGGGCGGCAATACAAGTGAGACAAAGAGACTACAACGTGTGAAGTTTTCTCTCTCTGAAGTTAATAACCATTCACCTGACATCGCTGTTACAATAGAGGCTCTTGCTATCCCAAAGATTTGCAATCAACTTGGACCAGTAAAACTGAATCTTCATGACAATATCCATCTAAGGAACTTGAACTTTGCAGACTCATACCCACGTGACTCAGTTGAAGTGGATGTATTGATCGGTGCAGACTTTTATTACAGCTTTGTAACTGGAAATTGCATTAAGGGAAGCTCTCCTAACTCACCAACAGCTGTTGAGTCAATCCTGGGATGGATACTTACAGGCCCTGTAGTAGGGGCAAGCAAAAGTACTACTTCAATGTTTGCTGTTGTTGAGAACACTGAAATCACTCGAACATTGAAACGATTTTGGGAGCTAGAAGCAATTGGAATTGCAAAGGATGAATGTCCGAGACAATCAAAAGAAGAACAATGTGCAGTTGAAGACTTTAATCGTGGACTGAAATTTGATGGATCTAATTACGAAGTACAACTGCCATGGAAACCAAACCATGCAGATCTGACAAACAACTATCAACATGCTTTGAAACGACTAGAAGGAGTTGAAAGGAAGCTGCATCGTGATCCTGTGAAAGCTAAAACTTATTCAGATGCAATCAATCAGTATGTTGAAAGAGGATTTGCAGAAGAAGTACATGACAAAGAGAAAGAAAGCAAGAACATAAAATACCTTCCACACCATGCAGTATTTCGTGACGATAAAGCTACAACCAAATGTAGAATTGTCTTCGATGCCTCAGCGAAGGACGGGCAAGATGTATCTCTCAACGATTGCATTCTTCCCGGTCCTGCCTTGCAACCAAATCTAGCGTCAGTTCTCATACGCTTTCGTACCCACAAAATTGGCCTACTTGCAGATGTTGAAAAGATGTTTCTGCAAATTAAAATCGCAAGGTCAGATCAAGATGTACATCGTTACCTGTGGAGAGATTTGAACTCAGATGAAGAACCTCGCATTTACAGGATGAAGAGACTGACCTTTGGACTTAATTGTAGCCCATTTCTCGCAATCGCAACAATCCATGCACACGTTACTGGTTATCTTGACACATTTCCAAGAGCTGCAAGAGAGCTCTTAGACAATATGTATGTTGATGACTGTTTGACAGGTGCAGAAACGGAGGAATCTGCACTAGAACTGAAACGTGAACTGACCACTATAATGAAGGCTGCAGGATTTAACTTAACAAAATGGGCCAGTAATTCGCAACAAGTGATTGACAGCACTCAACCTGAACAAAATGAATCACCATCCATCGTCAACCTCACGACGCAAGCTGAATCAACGAAAGCACTTGGTGTTTCATGGGACCTAAAGTCAGATTGCTTTAGATTTGTTCCGCCGCAAGCAGTACTTGCGTCTTGTGTTTCACCTACGAAACGAACTGTGCTCAGTCACGCTGCTAGAGTGTTCGATCCGTTAGGATTGATAACTCCGTTCACTGTTAGGGTGAAGATACTATTCCAAGAACTTTGGCGCAGAGGCCTAGATTGGGACGACCCACTAGAAAACGATATTCAAAAGGAATGGTCCGCATGGCAAACAGAGTTGCCAAAGTTAGCTGACGTCACCATCGCACGCTGCTTTGGAGAAGGAATCGGAAGGGACTCTGAGGTTGAAATTCACGGATTTGGAGACGCATCGCCTAAGGCTTATGGAGCCGCAGTGTACATTCGTATCACAGATGAAGGTGGACACATCACTACACAACTTGTAATGTCTAAATCAAGAGTAGCACCAGTAAAAACAGTGTCATTGCCTCGACTGGAGCTACTAGCCGCATTAGTAAATGCAAGATTAGTCACCTATGTCGCAGAAACACTTTCAGTAGATTCAAATCACATTGTATGCTACACCGACAGTATGGTTGCACTTCATTGGATCAGGCGTAACAGTGCATTGTGGAAACCATTCGTAGCAAATCGTGTAGCAGAAATACAGGAACTCTGTGAACCTAAATGCTGGAAATACTGCCCAACTAAAGATAACCCAGCAGATCTATTAACACGTGGAATTTCCTGTTCCGAGATGGCTAAAAGTGAACTATGGTGGAAAGGCCCCTCGTGGTTAAGTCTATGTACCGAAGCACCCCCTCCAGGATTGAAAGACATAAACCAGCAGATGCCCGAAGAGTGTGATAAAGAAAGGCGTGCAGTTCATACCCACGCAGCTGTTGTGTCAAAACCGTCACTTGACATGACTCGCTATGATTCATGGTTGAAGGTAAAGCGCGTCACAGCATACGTTCAAAGAGCAGCACATCTATTCAAGACAAAGAACAAACCCTCACAGACAGAGCCAACAGTCGATGAGCTTAACAAGGCAGAGTTACAGTGCATCAGATGGATTCAACAGGAAACTTATCAATCAGAATACACCTTGTTAAAGACTGGAAGTACTATTCCCAACAACAGTCGCATACTTAAGTTAGACCCCTACTTCGACAAAGAAGATCAACTGATAAAAGTAGGAGGACGTTTGCAATTTGCTGAGATCCCTGAAAACGTAAAGCACCCTATGATACTACCACATGGACACCCAGTAGTAGAGAGGATTGTACTAGACACTCATAAGCACTTATTGCACGCTGGGCCAGAAGCAGTGTTGTCATCTCTAAGACAAAAGATCTGGCTCACTCAAGGAAGACGAGAAGTTAAACGTATCATCAGACGATGCGTTACATGCCAAAAGCAGAAAGTCAAAGCCTGTACACAGAAGATGGGACCCTTACCAGCGGAGAGAGTCACGCCATCATTACCGTTTACACACATTGGTATTGACTTTGCAGGTCCTCTTTATATCAAAGAGGGCTCCAGCACAAAGAAGTCGTATGTTTGCATTTTCACCTGTGCGTCATCCCGTATGATCCACCTTGAACTAACCGTTAGCTTAACTACAGATGAATTTCTTCAAGCATTCGCCCGTATGACAGGTCGTAGAGGTCTTTGTAGCACGATATGGTCAGACAACGCAAAGACTTTCAAGTCTGCAAGTAAACAGCTCAAGAAATTGTACGATAGCACTAAAGTCGAATGTAGACTTCCAGCAGACATGATAGATCAAGACAACATCAAAGCAGAGATGTCTGCCAGAGGTATCAAGTGGAAGTTCATAACGGAACGATCCCCCTGGCGCGGTGGTTGGTGGGAACGTATGGTCAGATCAGTTAAAGAACCACTACGGAAGATTCTTGGTAAAGCCCTCCTTACCTACTCAGAGTTGAACACGTTGCTTATCAAGATAGAAAGTGTCGTAAATTCTAGACCTTTAACTGCTGTCAGCGATGACCCAAGAGACCCAGTACCCATTACTCCAGCTCATCTCACCATCGGAAGACCTCTTCAAAGCATACCAGAAGACTTAGAAGACTACCAAAAGGACTCGAGTAATAAAGCTATTGGAAGATATTTGTACCTCCTTAGATTACTGAATCAATACTGGGGACGTTGGCAGAAAGAATATCTTCATCAGCTCAATGTCAGAAACAAGTGGTTTAAAGAGGAAACCCCAATTCGTGTAGGAGACATCGTTATGATTTCAGAGGACAATGTGTCTCGAGTCAATTGGACACTAGCCAAAGTTGAAAAGGTTTATACAGGAAAGGACAAGCTTATTCGCACAGCGACCGTCAGAACACAACGAGGTGTTCTCAACAGACCAGTGCAACGTTTACACAAGTTAGAAGTCGAAACAAGTTCGTGTCAGCAACAACAGAAAAGAGACTTTTCTCCAAACGGTGGGGAAACATGTATTAGTCCTGTTCAAAGTTGTAAACCTACAGATACATTAGATGTTGTCCCAAAACCAGTGGGACAAAGTGGGGAAGATGTTAGAGCCCGTACAAGCAGATATGGAAGGCCCCTCAGAGCCCCTCAGAGATATGAACATTGAACAATAGTTCCACCCCTCCCCTAGTGGGGCTGTTTTGTAATAATTATTGTTCTGACACGTTTTGTACAAGGAATACGCCGAATAAAGTTGAGTTCAGCGTTTTAGTATGTCTATTCCTTGCGTCAGACCAAACACTACCCTCGCCATCTGGATGGGGATGGGAAACAGGAGATGCATGGGATCCGGTCTGGACCACTCTTGCCGAGGCATCCAAGGCTTGCCAACTACTGGTGAAATGCTCCTTCCAACCATCAAAGGGATGCAAAGGCCACTGCAAGTGCAGGAACTTCAGTCTACCATGTACCGCTATGTGCGAGTGTGGGGAAAGAGTGTGAGTAATTCTAAATATACGGAGAGAGACGCGATAGTCTAATGATAAGCGAATCTGACTCCGAGTCGACAGGACCGAGTTCGAATTCCAGACCGAGCGATCACGTTGTGTCCTTGGGCAAGACGCTTTACTTTCTCAGTGCCTTGTCTTCTCGGATAAGGACGTAAAACCTGAAGTCCTTTCTTATGCTCACACTTTCACCATGTACATTTCACTAGCAATACCTCATAATAAATCCTAGCTTCACTCCAAAAATGTCTTATCTTAGCCGTTTGTTCTGCTTAAGAGGAGACTCTATTATCATTTTTATTGTATCTATGCGGTCTGATTATGCTGCCATTGTACGGTATCTAATTTTTAATAAATCATTAATCATTTGGCCGAAAACAATAGAGAATCATGACCGCGAAGAGTGTTGTATATTCTGTCACAACATGGCCGCTCATGTTTTAAACAATATACACCTAATTCAAAAAAGGTTGACGGGGCGAACGGCGATTGGCGATTGAAATTTCTATTGTCCACGACTGTGGACAATACGAATTTCAATCGCCAATCGCCGTTCGCCCCGTCAACCTTTTTTGAATTAGGTGTATAACACTAAGCCTGAAGACTGCATTATCAGGCCACATTTTCATCATGTATTGATGTTCAATATGCTCCCATAGCGTAGATTGTTCTCCTCGGATCTTAAAAATGTCAGCCAAATATGTTAATGGACGAGGTTAACCAGATCTATTTGCACAATAGGATTGTCGTGCCGTGAATGAGTGTTAGGTCGAATCTCACATGAGCCGAAAGCCTTGAAAACAATAGATAATCATGCGGCCTTCTCTGATGTAATTGCATTCGGTAGATGTGAGATTCGACGTTTAAACCTATAGGTCTTAGATAGAAGTTATACATGGGTATATACAAAAAATGATATTTCAAAATTGTTCTGTGTAAATCGATCGCATACTTAAATGTAATGTATTTCAAAAGTACGTAGAAAAAATACATATTGAAGGAAACATTTTCAACAGCACATTACAATGCCTTTTACACAAGAAAGCGTAAAACTCTAGGGTTATCATGAGATAATAAGCCACTTTCTTAGATTATGTCGGTATGATAGTGCATCATATCTAATTATATATTTTTGTTTTTGGCAAATGTGAAAGCAGAACTAAGCAACAGTTTTTCCAAACACTGTACTGTATGACTGTATAATTTTTTAGTAATTGTCGAAAGGGTAGGTTTCTACACTCACTTTATTTGACATTAATTCAGTTATAAACTTAAAGTGAAGAAACATAGCCTCTCAGAACTCACTGAAACAGTACATTTTTCTTTGTAAATAACATATTTGGAGAAGTAAATTATTGTAGCTTGTTAATTATCTATTACATTAGTTATATCTCTGAACAAGTATGAATTTTTAATAAAATTGTTCAATTGTACACTGATTACATTTTTTTTACTTTGGGCGTGATTTTACTACAACTACACAATCATTGTGGGCAATGTCAACAATTATCAATTCCATGACTATTTACCTCTTATATGTAAGTATTCAAATGTGGGAACTGAGGCGTGGCTTTTAGTCAACAACGTTTCAGGATCAGTTCTAGCAAGTCAATGCGCTTTATTTCACCAAACTATCTAAAATCAAATGCTACAGTACAAACACTAAAAGTGTGCAATACTTTGCACTATTTACCAATAAATAGTGTTGATTAAACAATAGAACTAGCATAATTTAGCAGTATTTAGTGGTATTTATGTTGCAAACTTTTATCTTTGTACTTTATTTGCATTAAAAAAATGATGACAATAAAATGCCTTCTCTATAAAACTGTAAGTTAACGTCGTTGACGTGGCTCCGGCGTGTCCAGAACTACTTAGAGTATATAATTATATCTTTTAGCAAGGTTTGAAATCTTAAAGTCATGAAAAGAAAGCTTCTGGTATCATCTGGAGGCATAATGTATTCCTTGATTCGAATTCTGTAAGTACTCAAATAGGTGCGGCTCTCAACGCGTGACTATCCGGCATGCCCTATGACACCACAGTGCTTCATATGACCTCTTCATGTTCTGCTTAATGTCTCTTTAAATTATTTTAAAATAATCATTATTCAATGGCTAATATCTCTGTAAGTATTAATTTTTAGGCGTGGCTCCATATCTATAATTCTTTACGATAAAATCATCTACCGTTATGCATGATTTCAATTCTTCACTACTAGAAGAAAGGCATTCCATGCAAACTTAAGGCATAATGTATTCCGCATCCCTCATTCTGTAAGTACAGGTGGGAAGGCGTAGCTTACCATGTGATATTATTCCCCATGTCCTATCTTATCACCATGCTTCATTACACTTCTTTCCACTTAAATTAGATGCCCTTTTTTATTTTTTGAAAGATAATTGATTCCATGGCTGTAAAACTGTAAGTATTGATTTGTGGGCGTGGCTCCATATCCAGAATTACTCAGGGCATGCAGTTCTATCATTGTGCTAAATTTCATGCTTGTTACCCAAGTTTGAACAATTTTGCACCATTTTCCTGGACTATATATGCTGCTTCCAAACCTGAGCTATAACTACAGTACAAAATTTTCTCAGTCGTTGTTACAAGAGAAAATACATTTCATATTTTATAGATATTTTTAATTTATAAATCAGATCGTTCTATTTTTCACAAACCTTGTAATATTAGCCATCCTCTACACAGTTTTTTACACATTCTAGAACATCTCCCATTATAATATACCCAGCATGTGGAGGTGATTTCCAAACTTACCTACCAGATCAAGAGGTCATGAACACTTTGTTTGAGCTAAATGAGAGTTTGCATGTATCCCGGGGGGGGGGGGGGGGGGGGGGGGTACTCCGCTAGGATTTGGGTAGGGGTGTTCCGCTGGGATCCTAAAACGGTGACCCTGTTTATGACAGAAAAAAAACAAATTCGTATACCCTGTTTATGACAAGGGATAAAAATGGGACCCTGTTTATGACAGTTTAGGACCCTGTTTATGCCGCGAAAACGTACTGAATTTCACGAAAGACGAAAGACCGCGCTGCTCATCGTATACCTAATTAATATACCTGAATATGACAAAAAAAACTAAGGAAATTGGGAAATGGGGTAAAAATATACCCTGTTCATGACAGAAAACTCAAAAACCCATACCCTGTTTATGACAGAAAGCTCGAAAAACCATACCCTGTTCAGCGGATCATCCCCGTATAGTAAATATATGGGAGTACCCCCCCCCCCCCCCCGGGGCATGTATATATTAGGAATATAAACAATTCTAAAAACATCAACACTTTTTTATTCAGACAATTGAGTCTGTGTACAAAATGAAGCAAATAAGGTACTCTAGTAATCTTCACTTGAGGCTCAACTGGTGATTGCATGAAAATTTGAAAACATTACCAGTTGTTTACTGCGATTTTCACAAACATGCGAACTCCAAGGCTCAAATACTGAACTCGTTTTTGTAGTTTTCGCTTCCGTCAACCAAACGCCCGATAGTTCCCGACTACTTTCCGAAGTATCGACATTCAATATGGCGGAGTTTGAAAGGTTTGTTCATGATGTTGAAGAATTCTCAGAGGCCAAATATCCGTGAAACTCGTAGATTTAGAGGAGAATTAGATCGTAAAGGAAGAGGGAGACCAAGTAAGTATCACAATACTTCTAAGTGAGAGGATTTATAAAACAAACGTGCTCGATCATTGCTTTTGTGGTGGAATTTACACTTCACTTCAATCGAACTTCAAACGTTTGAGTATCCTCTAAATCTGGGAATTGTTTTGCAGCTATTTATTTCCTCTAAAAAAGTCTTCAAAATCGTCGCAAAATCTTTCAAATTCCACCATATTGAATGTCGTTACTACCGAGAGCATCCGGGAAATTCCGGAAATTTGATTGACGGAAGCGAAAACTCATAAAACAAGTTCGGTATTTTAGCGTTGGAGTTCGCATGTTTGTGAAAATTGCAGTAATTTTAGACTATTGGAAACACATTGCATTCCTTGTCAAACATGCAAACTAATATTTAGCCAGAATAATAATCTGTGTAGATGTCTCAATAAATGTTGACACTACTGAAAAAAGTAAATACTACTGAGCATAATATGCCTGAAAGCCCAATCAATGGATCAACAAATAATATGCTCTTTTGGGCAAAAGCTGCTGCCATAAGTGAGTTATGATATCTTCCAGCTCTAGAAGTCTTCTACGTACTCATTCCTTTTGTGTTCAAAGTAAAACCAATTTGATCTGTTCACATGAATTGATGGTGCTACAATGCCTGACCCTGTCAACAAAAAATCAGATAAATATTTTGATTATAAAGATGACTGTTTCATGAATGAATTTCTATGGGATATCATTATAAAACATTATTATATCAGCTAGGATACACTTGTAAACAATAAAGAGAATGTATACAGCTGTAAGATATAACCTCTAAAGGATATGACATACATAATACCCTTTATAGGGTGAAGTAATATAAAAGAGAATGTATGCAGTAAGTTATAACCTCTAAAGGGTGTGACACACATAATACCCTTTATAGGGTAAAGTAATATAAAAGAGAATACATGTATGCAGTAAGTTATATCCTCTAAAGGGTATGACGCACATAATACCCTTTAGAGGGTGAAGTAATAAAGAGAATGTATGCAGTAAGTTATAACCTCTGAAGGATATGACACACATAATACCCTTTAGAGGGTGAAGTAATATAAAAGAGAATGTATGCAGTAAGTTATATCCTCTAAAGGGTATGACACAAATAGTACTCTTTAGAGGGTGAAGTAATAAAAAGAATGTAAGCTTATAACTTAAGTTATATCCCCTAAAGGGTATGACACACATACTCTATAGTACCCTTGATAGGGTGAAGTAATATAAAAGAGAATGTACAGTAAGTTATAACCTCTAAAGGGTATTACACACATAGTACCCTTTAGAGGGTGAAATAAAGAAAATTTATTAGTTATATCCTCTAAAGGGTATGACAAACATGCTCTATAGTACTCTTTAGCGGTTCAATAAAGTAAAAATTTTATATATCCTCTAAATATATTAAAGCTTAACGGTTGTAGAAGTAATGAAACAATTGTATTATTAGTTTAGTTCTTTCTCTAGAAATTTCAAATAGAAGCACATCTTTAACTTAAGTTTAATTGTTGTGTGTTGTTTTACCTTGATTCAGCAAGCAAATTATTCGTATTTGACATCATTATATTGGCAAAAGAATTCCTCCGCATTCACCTAGAAAGACGGCCATGTTTTATTTCCCGAAGGTTTTCAGAGTATCAGAGTGTTATACCCAACCGTAGCTACGTATGCAATTAATACCTACAGACAACCCGCTCGGCTTTTTGTTCTCGGCGGGCAAGAATTACGATCTGTTGAAGGCACCACGCAGGGTGATCCGCTCGCTATGAGCCTGTACGCCATTAGTCTTCAGCCACTTATCACACGATTACAACTATCAAGCTCAACCAAACAGTGCTGGTTCGCGGATGACGCAACCGGAAGTGGCTCGCTTGATGACGTCAAAAAGTGGTGGGACGATCTTTCCAAAAGTGGACCAGCGTTAGGATACTTCCCTAACGCGAAGAAATGCTGGTTAATCACCAAGCCCGAGATAGAGAACGCTGCAAGAAAGGTGTTTGGTGATACTGCGATCAACATCACTTCTGAAGGCCACAAGCACCTTGGAGCAGTCCTCGGATCCAGGTCTTTCCTAGAGGAATATGTTGAAGAGAAAGTTGAGGACTGGGTTCGCCAAATCAGCAAGCTTGCTGAGTTCGCCATATCCCAACCTCAGGCGAGTTACGCTGCCTTTACCGCTGGTCTACGTCACCGCTGGACCTATTTTTTAAGGACACTTCCTGATATTACCGACTTGCTTGAGCCACTTGAGCGTGCGTTACCTGAAGTTCTGATTCCCGCCATCACAGAGCATCAAGTTACTACAGACGAACGTGGCTTGCTTGCACTCCCAGTACGTATGGGCGGACTGGGTATCGCAAATCCAACTGAATCGTCATCTCTAGAATACCAGGCCTCAGTTACCATCACTGAACCCCTGGTGAAACGCATTGTGACTCAAAACCATCAACCTCCAGATGAGGCAGATATGCGTTCTGCTAAACTACAGGCAGGAGCTAGGAAAAACGAGCTTCTAAAGGAGACACAAGAGATGGTCAAGAACAATCTAACACCGAGATCTCTGAGAGCGTTAGAACTAACGTCGGAAATAGGCGCTTCGAGCTGGTTAACTGTAATACCCATAAAAGATCTGGGTTACGATCTAAACAAACGAGAATTTAGAGACGCCATCAAGATGAGATATAATTGGGAAATCTCCAACATACCGAAGACGTGCATCTGTGGAGATATATTTGATGTCGACCATGCGATGATCTGTAGGAGGGGAGGCTTCGTGATACAACGTCACAATGAGCTTCGTGATCTGGAAGCAGAGCTGTTGAGCACAGTGTGCAAGGATGTAGAGGTGGAGCCGGTTCTTCAGCAGATAACCGGAGAGACTTTGAACAGGGGTGCGAACAGATCCCCCGACGCCCGTCTTGACATCCACGCCAAAGGTTTCTGGGAGCGACAGAGGTCTGTATACTTTGATGTCCGGGTATGCCACCCTTATGCAGACTCCTACCGTGAGCAGACACCTGAGCAAGTCTACAGGCAGCATGAGAATGAGAAGAAACGCAAATATGCCAACAGGGTCTTGGAGGTGGAGCACGGAACTTTTACGCCTTTAGTGTTCAGTACAACAGGTGGAATGGGCACTGAGTGCAAGACTTACCATAAACGCTTAGCTGAATTATTATCGATTAAGAAGGGAGAGAACTATGCTAATACGATGTCATGGGTTAGGGCCAAAGTTTCCTTTGCACTGATACGTTCTGCTTTGCTATGCCTTAGAGGATCAAGGTCAATAAGAAGAACTGTTGATACTACAAATGTAGACATCTCCCTCGATAACGCTATTGCCCGAATAAGCTAGACTTTTATTTATTTTTCTATCTTTTTATATTATTATTATTATTATCTGTATTATTTGTTTGTATTAGTTTGATCAGAATTAGATTTGTAATAGTGTATATATTTAGTTAAACATTCTTAGATGATCCTTTTTATAAATTGAATGCATTGTAATTTGTATATTTATATATAATCGAAATTGTAAATTTTTTTAGATAGTTTTAGATAGTTTTATATTAATATTATATTATTATTATTATTTAAAAATAAAAAAATTATTATTATTATTATTATTATTATTATTATTATTGTCGTAGTATGTACCCCATATATGGTCATAGACCAAACTTTATTACATAATCAGTACGGCTCGCGAGAGCATGATGTAGCATGATTGCTTGAATAAACAGATAAAAGAACCCTAAACTTTGACATGGTGTCAGGATCGTGGGCATAATCCAAGCAACTCAAGATACTACCACCCAAGTAGTTCAAATTTCAACTTTCAACACTTTCAAGACGCTAAATTTCGATATTCAAGTTCAAGACTTCAATCATGGCGGATAGATTCACACCACCAACCATGGACTGGTCGAGTCCGGGCGATATCCACAAGAGATATAAACTTTTCAAGCAAAAATGTCAACTGATATTCGATGGACCATTGGAAAAATCAGCAGAGCAGAAAAAAGTAAGATTTTTATTGTTATGGATCGGCGATAAAGGTCTCGAAATATACAACACAGCAACGTGGGCCAACGACGGCGACGAGTTAAAGTTAGACCCTGTATTTCAACATTTAGAAGCTTATACCAAGCCAAAAAGCAATCACATCTTAGCACGATTTCAACTTCGATGTCTCAAGCAAGGAGATATGCTATTAGAAGAATTTGTAACGAAAGCACGAAGTCTTATTGACGATGGCGGATACGATCAACAGTTCAAAGACGAGACATTACGCGACACTCTGGTATTTGGAATTAAATCTGACAAAGCACGAAAGGACGCCATATCTCTCGGAAATAAGCTAACATTTCAACAAGTCTACGACCTTGCCAAAACAGAAGAGAGCACCAGAGCTCACATGAAAATTATCACTCAAGGCAGTGAAATTGACAACAAAGAAACACACTCCATTCGAAGCAAAATGCCAAGTTCAAAACCACAGGAACCCCACAAACGGCGGGAAAACGGAAATCGATACTCAAAAGGCACTTTCAATCCTAAACCAAGGAAATTCGACTTCAAGTTCAATGGATGCTTTCGATGTGGTGGAGACCATGAAAAACAAGCAGCCTGTCCGGCTATAAGCGCAACATGCAAATTCTGTAAAAAGAAAGGACACTTTCTTAAAGTTTGTATGAAGAGGAAAGTTAAACAACTACATGAGATAGTGGACGACCCAAGCTACGAAGGTCAAGACATACACATACAGCATGACGACACTACAGAGTACCCTAGTAACGCCTACACTTACGAAGAAGAAGGTTCCAGCGACACTGAGCCAATTACCGTCATATTAGGATCTATCTCAACCGAGAACACTATACACAACATAGACAGCCACAAGAGCAGGATCTACAAACGCGTCAAACTCAATGACAAATGTGATGTTAACATGAAAATAGACACTGGAGCCGACACCTGTATACTAACGACCGACGACCTCCAGATACTACCAATCTCAATCAACTTAGAACCATCAGACAGCATCTTGAGAGGCTACGGAGGATCCAAGATTCAAAACCTGGGAACCACAAAGCTAAAAGTCACATACAACAAGAAGTCCATCGAAGCAAAATTCAACGTAGTTGATGCACCAGGTAGTCCCTCGATGGTTGGTTGCAAGCAAGCGCAGGACCTTGGAATAGTAACCGTGAACGTCGACGAACTCAACTCTATCAACGAGCAACGCACAGAACCATCAAGAGCGCAACAAGCCGCGCAAAGGGGCGAACTTTCTAAATCAATTGTTAAGGATGACTTTAAAGATTGTTTTGATAAAGTAGGACGCTTTCCAGGAGAAAAATACCACATCCAGTTAGTTGACGACCCAAAACCAGTCGTGCACCCACCACGCACAGTCCCAGTACACATCTTACCACTCTATAAAACAGAACTAGACAAGATGATCGACGATGATATCATTACAGAGGTCACCGAACCAACGGAATGGGTCAACTCAATAGTCTGCAACGTAAACAAGACCGAAGATGGAAAGCAAAAAGTGAGACTATGCCTTGACCCCAAGGACTTAAACAAGAACATACGACGTGAACATTACTATAGCAGGACAATAGACGAGATACTACCGCAACTACACGGAAAGGAATTCTTCTCAGTAGCTGACACAAAAAAAGGTTACTGGCACGTTGAACTAGACCACGCATCAAGTCTTCTATGCACCTTCAACACGCCGTTCGGCAGGTACAGATTCAAACGCTTACCCTTTGGAGTGAGCGTATCTCAAGACATCTTCCAACGCAAACTAGACGAAGTATACAAAGACATACCAAACGTCACCGGAATCGCAGATGACATCATCATCGCAGGATCGACGCAGCAAGAACACGATCAGGCATTTATGAAAATGCTCGAAACAACAAGGAAGAACAATGTAAGCCTAAATTCAGAAAAACTTCAGTTCAAACAGCAAAGCGTAAACTTCCACGGACATACACTAACGTCAGAAGGAATCAAGCCATCAGGCAGCAAACTAGAGGCGATTAAGAACATTCAAGCACCCACCAACGCCAAGGAACTTTTAAGCACACTCGGGTTAATCACTTACCTCAACAGGTATTCAACGAAGCTCGCACACCTGACGGCACCTCTAAGAGAGCTAACAAAGAAAAATACACACTTCAGATGGGAACAACGTCACCAGGACGCACTCGACAAGATAAAAGAAGAAATCTGTTCAGCACCAGTATTGTCCTATTACGACCCAGAACCAAACACAACCACTGTCCTCCAATCTGACGCAAGCCAGGAAGGACTAGGCAAGTGGATTCGACAAATCGATTCAGAAGGTAACGAAAGAATCATCGCGATGTCATCCAGATCACTTACAGAAACAGAAAAGAGATATTCAAACATCGAGCGTGAATGCTTAGCTGTGACGTATGGTCTTGAGAAGTTCGAATACTACTTACTGGGACGGACAACAATCGTAGAAACTGACCACTCACCCCTTGAACAGATCTTCAAGAAGAACATTGCACAAGCCCCGGGAAGGCTCCAAAGATTACTACTAAGATGCCTCAGATTCGACGTTAAAGTCCAATACAAGCCAGGCAAAACTATCCCAGTCGCGGACGCACTGTCAAGAGTATGCTTCGACAGGAAGACACCGCCAGATCGTAAACAACAAAAGGAAATTCACTTCGTCACAGACACCCCTTGCCCTGTCGACGTCAACCTACTGAAATCTGCAACCGCACTAGATCCAGAGATGATTAAGCTTAAGGATACTGTTTACAAAGGATGGCCTGCTCACAGAAAAGAATGCCCACAAGAGGTAGTAGATTTCTGGAACTTTAGATGTGACCTTGTCCTAGAAGACGGACTAATCCTTAAAGGTGACAGAATCCTTATACCAGCATCACTGAGGAAACAAGTACTAGATGCAATTCACCGAGGGCACCAAGGAGAGACGAAATGCATTTTGCTGGCCAGAGAAGCAGTGTTCTGGCCAGGGATCAATAATGACATCAGACAAATGGTAAAGGAATGTGAGGCTTGCAACAAGCACCAACCAGCCCAACCCAGATTACCAATCATGCAACCAGATCTCCCCTCTAGACCATGGGAGAAATTAGGAACTGATATCTTTGAATTCAACGGGTTAAAGTATCTTATGATTGTCGACCACTACTCCAGATTTCCAGTGGTACGCCTCATGGCTAACATAACGGCTAACACCATTTGCAATCACTTCCAGCACGTGTTGGCAGAATATGGACTACCATCGCACATCCACGCTGACTTTGGTACACAGTACATTAGCAAAGAGTTCAGCGAGAAATGTGAAAACAGCGGAATCAAGTTAACATTTAGTTCACCCTACCATCACCAAGCGAACAGCGTAGCTGAGAGAGCAGTTGGAACATGTAAATCCTTATGGAGGAAAGCTAAGGACGAGAAGAAATGCCCTTACACAGCACTTTGGATGTACAGAATTACACCCCTGTCAAGTAGTATGCCATCACCATATGAGCTATTATACGGACGCAAACCCAAACTACTTATCCCAAGCAGCAACCACGCCCTACAGTCTTCACATCCATACAACGATCAACACAAGGAAGCAAACAGACTGTCCCAAGAGAAACAAGCACTGTTCTACAACAAGAAAGTAAGTAAATCTGACAAGAGACCCTTACTCGCCAAAGAACCAGTGTATGTGTACAACACACATAAAGCAACGTGGGACAAAGGTGAAGTCTCAAGAATACCGAGTCCAATAAGTGAACCGAGGACATACATAATTGAAATGAACGGTAAACTCTACCAAAGAACCAGAGAGCATCTAAGACCAAGACCAAGCCAGCCTGATGAACCAGCAAAAAGACTTCATCTAAAGATACAACCTGCACCTAACGCACAAGAGCATCCAAACTTACTTAGCTATAGTAAACCACCGGCATCACATCCGGTTCAAGAAATACCGATCGCGAAGACGAGTGAAGCTACAAAAGGCGGGGACGAACCCTCAATGTATACTACTAGATATGGACGTGCTATCAAAGCACCTATTAGACTACGTTTGTAAATAATAATTTAAAACAAAAACCATGTAACCTGCATATATACGTTAACATTGACATTGAACAAAAAGAGGGGGATGTCGTAGTATGTACCCCATATATGGTCATAGACCAATAACAATAACAAAGAAGACAATAATAGTAATTAATTATAATGTTAAAACGGGCGATATTAAAGGATCTAAAAAACAAACAATTTTAAAATATGTAAAAAATTATTAAAATTATTAAGAAGATAAATATTTAAAAATAAATCAATTGATTTCTGTTGTATTATTATTATTATTATTATTATTATTATTATTATTATTATTATTATTATTATTATTGTTGTTGTTGTTGTTATTATTATTATTATTATTATTATTGTTGTTGTTGTTGTTGTTGTTATTATTATTATTATTATTATTATTATTATTATTATTATTATTATTATTATTATAACGGCGATTGGTGATTGGCGATTGCACGACCGAAAGGGACTGTGGATAATACGAATTTCTTCTTATTCCTTTCTAAATTACTCAAACACCATTCAGCGATGACCTTAGATGGGTGTCTCAAGGTTTGGCTGAACGGTGGAGGCATTGTTTGGGTAATTTAGAAATGAATAAGAAAATAATTGTATTATCCATAGTTCCTTTCGGTCGTGCAATCGCCAATCACCGTTCACCCTGTATTGAATTGGCCTTTTCCATATCGAGCAAGGACCTGGGTACGAGTGTGAAAAACTGATTTAATTATGGTTCCAACTTGTTCAAACGCTCAATAATTACTATTAAATCTATATTTGTTCTTTCGTGTGAAGGGGTTAATTTTTGAATTAAATTAATTTTGAGAAACTTGGTCCCTTGCTCGATATGAAAAAGGCTAATTCAGTCTCAACAATTTTGAATATGATCGTCACGCCCTCATGGCCTCAGCTAGATATGAGGCTGCTCATCATATTACCTAACTAATATATCAGCTTGCTTATCGTTGATGCCAAAAACCATACCCTGAATATGACAAAAATCTAAGGAAATTGGGTAATGGGGTTAAAAGGATACCCTGTTTATGACAGATAGCTCGAAAAACCATACCCTGTTCAGTGAATCATCCCCGTATAGTAAATATATACTAGGTACAATATGGTTTCGTGTTTTAAACTTACATATATATATGTTTTCGTGTATCAAAATATAACTAAGAACAATCTTGTTTCGTTTATTAAAATATAGACTTACTACAAACTCATAGTACTAGTGTCTACTGTTTATGCAGACTTTGCATGTATGTACTAAAAACACTGTCAGAATTATAAAAAAGAAATAAAATGAAAGTTTTCTACTATTTTCCAAATAGCGCGTAACTCGAAAATATTGTTTCGTTTCAAGTTCGAGTTACGCGCATTTGTCAAAATGAGTGTGGTCTCAGCAAAATGGGCGTGTCCGAGCGCGTTACTCGAAAAGCGCGTAACTCGAAGCGCGTAACTCGATGCGCGTAACTCGAGTTTTTCCTTCCCTTGACTGTTGCCATTCTATACTAAAATGTACTTGTTGCATGTGCTTTTATGTTAGTTAGGCTTAGAATAGACGGGTCCAGCTCTGCATGATGTCATCCGTTTTCTCTGTCCACACATATACGGTAAACGTCCGTTTTCAAGCATGTTTAAAAAACTTGCCAGTTTTTGGTAACCGAAAACGCCGTTTACGCGTGGACGAGAGCGAAAACGAATAAAAAAACCTCCGTTTTTAAAAAATATCCCGACACGTGTGGAAATACTGGCTTGATATCCAATGAAGCGTAATTCCGACAGCTAACAATCAGAACAATAGGCTGTACATAGTGTGCATTTTAATCATAGCTTTACAACCATGGCGTCAAATACCGATGAAGCCGAGATCATTTTAGACGCGACAGAAACCCTAAAAGATTTTAATTCGTCCATTAAGAAAGTTTACGACGACCTCAACAAACTTACTGAGGAACTTTTTCACGTGCCTCTTAACGATCAACAACATTTGAAAACAATCAAGAAGTTTGAAGCACACTTAAAAGACGATTATGGTTCGCATCTAGATTACCTCCAAAAAATGACTTCTCTGCTACTGAAGGAGGACACTAGAGACCTTAAAAGAGCCTCCTTTTACTCAAAAAGAGCTGTCAAGGACATGGATTGTATAGTTGAGAGCGTAGATGAAGAATTGACGAATTTTAATGAATTGTTCGACTTGACAACTAGATTCGTGCAAATCAAAGAAGATCAAGAGAAAACCTTTGCACAACAGCAGTCAAAAGATACAACATTGGAAGGAAAGATTTTTGCGAAGCTTAAAAATCTTCTATTTAAGGAAGCTAATGAAGCATTCTTTAACAGTATTCTTGAAGCGAAGCCTGCTGAACTACTGAGGCATTTAGAGTGTATAAAGAAGTGCCTAACAGAATCTCGTGACGACGCCAAAAATCACAAAGGTTCCGTAGAGAAAGTTCATGAGAGGTTGGAGTACATGAAGAACCAAAAAGATAGCGCCATTCCTCAGCAGTATCTATCCGATATTAAGGAAGCAGCCCAAAATCTATCACGATTGTCTATTGAGTATAAGACAGATCTAGACGAAAATATACAAGACATGTAAATGCTAGAGTGATTTTGATAAACTCTTTCAACATCAATTCAACATCGATTCAACATGTTTCAACAATGTTGAAATAGTTTCATTAAAAGCGTTTTAACATTGCCATTCAACAAAATCGAACGGATGTTGAAGTAAATGTTGAAGCCGTTTGCCCGGGCCTTACAGTGCGACTACACGAACCAAGGCCATATGCATGCATCCAAAACAATTTGTCATAAATTATTCAATCACTATACAAGATAATTCTGATGTTTTTTGTTGACACTTTTGAAAATAACTTAATTCTTGTAATACATCTTATATAGCATAAGATTTATATTTTCACTTGTTATTAAATAAAGACTTATTATTGGGCACACAATGTCGTAATTCACAATTTGCCTTAAAGACGCACCTGACGCCCTTTATGATATTTTGAAAATCTGTTGTGCATGAGGTGTATCTTTTTGAGATATGAACATTTGAAATCTGAAAATGCAAATGAGGTGACGTCATCCCAGGACTCAAAATTGCTATAATTATTTCCAGAGAACTTTTGTATATTTAATGAGTCCTGGGATGACGTCACTTCATTTGCATTTTCAGATTTCAAATGTTTATATCTCAGAAAGGAGAGCTGTCGACATCAAGAAATATTATAAGTACACTTATTATACACCTCATGTACAATAGATTTGCAAAATTTCATGAAGGGCGTCAGGTGCACTTTAAAATATTCCATATCTAGCAAGGGACAGGGTACGAGTGTGAAAAACTAATTTGATTATGGTTCCAGAAAAAACAGCCTCGTCTCGTGGGAGAGTAACTAAATATAAGCTTATTGACCAAGTTTCCGAACGTTTGGCTAAATAGTAAAAACATTATGAGCATCCAATCTCTGCCAAAATTACAGAGAAATGTACGGGTGTCCTTCCAAACCATACATTCTTTGTATTTTCGAAAAAAAAAAAAAAAATGAAATATACCATAATTTCGTTACAATTTGCACAAACTTGTTCAAACTTTCAAATCTTACTTACTAATTTGTATTTGTCCTTTCCTGTGAAGGGGTTTATTTTTGAATTAAATTAATTTTGAGAAACTTGTTTCCAGTCCTTTGCTCGATATAAAAAAGGCTAATATATAGACGTGACTTTTCTTTCTGCCGATTGGTCTTGAACAGGGTATAGGTTGTTTTATTTCTTTCAACCGCGTTTATTAATATATTTTTTCTTTTAGATATTATTCTTTTCTTCGAGTCAACTTGTAACAAATATCCTTAAATTATTTACAAAATCATTATTTTCCCGTGTCCACATACACCTAGGCAAAAGGCGATATAAACGATAGGTCATTCATACAACAGACTGCAAAACAGTCCTTAATTTTACGCGAAAACTCCGAGAAAACGAGAATGAGGAGAGGATTAACGGCCGAGCGTGGAGTTTCTCTCGCGGCTAGATCGTTCGATCGAACTTCAATTAACTCGTTTCCTCGGAGTTTTCACGTAAAAGTAGGGACTGTTGTGCAGTCTATTCCTACAACTAAACACGAATAATCAAGATTTTCAAATGATCTCAAATTAATGGTTTCGTGGATTAAAAACAACCCGGCCGGAATATCTCAGCACTAACCTCTGTGTTCTTGACAAGAATAAATGGACTCGCACCCGATTACATGTGTTCCATGTTCACATATCGTGCATGACAGTATATCTTCATATTCGCTGAGAGACACCGAGGGACACCGAGGGCAAACTAGCTCAGTATTCCAAAGCCTCGCACCAACCGCTTTGGCTATAGCGGTGCGGTGCTTTTGAATAATTTACCAGTCGTGGAACGGCAAGCAAACACTCTAAATAGTTTTAAAAGGGGCTGCAGTGAATTTTTTTGATATTTTTTAGATTTTAGATATAAGCACGGCAGGAGTTATATACATATATGTATATTCATTATTCTTTTGTACATCATATAATTAGATATAAGTAGAGTTCCATAATATAGTTATATTTGAGCCCCTCCCAGGGGTTTAAGAGATCAAGGGAACACTGGCATTTATTTCCCGATGTAACCAATCGAACGAAATCGAACGTTCGATTCAATCGAATTCAATCGAATTCAATCGAATGATTGGATTCGAGTGTATTCGGTAATCGAATGAAATCGAATTCACAACTTTTTTGGAGCCAATCGAACATAATCGAACATTTGATTGTTAAATCATTCGATTTTCTTCGATTTTGTTTTCTAGCGCGGCAATCACTTTCAGATTACCGTTCGGAAATCGAACACAATCAAGCATTCGATTGCGTTCGGAAATCGTATTTAATCGAATTCACAACTTTTTTAGAATTCGATTTCATTCGATTACCAAACGCAATCGAATCCAATCATTTGATTGGATTCGATTGCGTTCGATTACCGAATCGTTCGATTGGTTACGTCGGGTTTATTTTTAGGGAACAAGGGATACTGCCAAATTATTTTCAGGGAACTCAAGGGAGCAAAATATGATAAAACAATAGTTTTTGGGGGATCATGGGATCATAAGGTAAAACATTTTAGGGAGACAGTTATTTTACTTATGGGGAACAAGGGAGTTAAAATGCAAAAAGATCAAAGGATCATGGGAGCATGCACCCCCCCCCCTCCCCTCCCCCCCCCTCCCCCTTGGGAGGGGCTCTTATTTCATAATAAACACGTCAAAAACAGAAACAGAAACACGTCATTTCTACTATCCTTGGATCGTGGAATGACCTATATTCTAAAGCCTATATGACAACCTTTTTCGATACGTAGCGGTAAGTTTGGCGCCACTGGGGACGAGCCACCTCAGTCTAATCAGTTTATGAAAATATTCCATCCCTTTATCTTTAGATAACCTGGAACCCGAAAATAAATCTGATGAACGTAAAAACTATATAAATAAGACCATGTATAAGCGGCCTCAGCATCCGGCATCGCTACCGTATGGAACTATGTTAGGGTTTTATTTGGGCTTCCTGTGCTGGAACGTGAGAAAAAGGTTAAAAACAAGACGAAAAAGAAAAAGAAAAAGAAAAACGAAATTGCCTGTGTACGTAGGGGAAAAGGTCGTTAAAAAATCTGATTGTTGTGATATTAATTAATTTTATAAAATTACATAAGTACGGGTGTCCGCTGGATGGCAATAACGAAGGCTCTTCGACCGGTGCATTTTGTGTGTTTATTTAGTTTGGGGTCCCTGTGTTACAACGAGACTCAGAAATTCCGTTCACGGAAAATTCCAGGAAAATTCAAAGTTGTTCCTAAAATGAAAGAGATCTTGCTTTTTTAAGTATTTTCTGTACACAATGGGGGCAAGTCCATCGAGTTTTCGCGTGGAAGAAACTACTTTACAGCAATATTCTCACGCTACATTGTTAGAGAAAATAGAAAGTGACAAAGAAAGCTTTCGATTATTTCGTGTCACTGCCCTTCGATATGAAGCTGTTCTGAACAGGACTGACCAGCATCCTAAATGTTTAAGCCTATTTAGAATGGACGATGAAAAATTAGCAAGAGAAAAGTTCAAGTAAGTGATTTCTTTCCTATATTTCATTTCATTGCCACAACTTAAAATTATAAACTTACGTAGTGCTTGATATAAATATAGGCTATACCTGGTGGGCTCAAATAGAAGTCGGGGAGATCACCTGTTAATGTCAGATTATTAACTACGAAGTCAATGAATAGAACCAATATTTATTTTGATGTATACAAATTACAGCTGCATACATCGTGTCAAGAGATACATCATGTCAAGAGAATAGCACTCCACTCCTTGTAGTTGAGTGTCCACAGTAGGGATTTTAATTAAAATTGCTCCACTATTAATTTATTTAATAATACTGCCTTAATGTTTTTATGGATGCATAGGAAGGTTTTTCAGTTGAAAAAGTGCTTCATTCTACACATTAAAATACTTCTTTTGGCCAAATCAAAATTGTTATAAGTATGGAACATGATAAAAAATATTTTAAAAATATTAAATGTTTGTATATGTAGCTAGCTATACTAATAAGCTCACAATTTAACCAAAACAATGGACAACTGTCAACCCAAAATTGATATAACATTATGCATAATGCTAGGCCAAATAATTAGTCGGTCTAGAGGGCCTGACTCTAGGTTTACCTTTTAGTCAATCTATGTAATTATGTATGTATATATATATGTATGTATCTATCTGTCATGTCGCGTATAGTCCCCTATGATGCTTTGTGTTGATTTAATGACTAGCCCGACTTCACGCTCCTAGAGCGTCTAGTTGTAATTATAATTAGCTCATTCAAATACAAACAGTGTGAGTAAATATTGATTTTAAAAATACCTAGAGTACAAACACTAGAAGTGTGCAATACTTTGTACTATTTACCACTAAATAGTGTTGATTAAACAATAGAGAACAAAAGAATTTGCATAATTTAGTGGTATTTATGTTGCACACTTTTAGTGTTTGTACTCTACCAGTATCTAGTGTTTAATATTGCTGCATGAGGTTTATCAGAGTAGTAGTGGTGGATGTTTCTACCATTTGCAAATAATTATGCATTTTGACAGCCTAAAGTCTTGACTGTCAATAAAGCTTTTCACGGTTCTCGTTAAACAAACTCAGCCTCGATAACATGCAATATTATATTATTTACAATTATTTGAAATTAGCTTCAATTGTTTGATAATGTGTATGTTCCTTAAATTACCCCGAGCTGTAGTCAAATTATAAAGAATATATATTATACTAGCTTACAGACCTTACAAGGCTGAGGTTGTGGAAGAGAACTGTGGAAAGGGCTATTACCACAGGGAGCCCAGCTTTTTGTCGTTTCTTTTCATTTTTCTCTCTCTTTATTTACGCTAATAATACGTTATATTATGTTTTCATCGGGATTCCTGTGGTATGAGACAGTTCTGATGTATTGATGTAATTAACAGTAACTCGATAAGAGGATTAACTCTTATCTGTAATGTACTCGCTAGTAACCGTTAATGTATAGAAGGGCTGAAACAACTGCTAGATGCCTCCATTAAAACTCATATATAAAATGTTTTAAGTATTCTTTCATTGTTATAAAGCCTCCAAATGTTTGTGTAATAAACATACTTTATGTTAGGATGTTAAAAATTGGGGAAATCTGAAATGATACGATGCTATGCAGCAATATTTAAAAGTCGAGTTTTAGGACATGTTCACCGCTAGTTGCCCTGACCGAGGAGCTTACGAAACTTATTAACTAAGCCGTTAAATAATTTTTATTCTTAGACGAGTAACAACTACTGATTTATGATCGTGGATTTTGTTATTCAAGTTTTTACTTGTACGGTTTACTTTGCGTTGTTAGATGGATTCTGTCATGAATAGAGAGTCGCTAAAAATAGCTGGTCAGGGCAAGTAGCGATGGTGCTGTTACGATAATCTAGCAGTTGTTTCGGCCCTTCTCAATTATTGACTGTTACTAGAGAATGTGTTACAGATAAGAGTTTATCCTACTATCGAGTTACGGTTACATCATCATGTTAAATGATACGTCGGAACTGTCTCATACCACAGGAATCCCGATGAAAACATAATATAGCGTATTAATAAAGAGAGAGAGAAATGAAAAGAAACGATAAAAAGCCGGGCTCCCTGTGCTATTACTCAAAAGGCTACTATAGGATAGCTAACAAAGTATTCAGATAGTCAGAACCGGGCAGACATTTTGGTAGCTTATTGACCAATTCTTATTAGAGACTTTTAAGTTTTAAAAGTCTGCCAGAGTACATGCATACATGGTAAACCATCAGTGGAGTTAACTTGATATTTTGTCAAACTTACTTTAGGCACCTTAACAAGAGTATCTCGCCGTTCTTCAAAACATCCATCAAATGCTACAATGCAGCAACTATGCAAGAGCTAATTGATACAATGGAACAGCATCTGGATTGGAGTCTGGCAGATGTTGCCAAACACCTTGACCTTAGGGAATGCCTAAGTCATGACCGTATTGCCGCCTCCTCTACAGAGAGCAAGAATCCTTTACAAGTTGCATCTAAGGTAATGAGCTCAACTATAATCATTCCTATTTCAACCAATTTCAATTTATTGACATAAGAAATATTCATGCAAAGGAGGGGTACATGGGCGGGTCCTCAACACCGCAACACAGCAAAACAATTTTTTGACAACACTGCATTACAACATCTCTCACCAAACACTACAGACACCACAGCTTTAAAATTTACCGCACACCGCACCTTTGTAAAAACAAACGCTACACCGAAAGCATTTACATCACCGCAACACAGCACTTCAAGAATTTTTTCACCACAAAAAACATTCATCAACACTGCAACACTGCAATAATCCACAATGCCCACCCCCCACCCCCCACCCAGTATTCTTGTTTTTCACATATTTTCAAATAAATTGGAAATAGATTTTGAGAAACATTTCAACTAATGTGTGAAACAAGTTGACAGAATTATTTATATTTTCAATTGTTCGTTTTTTAATCAATCAACAAATTTAACTTGTAAACACATTTTTGAAAAGTACACCAGTTTTAGAAAATGTTTTTGGTGTCATTTTTGCGCATGTTTTTCAATAATTATAATACAAAATTATACCTGAGCACAGTCTAACCAATTGAGGATAAACTCCATATCTTTGTTATATCCTTTCTATATATTAAGTTATATATTTAATTATATTCTTTAGAATTTGTCCATTGAATTTTTTAGTGTTTTGATTAATTAATATTACTGTTTGCATAATTCCTTATATTATATATAAGTAAGTCAAAAACCTTAAAAGGGTCTATTGAATTGATAAATATTATTACAATAATACTAAGGAAAGGATACTTGTAAATTATATGTTCACATTGATTCATAACATATATGTAAATGTTCATTTCATTCATTCAATCATTCATTAATTTATTATTTATCCATTTATTTATTTCAATCTATTTATTTATTTATTCATTTAGTTAGTTAGTTAGTTTTTATAATTGTTTGTTTAGTTGGTTGATTGATTGGTTTACTTATTGTTTACTTATTTCATTTTGCATGATTATCTTATAGACTGGGAGATTGGACTTCATTCAGAGCTTAACAAGTATCAATGCCAGGGACTTTGTAAAAGACAAACTTGGTAACACTCCTTTACATTATGCTGCTGAAAACTACCCTGAGATTCTTATATCCATGATCCAAAAGGCACAGTATGTGGGTATGTAACACAGGAAATCCAAAATATATCATATGTATATAATTATCCATGATCCAAAAGGCACAGTATGTAGGTATGTTACACAGGAAATCCAAAATATATCATATGTATATAATTATCCATGATCCAAAAGGCACAGTATGTAGGTATGTTACACAGGAAATCCAAAATATATCATATGTATATAATTATCCATGATCCAAAAGGCACAGTATGTGGGTATGTAACACAGGAAATCCAAAATATATCATATGTATATAATTATCCATGATCCAAAAGGCACAGTATGTGGGTATGTAACACAGGAAATCCAAAATATATCATATGTATATAATTATCCATGATCCAAAAGGCACAGTATGTAGGTATGTTACACAGGAAATCCAAAATATATCATATGTATATAATTATCCATGATCCAAAAGGCACAGTATGTGGGTATGTAACACAGGAAATCCAAAATATATCATATGTATATATCCATGATCCAAAAGGCACAGTATGTGGGTATGTAACACAGGAAATCCAAAATATATCATATGTATATAATTATCCATGATCCAAAAGGCACAGTATGTGGGTATGTAACACAGGAAATCCAAAATATATCATATGTATATATCCATGATCCAAAAGGCACAGTATGTAGGTATGTTACACAGGAAATCCAAAATATAACATAATTATTAACAAAATATAACATAATTATGTAACATTTCAATGCATTCAAAAATCATTGTCGCAAACAAAGCCACAGTCCACACTCTGAAACCTGCAAAGGATGTCAGTATTTCTTCTCAAGATTGTTATCGATATATCCATAGCATATTTTGATTGTATGCATTTGTGTTATTTGACCATAACAAGTTGTTGTTATGGTAGATATAAAAATAAATATTTCTTTGAAAAACATGCCATAAATCACAAATTAAGTCCAATGCATATAACCGACATCCTTTGCAGGCTTCAGAGTGTGGACCGTAGCTTCGGCTGCGACAACAATTTTTGAAATAGGTGTATACATCAATACACATTTGAAACACTTTTATTCTCCTTGGGTTGTTATGAAATAAATAATAAAACTTAAATTTAAAGTTCATGAGAAATTGAAAAAAGAAATCATAGCTGTGAAGAAGGTTGTATAATATTAGATACAAAGTTGTCTTGATTTGCATAAGTTTTACTTGTATTTTCTTGGCAAGATTTACTTTTATCTTCAGCTGACGATGTTAGTAAAATATGAAAGAACTAACATTGGAGTTTTACAAGTACGTCTTCTACTTGTCGTTGCTTATCGCACACAAATCAGCCACTTATATTGTATACATACTAAAGTCTCAAATCTTCCAGCCAGACACAAGTAGCGTCCTTCTAATTGGGGAGACTCACACTCACTACACTAAAGTTTTAGCACACAATCCGCACACACAATGATTTTTTGAAAAGTAGATAACATGTGAATAACCTTGCTAGTTGGCAAAACTATCATCACCCCCCCATATTTCGTTTTTATTTAACCCCTATAAAACAGCATACAATTTGTAACAACCACCCCTATATAGCTTCCGAAAATAACGTGCACCCCCCCCTCCCCCCCCCCCCCCCCCACACCAATAAATGAAACATGGTGTATGGGATCAGAGATCAAGCCCAAAAATTTGGCCCGGATCAGGGATCAGAGCTAGGCAGCGCTCAGGGATCGAAGGGATCAAGGATCAAAAGTTTGGAAAAAATTGGGCTTAGGATCAAAAATTCCAAAATGATCCGGGATCAATAGGTTCAAAATATACATGTTACAAGCCTGCCCTAAATGTATATGTCTGTGTTTTTAGGTGGGCAAGTGTCAGACATTGTCAATTCCCGAAATGCTGATGACCAAACTGCTTTGGATGTGGCCTGTCATTTCTCCCAAGACAAAGGAGTAAAAGTTTTATTAGAAGCAGGTGCTGATGTCAATCATGTTGAAGGCTATCGAAAACCTATCCATACAGCTCTCAAATCCAATGGAACCCGCTGTGCAGCTCTTATCTTAGAATTTCACCCTGAACAAATCAATGAAAAAGATTTGAAATATGGTGCTCTTCCTTTGCACTGGGCAAAGACTAAAGAGGTATGACTGTGTTTTTGCAAAATTTAACTAAAGAGGATTGTTGTTGCAGCTCCTCAGTTGTGCACTGAGAGCCTATTGTATATTCTTTGTTAGCCTCCTCCATAGGCAACCCTTTCCTTTTCCTTTACCTCTCATGGGATCCCTTTGTCATTTGACCCAGGGGGATTGGTCCCCGGCAAAGTCTCCTCCCCTCTTTCTCCTGTGGGGCCTCAGTCCCTCCCGGTCACTTGAGACAGGAAGTCCAATAAAAGAAAAAAAGAAAGAAAACGGAGCGGAAACGCCTGTGGAGGCTAATTCTTTGTTAGTTTTGTTCTATTGGTAACTTGGAGTGTTTTGTTGTTTCTATTGAATTACATGTTAAACTGTGTCCAGTTCATGTAGCAAATGTCTGGTTCTGCTTTCTTACTTTTTTAATTCAGTCTCTGCAAAACAGTCTCTGCAAAACCGTCTCATGGACTCATCAATTCATGGATTCATTTGTTTCTTTATTCATCCATCCATCTATCCATCCATCCATTTATTAATTAATTAATTCAGACATTTATTCATCCATTCATTTGTTTATTTGTTTATTTATTTATTCATCCATCCAATCAATCAGTCAGTCAATCAGTCATTCAGTCATTCATCCATTAATTCTTTCATTCATTTGTTCATTCATTTGTTCATTTTGTTCATAATTTCATACATTCAGTCAGTCAGTCGTCCATCCATCCATCCATTCATCCATTCATTTATTTGTTCATCCATTAATTTAGTCATCCATTCATTTTTTCATTCTTTCATCCATCCATCCATTCTTTAATCCATCCATTCATCCATCCATTCATCCATCCATCCATTCATCCATTCATTCTTTCATCATTCATTCTTTCATTCATCCATTCATTCATCCATCCATCCATCCATTCTTTAATCCATCCATTCATCCATTCATTCTTTCATTCATCCATTCATTCATCCTTCCATACATTCATCCATCCATTCTTTCATCATTCATTCTTTCATTCATCCATTCATTCATCCATCCATCCATCCATTCTTTCATCCATTCATTTATTCATTTATTTTTCAAAGGCAGTGCGTCTTCTCTTAGACAAAGGAGCAAGCATTGAGTGCAAAAATAACGATGGTGAAACTGCTTTACATGTGATGGCGAGACGAAGAAGACTAGGATGTATTATTGCGTTGTTATCATCTGGTGCTAATGTCAATGCACGAAGTAACAATGGATCCACGCCTCTGCATGCTGCTGCTCAGGTAGTTTGTTCTAATGTAGTGTGTATGTGTGAGCAAGTGTCTCGATTGTATGATTATGTTGTACGAACTATTTCCTTCCAGTCAATATGATCCAAAAGACCTAAGGTCATCAAGCTAATTCAAAATAAAGTTGTCAATAGCAGTAGGTCTTTCAAAGACAGATAAACGTTATTGCTATACAGCTTTTTCAAAAAACGTAGAATACTGAATAGTGCATACTGAATATTGCATTGAAAGACAGAAATGCATTCTTGGTCATGTAATATTGTTTGAATTAAAATATATAATAATTAGTTGGTTTATTCTTAGTGCATTTTATTCAATACAATATATGGTCTAATGATGGGGAGTGAATATTATTTTTTATTTCAAAGAGACCCACAATGCACTTTGGTCTTGGAATGTACTATTCAGTATTCAACGTTTTTTGAAATAGCTGTATACTGCAAACACTGGTTTTAGATTGAATCTAATTTACCCAGAGTGGGCTTGGATGTTAAAGCATCAGATATGCTTGTCGGGAATTTTCAAATAAAACCTTAACCCGGTGAATGGCGAACAAGGATTGCACGACCAATAGGAATTGTGGGTATTTGCTTTTGATTATAAATACCTAATTTAAAAAAGGTTGACGGGGCGAACGGCGATTGGTGATTGGCGATTGCACGACCGAAAGGAACTGTGGATAATACGAATTTCTTCTTATTCCATTCTAAATTACCCAAACAATGCGTTCAGCGATGACCTTAGATGGGTGTCTCGAAGGTTTCGCTTAACGGTGCAGGCATTGATTGGGTACGGTTTAGAAAGGAATAAGACGAAATTCTTATTACCCTCAGTTCCTTACGGTCGTGCAATCGCCAATCACCATTCGCCCAGACAACCTTTTTTGAATTAGGTGTACGCATGTCTGCAACGCCAGACCCATATATTAAAGAAGAGCTTAAAATTGACGAATCTGTGCCTAGCAATTGAGCCAAAAACACTAGGATATGTTGTATGGGTAACCACAATGCCTTTCGGTCGTGCAATCTCCGTTCACACCGTGACCTTTTTGATAAATAAGTGTATTGTATGTTATTGATGTTGATAGGCTGATGACTGTGATATAGTAAGAGCATTGATAGTGTTTGGAGCAGACGTAAATTCAACCAACGATAACCACTATACATCACGGCATATCGCTACTAAAGAACATCAAACGAGATGGAAGGATGTAGTAGACGCTTTATGCTACGTGGGTGCTTGTGTATGTGATCCTAAGAAAACCAGCTGCAATCTTCCATGCCGTAAAGAGTTTAAAGGAGAATTTCGAATAGGTATAACACCATTGTTTTTTTTTAAGGTGCATAAAAGAGTCTGATACACTTAAGTGTGTTTCACGTGTTAATGAAAACATCTCTATTGTTGTTGTTATTATTGTTATTGTTCTTTTACTCCGACGAAGGGCTAAGGCCTCGCCTACACGAATTCGATCCGGCTGAAACCGCATAGAAATATTTGCGTCCACACGAATCCGCGTATCCGGAGGAATCAAGTAAAAGTATGCGGTTTCGGTGACCGGATTCACTGGATTCGTATGGACGATAGGCCGATTCGCATCAATAAGTATGCGGTTTCAAAAGTATCCGGATCCGTGTAGACGGGGTCTTAGACGGGGTCTTAGACGGGGTCTACACGGATCCGGATACTTTTAAACCGCATACTTTTTGATGTGAATCCGGCTATCGTCCATACGAATCCAGTGAATCCGGTCACCGAAACCGCATACTTTTGAATTGGAAACGATCAACAGGATTCGTGCGGACGCAAATATTTCTATGCGGTTTCAGCAGGATCGGATTCGTGTAGACGAGGCCTAAAGCTCGAATTCATTATATTACCTATCGTTGTTATTGTATAGCTGCGATTGTTATTGCTAATGTTCTCGTTATGTCAATAGGTGATAGCATCAATAAAGTAACATCAGGTCTCTTTAAATCTCCCGGCTACGAAGACTTGATCAGAGCCGCTGCTGTTAGCGCTGCAATGTTCAGTTCCCCAGGTAACTAGCAACAAACAACTAGGTCTTCTGATAATATTTACTCACGAGTTACACAAGTGTTAACCGTTGTATAGTTGCTAGAGTGCTAACGTATAGCTCTATACGTTATTAAATTGTAAAAAGTGTAAACATAAGGATTAAATAACCTCTAAGGATGTCGGTAGTTCTTCTCTTATTATCGATTTATTCATAGCAAATTTTGGTCGAATGTGTTTGTGTTATATGACCATAAGAGGTTGTTGCAGTGATAGATAGTGATACGAATATATATTAAATAAAACGTTTTTAAAAACGGTAAAAAAATAGCTTGAAATTACTGACATCCTTTGCAGCCATAGAGACATTAGCTTCGTCGATCTATTTTTGAGATATGGTGTATATAAACCGAATGGAAATATGGCGTCCAATTTTAATAACTATTGTTCTTGACTGGTTAGCCTTGTATTCACGTTGAAACACATTGGATTTTTCACATGAATGCGAGGCTAGCCAGTCAAGAACAATAGTTTTTCAAATTGGACGCCATATTTCGATTTGGTGTATAATGCACATTGTTGCTTATCGCCTCTTTTTTTATCTGTATGTTATTCAGGCAAAGACTCTCTGGACGGCCCCGCGAAAGCAAGGACAAAGTCTATCTTTAAACAGAAAACTGGCCGCGACTCAATGTTGGCTATGGACGGGGGAGGAATCAGAGGCCTGGTACTGATTCAATTACTATTGGCTATAGAGGAGATTACGGGTGAATCTGTCATTGATCTATTTGACTGGATAGGGGGCACAAGTACTGGTGGCATATTAGCACTGGCACTAGTTCATGGTACGTACCTTAATCAACACAGCGGTCAAACGACTACGCATGCGCGAAAAAAACAACAACAAGGAAAATGATCCAGCACACAAATCTGACATTGGTACGGACTCAATACAATACAATACTTTATTGACAACTCTCCATAGGGACTTGTCAGTGACAATTAATACAATAAAAATTAATAAATTATATAATTATATACACCTACTTGCAAGAACGTTGTCATATAAAAAAGAACATTTATATTTAGCAGTTTAGTGTGTTAGGAATACATTAAAAGTACAAAAGAAAGAGCTCAGCTTCAGTGATCATCTTTTGTACTTTTAATTTATTCCTAACACACTAAATACAAATGTTCTTTTTGCGTATGACAACGTTCTTGCAAGTAGATGTATGTACAAAAAAAAAACGATTGAGTGTACGACTTCTATCGCATTTTTCTCAAAATATAAACAGAAATACAAAAGTATAGATTCAAGGTAGCTTTAAAATATAACAAAGGTTATGTACAAGAAACACCAAGCTTATATATTCAAGGAATTCCTTATAAATCGACTTCAAACACTGTAGTCCGAAATTCCTAATGTTTACAATGGCAAATTTGCCACGCATGCGTAATCGTTTGACCGCTGTGTTACCTTGATTAGCTCTCTTTAGCGTGATCCACTTGTAACATTATTAACGATTGTTTGGGGTTAGGTTTGATAAACCTTGTAGGAATATCGAGGTTATTGTTCACCGATATCCATAAAGCCTGAGAAGAAGAATTGTTTTGGTATAGATACAAATTATTTCGAATAATAGATCTTGGGCGGTCTTAGGCGAGCATTGGCGATATAAGGCCATTTTAGGGCCCGGAGGACACGGGTGAAAACCGCACTGCGCACGTTTGGAAGACGGTCGTTTTTACAATAAAACCATTTACCGGCGTTTGGTAAATCTTGAAAGTTAAGAAAGTTCGTGGAAAGTTAGTGCTTATATTTCCCTAACACATTACATTAGTTCTTTCCCTGGTCAAATAATGCAAGAGAAATTCGAATAATACATAACCACACGAAAACACGAAACCCTTCGTAAAATCTTCAGTTAGTCTTGTATTTTGCTTACGCATGCGCCGTGCATTTTTCACCCGTGTCGGCCCGGAGTAGTCCTTGACATCACTCGCTCAATAATTTGAACGAACAATAACTCGTTCAATTATGGGACGCTTTGACTTAGTCGATTCAATAATGCTTGCCAATCATAAACGAGGGAATACTAATAATGCTGTATATTTTATAGGCAGATCAGTTCGTTATTGCCAGGGCTTATACTTTACCTTGAAAGATGAGGTATTCAATGGACCTCGGCCATACAACTCAGAACCTTTGGAAAGATTCCTTAGACAACATTTGGGCGAGAACACATACATGACTGCTGTTACACATCCTAAGTATAATATTAATCTTTATTTATACTCAATTAATAATCAGTACCACACGAGGTGATATACGAGTACGCTCGTATTTAAAACATAATTTTTGTTCATCCGTGCCTTGTTTATTGGAAAATTTAAAGACAGTGGGCGGAATAAAAACCGATATATAGTCCGTAAAAAACTGTTCAATTTAAACAAAGGCTGTGATAAAAAGGTAGACCGTAGATGGCCGATTACAGATCATAGTTCATACAGATCATAGACCATAAAACACAGATCATAGTTATTGATATAATAATACGAAATAATTCAATGTTGACTAATACTGCCTAATATCGCCTAATACTTTGCGGCTTTTTGTCACCAAATATAGCTCAATGCTGCGGCAATATGAAGTGACATCGGGTCCCGGATTAATAGGCCTTACCTAGTATTATTTTTATGACTTTGTAGGGTCCTTGTGTCCGCTGTACTAGCAGATCGCCGTCCTGCAAGTTTGTACTTTTTTAGGAACTATGACATGCCCGAGGACGAGCCAGCTACATCGGCTAGGTCACCATTTCCCGCACCACCCCGACCATCAGGTGAGAGATGATGCTTTCTTAGAAAATATATCTATACAGCTATTTTAAAAACGTTGAATACTGAATATTGCATTCCAAGACCAAAGGGCATTGTGGGGCTCATTAATTTGAAAATATAAAATAAATATACAACGATGTATTGTTTTGAATGGAAAGCACTAAGAATAAAATAGCTAATTATTAATGCACCATTCAGTATGCAGTATTCAGTATTCTACGTACGTTTTCTGAAATAGCTGTATTTTAAAAAACCTTGTCGCAGCCATGGATGACAAAAACATTTATCAATTAAATTCGCCAATGCATAATCCCGCAAAGGCACTTGGGATCGTTACTTTGGAAGGCGGCACCATTTTGCTATTGTTGCTTCACATGTAACAATCCCAAATGACATTGCGGTACGTTACTCGCCCCAGGCCTCATCTCTATTCTGCATTGGCGAATTATCCATGTCGCAGCCGAGGCGACATCCAACACTCTACGGCTGCAAAGGATGTCGGTAATTTCATCGTAGTTACGTTTTTAAATTTTGGATTATTTTCAATATAATGAAACTTCGATTCAACAACGAAATTATGTCACAAATACGTACAACTGAAACATGCATTGAACACATTGACAAGAGAACCTGTTTTTGAAATAGAATAGAGAAATAGACGTAATAGGCCTATTGCAACACGTGACCCTACCGTGTCACATGACCCTACCCCTTTTAAATCGAGCAGCTGTGTAAAAATGAACATCATATAATGTTTTTTGTACTAACAGTTATTGAACTTTAGAAACAAAGCTGTAAGGAAGGAATCCGATCAATTAATATAGAATATTTTTGCCTGAGCTTTGTGCATTTTTCTTCCAGAAACAAACATTTTGTTGTCGGCATTACTATTTTTTGTGTCGCTCATTACCCCAACTATTATATCGTTTAAATGTATAAATGTTTTTCTTAGAGCAACATGTTTGGAGAGCAGCAAGAGGGACCGGGGCAGCACCTACATTTTTTCGCTCCATGGGACGTTTTCTGGACGGTGGTTTGATAGCCAACAACCCAACTCTTGACATCCTCACAGAAATACACAAATACTACAAAACACATCATCCTGATGAGAAAAAAGGCACATCAAACGTAGGTCTGGTGGTGTCCCTGGGTACTGGTGCTCCACCAACAGAACATGTTATGAACATCGATGTGTACAAACCCGACTCAATATGGGACGCATCCAACTTTATAACTGGCGCACGTGCACTTGGTGTATTACTGGTTGACCAGGTAATATTACAACTACAATTGTATACGATTCAAAGTGATGTTTGCCAGTTTAGTTGAAACACAACGCATTTTAACGATGAAAATAAACATCAAGAACGGATAGAAGTGTGGCCTAGCCTAAGGCCACGACTTTATATAGATAGTAAACCTTTGTTACATCCAGAGCCGACCCCACATGGCATAGTACCACACAGCCGTGTTTAGCCTCGTCACGCAACGTTCCGACGAGGCTAACACGGCTGCGATGGAGTTAACTCATGGAATTGTCTTCTTTAAATTTCATATTGGCCTTGATTGCCCGATTTAAACATTTTCATGTATCATCTATTTTAGCCACGTTTTTACAGCCTTTTAATAAGGCCCGAGCAAATGGCTTCAACATTTACTTCAACATCCGTTCGATTTTGTTGAATGGCAATTTTGAAGCCGTTTGCCACCCCATTTCAATATTGTTGAAACCCTTTGCCCTCCCCCCACCACGTTTAACATCGTTCAACAACCATTCTACGGCGTTCAACAAAATTGAACCTATGTTGAAACAAATGTTGAAGACGTTTGCCCGGGCCTAGCCCTTTAACATTGCTGTTTTTCTATCCCCAGGCCTGCGCGACCGAAGGAGCCGTGGTAGAGCGTGCGAAGGTCTGGTGCGAGATGATTGGAGTACCGTACTATCGGTTAAACTCTGACATTTCTCTTGAAGTTGGACTCGATGAAACTGACGATAGATTACTGGTGAAGATGTTATGGGAAACCAAAGTGTATGTCTTACAACACTTTAAAAAATTCAAAGAACTTGCCGAAAAATTGACGACATAAAAAAATAATAGTTTTAAAATGTCTGCATGCTGAGTATGATTTTAACGAATTAGATATAGAAATTATAATACTAAATATAATTGCCGAAAAATTGACGAAATGATATCAAAACTAAAAAAATTATTTTAAAATATTCGTATGTTGAATATGGTTTTAACAAATTAAATATAGAAATCATAATAATATTATGATTGTTTGTTGATGTAAAATCATTTGGGGAGATGAGAAGTTTTCTTGTTGTCTCGGCTTCCTGATAGGACAGACTCTCGTTAATATTACCTACATGCATGCAGGAGAACGTGTTTTTTTTAATTGGGTTGGTTTACTGTGCCACTCGCCGTACCGTAGTCACTTACAAAAACTTTTGATGAATTTTTGACATTATTTTGACATTTTTCATCTCAATCGGACCAATCAAGTACAAGTTTATATCGAGAGGCGGACTTTATATCGAGAGGCGGAGACTTTAGAAACTTTGATGTCTGTAATTGATCCGATTGAGGTGAAAAAATAATGTCAAAAATTCATCGAACGTTTTTGTAAGTGACTACGGTACGGCGAGTCGCACAGTAATAGTCCTTTTCACAGTTCCGTTCAGTGACAACGAATAATAGTTCCAAGTCGAGGTTCGCGTAGCCTCCTATGCAGCCGCTCCTTCGTATTGCGTGACGATACAAAGGAGCGACTGCATAGGAGGCTAAGGTTCGCGTTGCTGCACATGATACATTATAGTTTTGCTTTGTGCAGCAAATCGAACCTCGAAAATGACTATTGAAAGAGCATCGGTGATCAGCAACTAGCGTCAAAATGTACACCACTGTACACTCATTAAAAACTCTTCCCTCCCTTCACCCTCCCGCTCAATATTCTCCATTTTTGTCGTGGAGCTTAGCTTTCATTTCTGCCGATCTTGTTAAGAGGTGGGAAGGGATGGATTGTATTTAGAAAGATAAAAAGCGTACTCAGCTATTACTTGAAATATAGCTAGCGCGTGCAGTGTCAACAATTCGCGCCTTTGCTGGACCAATATTCAATTTCTTATGGAGAATGTGAAGCGAAAAACATTTACTACAAAACATATAACTCGACGTCCATAATATCATACAATATAGCCTAGTCTGGCTTTTATAAAGAGTTTGTGCACCCAACCACCAACGTAATTAGTCCCATCGTATCGACTCCCCGATTGGTCGAGAGCCGTGGTCAGTAGAACCCATAGAATGGCTGACTATAAATTATATTGTAAACTAGACGCTCTATGAGCGTGAAGTCGGGCTAGTCAAAATCAACACAGGAGGCTAAACAATTCTACGTTGGGCTTCCTATGTTCGATCGCAAAGCATCATGGGGCCTATACGCGACATGACAAATAGATAGATACATACATTGACTAAAAGGTAAACCCCCGACTAATAAGTTAAACTCATCAAAATTAGAATAACTACATAATAAACAATCTGTCCCCGGCCATATAAGATTTGTCAATTGCAAAAATGCTCGTTACAAGTTTCCATACAAACGTCATAGTCAACAAATTAAAAAAAAACAATAAGCCTAGGCAAGAATTTATCTAGATTAGAATAAACCTTTAATCTCAACAATTATTTCTACAGACTAACAATTTACTTCCATTTCAGTCTACTTTCGTTTTGCATATGGATTATAAGGTTTGTAAGTTGCTCGGAATCCTTTGTAAAATTGATCATTCTTTGAGTTGCTGTAGAAATGTAGCCACATGTAGGTTTGGGTAGTGATTTCACCATACAAGGGACGAGGACCAGACCAAGATATCACCAGCGGGGCTGTTTCCAGAGGTCCACGAGACACTTCAAGGCGATCGTAAGCATTCTCAGAACTGAACTCTGGCAGTTTTAATGCTATTGTTGTGCTGGGTACATAAACAAGCCAGATGCAGCTTAGAGAAGCTGGGTAACCGTTCGGGAATCCTGGAGAGCGTATTTCACCTGTTTGACTAGTAAGCATTCCTCCACAATCTGTTAAATATAGGTAATATAATTAAATTTGTAACACCGTAAAAAATGTTGACTTAACTTTACTGACGTTTCGAGGTTTAGCCCTTCGTCGGAGTAAAAAATGTTAAATATACAAACAATGCAGTAATTGTGCAATTCTTGTATTTGTTTTTAATAATTACATTAATTGCCGAATTAATTAAGGAGAGGTGAATATCGCGGAATAATAACCGAGCCAAAGTCGAAGTTATTATTCACCGCAGGATATCCATGGAGCCTGAGGAGAATAAATGCCTGGTTGCGAATAAATACACAGGTGACTATTTCAAAAAAGAAAATTAACCAGCCACTTTCGAAGAAAGTTATTTCTTTCTTTTTATGCTAAAAGCATGCAAAACGTTGTTGATAATCTTTTTTCGATCAACCACCATGCACTGCGTTGTTCCTAAGCTTTTTTGAGTAAGGGGCTGTTTATCTGAAAGCGAGTTGTCCCTGCTAGTCGGGATAACTCTTTTGTACATGTTTTGTATTCCCCGGGGGACTCAAAACAATAGATTTATCCCGGCTAGCAGGGACAACTCGCCTTCATATAAACAGACCCTAAAAGTCAGAGTTTTACTCAATATAGTTAGTACATTTTACGTAATAGTACATCTACATCTACGTTTACTCTTTATGATGAGTTGGGTTTACTCACTCAAGTGTCATCCTGAATGCAATGATTTACCCCGCACAGGAGTCCCCGCAATATTTTGAGTTGTATCTACTCAGACGTTTTTGCAGTACAGCGGGCGTGTTATCTAGTTTTCTATAATCCCCTGTGTATTTATCCCGTGGGGGGAGGGGGGGGGGGGGGTACTCCCTTAGAAAATGGATAGGGGTGCTCGACGGACCTTTTAGGGTCGAAAATAAGACCCTCGCGTACTTTTTAGGGTCTCGAATTGGCACCGTACCTTTTAGGGTCATTTTTCGAACTTAAGATTATACATACTGAAAAATGTTTAAATGTGGTCGTACCTTTTAGGGTCTGAAATCAGTATCGGAGTTAATTTATGAGTACCTTTTAGTGTCATTTTCAAAACCGTCCGTCGAGCACCCCTACTGGTCCATTTTTTAAGGGAGCCCCCCCCCCCCCCCCCTGGTATATTTATATACCAGTCATGCATTCAGTCTACTAAATGTTATCATGCTAATAAATAGTTTACCTGTCTGCCTGTAGGTCAGTTTAAAACCATTATTAGAATTCAAACTATCGGAAATAAATCGTATTCGAAGAGAGTTGCCTGATGACGTAAGACCACGTGGTTTGTCCTTGATACCGCTGAACGCTACAATCGGCTCAGTTTTACCAGTATCGTAGATGTACACTATGTCCTTGCCTGCCTCTGTACGGAACACCTCGAAATCGATACGAACTTGTTTTCCTGCGGGGACTCGTATTTCCCAAGTACAGTACTCATTGTTTTGGTAGTTGTTAGGGTAGTTGGTTGACTGAATCGATCCAGAAGGCCCATACACAATCTTACCACAATTGGATGCTGCATGGTAAAAAAAACACACACATACATTCATATATAGTCTGGATTATATATATAATCTAGATACAATGTATACCGGTTTGTTTGGAATTGTTTCAGTTTGTTCGTCGCAGTTTCTCTTTCTGTTCAGTTTGAAATTGATAGCCGATAGAAAAATCTATTTTTTAACTTTTTGATATTTTAAACTACAATCTTGTGATAAAGTCATTCTAGCACTGCTGAAATTCTACTACTCTCCACCCCTCTCGGCAATGTTGAGGAGGGAGTCATTGTTTGCTAGCAAAAATACAATACAGTTGAATTACTTACCAACGCAAGTAGGCTGGCTTCCAGACCAGCTTCCAGTCTCCCGACATTCTCTAGCGACCGATCCTTGTAGCTTATAGCCTGGGTTACAGTCAAATCTTACAAAATTCCCGTATGTAAAGTCGTTTCCTTTGCGATGGCCATTGACAGGAACTCCTGGATTACCACAGTTCTTGACTACATAAAAACACAATAACATAATAGCATAAGCCCTAAAGGGTTTTTCTCCACACATACATTACAACGTAATTAAAATAGAGCCGGCGAAAATCACTAAAGCAAGTGGCATGTCATTCTTGAATTGTTTTTGTTTTTTTGTTTTTGTTTTCAGCAGTTGAAATTTATATTTTCAACTGTATAACTTGTTACTTGTGAACACATGTAATAAGAATTATGGAATCTATATTCAAAATTTATGCTAGTATCAAGCATTTAGAGCTGGCGAACTTAAATAGTATCACGTGACATTCTCAAGTGTTAATTTCCTTTTTGAGGACAATGTCAATGCAAATGACTGTATATTCAAAATGCAAATACAATGTATTAAATAGTGAAATCAATTTTGTAAATGATGTATAGTGTGGTATAAAGTAATAATTAAGCAGGCTTTTCCTACTGAATTATTATTAACTATCCCGGGGTACCCGTGAAAATTCACTACTTTTCCTAACGCTTGGGCTGCTCTTTGTAATGATTGGGCTCCCTGTGTCAATGATAATCCAAGATGGCGGCCGAGGTGAGATCGCTGCGAGACGACTTTGATTTCTAGTTTTGCAAGCATTTAATAATAATAATAATAATAATAATAATAATAATAATAATAATAATAATAATAATAATAATAATAATAATAATAATAATAATAATAATAATAATAATAATAATATGTTTAATTCTACCAAAATTGCAGACTGACGTCTGGATTACAGTGGAGGCCAGCTAAATAATTACAATTAAAATTAAAATATGTTAAGTTAAATAGATATAATAGAATATTAAATAATTGAAAAATTAAATAATTGAGGATTTGTCGGTGACTTCAATAATAATATATGTTAAATTAAATAGATATAATAGAATATTAAATAATTGAAAAATTAAATAATTGAGGATTTATCAGTGGCTTCATAACCCCAGCCAAGCAAGAGTAATTAGAGAGAGGGCCAAGGGGTTATTCTCTAATTAGGTGCTGCAGGCGAGAGGTTATGAAGTCACTAAACCTCTTGGTGTTGGCCACTAGCCTCACCTCCCTGCTACTACCAGATCTAAGGCAGTAGTTATGATTATGGAGGATTTTTGGGAAAAAATTACAAAAGGGGAAAGAACCACGGATTTTCTGCATGAAATTAGTACAAGTAACCTCCCGTCTATCCCTGAGAGTGTGTAAACCAGAAAGTTGGAGAGCTTCTTCATAGCTTACCCATGGGTGGATTATTCGAAGAGCTCTTTTCTGAACAGATTCTACATAATCAGAAAGAAAAAGGGGGAGGGCCGCCCAAACAGGTGAAGCATACTCTAATATGGATCTTATGATCGAACAATACACCTGGGTGAGATCAGTGCTAGATAGACCACATTTTTTTAGGACCCTGATGGCATATAGCCTTTTGTTGGCTTTTTTGACAATATATGTACAATGGGCATCCCATGTTAAATTATTTGAAATGTGAACGCCCAATAATTTATAACTAGTAATCTGTTCTAAACAGGAAGGTCCTATCCATAAGGGATTAGGATTTCAAGGTTTATAATGTAGAAAATAAATGATCATATCTTTACATTTCTTAGGGTTTAATTCATACCCCTTAAGGTAGCATAGCTGTTAATGTCATTAACTAGGAACTGTAATAATTATTTAATTTCTCTTTCCAATTTAAATACCCCCTATTGCACCCACAATTACCTGTTCTTAGCATTTATGGAATTCGTTTGGTGGCACAGTGGGCGGGTTTATTGGAATAAGATGCGGACATTTTTCGCTTAGCGTATTATATATATGATATGATTGTGAGGTCACGTGACTAAGAGTACGATACATACTGTCACATGTTGGTTGTACGCCATCCCATAATCCTGTAGTTTTACAGGTTCTCGATGCTGATCCACGAAGAGTATATCCTTTGCCGCATGAGAACCTGATCGTTGCACCATATGTATGGTCATTGCCGGTCTTGTAGCCATTTCTTGGTGTTCCAGGATTTCCGCACGAGTTTTCTGGTTTATTAAAGAAATACAAACGTTTTAAGTAGAACTATTTAAAGTGCCCTAGTCCCCTGGCTAATAATATAATTAAGATTGAAGACTTTTAAGTCTATCAAACAAACTCAACATATCATCCATGTCGGGCCGAGACTCGAACCGGGACCACAGCAATGCATGAGAGGCCAGCGCTCTCACCACTAGGCCACCCATGCCAGCTATAAATACGAAAGTCAATGGGCACTTCCCTATTCGATACCCTAAAAGATACCAAATCGCTAATTGTAGCATACCCGATACTTTTACCGTTGATTACCCCCCCCCCCCCCCCTCCCCTCCTCCGGGCTTTGTATCCCTACGGTCGCTGGATCTAAATAAAATACTACTTACCTAAGCATTTAGGCAAAGAACCTGTCCATTTACCATCAGAACCACAAGACCTCTGTCTATCACCTTCAAGGAAATGATTAAGACGACATCGATATGTCACAGTCTTTTTGTATGTGAAATCTGATCCATCGAGGAAACCATGCCAAGGTGTTGCTGGGTCTCCACAATTCACAACTAGTAAATACAAATAATGGAAGCAAATTAAAAAGTGCTTCAATTGTTTTGTGATTTTAAAATGCTGTCCACTTTAGACAAATAATTAATATCGCATCCAACTTGATAACTTTTGTTGATTGAGAAGCTCTATGTTAAATTTAGCAATTAAGTTTGGAAAATTAAGTTGTCAGAATAAAATATAAATTCTGTGTTAGTGGCTGTCTATATGAAAGCGAGTTGTCCCTGCTAGCTGCAGGGATAACTCTATTACATGTTTTGTTGCAACAGGGGTATCCCGGCTAGCAGTACTCTCCCCCCGCTGCCGTGTCTAGCAAACGCAACGCAACGCTCCCTCAGCAACGTTCCCTCAGTATTGCGTGACGAGGCTAAACACGGCTGCGGGGGAGGCTAGGCTAACAGGGACAACTCGCTTTCATATACATAACCCCTTACTTTGGCATGTAGGATCTTTCCCAGTCCATTGGTGATTGGATCCACAGGTTCTAAACGAACTATCGTCTGGTGTCACGAGGTATCCTGTGCTGCATGATATTCGCACTGTACTTCTAACTTCACGGCGGATCCCTTCTATTGTACCATGGACAGGGGCGGCCAACAATGGACAGTCGACACCTACAGACACAATAGCAAGAAAGACCAATCTCAAATTATGATGGCTATAATCACAATACATGCACGGTACAAACATGCCTCGAACTTGATTATTCCTTGTATGGAAAAAGCCTCATCGAATATTACCATCCTAATCTTATATCATCATGATTATTATCGTCATCAGTATCATCAGCATCGTTACAATCATCATCATTATTATCGTCATCAGTATCATCAGCATCATCGTTACAATCATCATGATTATTATCATCATCATCATCATCGTTACAATCATCATCATAATTATCGTCATCAGTATCATCATCATCGTTACAATCATCATCATCAGGGCATCATCATCGTTACAATAATCATCATTATTATCGTCATCAGTATCATCATCATCATCGTTACAATCATCATGATTATTATCATCATCATCATCGTCATCGTTACAATCATCATGATTATTATCATCATCATCATCATCATCGTTACAATCATCATGATTATTATCATCATCATCATCGTCATCGTTACAATCATCATCATTATTATCGTCATCAGTATCATCATCATCGTTACAATCATCATCATCAGGGCATCATCATAGTTACAATCATCATCATTATTATCGTCATCAGTATCATCATCATCATCGTTACAATCATCATGATTATTATCATCATCATCATCGTCATCGTTACAATCATCATCATTATTATCGTCATCAGTATCATCATCATCGTTACAATCATCATCATCAGGGCATCATCATCGTTACAATCATCATCATTATTATCGTCATCAGTATCATCACCATCATAGTTACTATCATCATCATTATTATCGTCATCAGTATCATCACCATCATAGTTACTATCATCATCATTATTATCGTCATCAGTATCATCATCATCATCGTTATAATCATCATCATTATTATCGTCATCAGTATCATCAGCATCATAGTTACTATCATCATCATTATTATCGTCATCAGTATCATCATCATCATCGTTATATTCATCATCATTATTATCGTCATCAGTATCATCACCATCTTAGTTACTATCATATGTGTATTTATATCATGCAGTCTAAATGACTTACGGACACATCTCGGTTGTTCGTTACTCCATTCTCCATTTTGTTGGCATGTTCTTGTTGCCACGCCAACCAAGTCATAGCCGGCGTTGCAAGAAAACGATGCTTTACTGTCATAGGCCTGGCCAGCTGTTGAATGAACTCGGCCATTCTTTATCGTGCCAATAACAGGACAGCGGACAACTGAGAACACATAGATTGATATAAATGATAATGAATTGAAATACTTTCGGTGTATAAGTGAAATACAGATACATGAGAAAAATACCATATGCCCTTGGCTGGTTTCGGCTTTCTAGCCCGATCCCCAGTGTTAACACACAGTGTTAATACACCACAAGGACCAACCACGCTGGATACGCAGCCGGACAATGTAGTATAGGGCAACTGTGGGGGTCCCAGGGCGATATCAATCTCTAAGGTAAATTATAACACCGTAAATGGACATATGGGGATGAAGAAATGTGAGCATCAAACCATTTATTTATTTTTTCAAAAACAATAAGTCATTTTAAGTCCTGTACAGGTATAGTTTGTGTCACCAAAATGCTTGCGTGATGACACAAAATGGAGCTGCACAAGAGAATATAGGTCCGGTCCTCAGAAGGAAAATATTTCTGAACCCGATACGTCATTAGGGTCATTACGATCTGAATGGACGTGAGAAGACTAGAATGACCTAGTGCCTGAGAAAACTTTTCTTGAAATAGAGTGGAATATAAATGAATCATTTATAGGTATACATGCTTGGACATGAGACCACGATTGCCAGTTATTCATGCAGTAGTGTTTGTCCTTGTTCAATTACAATATAAATCTTGGCATAAACCAGTGAGGCACTTTAACGGTTTTCTCTATTTTAACTGTATGTTTTTGCTATAATCCTTCTGTTGGTTTTCAGTTAACATGATTCCTTGATGACTGCCAGGCCAATATTGTGTAGTTGGGGGAGGGGGGGGGGGGGGGGGGGGGGGAGTGATTTTAACAACAAATTGAAGCCTAAAAAGCACGCGCATTACGGTAAAGACTGATGTCCCTGTTTTGAAGCAGTTGTCTCACAGTTTTTGCCGAGATTGTAGCTTTTAATAAAAACTTAGATTCAACCCTGGGTTAGCACTAATCGAGTGTTGAACATGGAATATGGATTTGATTATTCTACGTTCGATCTCACCTTGGCATCGAGGCTCGTTTCCAGACCATTTGCCGTCAGCTTGGCATTTTCGTAAAGAAGCACCAATCAGCTTATAACCAGGATAACATGTTATTGTTAATACGTTGCCAAGGATACGATCACCATGGAGATTCTGTTGCCCATTTGCTGGGGCAGTCGTGGAAGGACATCTTACCTCTGAAGGTTAAAACAATGGTTACAATATTTATAAGATCATTTTGAAATTTAAAATAAGAAACATTTATATGAATAAGTATAATTAATGATGAACATATGTTTATGTATAGAGCCAGACGAAGTCTAAAAGGCTGCTTTATGGATATTTTTGCATCTCTCTGAATTAAGTAACATTTCATTTTTGATGTGTACTACAGTTGAATAAAATTCATTGTAAAATAGCCTCAAAGAGCAAAAAAATCTTATTCAATTATATAGTTATTGACAAACAGCCCTTTTTCAACAGTCAACGCCAAGACGACCTGAATCCTGGATGGTGCTGGATCCCCTAATGGTACTTTAGATCTTTTATTTGCAGTCAGTGCATTAGAGAACCTCGGCGTTAGTTTGGTCTGGACCTTCATACATGTAAAATTCTTATTATATTCAGTCACAAAGACATGTGAAGTTAAATTAATCGACGTATTTTGTCATTGTAATCGTTCTGTTTTGTATAGTGGATCTGTCTGTCTTAATCACAAAAAGAAAACAATGAAAAATACCTGAACATTGTTTTTTGTCTGATTCAAGATAGAAACCTCCACGGCAGTGACAAGAACTTTTCTGGTAGCCATTGAAACACTCTTGTTCACAACCATAGTTATTACTAGAACACTCGTTTATATCTGCCAAACAAAGAAACAAATGAACAATTAAACAAATAGACAAAATAATAAACAATTAAACAAATGAACAATTAAACAAATAAACAAATGAACAAAATAATAACTAATTAAAAAAATAAACAATCAACTGAACAAATGGACAAATTAATAATAACAAATGAAAAAATGAACAAATGAACAAAATAATAAACAAAGAAACAAATGAACAATTAAACAAATAGACAAAATAATAAACAAATGAACAAATGAACAAATGAACAAAAAAATAAACAATTAAAAAAATAGACAATTAATCAACTGAACAAATGGACAAATTAATAATAACAAATGAAACAAATTAATGAACGAATGGACAAATGAAAACATGAACGAACGAACAAGCATGCATATGAACAATTGAGCAAACGAATGGATGAACACTGAACAGATGAATAAATAAAAAAAATGAGCAAATGAACTCTACAAGAATTAACGACAAATAAATGAATGGACAAATGGACAAATAAAGGAATGAATGTTGATGTCAGTAACAATACCTTCACAGGAGCGTCCTCCTTTTGAAAGTGTCATTCCTGCAGGGCATGTACACCGGAATCCACCTGGCGTATTGTGACAAGAATGACTGCAAATACCAGTCATAGAACACTCGTTGATATCTGAAATACCAGAGAGTATATATAACAATGATAACTATACGATTATTGTGATAAGCCGTGTTGTGACAAGAATGACTGCAAATACCAGTCATAGAACACAATACCAGATAGAGAGAGTAGCTATATCGCATTAAAAAAGTCATTGATAATTGATGACCATTTTGTCCAATCCGATGCTCCTCTCTGGTCACGAGGAAAGCATTGTATACCGCATAATCTACGTTTGAAACGCGGAAGGATTATTGTGTAGAATAGTACATAACAACGATCATCATCATCTTTCGGCCCTCCCGGTCGAGATGCTCAGAACCACTTCGCCCCACACCCTCCGGTCCAACATTGCGCTAGCAATGTCCGCCCTGTCAATTCCCGAGACCCTTGCTATTACGTCTGGAAATGTCATATGATAACGTCTAACAAATCTAAACAATTAAACACATAGGATTTTAGATTTTTTAGATTTAGATTATTCATTTAGTTCTTATATTGATTTAAAAATGTAATTAATGTATGTAATTAATGTAAAATTTTAATGTAAATGCACGACCCCATAAGCGTAAGCTTTAATACATATCGTGTTTAAATAAAGTCAATGTATGTATGTATGTAATCTGACGAAATGGTGCAGCCCTACAACTTGGAGAAAGGAAACCCCATAGGGTAATTATTCCCACTGAGATATTACACTATATGACATTTACGAGAACGAGGGCGATATGAAAGACAACGATATAATATACGATTAATAATGCACAATATAACAATAGTATTACAGTTATAAATGTTATCTGTGAGCAGAGTTGTGTGCAAAATATTTAACGTAGAGGTAGTGAGTGTGAGTGAGTCTCCCCGATTAGTAGGGCACACTGTGTCCAGCTAGAAGATTGAGACTTAAAAAAAAGTGATTTATTTTATTTAATTTAACGAGGCTAATAAGACATCATACCGTCACATTTCCTTCCATCAGAATTTAACCGGTACCCTTTCTGACATGCGCATTTGAAGCTTCCTCCAGTATTAGTACACAGCTGTCTACAAGTACCGAGGGCGCATTCATCAATATCTAAAATAAAATAGCAATTATCAATAACCACAGGCAGCCCAACTATTTAAACTGGAGATTTTCGAAAACACGAATGAAATATTTTTTCCAGCGTTCCATATATTGATGGTTTGAATGGTTGGGGTGCAATTATCAATAACGATGTAAGAATAGATGTATCTTATTAGACAGTTTGATGTGTAATATGGCTGGATATTGTACGAGTGAAACGCTGTATCTTGACGAGCCTCCGGGCGAGTCAAAATGCAAGTTCACGAGTAAAATATCCAGCCATATTACACATCAAACTGTTTAATAAGTTATTTATTATCCAATCAAAAGGTTTTTGTTCTTTTATAAAGCAAAATATTGTTTTACTTGAGGGCTTAGATAGACGAGTAAAAATATCGCTGGATATTTTTACTCGATCCAGTCCTACTCCTGCGATATTTTTACTCGTCTATGACTAGTTGGATAATAAGTAGAAATATTGTTCAATTTAAGATGATGATGATGAATATTGACCGCATCTGTACTTATTTAATTAAAAGTGATAAAAAAAGATATATGATGAGCATCTTGAACAAACTTAACGAAATGTTCTTTCATTATTACTATTACTATTATAACTGTAATGATTATTATAATCATGATAATAACAACGATAATGATGATAGAAATGAATAGATGATGATGATAATAATAATAATGTTGATATGATGATAATAATAATAATAATGATATCAATGGTGATAATGGTAAAAATATGATTGGTAAAGATCATTATAATATTCATGATCAAGGATATAAACGATAATGATCGTGATATATAATTTTAGTCGATATATTTTAGTATCCTTTATAGCAATTGTCTCTGAAAACCCTTAATGAGGAGTAGTCAATAAAGTATTGTATTGATGATTGCTGACCTATACATCGTGGTGCAGTTCCACTCCATTGCCCTCTGGTGCAGATTAAGGTACTCAAACCTTGTAATTTATAACCAGAATTGCACGTAAATGTAACTCTGCTACCGGAGGAGAACGAAGATGACAGTCTCTTGCCATTTGGTGGTATGCCGGGGTCATTACACGGGGATTCTAAGAACATAACAACAGACATAATGATTTTCGTTCCCAGGGCTTTTCTCTTCGATTGTGTGCGCCGACCAATCCACTAGCGAAGGAAAAATCCCTGGGAACCAGGTTGAGTTAATTAAAGAGGCAAATATTTTAATTATTACTGGAGCTGTTGTTAAGTCACCCATTACACAAAAGGGATAGCGCGGTTTCAGCAGCTGTAATATGAAGTAATATGGAATGCATGCCGATAGAATTGATCATATATCACGAGCAAGAATTTTGACGTTCTAAGTGATTCTTGGATGTTAACTTGTTGTTATATAGTGATGTTTGAAAGATCGTGATTGCATAGCGATCAGTTAATTATATAATCCGATTCAAAGTCAACCGGCCATGCCATTGTGTCATTGTGCTTCTTCACCCAGAAGGATATATGGGCGGTACGTACCAGCAGTACAAGTTAGAATACAATTAGCATAAACCCTTACTATATGATCAAAGCTTATTAAAAAGAGATACCTTTGGATGTGTTCGACTATTTCACATTTAATTATCTTAATGCTTACATCCGAGAAGAGATTTATAAACCTTTAGTATACCTGTACGACATTCGTTTCCTTGGAAACCATCCGAGCACATACATCTATGGCCATGAAGCAGCTTAACACATGTGGCTCCATTAACACATGGGTTTGGAGAGCACTGACCTGATAATAGAACAAAATTGTACATCCCTTATTAGTGTATAAAGATATCAAACATTGACCTGGTAATAGAACAAACTTGTATAATGTATAATATTATAAAACACTGGCTTGATAATAAAACACAGTACATACATAGTATATTAATGGATAATAATATTTATTACATAGGAATCACCTACGCGCTCGAGCCATACTTCAGTAGAAGAATTAGGTTCTCGTAACTTACCGTACGACCATACCCACGATCAATAAGATATTAATATATGACATACATTCCATTGAAATACTTCAAAGTATCAAAAATAATGAAGCCTTTTTTATTTCACATTCAGCTATACTTTTCCGCGATAATCCTCTCCTTACCCCCTCCATGTAATGTTGGGCTCGCATACACGATTACTTGGTGTCAATCAGGCCAACAAAGCACTAGCATTTTGATAAGGACTTGATCGCTCTTTATTAAGCAGTTTACGTACTTCGTTTACCAGTATGTTAGCCGTTTTTCTATTGTTGATAGGTAATATAACTTTACTAACGTTTCGAGCTTTAGCCTTTCGTCGGAGTAAAAATATTCGTTTTCCTATTAGCAAACCGTTTTGAGAATTACAATTCAACAAAACTAGTCGGAACTATCTCCAAAAAGAAATTTCAATTTAAAGAATATATATTACCAGAATTACCAGAGGAAGTAATAGGGATTTGTCTATCCAAGATAGTAGGTCCTTTCCCGCGAGACGTTTGTACAAGTTTTACCCATGATGGCTTAGTTGTACCAGCATATCCCGCCAATGCTAGAGATCCTCTATATTGGTTCGTCAATGACCTGGCTGATCCTATTCTGATGAGTTGAGATGAAAGACTTGATGTCACTTTATACCAGCCTTCGTCTTGAATGGCCGCTAGAATGATTTTACTATCGAAGAAAGATACCAACCATAAGTGACGTCAAATACTAAAAGTTTCAATTTTTGCCTTTGAGAATCATGTATAGGTTTTGGCTGGTTACGAAAGGAAAGTGCAACCATACAATGGCGTATTCCTATTGGTGTTGTAGGTATAGATTCCAACACTGCACGGCGATCACCAGTGTCCAAAGAATTACACAAGTCATATTGATTATAGGTTTAGCTCCTGACCAGAAAGCTTTGGTAACAACAATAGATTTGGTTTGAAAGTTTCCCAAACTTACTTTCCAGTGATAGATTTCAAGAAATTTGCGGCATTCTCTGACTGTACGGTACTTCCATGAGTATCAAAAGCACGTGAAGAGATCATGTGACCTACCAATAAAATGGTTTATCAGATTAGAATACAAAATGTCTAGCTTGGACCTAACTTCCCTCTGATTTAGTTTTATTGACTGATGGTCTACGGTCTATGGTCCAATAACTTGGACCATATGGGTATGTCCTATGGTCTTTGGCTATAGTGTATCTCTGTGGTCTATGGCGTATAGTTGACTGATGGTCTAGACCTATAGTTTATGGTGTACTGATGGTCTAGACCTATAGTTTATGGTGTACTGATGGTCTAGACATATGGTCTATGGTGAACTGATGGTCTAGACCTATGGTCTATGGTGTACTGATGGTCTAGACCTATGGTCTATGGTGTACTGATGGTCTAGACCTATGGTCTATGGTGTACTGATGGTCTAGACCTATGGTCTATGGTGAACTGATGGTCTAGACCTATGGTCTATGGTGTACTGATGGTCTAGACCTATATGGTCTATGGGGTAATGATGGTCTAGACCAATGGTCTATTGTGTACTGATGGTCTAGACCTATGGTCTATGGTGTACTGATGGTCTAGACCTATGGTCTATGGTGTACTGATGGTCTAGACCTATGGTCTATTGTGTACTGAGGGTCTAGACCTATGGTCTATGGTGTACCGATGGTCTAGACCTATGGTCTATGGTGTACTGATGGTCTAGACCTATGGTCTATGGTGTACTGATGGTCTAGACATACGGTCTATGGTGTACTGATGGTCTAGACCTATGGTCTATGGTGTACTAATGGTCTATGTATATGTGTGTGGCTGTGGTCTGTGCTGAATATTCTCACAGTATATAAGCATAAACCTATGATACATACCTGAAGCACCATCCAGTACTACTATGTTAAAACCCCGACGTTTCAAAGAATACTCCTTGCCATCTACTTTGATGAAAGCTCTTCCACAACCTCCTTCAAGTTTTACAGGGTCTTCACAGCCTTCGCTGCGAATCTTAATGTCTAGTGCTGGTGACAGGCAAATATTGAAACTGTTACTGGCATAATATTATTTGTAAAGTATAAAAATCGTTCAACTTTTCTTTTGCTATATACCAGTATACATTAGAAATATACGAAATTATTAAACTGCTCGGTAAAGGTTATTACCCCGGCCCAAAGGCTAAACACCAAGAAAGGAGACTTCCAACACATTTCTCGTTCGTCAGTGGATGTCTACAAAATATTCCAACCAATCAGAACCATAGATATATGTCTATCCTATCGGCCAATGATGTCTTACTGAAGTCGTGCTTATATTTGGAGAATGAGAATGCTTCCTCAACATATCCAAATAGCAGCGCTCTTCGTCTGCCAGTGTACGTTTATAAGAGGGTACATTGGGTAATATAGTCAAACTTTATCCGTTTGTTAAACTTTGAAAGAAGGTACTGATTCGTCATCTTTAAAATTAAACACTGCAGAGAAGGTGTTCTTCTGACTACAACTGGCTGAAATTATTCTGTGAATAGCATCTCCGTATTGTTGACGATTATTAGAAGGCGTACAATCCTAAATTAAGTCCTTCCACTTTCTGTTGCAATCGGAAGCCAGTGACTGCCATCTTGGGTGAGTTTCTGTCTTCTTTTATGATACATCAAATATCAGTAAAAGTTTTAGATCAAGTCATAGCGTTGATGAAATTCACCGCGACCTTGATCGATAACGTAAATTATTAATAGTGCCAAGGTAGATGGTGACACAGAAGAAAAGATATACGATGACACTAATGTCAGGGAATGAGAAATAGTAATAGTAATAGCTAAACAAAAATCTTTTTTGAACTTGAACTTTCTCGGTCATATTTACTTTTATCTTGAAAACTTGAAAAACCTTTGCTCCTCTGAGAATCGATATCATTAATCCCATACCCAGCCACTGCGCTCATATTATATGATAAAGAAAAATAAATGCATAACTAAATCATGTTTACGTACCTTTAACAGCAACCGCAGGTACCAGATCTGTGATAAAAGGTCAACACATTAAGCCTGTATTGCATTCTCAGAACATTAATTAATAAGTGATTTTTAAAATGGGTTAGTAATAGATCAGAGTGCTAACAATATATCAAAGAAATAAACAAAATTGCTACTGTGTAATAGTTCCTATTTAGCGAATATTAGTGACTATGAAAGACAAGTAAAGTTGTAATGAGGTATTGTTTCCTTTTATATTATTTGATGCTTCTGGTTGAGTGGTATTGACTCAATAATCACTAAAAAGTAATTATTAGTTAGTAGCTATTTTGTTTTTATATCACGGTTTTAGTGCTTTCGCTCTAATACTAAAGTTTTATATTGTCCAGCACTGAGCCTTTGGAAAAGTGCGTTTGCACAGGAAACGCCTCGATTTGTAGTAAATATATTCACAAATTCTAAGCAGAGCACGAAAAACTATTACTGCTTTTAAAATAACAATAGAAAACACATTGGAATTTCTTTTGTCATTACATTATTAAAATTCGTCCTGCAGGAACTTGAAATGCAATATGACTCAAAACGTCACAGTTTTTGATACTAGAGCTGTAAGGCAACTTACCATTTCCATATATCTCTGTTCTTAGTGCTATACGTCCATGCCAGGCTTGAGGTCGAATACGAACATATCGAGCTGTGAGTGATTGTACTTGTTGACGTACTATACTGCTGTCATCTTTATTACCAGAGAGAGTCTGTGCAACAGATATCGATATGAATTCATAACAGTAAATAGCACGTAATATATTGGCCCCTTCACAGTTCCCTGCGCCATATATTTGGAATGGTAGCCGGGCCTTTGCATTGAAGCCAGACGAAAGTTGAGTTTGCAATGATAGAGACACGTGTATAATTGTCCCGCGAGGTGTTAAAATGTCTCTATCATTGCAAGCTTGTTCGTCTCGCTTTGATGAAAAGGCCCGGCTACCTTTCAAAATGGCGCAGGAAGCTGTGACTATTGTATTACAAATAAAAGCTGTATTGTAATGACAGTCAATATAATTGTAAGCGGGAAAACCGTGTTCAGCTTTGGTATTGTGTTATGAGCATCGCGTGCTAGTTTACCAAACGCTGATAATTATTCATTAATTAAAAAAGGTTTTCTTATCCAAATGACTTGGTATATGTTAAACAACTATCCTCCGAAAGCTCGGCCAATTAAATCGTTTTAAAAATAGTTGATGTAGTAATAATTTATGATGTAATGAAAATCGTCAAGACATATAGAGCTAATAATTCTTACAGTATGATAGTAATGCCATTGGCTCCCGTCAGTGCTGTATTGAAGCTTGTACGATGTCACCCATTCTGATGATGAGTCAGCACCTTGGGTTGACAGCCCTGTAACTTTGCATAGACTTCCTAGATCAATCTGGATAAGAAAAGTTAAAACAACGGTTAAACAGCTTTAATTTCTGCAAAGATATTATCTTATTTTCAAAATAGCAATTTCTTTAAGATCCCGGAACAACAAACTCCGGATCTCCACCATTCTACATCAATGGATGGCATGGGCTTCCAAGAAAAAGATGTTTTATGTACTGGGAAAAGTACATTGAATCATAGAGCACGTTAACTGCAAATAGCGTTTAAAACAGTCATTACTTTTACGCAAAAACTCCAATGAAACGCGTAGAAGATTGAACCATAGATATAGACGAGCGAGAAAAGTCAAGAGCAGAGACACATCATTTCTTGAGGAACACTTCACTTAACCGAATATTTATTTTTTTTCCTCGGGGTTGTTACGAAAAAAGTAACCGTATAGCAGTGATTGTATATTTTTATAAATATTTAACAAACATCACTCCTCATATCAAGGTTCTTCCGTGAGGCTCGCTTACACTTACTACCAATACAGGAGGGAGGGGGCGTCTCCAGGGAAAAGGCGTGTTGTGGGCTCGCTCTAGTGTGACGTCACGACTCGATTCAAAATGGCGACCATTGTTTAACTCGGTTGTTTCCACAAAAACATTAGATTTTTTTTGCATTGCTGAACTTTTTTTTTACTAGTGGGAGTTCTTTGATATGTAATAGTATCCAATAGCTCACTATAGCCAAATTTGTTGATCAGATTCGACGAAAATATTGCTTTTCTAGCCAATTTTGTGATGAACTGTGATGTCAGTCCAGTGCTGTTGATATGCAGTTTTTTACAAGTACACGAACGTAAAATCACAATGGATCAGTATTTTTCATCCAGAATAGGAGGTTTATGCAAGTATATGATAATATTCGGATCTGCAAAGTTTCTCTCTGTTTGGCTTTGTGGTTGGTCTCATCAATCGATTTGAAGGCTGATCTCACGAACTACAAGTCGAAATTACGAACCCGAACTAGGAGACCCGAACAAAACAACTTTGCAGGTTAGTAAATGTATTCCCATTGAAGTTAAGTCCTTAATTATCTTGATTTTGAACCTTGACATGAATGTTTATGATTATTCAATGAGCTAAATGCATGCTTTTAAGATCGTATTTATGTGTATTTTATAATAGCTATCTAAAAATGCTTTGAAACTAGCTACCATAAATACCCAAGCTGTACCCACTTTCTTAATTATTTGTCTTCAAAATCAATTCGTATATCAGTTGCTTTGTTAGAAGAATTTGATACAGTGCAGTATAAAGCTTTCTGCTGTCATGTTTTCACATCAGCTTACGGAATTAAATAATGATAATATATAACATGAAATACATTGAATAACATTTCAAATTATGATTGAAAATCAGGATATAAAATCTGAGATTTATCAAGCTAAGCTTCCATCAGCTATTGTAACAAACTTAGATTAAATTAAATGATGATTATATAGTTAAACATTTTGTGTTTTTTTTTTTTGAAGGTAAAATGGCTGGAAAAGATAACACACTATTTCAACAATGTGAACAGTGAAATAATAATTATTGTTGGTTTACACTGAAATTCTATGCTTGTCATCTTGTTTATGCCAACTGATGACTGGATAAACCCCTCTATTAACTCTGTTTGAGTGATACTGAATAAATATAGTGACTATAAATACAAACTAAGGTGGTTTTCATTAACACATGGAACCCTCTTTAGTGTATTACTCTTTATACACTCTAATTTCATTGTGTTCTTTTGTTCTTATTTGACTATTACACTTTAATCAATACACTTTGTTTCATGGGTTACTGAAAACCACTCTTTTGCTTATAGTAACTATGTTGTTTTTGTAGAGCGAAAACGCTAAAACCATGCAATATAAAAAATTGTTACTATTAAACTAATAGTTTATATCCAGTGACTATTTAGTAAATACCACTCAACCAGAAACATCAAGTACAAAAGAAAACAATACCTCACGGTCACTACAGAAGAACTATTATACAGTTGCAATTTTATTTTCATGGATATAGTGTTGCTCTATCAAACTTTTGTCCCTGTCCCATAGCTGCTGTTTTGAATGCAACATGATACCCTATAGCAGTTTCCCATTCATTACTAACAAGGTACAATAGATGCTTATTTTAATAAAAACATTGATTGTATTTCTATGTATCATCAGACAATGTTTTTTAAACATTAAAATGAAGTAAATTTGAAATTCTCCCTACCCCCCCCCCCCCCAGCTTTTTCAAACAGCAATACCAGTATTTCTATTTGACCTTTAATAGTACAGTACACAAACATGATATAAGTTAAGCACAATTTCAACATGAAATTTTATACAAATAAATTAGAACAAAAGCACTGAAACCATGATATATAAAAAAAAATAAAAAAAATGCAAATTATGTAGTTAAGTTTACTATTTTAAATGTCATTCAACCAAAAAATCAGATACAAAGGAAACAATGACTCATTGTGACCAATAGTCAGTAAATAGGAAATATTGCATAGTCAGTAGCAATAATTGCATACATTTTCATGGATAAAGTTATAAACTAATATTAATTTTAAGTGCTCTATTTGTTGAACTTTTAAAAATAAATCAACAACTTCAATTTAACTATAAGCAATAGTACTGCAGATTAATGCAATAACTGTTAGTTAAGATCGTTGTTTTTGATAAAAATAGTAACAAACAAAACAGTAACATTCCTATCGAAATCGTGTACAGGATAAGTTGTAAAGGCTGAGAAACTACACAAAAATCGATTGATGAGAAGAAGCTCCAAATAAAACCAAAATCAAACTGGTTAGAGTTAAACTTATAACCAATATAACCTCCTATTTTCAAAATGTTCCATAAAGTTTTACTAACGAAATCACGATGTTTTCAAATGATGGTTGGCCATTTTCGATTAGGACCTGCAGCCTTCCCGAGAAGTTTTAACGAAAAAATACAGTCAACGTACTATAAACGTCTTTTCGAGATCAGTTGCGCTCAACTAGTAAATCTATAAACAAAGAACACTCACTGTGGGTTAACTACTTTACAATGTGCTGTTTTACCTCTCTTTTATCTCGTTTTCTTAACTTCAAAATGGCGCTTTCAAACTAAACTGACAAGAATATCTAGCGTATCCATGTGACGTCACACTAGAGATCGCTGTAGATAGAGAATCTAATTTGCATACAATAGAGTCACCCCCTCCCTCCTGTACCAATACAACACTCCACTCATGCACATGTTAATTTTTAAAACCGTCGTGGCAATAGTCCCCTTCATGGTTCCCTGCGCCATCTAAAAAGTTATTCGGGCCTTTGTATTGCAGCGAGAGGAACGTTGAGCTTGCAAAGATAGAGACCTTTTAACACTTTGCCGGACAGTTATCCACGTGTCTCTATCATTGTAAGCTCAACGTTTGTCTCGCTTTGATGCAAAAGCCCGGTTACCTTTCATAATGGCGCAGGGAACTGTGAAGGGGACTATTCAGAGAACAACACATCAGACAAACTCTACTCATATATAACCCATGCACAAGCCGGAACTCGAACCTTGAACCATAGCGCGGTAGGAGGCGCACGGTAAACGATTACTCCATCCATGCCACCACAAGGGAATGATATGTTGTCGGCTGCCTTACCTGCAGATATTGTTGATTATTGTTTACACTTGGACTCCAACCGCCTCGGCTATCGGACATGCCCTGGACACCGGCTCTACGAAAGTTACGTAACCTAGCCTCTTTGGGTTTTGATACCGCATTCAAAGAAGAGGATGCAGTAATAGCAGAATCTTGAATAGCGTTAGCTTCCAAACCAAGAGGATCCAAGGATTCTGCAAGAAAACTTAACCATCACAACCAGGTAATTTCGAGCGCGCACTTCCGGCAAGTAAAAGCCAATTAGAATCATTTTTGTTGCATCGCCAACAGTTCCAAAATGGCGTCGTTCGTGAGAATTGTGCCCGTGTTAACCGTCTATAAGAATACGTCCTTTACATAACTTTACATCGAAAAACTAAATGTAACTTGGAAAAATACAATACAATACAATACAATACAATACTTTTTATTTACATTCTTTTACATTTTTAAATACTTATGTTCTAATTACAAATTAATTGTTTAATTACATTTTTCTTTTCTCATATTTTTGTTATTAGTAAATTTTTGGAATGTCAGTGTCTAAAAAAGCTCCCTGCTGCTCTATCAACAATAAAAAAGAATAAAAACTAAACGCAAATGCCTAAAAGTAACCGAAACCGTTGCTGTCTCGATGAGGCACCATTTTGGAACTGTTCGTTTTGACAAAAAATCTTTTGCGCGCCTCAAAGCGAAATCACCTAACACCATTACAAACAATTACACCATAAATGTTAAAGAAATTTTCTTTGAATTCTTTGCATTCTTTTTAGAAATAATAAAACCATAGGTTATCCACGTTGAATATAAATAAAAAGAGTTATTCGTTTGTCTTGCATGAAATGTCGAAGATTTGGACCGCGACGTCGTTTCAATTGTACTGGAAGTCTTCGTCAGGCGATAGAGATGACTGGGAAAATAATAGGCTTTATATACCACACGTCCGATTCCTTTTAGGAGCATTCCGCTTTGTGATTGGTGCAATATTCGTGAGACAAATAAATAACTTTAATCTTACTTTTAGATCTTTTTGAAATGATTACTCAATACGTCGCAAACCCCAATAACACCTTTTAAGAACAATTCTATTTTGATAAGGTAAATATAGATTAAAGTTTTGATTTGTTTTGAAGTATTTTAAAGAATAAGCACAAAAACAATTAAACAGACAGACAGACCAAAGACAGAACAAAAACAGAACAACAAATTGAAATACCTGTTTGGTAAAAGTCAAACCCTTTGGCAGGGATTAGATCGCCATTACCGGCCACGGCCTTGCTCAAGTAACATTTCTTGGTAGCGCGTTCATAGTCAAATGAGCGACAGGGAAAAGAAGTTTCCGACTCACAACTGACTGCACAGTCCTCGGGTGTTTTGTTTATTAGTACTTTATGGTCTTGTGAAGGATACCGTGAATCATGAGAAAACTGGTAACCACGAAGGTGGCTTTTAACTGGAAACACAAGCATAAGAACGATATGAAACAGACAACGACAATGTGACGAAGACAATCAAAACGACAATGACAATGGCAGCACTGGAAACACAAGCATAAGAACAATGATACGAAACAGACAACGACAATGTGACGAGAAGACAATCAAAACGACAATGACAATGGCAGCACTGGAAACACAAGCATAAGAGCAATGATACGAAACAGACAACGACAATGTGACGAAGACAATCAAAACGACAATGACAATGGCAGCACTGGAAACACAAGCATAAGAACAATGATACGAAACAGACAACGACAATGCGACGAGAAGACAATCAAAACGACAATGACAATGGCAGCACTGGAAACACAAGCATAAGAACAATGATACGAAACAGACAACGACAATGTGACGAGAAGACAATCAAAACGACAATGACAATGGCAGCACTGGAAACACAAGCATAAGAACAATGATACGAAACAGACAACGACAATGTGGCCATTGCGGCTATTAATGACAACGGCAGCGGCAATTAATAGCAATGACAATAACAATGGCAATGGAAATGTCATTGCAACGGCTATGTTAATAACGATAAGAAAGACAATGACAACAGCTATGACATTCAAGATAGTCAGTTGAAAACATCATCTTCACTGTGACAGCTTACTTACAATCACATGCAAGTGACTTAGTCGAAACCACATAGTCTCCTTGCAGTCCAGCTAAAAAGTCACCCCAGGCCTTAACGTTTCCCTCGGAGGCCTGGCAGTTATTGGCGAGGTTATCTACTTCATTATCAGTCAAGACACGATCCCAGATGTTCATTTGACTAATGTCACCTATGAACGCTTCCTCTGGACTAAACCCGTCACCCAAGTCATCTTGTTCCTGCCCGAGTACCATGACACCTCCACCTTTGATGATCTCATTTACTTGGAAACCAACTGAGGAACTGTAACACAAGACCACAACACTAAGTGAGCCACATATGTCCAACTGTCATATTTAGATTGAAACTGTTTGATCAAGTTAAAGGTTTCGAAGTATCTAAAATATACTCTCCTGCTATCAATTAAGGAATGCTTTAAAGTCGCAATAAAAGATGCATATTGATCAAAGGGTATAGAATTGAAATATCAAAACAGATGGATATCAGTACGGGATACACCTATTTCAAAAATCGTTGTCGCAGCCAAAGCTACAGTCCACACTCTGAATCCTGCAAAGGATGTCGGCATTTCTGCTCTTGTTATCGATATATCCATAGCATATTTTGGTTGTACATGTGTGTTTTATATGACCATAACAAGTTGTTGTTGTGGTAGATATAAATACAAATATTTCTTTAAAAAACGTGCAATAAATCACAAATTAAGTCCATGTAACTGACATCCTTTGCAGGCTTCAGAGTGTGGACTGTAGCTTCGGCTGCGACAACGATTTTCGAAATAGCTAGGTGTATTCAACCTGTCCAGAAAGAACAAAGTAAACCGAGCCACGGTGAGTAGAGATAATGATACGATGGGAGCGATTTTTTAGAAATAATGTTTGTTGTACGGCAAGAACAAAATCAATATCAGATTTGTGAGGTGGGCTTGAGTACAGTTGTATGCAGTGAAAGAGAATACTCCAGTTACACGTTATCTAGCACCGCTGTACTTTTTGAAAAAATGCGCACAGGCTAATCCTCGATTTGTTTTAAAAAATATTCACAAACTAAAAGAAAAGCACGGAATGATGCTAAGGCTTAACAATAGAAATCACATTTAATTTTTTGTTGAATCGAGGTTATCCCCGTACAAATGGGCCTTTTGCACAAACAGTACAGCGGTGCTAGATAACACGAAACTAGAGTATTTAAAAAACGTTATTTAAAACAGTTAGACTTTAGCACCAGTCGAAAGCTGTGTTTTGGTTGGCCCCAGTTAGACAGCAACGCTATTGTTTGGTTAGGTTTATAAGGGCAATTGTTTGGAAAGACTCTATAATTTTTTAAACCAATCCTAAACGATGTTTCAATTTGGTGAAGGATCACGCGCCAAACATTTTACTATAATTGTATACCATAATATTATAACACACGTAACCCAACGTAACATACCTTTTGGCAATCTTGCCATCCAAGTAAAAGATCCAACGTCCATCAGTGTTTCTCCATGTGACAGCCACGTGATGCCAGTGCCCGTCATCAGACGAAACACCGATAAACTGCTTTTCGTTGTTAATATGTAATGCAAATGCACCATAATCTTGAAGAACCAAAGCGTTGTCTATCAGTTTACCATTTACTTTAGTCGAGTACGAGATTGGTGTTCCAGGGTTCTCTTCGTCTGTAGTTCGAAGCCAGAATGCAACAGTAAAAGCTCGAAGATCCGGGATATTTGTGACTGATGAGGACGAGGTTGCCAAGCGAGTTGGGAAGGTGACGTCATAGTTAGAGGATACTTCTACAAACCGATACAGAAAAATGGATATTAGTGAGTTCACTGACTATAGGTTGTTTCTGTGTATTTGTATCTTTTAAACTGTAACTGAAACAAACTGTATATTCAATGTATGTGTCAAAGAGTGCTCAAAACCCAGACTGTAAAAAATCCTGCCGTCAATATTTAATACACTCGAAGGCAATTCATTTACCGAGCTGATAAATTTAAAAATGCAGATTGTTTTGTGTGGTATGCTCTCTGTCCTCTTTTGGCAGATTTTAGGCGTCACCAATAAAATTCATATTTTTCTGGTTAAAATTTTCAAAAAATCAATGCCCTGTTTTCCTTGATAACGACTTACTGTTTTGACAAGCATTTCCAGCGAAGTTTGGTTTGCACAAGCACTCGTATCCATTGTGTTTTTCTAAGCAGACACCATTCTGGCAAGGGTTAGGGTAACAGTGAACTATCTTTTGTTGACACTGTAAACCTGTATAACCTTGTTTACACAAGCAGTTGTAACTGTTGACTTGGTTTGTACATATACCTCCATTTAAACAAGGTTTGCTGGAGCATTGATCTGATTGACGCTCACACTGAGTTCCTGACCAGCCAGGCCTGCATGAACACTTGAAGGAGTCGACAAGACTTTGGCATAAACCACCATTCAAACATGGCGTCGACGAACAGAAGTCAATCTTCACTTCACAATATTGGCCCTCGTAATCTTTTGGGCATTCACACAGAGCATTTGAACCTTGAGAAATACATTTGCCGCCATTTTGACATGGGCTTGGGCTGCACAAAGAGGAAGTGACGTCACAGTTTTTACCCGTGTAGCCACGGGAACAGACGCACTCGTAACCATTCACCTTGAAAACAAATACGAAAGTTATTGTCTTATTGTAGATTAAAATCAACATGTGTGCAGTGGTTACGATAAGAGAGAAAATCGATGCACCCAAAGCTAATGTTCTATTTCATAATGGCTTATTACTTTATCCAGACATGTTGAGCCCTGATAGCAAGGGTCAGATACACATTCGTCTTGATCAACTTCACATTGCTTCCCAATAAAACCTGGTAGACATTCACACTTGAAGCCGTCTTTTTGGTCAATGCACCGCCCTCCGTTGTTGCATGGATTGGAAGCACAATCGTTTATATCTGGAGAAGTTTAATGATAAAAATTATTAGAATTAGAGTGCTAACACTATATCCATCAAATATAATAAATTAATGACTATTAGTCATTGTCTATGATCAAAGACAAGTAAAGTTGTAATGAGGTTATGTTCCTTTTTGAAGTTGATGTTTCTGGTTGAGTGATATAATAATATATATAATTTAGATATATAATAAACACTTTGAGTTAGTAACTATTTTGTTTTTATTTCATGGTTTAAATTCACTCTATTAGTGGTTAATTAGCATTTTTATATATCCTATTCAAACTCGTTTTCTTATTGGTCGAGAACACGTCACGTGGAGGGAAATAAATCTCTAATTGGTACTACTTGTTTCACGGGTATATTATTTGCACTCTATTGCCATCCACATCACTATCATCAGTCATTACTATTAGAGTTGTTGTTAAGCGCTTTTGTTCAATACGTTTTGCGCATTATAATTATCATCAAGGAGTGCTAAGGAGCAAGGATGGCACAGTTGCAATTGCTTGTTTCTTGTGACTGATAAGCTGTGAAAATTTGAAGAACTTCCTAGTGCTTACTAATATTCAAACGGCTGGGCAAATTTGGCTTGTTTAAAAAAGTTAGAATTTTTCAAAGCAAGGTCGTTTTTTACGGGCGGTTTCGGGCACAGGAGTCAAAGGGGTTAAAAAGTGGTTTTAATTGTTTTGACACCAATACTTCCAATGAAGGGAGGAAATCCAAGCAAACCATAAACCTTTTCTCGTTGCTCTAAGGGCAAGAGAAAAAAAACTCCTCTGTTTGCATGCAGGTTAACTAGAAAAAAAACCGACCGATCGAAAGCCGTAAATCCAAAAAAAGTCGATTTTCTCCAAAAATAATTATTAGTTCGCTCTAACTTTTTTTTAGTGACTAGCTCCCCAAATGATTTTAACTGGCAAAGTATGAGCAATTTGGATTTTTCGCATTGGATATAAATTTTAGTCAAATTTAAAGCTATATATTCTTCAGTTCAAAGTAATGATTAAAATTAGCGGGAAGTCAATTTGTTTGCTTTCGAAATCCAAATTCTCATTCTCCGTTCTCATTTAACTTTTTCTCTTTTCTCTTTCTTATTTATTTCTATTCAACTCTGTGCGCGCTCAGCAGTAGACGATCACGTGATCAAGCTGTCAATCAAAGTGACGTAACAATCAATTAGATCTGCACCAGCTTCAGATTTTTGCAAACTTTCAAAACTTGAACAGTGTTCTTTTGAGCTCCGACAAGTTTGATCGATATTAAATTGCAAAGATATTTACAAGCCACAAAACCTTCTTTTACACAATTAGTACATTAGTAAGCCTGAATGATCAAAATGATTTGGGTAAGTACGAAGAATTTCTCTGAGGATTTGTTTTGGTAGAGTTGTCACGTGACCCTCGTTTTTACTTGTGTGTTGTAGGCTGCGGGTTCTGAATATTTCAGAGAGAGGAAACAGCAACGAAAACAGAAGCAACGCCCGACTGGACGAGCCAAGAATATATGGCACACGTTTGTGAATCTCGCGTTTTATTGTATACTCAACGATAGTACAACTGACGGAGAAGGTACAGTACACAATACTACAATTAATAATACAGCAATCAATCAATTTGTTTCCTTCTTTCTTCCAGCTCAATTTATTTGATAAAAATCAACTAAAATTAAGCCTAAGAAATAAAAAAATGAAAAGCTTTTTGATGGAGAATCTGATTGAACTGATCACATGACTTCATAAGAGATAGATGACATAAGTAGCGCGCGGAGGTGCAATTACGCGTGCAATTTTAATTTCGCATAAAATTGATTTTTTGTTCCTCAACTTATACAGTATCAATACAGATTAAAACGCGCATATTGTAACGCGCATATTGAGAAGATGTGGAATGCGCTAAAGTGATAAACACACGCACACTTATGATACGCTCTGAATGCGTTTATGAAACACGGACGTAGCAGAGACATTATCATTATCACTTATATATATCTTTTCCAACTGTTCAGTTCCAAATGAGCTCATCGATAACGTGCAATCGCGTCAAGTTTCAAACTCATCAACCAGAAATATTTTAACTGACCAAATCGCTCATGCAAATACCAGCAACCATGGACTGAGAACCTCATGGAGAAAACACAGGCCATTAGTCTCACCAGCCTCTACGTCGTCCAGCGTGTTTATCGCCAAAAGACGCACATCTAACGAAGATGCAAAAGCATTTAATACGACAGCAGACAAGGACGAATCTACTGAAAAACTAGACAGGAGATTACCTTCGTCTGAATTAGTTTCAAGTCATGTATCGTCTACCTGTTCTGTTGAAGAATTGGAGATAGTTGAAGACATGAGATCCGTTGACTGCGCCCCAAGAGACTCTGCTCTTTCGCAAACAAGCAGTGTTTCAACACAAGACAAAGACGCCCTCAAATTAGAAAGTAAAGAGGTAGGGCTCACTTGCAATTTAATGTGTTTTATTGATATTTCAAACGTTTACTAACCCCGACAGTGTCGGGGTTAGTCTCTCTTTCTGTGAAACTTCTACTGCAAATTCAGTTAGTGAATGTTTATAGTGTGTGTGTATAATTATGTTTACCACTGAGGGTAAACACATTCAGGATCCATCCTTAGTGTTTTAGTTTCTTTTACTTTCCCCATCAGTTTGCCCCCATTCAATGCGTGTCTATCACAATATGCTGATCTATTGTAAAAACTATTGTAATTGACTCTTGTGTCGCTTTTGTAGACATCCACATTCTCAAGTGATGTCGCACAAGACATGCGTAGTAGCAAGGGCTTGGATGGCCATATTAGGGAAGTGCATGGCGGTTCGATGCCTGACGTGTACAAACTGATAAAAAGGTCTTTAGATTGGGGAATGTCTACTGCAGCGCCTGCGCCTATTCCTTCATCCGCTGACCCTTCATCCGATACATATGTGTTGGATGAGTGCCGTCCATCAATCAAAGAGGAAGATGAGGAAGACTTATACCGACTTCATACCAAATGGAACGAAAATATTATCAATGTCGAAGTTCTACTTGGTCTTAAGAAACCAAAGAATGATACCGAGGCCTTGGCAGTACAAAAGGAGTTTGGGAACGAGACTCCTTATTGGATAATCGATGCATCACGTGATAAAGAGGCTGATGTGCTAGGGTCACGTGACAGTGACAAGGACGTAGACTCTGGCGTTGCATCACGTGATACCTCTACTGTTAACTGAAGACAGTGATCACTTATCGACTACTTTGTATATAGCTGTTTACTTGCATTTTTTTAAATATTTTATTAATTTGTTGTAAAGATGATGAATTAAAATTCATCATCTTTACAACAATTTAATAAAAATATTTCATGTGGTGTAATTTAACTTGAATTCTTTGATTAAAATTATCTTTGTTAACCCTTTGACTATTGGGCTTTTTTGACATTTTTGAGCGATTTTCTGGATATAAACAATCTGTAGGATTTCTTGACTCCATATTTGGTGTAACCATGGAAAGTTCTGCTGGTTTGTAATCTCAGGGGCTCAATTTCTCAGGCCACATGCCATTTAGATCGTTTCAAAGCATCGATGGATATTTACACTGGCTTAAAGTTGGCTTAAATCGGAATTTCGTTAATTTTAGGGTCATATTTTGCCTTTAGTCACTACTGGAAGAGCATCATTAAGCTTCAAGGTAGCAAAGAGCTTACTTTCTGGAAGAAAGCAACGTGGAATCTCACTTTGTCAGCAAAAAATGATCGATGTTTGGTTCATTCGGTTTTGGCGGGCTTAGAACAAAGTCAGGTTTGGAGTTCTACTAAAGGCAAATTCTCGGACCTGCCGCGGCTATTTATCGAAGTTGTGATGAAAGTGCGAAATTTTGGCAGAAAACCGAGGTGACCCTAGACTTATAATAAATTTACAAAGGGACTAAGAGGGAACTCTATGCCGAGCGCTGTCATCGTTACCCATAATTACTTGCAGTCGTAAATACTTGAAAACACGTGCGTATCAAAATGGCCGTAATTAAACGACCGCAGCTCAGTTCGTGAAGTGAAAAAAGACTTGCCAAAGCTATAGCACAAGGACTGAATTTTGTTGTGAAAACGGCTGTTTTGTGTAAAAACGATTTTTTAATTTCGATAAAGAATCCAAGGTCAAAAAAGTCTGATTTCCACTATTGAAAAATAAGGCAAAAACGGTCATTTTTGACTTTGCTCAAGTTCATATGGAATTTTTGTGCTAAATTGTTAGTGCGCAGCTTTTAAATACCCTTAAACGGAGCACTGATGGAGAGAGGAGAGTGAAATGAACGCACCGTCGGCTCTCTGGAAGACTAGCTTCGACTAAAAGGACTTCCGACGTAAAATGTTGTTTTTATTTTATTTTAATTACTTTTTTATTACACTGTAAAAACAAAGGAGTCGTTTTGACCCCTCAAAAGGAGTCGTTTTTTTGACCCCAAAATGACCCCTTTTAAAGGGTCAAAATGACTCTTCCATTATGACGACTCCTTGAGGAGTCGTTTTGACTCTTTCACAGAGGAGTCGTTTTGACCCTTCTAAGTGTAATAATAACGACACCTAAAGAAGTCGTTCTGACCCTTCTAAGAGTAATAATAACGACACCTATAGGAGTCGTTCTGACCCTTCCAAGAGTAATAATTTTGACACCTAAAGAGTCGTTCTGACCCTTCTAAGGGTAATAATTTTGACACCTAAAGGAGTCGTTTTGACTCTTCCAAGAGTAATATATTTGACACCAGAAAGAGTCGTTCTGACCCTCCAAAACTATCAACTCATCTGATGGATCGATTTGACCCCTTTAAGGAGTGATACGTTTGACACCAGTTTGACCCTTCCAAGTGTATCACATTCAATAACAAGCAGTGTCAAGTTTGCCAAAACATTTATTAAAATGACTCATGAAATACCATATACAATCAACCATGTAATTATGATATCATATAATGACAAATATAAATATATAAACAACATATAATTGCTCTCAAAAAGCCTATAAAATAGCTGACCATTCAGCTGACCTCAAAGTTACAGTATACAGTTGCAGTCTTGCGGAGTGCCTCAGTAAAAAATCATATGAGAGCTTGATAAGAAATTATTTCAAAGAATTATAAATCATTTTAAAGCGTAATAACCATAGAATATGTCTGAATACTTTGTTTTTTTTAAAATAAATATTATAACTAGCAGTAAGCTAGTGTGAGCTGCGTCGAAACAGTTGTGATAAAAAGGTAAATTTTACACCGTAAAAAAGTAAGAAAGGTAACTTACCCACCTTAACACTTCTATTTTCCCTTTTACTCCCACAAAGTACTAGCACCTGAAACGTCCGTAAGTTACCTTCCCTACTGTTTTACAGTGTAAAATCTACCTTTTTATCACTGTTTTAAAGAAATATTTATGTATAAAGAGTTTTGATTTTCTAAACTCAAAATGACAGTCGGTATGTGTTTGAGCAAATTGATCTAAAAAAAATAATTGTATTGTCAAATTTTCTGCTTAATTTCAATAAGTAGACATGTGTCTTTAAATCCATGGCAGGATTTGTTGAATAACAGCATAACAGGTAGTCTTTGATCTACAGCAATAAGTTTCAAATTTCACAAAAATAATCAAATCATTATCTTCATTATCTTAACTGAGTAAAATATTGAAAACGCCTGACACAGTTTTAGAGAAACATGTGTACTAATTGACAATAAGCAGTTGACAACACATATAAAGTTTTTTTAGATCAATTTGCTCAAACACCATACGGCCATTTTAAGGCTGATCGTCGGTGTAATAATCACCAGTGAGGTCACAATAGCAAAAGATAATATAATATTAGTTTTTTTTGCTATTGTGACCCCACTGGTGAGCATAAATTATATTACACCGACGATAAGCTCATTTTAAAGTTAAAAAATCAAGCTTTTGTTATTTATACATAATATTTCCTAAAAACAAATTACACAGACAAAAACTATTGTTACGGTGCTATAAAATGATTTATAATACTTTGCAATAACATCTAATCCGGTGCTGTAGTGATTTTTTACTATGTTCACCTGTTTCCATTTAAAATCCTAAAATGTACTCACTTTTAACATTACCAATGAGGGAGAACTGAAACAATTTTGATTAAATAATATAATATGAAACCTTATAACTAATAATTATAATGATTATGAAATACTTATAAAAACTATCTGGATCAAATCTATATCAACATTTATCACATCCAGTGTGAAAAAGTTGTCATTTCCCATAAGAAAAGACGGGGTTACAGTGTTCTTGAAGGCATCAGTCATACTTTCATCAGTCTAAAAAAAACATGAAATGAAATTTAGAGTGTGACTAATAGAGTACAAACATTATACCTGTGAAACAAGTACTACTTATTAGTACTAAATAGTGCTGATTAAACAATAGAAAACTATCTCCACTACCTAATAATAAATAAAGCCTAAGGAGTAAACATCACTTTGAATGTGTATAAACCTGTATAAACTTCAAGTGCTACTATGTACATGTTTATGCAGAATCTTATACTTCTTTTGTTCTTCTATTGAGCGATGTCTACATTTTACATTCATTCATGTGAAATGGATTGTTGAAATCATTGATCTTAGGTAAGACTTTATCACCTAATTTTAACAACACAATATTGTCAGCCTTACTATCATTGTGAAGAACAGTTTTCTACAATGGCAAGCCACATATTTTAATCTTTTGCAGCTATAAGGTCCTCTGATAATTCAAATGTAACATTCTTTAAGCTTAAAATTTGCAAACACCAGTGAAGTATCTAGCATTACCATAAACCCCCATTTAAGATGACAATAAACATGCCAGTGGTACCAGCCCCACTTCATTTACAAATGAAGCATCTATTACCACAAGCCCCCATTTATGTCACTTTAAATATGTAGATGGCACTAGCCCCACTTCATGATGCATCATTTACCAAACTAAAATTAAGTGCAAAACAATACCAAAAAATAGCATATAACTTGCTTAATAAAAGGAGATTTATGATAGCTTTTATGGTCTGCATTAGTTTGTATGCTGCCAAATAGTCTGAAAATTTTGTTGCCCTAAGTGAAATAGCTACTGATTTGCTCATGACAAAACGTTATTTTTCTTATTATCAAAAAATAGCACGGAATTTTACAGTGAGAAGTTCTGAAAAGATCACCAGATACACGTTCTATAAACGTTGTAGTAGTCTTCATTAACAACAAATTTAATATGGCTTCAATAGTGTAGATATAGATTTTGAATTTTGGCGCGCAAAGATTGAACGAACGTTAGCTAAAGTATTAAAACATATGAAAAGCGCCTCTGCTATTCGATTTTATTCGAGAAAAATACTTAGCATAGACTTATAAGAACTTCAAATGTGTTTTATGAAGTAAGAACATCCATATCAATATGAAACTAAGACAATATTTTCAAAGACAGTTCAGATTCTTGAACAATCGAATACGAACGACCTACTTATGTCATGTAAGCTTCACAAACACGATCTGTTAGAACAAAGTTTGGGCTAAATATCTAATTTTAAGCGATAACTATCTTAATAACAACTTAAATGTACTTATAAGAGAAGAAAAGATGAAGCACTTACCCTAAAAATACCTTTTTAGCCGTGTTTTTGCCACCAGTACGAAGTGTCGACTTTTTACAGCACGTGTGGTAACGAACGCCAAGCCAACTACCCATCATGCTTCACCGCCCGTATTACACAGGAGCCCCACCAAGTGTAAATAATAATGTTATTGTTTTCGATAAAAGATCGATGAATCTCGCCCGAATAAGAACCTTGGAATATTTCAATGCTTAAAAAATGATTTTAGAACACATAAAATTCAAAAAAGGTTGTCTAGCTCTAATACAATAGTGCTATAATTTTCCATTATTATTACGAAAGGTCGGCGTGAATGCCCCTAAATGTCATCCTCATTACGAATAGCGTTTCAGATCATGATATTATGATATTCCCGGGATGATATTAAACCTTTGGAACAATCTATTTCTTAATCGTATTCATGAATCTTTTACAATGCTTAGAGAAATAATTATAACAAAAAAGAAAGTGGAATTCACTTTATATAAGAAGGATATGTGTCTTTGACTCTTCATTAGAGTCAAATTGACTCTTCGTAAAGGATGTTGTCGACTCTTTCTAAGAGTCAAATTGACATCTTCAAAGAGTGATTTGGCACCCAGAAGAGTCCAGTAACCCTACTGAAGTGTCAAACGACTCTACTGAGGTGTTGTTTTGACTCCGGTGTAGGGTCAAAACTACTCTTGGGGTCAAAACGACCCCACAAAGGGGTCAAAATGACTTTTTTATAAAAGAGTCAAAATGGCTTCAAGGGGTCAAAACGACCCCTTTGTTTTTACAGTGTATTCAAATGAAATTATTATCGTCAGTATTACTTACTAATGCACATGCTGTTTGCATTTGCTCCTGGTCCATACGTTGACAAAGTACCTTCACAGTCCTTACAAGATATTGATCCTGTCCCGTCCTGATATGTACCTTTCTTGCATGGTTTGCATGGTTCGACACCACTCGACGAATACGTACCGGGGGCACATTTCACTTGATAAAAAAATAATTATTGGTTTGAGATATGATTGCAAATTTAATTCGTAAGGGCAAAGGTGAATAGAAATGGTTTACAAACAAAAATACAAACAAGCAAGCGAACGAACGAACGAACGAACAAACAAAAGAGACATACTGACAGACTAACTAGCTCAACAAAAAAGAGAGGGCTTCAGCTGACGCTTGTGTGCAAAATACCTACTTCCACAGTCTTCTCGTGCAGTTGCACCTGCAATCAGTGTGGTAGTACCAGTTGGACATGCTGTGCATTGCTTGTTCATAAAACCAGATGTATAGGTACCATGTGGGCATGGGAAACATCTTGCAAGACCATTCGGTGAAAAATAGCCAGGCTTGCATTTTTCTACAAAAAAAAAGAATAAGGTAGAGCAGTCAACATACATGACAAATAATTTTATAACGTTTTGTCCAATCTTTGGTGATGCATCACTATTTGACGCTACCCTCTTAAATAAAGAGTTCATTCATATCAGTATTCATTTACAGGAGAAGGAGAAGGAGAAGGAGAAGGAGAAGGAGAAGGAGAAGGAGAAGGAGAAGGAGAAGGAGAAGGAGAAGGAGAAGGAGAAGGAGAAGGAGAAGGAGAAGGAGAAGGAGAAGGAGAAGGAGAAGGAGAAGGAGAAGGAGAAGGAGAAGGAGAAGGAGAAGGAGAAGGAGAAGGAGAAGGAGAAGGAGAAGGAGAAGGAGAAGGAGAAGGAGAAGGAGAAGGAGAAGGACGGATACCTCGACAAGATGTAAAGTTCTTCGCCTCGTTGCCAACAGTCCATGTTCCTTCGGGGCACTGATAACACTCAAAGCGTCCTTCTTGGTTTTGAAATGTTCCTGATTTGCAGTTGGTGCACTTTTCATGTAAAGAACTGTAGTGTGTTCCTGCAGGGCATCGAACTAGAAACGTACATTAGGACATAAGTTACTTCATAACATTTCATGACAAGATAGAAGTCATATAGGAAAACCAAAGATATACTCAGGACAAATAGTGGCTAACTACAAATAGTCCCTAGTTAGTGAAAATTGCTATCTTTAAACCAGTAAAATTTATTGCACAAAGACAAATAGTTTTGAATATTTTTGCTCCATGATATCAAGAAAATAATTGTACAAATTAATCACAGCCAACTTTTCGCCTGATGAAGACTAGCAGTAGCAGTCGAAACGTCGCGGTACAAACCTTAGATATTCGCGAGACAAATAAATAACATTCTACTTATCTAAAATCCACGATGAATAATCTTTAATAATGTTAATTTTATCTTTTCAATTGGCCTCATTCTTATTCTAGCATGTTCTCGTAATAAGTTATCCACTAATATGTTGGTACTTACTGCATTTCTCAATATTTCCTGATTGAGAGTTACATGAGCACAATGACTGAGGCTTGGTTTTGCCATCACATCCAGTTTGGTAAGAGTCACATTTCCCTACAACGGCGCCTTTGTCTGAACAATAGGCATCTGCATGAGAAAGACTATAGCTCTTGAAGTCAAGTCCATCGCTGACTTTGAGAGGTTTCCAGTCGGTAGACTTTGCAGCTTGTTCGACCGCCGGCCTGGAGCCAGTCTCCATTGCCGTCGCGAGCTGTTTGATGGTTTGGGGGTTGGAGGGTTTTTCTTGTGCTACAAGGTCAATCTGATCACAAAGAATGACATGATTGGATAAAACCGATAATAAATCACTTGTTTAACGTCTCAATGTATTTAGCCAGCGGCTAATTGAAGAGACTCACACTCACATTAATATTTTAGCACACAACTCTTCTCACAGCCCTAAAAGTCGCAGCCAGAGCAACATTCAGCACTCCAAGAACAAGACTGGAGAGATACTTTATACTTGAATACTCGCTTTTTATTCTGACCAGGGAAGGGGGGTTAAGGGGTTAAGGTGCATGCTCTCCGGTCGTCGGGAAATTTTAAGAACATGAAAGACACATGCAGAAAGTCTTTTAAAAGGGCGTGATATGGCTGATTTCGAACCCTTAAGAGCTACCACAGAAATCAACCTCGATTTATTCACAGCATATTTTGGTTGTATACGTGTCTGTGTTTATGACCAAAACAAGTTGCCGGATACAGTAGTAGATAATTACACAAATATTGTATTAAAAAACGCGTGTGAATCATTATTACCGAAATACTTTGCAAGCTCCAGTGTGAGTGTGGACTGTAGCATTGATTGCGACAATTTTTAAGAAAGGTGCAATAATAACAAAACTAAAGATACTGAGGAGACTATAAACTGAGAGATGGCTATACCTTGATATGTATTTCTTTGGCGACAGCTCTTCTTCTTCGTTTGCTTGAATCAGTATCACCACAATACACATCGACATTATCAGCATTGCAGTCTGCACTAGCACACCTCTCACGAAACATAAACAATATTCCTGTACGTAACAGTTTAATGTAATTGTCCTTGATTTGCTTCTTTGCTTCTGGACTATTACAATCTCCTTCGTAATAGAAAAAAGCACTGTAGATTTTCATTGCTACTTTTTTTGGGTCATAACGAACTGAAATTAAAACAATAAAATAGATATAGATATAGATAAAACTAAAATGACAAAAGCAATTTTTGATTATACTAAAACATCATGAATGTATGTCTTATAACCATGCAACAATAAAAGAACACATCACGAAAAATGATCGCAAGCATCGTGCTCACGTTGACACAACAGAGTCTTCACATGTATGAGAGGCTAGCCAGTCAAGAATAATAGTTATTCACATTAGGTCGCTATGTTTCCATTCGTTTGTTTGTAATGGAGGATATACACCTATTTCAATAATCGTTGTCGCAAACAAAGCCACAGTCCACACTCTGAAGCCTGCAAAGGATGTTGGTATTTCTTCACGTTATCGATATATTCATAGCATATATTGGCTATACGTGTTTGTGTTATATGACCATAGCAAGTTGTTGTTGTGGTAGATATAAATGTAAATATTCTTAAAAAAATGTGTAATACATCACAAATTAAGTCGATATAACCGACATCCTATGCAAGCTTCAGATTGTTGACTGTAGCTTCGGCTACGGCAACGATTTTTGAAATAGGTGTGGTTTTAGGTGGCTTTAATTAGTACCTGAACAGTCCGGCCATGGAAACGGCATGTGGAAAGGATATGGTTGCCATACACCCTTGTTGCATAAGTACATATTGGCAGGGGGAGAGGCAAAGTCATGTGTATTCTGACAGCTGACTTGACAATAAGATCCCGCTACTCCAAAGGCGTTGCATGCTAGAGCACCATTGAGGGGTGGTTTTGTCAATGGACATGTCTTAACTTAAAATCAAAAATAATACAAAATGATTTCCATAATACAAAATGATTTCCATAATACAAAATGATTTCCATAATACAAAATGATTTCCATAATACAAAATGATTTCCATAATACAAAATGATTTCCATAATACAAAATGATTTCCATAATACAAAATGATTTCCATAATACAAAATGATTTCCATAATACAAAATGATTTCCATAATACAAAATGATTTCCATGCATAATACAAAATGATTTCCATAATACAAAATGAAACGAAACGAAACGTCGAGGAGATTAAAATAATTACAAACTTACTTGCGTTAGTTTTTGTAATACAAATCACAACTAAATATAATTGTAAATAAATGAAATAAAAAATTGTATTTTAGTGATATTTTTGTCACGCGAATGATTGATGAAAATCACATGGGATTCCTGTGTTATTAAAATTCAATGCTGGTCTTCCTGTGGCACGTTGCTCGGTGAGATGACGAATGGCAAAATTCAAAAACTTTTCTCGTGTAGCTTTTCTCGGCAAATCTCTCTAGTTTAGTAACATTTTCATTACATCACACGGGTGGACATAGAGCAGATTTCGTATGACTGTAAAAAGCGCGTAACATGGAAACGTCACGGACATTACGACATCTTATGGACCAATCACAGCGCGCGCGATCACTACTCGTCCAATGAGAATGCTGAGGCACCGCACGATCACGGTACGGCACTCATGCGAAAACGACTCTATTTACAATGCATAAGCACTCTTACCACAGGAAACCCAACAAAAGTGCTAGTCAACACAGGAAACCCAACCGGCGAGTAATTGATTTTGTTCGCGATTTTAAACAATTATTTAAAAAACCCTAATTAAAATTTTTTAGGGGTCCCTGTGTTAAAACGTAGTTGAAACCATATGCATCCAAAATGTCGATACCTAGCTACGTACCAAGAAACGATTGTTCTCATTATTATTTACTCCAGTTATTCATACCTTTGATAATTATTCTAAATTCACACGAATAGTTGGCATTTTGTGATTGATCTTTAGCGGTATAGTGGATCATGTGTTCGTCTAAACCTAGTACTCGACCAGGTCTTACATCAGTCTCGATAGTAGGCGGTAGTCCAGAGTTATCGGTAAATGTTGGCTCCGTCCATGTTACTCGCAGTTCTTTCTTACCAACCAACTCATGGAGTTGATCCTTTGGGCATGACGTCATCTGTGGTGCTTCTTTATCTGAAAAGATAGAAACGAGAAACTGGCAAATGCAACAACTATCAATAACGCGACAATACGAACATTGTCAAGTGACAAGAAAACGTCACATGACATGCCCTTCAGAGAGAGCATATCACGTGACAAGAAAACATGACATGACCGGCACTTCAGAGAGAGCATATCACGTGACAAGAAAACATGACATGACCGGCCCTTCAGAGAGAGCATATCACGTGACAAGAAAGCATCACATGACCGGCCCTTCAGAGAGAGCATATCACGTGACAAGAAAACATGACATGACAGGCCCTTCAGAGAGAGCATATCACGTGACAAGAAAACATCACATGACCGGCCCTTCAGAGAGAGCATATCACGTGACAAGAAAACATCACATGACCGGTCCTTCAGAGAGAGCATATCACGTGACAAGAAAACATCACATGACCGGCCCTTCAAAGAGAGCATATCACGTGACAAGAGAAAACAATACAGTAAAAATGATAAATGATAGAGATAGATATGCATGCATGAAATTGCAGAATCGTTTTCGGATTCCTAGTCATAGAACATAGAAGACCGCAAGGATACCTGGGAAAGAATTAAATCAGTCAAATGACGTACATCGATAATCTGTAACGTATATTCCCGATTTTTTATAGAATTAAGAATTAGAGAGATAATATTTTTGGATCCAAACGACTACATAAAACTAAGCTGATTTACCGCTTACCCATACATCCTAGCGGTCCTTGCGGTCTGTCAAGTTTAACCCAAGAACGAAACCCAACAAGATTAGAGCTGGACGTATTGACATGCATGCAATGTTATTGTTGGTTTCTACTACTGTATGTTAGTCATTCTTATATTCTTAATATTAACAACGTTATACAGTCGAACCTCTCTATACAGAACAATGGTTTATTGGGGTCATATAATTTGCAGATTTGATAAAAATTGGGAACCAAAATGTTGTTCGGTTTAGAAAGAATTCCGGCCGTTTTTTTTACAGTACGATATAAATGGGTTCCGTTTGGCCATACCTTGAACAAACACCTCAAAGAAACAAGTGGCTTCATGTCCTGCCTTATCTCGTACTATATACGTGACTTTGGTTAATCCAATGTTAAAGTTGTGTGGAGATGTATAGTTGGTGATAACTGACAATTCTGCCAATGGGTCTTCTCCAATAGAGTTATCACCATAGACAGGATCAGGCCAGGTTACAACGGCATGTGGCAATCCAAATGATGTGTTTGTGATTATTTTATCAGGGCACTGAATGGTCGGTGGAGTAGCATCTAGAATTCAAATTAATCGATTAATTGATTGTGTATGTACGTTATATACATAACATACATAACATAAACAAATAAACAAATATAAATTATAAAATCAATCAAAAATTATAAACAAATAAAACATAGAAACTATAAACATATAAACAAATAGGAGTTATAAACAAATAATAATAATAATAATAATAATAATTATTATTATTTCCATATATCGATACATTTTTATATCTCTGAACGATATGAAATTTAGTAACTTTGTTTATATTTAAATCTATTTTCCTTTTTAAAACATTTTTATTAATTATATAGATTTAGCTTAGATTTCATTCCATGTACTGTATATAGAATTTTATCAATCATATTTTTTTTTTCCCTTCTAAAATTGTAAAGCGGTGTTGAGCTTTTGTAATTGTCGCTATATAAAATAAAGTTATTATTATTATTATTATTATTATTAACTATAAACAAATAAAAAATGGGAATTATAAACAAATAAAACATAGAAACTATAAACATATAAACAAATAGGAGTTATAAACAAATAATAATAATAATAATAATAATTATTATTATTTCCATATATCGATACATTTTTATATCTCTGAACGATATGAAATTTAGTAACTTTGTTTATATTTAAATCTATTTTCCTTTTTAAAACATTTTTATTAATTATATAGATTTAGCTTAGATTTCATTCCATGTACTGTACATAGAATTTTATCAATCATATTTTTTTTCCCTTCTAAAATTGTAAAGCGGTGTTGAGCTTTTGTAATTGTCGCTATATAAAATAAAGTTATTATTATTATTATTAACTATAAACAAATAAAAAATGGGAATTATAAACAAATAAAACATAGAAACTATAAACATATAAACAAATAGGAATTATAAACAAATAAAACATAGAAACTATAAACAAATAAAAAATGGGAATTATAAACAAATAAAACATAGAAACTATAAACATATAAACAAATAGGAATTATTTAAGCAATAGAAGCCAGTTCCTATGACTCTACCGGTGAAATAGAGCACGCGGGATGTTGGGAGAAACACGAGAAAAGTTATAAAATCACGAGCTGAAAGCGAGTGATTTTATAACTTTTTCGAGTGTTTCTAACAACATCCCAAGTGCTCTATTTCACTGGTAGAGTCATAGGAACTGGCTTCTATTGCTTTTATAATATAGCAATGCAGGTTTTCCCGTAAAAACGTAGTTTTATTTGCTGATTAAAATTGTAATTCTCAAAACTAACACCAGTGCCCAATGAACCAATCACAATCAGTGTACTATTGAGCAATCTTGACCAAAAGGGACCAAGGTGCTGTTCACTTTCTTCCCGGGTTATTTTTGCTAGCTAAAAAGAAGGAATTTTACTTAAAAACCCGTTAAAATATAGCTTTGGCTGATTTCTGTGCCTAAAAACAAAAACCTTTAGCTGAACTCTTGCATGAGACTGACATATATACAGCAATTCAAGCGAATTTGAACTTTATTTGAGTGGTGAAAGCCGAGCCGACTGACAGCAATTTATTCACTGAGAGAAAAAAAACAGTTTGAACAAGACAAGCTTGTTGTGTACAACGTTTTCAAGTTAAAAAGAGCAAAGACCACATCTACAAGATTGCTTAGGCTGCTGAAAGTATGTATTTATTTATTTACAAACGTTTGCAGGTTTAAAGTTGATCAGTTTCTGTTTTCATTTTGACGAGACAATTGAAAGATAATTGTAAATCTGCCTTTTTGTCTTTGTTCACATTGCGTGTTTTCAAACGTGGTTTATTTATAAGAATAAAAAAAAACAAGAAAACACATATATAATTCTGTACTTGATTGTGTGTTTGTTTGTTTTAAAACAAAATATAATATTTTGCCGTCGATAAATTCAACATGTATTTGTTCAAGATTAATCAAGTTCAATTGCAAAAAAATCTCACTTCTTCACTATGAAATTATCTTAAAAATTATCTTCATATTTCAAGGATAAACTGAAGTAAAAAGTATTGCCACTTTGAAACGCTGTTTTCCTTTTGTTTTTGTTTGCTTTGATCAAATTCAACGTTTGACTTCCAACTTTACAGTTTGTCTAAAGGCGGCGTATTTTCAAAACCATGTCTATGATTTTTGTCGCGTTTGAATGTCATTGCACCGTAGGTTTTAGGGTTTTATAGGTTAACAGAAAGGTCATAAGATGGGAAGTCTTTTTACATTTTAATAACCGATTTTAGTAAATGTAGTGGCTTACAGAAATAGTCTTATTAAAATTGTGAGCTGTCAATCAAAAACCATGTCTCTACCGGTGAAATAGAGCATAGCTTTTTTGAGTGAATCAACCAATCAGAGCTTACGTACTATCTAAGCTATATTATAAAAACAAATAAAACATAGAAACTATAAACATATAAACAAATAGGAATTATAAACAAATAAAACATAGAAACTATAAACAAATAAAAAATGGGAATTATAAACAAATAAAACAAACTATAAACAAATAAAAAATGGGAATTATAAACAAATAAAACATAGAAACTATAAACAAACAAAACATAGAAACTATAAACATATAAACAAATAGGAATTATAAACAAATAAAACATAGAAACTATAAACAAATAAAAAATGGGAATTATAAACAAATAAAACATAGAAACTATAAACATATAAACAAATAGGAATTATAAACAAATAAAACATAGAAACTATAAACAAATACATTTTAACAGTACGTTTTCTCAACAAAGCTTTGGGGCTACTAGCCCACCATCAGGGTAAATAATATGAATATTTTAGTTGTCTTTACAACTGCGTTACGCGTATGTAAAAAGCGCGTGAGAATGCTACGCCGCGCTAGCGTATAGGATTTTTACAAACATGTACTGGAGATTGAGATAAACAAATAATCAAAAAGGAATTATTAATATTTCTTTATTTACTTTTATTATCTAAAGATCCCTAGATTTACGAGGAAAACTGTTTTAGCATGCATACACGTATATCAAAAAGGGTTGACGGATTGAACGGTGAAAGGCGATTGCACAGCCGAAAGGGACTATGGGTCTTTGATATTAATATTTATGTCTTAAGTTTGTAGCGGAAACGAATTTACTCCACAACACCAGCCCCATTTGGTGAAGATGAGTTGTTGAAACTGTGCTTAGCAATCCAGAAAAACACTACGGATGTTGTATGCGTAACCACAAATCCTTTCGATCGTAAAATCGCCGTTCATTGTACACTACGTCAACCATTTTTGAAATAGGTGTATAGAGAAACAATCATACGTTCGCAAAGATACTTAATTTATCTAATGGTTTTGTTTTTCTTTGACAACATCCTTGAAAGTAGGTGTAACAAGATAATGATAACAAAAATACTTACAGTACGGACACACTAACTGGGCCCACCTGAACAAAACTGTATTACAACCAATATCAAAACTACGAACACTTGATTTATTAAAAAGCGCCAAAACCTTGTACAAAATATCATCCGAGTTATTAACGCTGATTGGTTTGGTCAGAATTTATGGGGAATCGATTGTCTGTAGGTAGATTGTGATTAGACAGTTTTGTTCAGGTGGGCCCAGTTACTGTGTTCACACTGTAATTTATCTAATCTAGATGGTTATGTTTTGGGTTTTATTTGACAACATCCTTGAAAGTAGGTGTAACAAGATAATGATAACTATAATGCACCACAGTCTTACCAACACATTGACGCTCCACATTATCCCACTTGCCAGTAAGTCTGCAGGAGCGGGTCAAACTCCTTTTTGGAAGGCCTTTCATTACATACCCATCAGGACAGGTAAAAGAACAAGATGAAAAGAACTTCATATCACTTTGAACACACTCTAGGGGCTGTACTTGGGTCAGCGGTATTGAATTGAGTTTAGGACAGCGGATCTCTAAAAGTGATAAAATATATAACACATGTTATGTAATCGCATCGCATCGCAGCACAGCACAGCACAGCACAGCACAGCACAGCACAGCACAGCACAGCACAGCACAGCACAGCACAGCACAGCACAGCACAGCACAGCACAGCACAGCACAGCACAGCACAGTTATGTCTACTATTTACTTCTTTTACTCCGACGAAGGGCTAAAGCTCGAAACAGCAGTAAAGTTAAGTCAACATTTTTTACTATGTTACACATTTTATTATATTACCTATCATTTATATCCAACACCGTCGCAGCCTACCCTAGTTTACTCGCTAGTTTCCATCTACTATTTATTGATAATTATATTGTAACTATGATGCATTTACAAAGCATAACATACCTTCGCACACCGTGTTTCCCGTCCACGTCTTGTCCAATTGACATGTCCTGACGGTACTTCCTTTAAGAATGTATCCTTCTTTACACGTCATAGTGCATTTGGTTTTATAAGAGAGACTGTTGGGTACACAAATGCCACTTTCCGGGTACGCGTTAGTCACATTGAGCTTTTTACAGGTAATCGCTAAAGTAAATGTATTAAACATGTCAGTAACTTGACCCTCAAGGATTTATAAATGTCACATACGAATGTAAATTTTAAACTTAAACATAAACCTTACTGCAACATCAACATTTTTAGGACTAGTCTGGGACCTAAGCTCGGTTTAACTCGCATTAACTCGCAGCATTGAAATGTTGTGATTTTCCCTTAACTCACCTTAACTCGCGCAGTCTCGCCCAAACGCGCTGCGAGTTAAGGCGAGTTTAGGTCCCAGACTAGGCCTATTTTTATATTTATAGATGTCGTACATTAAATATATATGGACGTAGAAGAAGAAGAAGAAGAAGAAGAAGAAGAAGAAGAAGAAGAAGAAGCAGAAGCAGAAGCAGAAGAAGAAGAAGAAGAAGAAGCAAAAGAAGAAGAAGAAGAAGAAGAAGAAGAAGAAGAAGAAGAAGAAGAAGAAAAGAAATAGAAAAGACTAGCATGTTAATGATGTTTTTTGTTGTTGTTGTTACTTTCCCTTGTAAAAAGGTGCCATATGAATGTAGTACCTTGTACTCTCGATTGACTGCAGTGTTTGTTTGTTACGTTCCCTGGTAAAAAGGTACCATATAAATGTAGTACCTTGTACTCTCGATTGACTGCAGTGTTTGTTTGTTACGTTCCCTTGTAAAAAGGTGCCATATGAAATTAGTACCTTGTACTCTCGTTTGACTGCAGTGTTTGTTTGTTACGTTCCCTGGTAAAAAGGTACCTTATGAATGTAGTACCTTGAACTCTCGTTTGACTGCAGTGTTTGTTTTGTTTACCTTTACATCGTGCCTCTATCCCACTCCATTTTACTTGAGTGCCATCTTTATTGGCTAATTGGCATTGTCTAACCGCTGACCCAGTCATTTCATATCCTTCCTTGCAAGTCAACGAACATTTACTATTGTAGTCCTCGCCGCAGGTTCCTCCAATAATCTCAACATTGTCAGCAAGAGGTACTTTATCACAGCTTAAGACTACAAAAATTGATGAAATTGGCATCAATCACAACTTCAATCTATGCTTTGTATCTGGTGCAAAATACATCTTGATCAGATCAGGGAAAGTTGATCAATTCGCTAAATGAAAATTGGAAGTGTGGTCATTAAAAAAATACTGGGAAAAACCTTAAAGGCCATATGCTTGTGGTAGAGGTTTTGATCAACAAAAATTCAAACTATTACGAAATTAAGCTTCAGTCTACAATAATATGTCTAGGAGAACAACTACAGCTACGTACCCTATTTTATTATATGGATAGTAGTGTTTTACCGGAAACTAAAACACTCGTATTTTCCATATTTTCACTAGTGAAGATATGAAAAAGTTATGTACCAAAAAGTCCCGGATGTACGTACGCGTCAAATCAAACAACTTTCCCGCCCATTTCTCGTCGCTTGTTCTTAAACATGGCGGCTCGATTTGTAGAAGTCTTTTTTTATTTTTATTTTATTTTGATATCAATATTTGCTGAACTTTATTCAGTTCCCGGGTCAGTTGTGCGACTTTCAGCACGTTCACTTGTAATGAATATTTCTTTACATTGAATTAAAATTCAACATTTATTCTTAATTTTGTCCATATAATAAAAAGAACATTACACGGTGGCTGCGCTCACTCGTAAAATATTGTTTTCCCCACTCGAAAATAAAATTCATATCTTCGCGCCACCGTGTAATATCCTCTATACATAAAATGCGCCTTTTGGCAAATAATACAGTGGTGCTAGATAACTGAAGTATTCATAGCCTAAATCATTGTTTCTATTAATACGACTTACTTGTACATTCTGAATTTATGTTGTGATTTCCAGAGTAACCTGGGTTACATTTACAATCACCCTTGGAGATGCTTGCTCGGCGACCATGACTGGAATTTTCAGGACATGAAGTACATGCCTTGGCATAGCCAACGAACGACTTGTATGTAGAGACCGGACAGGCTGCAATTATATTGATTCATAAATTAGTTATACGCCCTTTCCGAGAAAGTTTGTCACCCGTGAAAAGCACACAAGCTAGTGGCGGAAAGGATCATGGATCAGCTCAGAAACTATAAATGTGTATTCGGAACGCTTTTCTTGTTGTTTGATAAGTCAAAACGGATATTTCTCAATAACATTGACAAGTGTAGCAATGTGGCCATGAAATCCCTGCGTTCTAATAAAGTATACATAGGTTACCCATAATCCCCTGCGCTACCAGCTTAATTGTAGGCTTTTCACTTCACGGGTGACAAAGTTTCTCGGAAAGAGTATATAATCCAGCTGAGTTGATCGCCTTCCCCGAAAGGAATTATGGGTCACTATTTTTGGTTAGCAATTTTCAAGCATTTTCCAAGTATACAATGTAGACTTTTCTTGTTGATTGAAATATAATCCCACCATGAGTTTGACTAGCGTTTACAATTAATTTAAAGAAGGAAGAACTCGTATTTCATTAATTCTCTTGGCAGAATAATGGAAAATGCTAATCAAAATATGATGTTGAATCCTCAATTCTGATTGGTTGACCTTGGGTTTGTTCTGAAGGTCAACTCAGCTGGATGATATCTGATTGATGCTGGAATAGGGTTTACTAGAAAGTTCTCATAAAAAGGTTTTTTTTACAAGATGATATTAAAAATAAAGGTAGAATTGTCTCTTGTTTTCAAGATATCCTCGCACAAGATAACGTGCACACCCTTATAGTCAAATTTTACCATACATACTTACGCTGTGTTGTCCGATTCATATTTTAGATTACCGTAGCTTCAGTGCTATTCATTAGTATTATATGGCACAAACTACTTCAGGTGAAATCGCGCGCTCTGATTGGCTGCCGATGGAGTGAGATTTTTCTGTACTGCTCACGATCATCATGGATATTGTTAAGGCCCAGTTGGCGAAATTTGCTTGTTTGATTTTTGTTTGATTTTACAAAAAAAAATCGTTTAATAAATCGAGGACGAGCAAAAAAGCAAGAGTACTCTTTTAAAGTAGAAAATTTCCTTCAATTCATTATTAACAAAGCGTAAATTTGTCAACCTACAGAACGGCATAAACAATTTCGAAATGTCGCTCAAAACAACGAAAACCAGTACGTTGTCATAAGCAGCATAAGCAAGTTAGTATATAGCTCTGAAACTTCATAAAAGTTTAAAATACAACTGAAATGTTGTTGAAAAAATATCAGTATGTCAGTTTCTGGTCAGAACTACGCCATGAGCAAGTTTCCGTTCAAGAATACACGTGCTATTTTATAGTGCTATTCAGTAACAGAATTTCAGCATAACTATGACATTCATAGTATGATACTGAGAATGAATTACGTTTAAGAAATTAGTTTTCATTAATTACAACCAATGATTAAAAAGTGCACTCGGTGAGAGCTCAATTGCAAAACAAATCATGACATGCCGAAGGGAAAGAAAAACAGAAGAAAAGTACTGTTTCAATTCAAATGGCGCGCGCGACACTGATTACCGTTGAATCTGGCTCCCTAACCTACACGCACGCGCACGCTGAGGTGCGCAACAAACTAAAGAATCTAAAGAACGTTTGGAATGCAAAGACTGATTGGAATGTTAAGAATGTTAAGACAACGTATTCAGGTTTTTTTTTTTCCAAATTTTCAAATTGTACACGATGCAGTTCTAGAACCGGTAGAAGTGTACAGATTTTGTTCGTTACTCACATGTCATTTATGCGCGCACCCAGGAACTTCTTCCTAGACCCAGTGTCCTAGACCTGTTCCTAGAATATAGTTCTGGATAAGTGAAATAGATCTATTTTCTAATTTTTAACAGGAAGGCCTTTACAAAAAGTATGTAAATATCAACATCGCTTAGACCTGGATTCAGACCACTCACTCTTATAAGTAAACTCCATGTTCTTGAGGAGAATAATGATAGATTTTCTTCAGTCGTTTCATTCATTTTAACAAAAACTTCGGTGATCCACCGTACACATGCAGCTGGAATTATTGTACGTGTTTTTTTATGTTCAAAGCAATGCCGCGTTTATTCTACGTTTTCTTATTCAATATGACATGTATAGCTAGTATCAATTTAATTCACCTTATACCTTTTATATTTTTACTGTACTGTATTGTATTGTATTGTATTGTATTGTAATAGTTGTATTTATATTTTATTTGAGAGCCACTTGAAAATTATCTGAGGATAAAGTGTCACTCTCGTTAAATAAAGATATTATTGTTATTATTATTATTATTATTATTATTATTATTATTATTATTATTATTATTATTATTATTATTATTATTATTATTATTATTATTATTACTATTATTATTATTATTTTTATTCCTTGGTTGTTTGTTTATTTTGACCATTCTTCGACTAAATGAGTGTTGCATGAAAAAGCAGTAAATTTCATGAAATAGTTCATGATCAAAACACAAGCCTGTTTTATCAATAAGTATAAAATATTTGAGATACTACGTTGGTTCTGATTGGCTGGCTACCGCGTTTAGACTTATTAGACCTTATTAGTGGACAGAGACATGCTCAGCAAAATAATAATTACAAATATTTGCTCAAACAAACAAAAAACCGTCGCTTGTGTCAAATTACTGGGATTCAGTCGGTATTCACTTCACCTTCGGCAAATAATTGTTAAATAGAGACACACGCACCGTTTTATATAAATCAAGTATGAACATTGGAAAACAAATCATGGCATGCTCTGGCACGTGAAAAACAGAAGAAATTTACTGTTTCAATTCAAAATACGCGCGCGACACTGATTACCGTTAAATCTGGCTCCCTATCCCACACGCGCACTTACTTTCACAGCAAACTAAAGAACGTCTAAAGAATTCTTGGAATGCAAAGAATGATTGGAATGCTGACGACAAATGTGGTAATGACGTAATGATACAGATTCAGGGATGTTTATTCAAATTGCACACGATGCAGTTCTAGAAATGTACAGCGCGCGAGGTTTTGTTCGTTGCTCACATGTAATGAGATTTTGTTAATGCGCGCGCCCATAACTTGCATGGAAATGAGTTGGGTTAATTATATACTTGGAACCCAGTCAGCATTCAGCCAGTCATTCGTGTGTGTATCGCCTCGACTTGTTGCCAAAGTCTTCTCCTTTCTCTTGTTAGCTCTTCGTGTTCCTCACAATGATTTGTTACAAATTTAGGTATACAAACAAAACTTACTCGGTGTTTTTTGCGCTTTTAGAGCCGCATTCAACAATAATACAATGAACAATCTTCAGTATCTCTCTCTCTTTGTTTACACCTTGAGGGGCATAAAGATGGCGGATAGACAATATTTTGAGCTGTATCTACTCAGCCGTTTTTGCAGTGAACAGCTCACATTTTCCCACTATTTGCCATAAAAACCTTAAAAAACACCACTTCTCCACAAGGTACCAGGACGAACTTAACCTTAACAGATAGATGCAGTTAAGTAAGAATGAAGGTTATTTATTTACTTACGTGTGCAGTCTCCAACGTAGCCGCTGCCATAGTAACCTGATCGACATGCACACTTGGACTCTCCGCTTAACAGACCACATGCACATTTAGCCGTCGGATCACACAAACCACATTCACTCATGGACTGAATTAGCCAGTCTTTTTCGTATGGATCTGCATCAAATTAAAGCGATAATCAACGAACAAGATAGCTATGTCACACCAGAACAAACGAACGAGCGAATGAACGAACAAACAAACAAACAAACAAACAAACAAACAAACAAACAAACAAACAAACGAACAAACGAACGTACGAATGAACGAACAAACGTACGAATGAACGAACGAACGAACGAACGTACGTACGTACGTACGTACGAACGAACAAACAAACAAACGAACAAACGAACAAAGGAACAAACAAACAAACAAACAAACAAACGAACGAACAAACAAACAAACAAACAAACGAACAAACGAGCGAACAAATACATAAAACAACCATGCAACGTACCTGCCTACCTACTTATACTTATACCTACTATATAATCTACTCAGAACAACTAATCAGACGACAAAATCAATCGAACGACTTAATTTACAAATACATTTATATTTATACACTCATTTACCATTTAGGTCAATCGCTCAATTTTAATTTGAGCATTATAAAAGACCGCTTTATAAATTAGTATAACAGAATTAAATTAATTAATTAATAAATGCCCTGTTTCCTTTGGATGTTTACAGTCTCCAATACATCAATAAAATATCTAACAAAGAAACAAACTATAGTCGGCAATAAATAAAAACACAAATAACGTTAAAACACAAATAAACAAACAAAAAAAACTTACTAAATAAATAAATAATATCCAAATAAGTTGTTCAAACAACAATAACGAACGAACAAATAAACAAACAAAATAACCCGGGGGGGGGGGGGGGGGGGTACTCCCTTATATTTACTATACGGGGACGTTCCGCCAAATAGGGTATGGTTTTTTGCCTTGGCGTCTTGAATAGGGTATACAATTTAGCCTAATTTGTCTTAAATTGCCTTACCTAGGGTATAGAATTTCCCCCTTGAGTCTTGGATAGGGTCTACTTTTTACCAATTTGTCTTGAAATAGGGTACATATTTTTAGGATTCTGCTGTCTTAAATAGGGTCAGGGTTTAGAGGTATCAGCGGAACGTCCCCGTCAGAAACTGGGTCAAATACCCCCCCCCCCCCCCCCCCGGGCAAAATAACTATAAGGACGAATTAATATCAAAGGAAAACTCACCTCCCCTGAGATAGTAAGCCATTTCCCTGAATTGACTGAACCCACTGTATCTAAAGGCGCGACCTGGAGACGCTAGCTGGTTCAGGACGTTAAAATCAACACCATTTGTAACTCCTATAGCAAATATCTCAATTCCTCGATCACGTAAACCTTTAGCTGTAGAATAGGGGCTTCCTCCATCGTTCCAGTTACCATCAGTCAGGAGAAATATCGCCGTCTTTACCAAGGCTGTGGGCCGCTTGCTACCACTCATTGTTCCAAAGATGATTTCATATGCAAGTTGGAAAGCTTGGTTCATGTTAGTCATGCCACTGCGATATGGAAGACGGTTAAATGCTTTTTTGAAGTTACATTTATGGTTGTTAACGCTAAGGTGGCTAATGTAGTTGATTTCGATAGAGGCTTTTGTACCGAACAGAATCACAGATACACGGGATGACGGATAGCTAACTCGAATGTAGTTTAATAACGAGTTAACAAACACCTTCTCGTCGTTGAATCCGTTCTTGCGATGCCAGCGTCCATTCTGCCAAATAGAATGTTGTAGACTGCCCGATACATCAACCAAAAATATCAAATCTGACTTAGTATCGTTAAAACTGTGCAATCTTTGGAAAGTTAGAAGTTCCTGTTGTCCAGGCAGAGAACCCAAACTAGAGGAACATAAGGTTAAAACAAGAAGAGAAACAGAGCAGAACACAGACCCTGACCAAGCCATGCCGTCGGCCGAATTGCATGCAAGTGATGCCAAAAAAAGGCGAAGCTAGATAGTTTCATTATTTCACCATGTGGTCAAATTCCCAGGACTTAACAGGTGGGTACATACCGCTGTACACAGCTGCTGTAAATCAACGTCACGGTCTTCGTTCCTATGATCTAGTTCGATCGAGTGTTTGACTGCATTAAATACTAAATAATTAACGTTATATCAGGCTACGTTAGGTACACAATCTATTTGACAAGTAGACAACAAAGAGTCGCGCGTCCCTGGCGTTAATTAGAGAGGCACGAGAGAAATTATTGCGAGGATATAACATGGGCATATACAGCGGAAACGTAAGACTTTTTATCTTGTATGGGGTGATGAAGACATCGCTCACAAGAGGGTTAATCGACTACTCGGTATTACTACATCAATTTAAAAACAATTCAAGTTTGGTTTAATTATATTTTCGACTAAAAACTACTCAAATTCATTGACGTATTAGACATAAACATGAATGGAAACTAGCAATATTAATTGGCCCAAATAATATTACAATCAGTCAAATAAGACCTTAAAGTTCAATAATTTATTAGGTAAAACCGACCTTCTCCGTTAAAATTTTAATTCTCCCTCCTCCCTCTAGTTTTGCCTCTTTTTCTTCCTCCTCCTTGTTTATTTGTTTCTCTCTCCTCCCTGGTTCGTTTCTCTCCTCTTTTTGTTATAAGCGATTGGCAATAATATCAATTTTTTTTTTATTTTTTTTTTCACGATCTATTAATTTATTTTATTCACTGTATATATATTTATTTAAAGAGTTTTTCAATAAAGTATTTCCTGTATTAATTTATAAAATGAAATTTGTAACACCGTAAACTGAAATGATAGCTTAACTTTACTAACGTTTCGAGCGTTAGCCCTTCGTCGGAATAAAAAAATTCAATAAATATAAGTTTATTTATTTTAACAAGTTTATATTACACTCCAAATCCCACATTTACATATTTTTAATTTGAATAAAACAAATTAAGATAATATTACATCTTAATTAATACAATGTAAACTTTAACCTTATACAGTGCACAGTGTAACTGTGATTTTCCAAGTGTTCATTTAAAACATTGGCGGACCATTAGATGTTTGATGGGGGCGGAGGGGAGGGGGAGGGTGGCACAATCATAAGTTTACTCAATATTTTTTTTCAACCCTACAGAGTTGCAAGAACTGTAGCTGCTCATATAACAGCTCGTTCAATTTGTTTTTGCCGTAGTTGCACGACTTGATATGTTCTTTATTGGATCAAAACCTTGCTCTTTATTGTATGGGGAATATGTCACCACCTCCCAACCCCCTCCACTCCCCCCTAAGAAAACCCTCAAATATCTAATGGTTCGTCTCTTAATTAAGTGCACACAGAACTAATAAATCAATGCATGACCGGTCAAATAGTAGAGTCAAAAGAACCAACCGCTACATACATACCCTTTAAAACTCCTTGACGACAGTTTACTTGAAAAAGTAGCTAAAATCTCATTTATTTTGAACTTTAAAATCACACAGTAAGCCGACGAATGTTCGTTTTAAAAGAAACACAACTCAACGAAGTTATTTAAAAAGCTAATATGTTCGGTATCAAAAATCATGTAAACTTCTGTTTTTACTTCACAATAATTAATAATATTAATAATCATTTAATCTTTTATATTGCGCAGTATACATATAATGATCTATTGCGCATGACAATAATATAATGTAAAATGTAATGTAATCAATAATTATATAAAAACTTATAAAAAAAAAGAATTATATGTATATGTATATAATGAAATGGCACTGCATGATATCTATATAATAAAATGGGTTATTTTAAAAAGGTAAGAGCGTCTTCTTATAAATTAAAACATCGACAAAATGAAAAAAAAAAAAAAATCATCGTTTTTGGCACTGCAATTTCTGAGTAACGTTTGCCAATCAGAGCACGATGACTTACATCAATAAGCGATCAGCTATATTTTTTTCTATGCGACTACTTTCACAACTCGCAAAATTTAAATTTGAAAATTTTGTTTATTAAAAACTATAGCTAAATACAATAAGGTAAACCCCAAGTATTACAAACAAACAAACAAGCCAAGCTTTCTCGATATCTGAACATTTACCGTGTTCGATATTCGCGTCTGGAACAACATGAAATCTTCTGAAATGTGGTCCCCAAACAATCTAAGCTAAATGTTTTGATAAAATAATAAATACTGGCAGCACAATTGCTGATGTGGGCATGCTGTCTTATTCACACTCTTCACACTATATTCTGTAGGGCTGATAACGTATTTACTCGACTAAGCGCTGTCCTCGAATAAGCGCCGCACTTTAAGGAATTGTTATCAAAATCTTTATTCTTCAGTTCAAAGTAATTATATTTCACCGATCGCCCATCAAGTTATCTCCCAAATATTGGTAGCTCTGTGGATAGTCAGCTAGATCGAGAAAAATTTAATAAGTGCCGCTTATTTTTTCTTATTTTTTGCCCACCTGTACTTCCATATTTAAGTACAGGTGGGCAAACATTAGGGAAAAATGCTCTAAAACGTTCAAAAACCACCCAGAATGACACCAAATAAGTTTAACAAGAACACAGGATTGAAATATGTTCAAATTTATTTCAATAAAAAATATCGAGTTTTTCCTCACATATCTCTACTGTAAAAGTGAATTGCTTGGGCTGCCTGTGGTTTGCTCGGAGTTTTCATGCAAAAGCAGCGATTTGTTTAATATTTATTCTACAGTTCTAACAAGCGATGCCCAGTTAATCGCGGGTGGAAAATTATTCCACAATTAATGGAATGATCCCCCCTCTTATATGGCGATTTATTTAGTCAGATAACCTGTGACGAACAACTTTAAACGTCCAACGAAAGGTTCAAAGTATATATAGCAAGAGCAAATCCATAATTGACCTTTCATGTCGTACTTCAAATAGATCTGTTCAAGACATTGAAGCAGCACTTGTAAGAATACATCTTGTAAAGTCACCCATGATTTAGTTGGCGCGCAAGAAAAGTCATCTTTTTAATGTTACATTCAAACCAAGATTTCATTGTTTGTAGATAGTGAAAATGGTCCTACAGTGTCTATTTTAGGTTTTGCTGCCTTAACAAGAACCCAGGGGCTTTTTCTGGCGATCCTCAGTTTTTCTTGCTCGTTTTCGGCCAAACGCATGAGATCAGTTTTGCGTTTAATTCTTAAACGATATCCTTCCAAAACACAGATATAATTAGATGAGCGATAGAGATAGCTGATAAAAGTCACAAGAATAAGAAAACCAGTAACAGGCCACAGACAGACTACCACTATCTCTGTTAATAAATCTTTGGTTCGAATCAAATACACCATTACTGTGAAAGTAAAAGATAGCATGAAGAACATAATAGTCAAGGCGACACACGGGCCCACTTTGTCAGTTTCTTTACCCATTTTTACTGATTTTTAAAAGACCAGTTTTCTGTTTGTGTTTATAACGAAGCTACATCGCATCATGATCAGTCGGTAGCACAAAAGAATTTCAAGTGAAAAGGTTAAGTCACGAATTGTCCGTTTTGACATGTGAAATTTGCATATATTTGAATAAAAGCGCAGTTCACATCGTCACAGTGCGTTTTACAATAAGCTATGTCTAATGTGAATGATCGAATTTAAGGCGCTTACACCGACTGCCGAGAATCCATAACTGAGGTAAGTATTTTAAATCTTAATCGTCGGTGAAAAATGCAATCCACGAGTTATAAATAATCTGTAACGAAGTTGCTGTCCGTGTTCGGCACATAAAGATGCCCCAGCTCGCAAAAGAGTTAAGAGTGATAGTCAGCAAAAACCAGACATTTTCGCAAATTCGTGGCAAGACTTGAAAATTAGATTTCGCTCATATTTTAACCATAGGTAGGCCCTGATGTAAGAAGAACTGCTATGTATTTAGTTTTGTAAAATACCGCTTAGTTTTCGAGATATTCGAAAAAATAGGTTTTCGGCTAAATTCGCTAATTTTCGACCGATAATTTATACCAGTTTTAAAAGCTTGTCGCAAGCAAACTAAATAATGTATCGTTGTTTAAAGACCACAGAATTATTAAATAGTATTTAAAGTAACATTTTGAAGGCTTTTATGAACTTTCATAAAATCCTTCTATTTTAAATAAATTTATTTTTAGGGGACACTTTTAATCTCTCTAAAAGTAGGGTGAATATAATCAAAGTTTTTTCCATGTGCTACGCAAATATTTTACCAAAAAAACACCTCAAGCGTAAGTTTAAATAATGGCCTTTACGAAACAAGTAAAATTGGTTTGGGGAAATGCACTTTTCGTGTTGTATTACACTCTCGAAGTTGTAGAAAAGTTGTAAATTTCATGTATCGGCATGATTAATGTAATTTGCATATATTAAACTTATTTCGAATTTAAAGCAGCTTCGTGTTAACTTCCAAGAAAGAAAACAATTTTGAAGACTAAAAAGAAGTTTATACTGCCATTTTAAAAGAAATTATACGTATTATTAATAAAATAGAAACCAAGAAGTGATTTTATTCAAATCATATCCGTCCGTCAATTCTCTGCTCTTGAATCACATATTGTTATTAAAAAAAAAAACAGCAGGAAACATGCTATAAACATTAGGTTTCACTTGTAATTCTAACCTAGATGAAGTTTAGAAACTATTGTATTATTTATTATTATTATTACTATCGATGCTGTCATAATATATTTTAACAATTGTACATTTTAAAAGCGCTTGACGCCGTATGAAATTGACAAGTAATTGTTTGCTATTAGCCGCTTTGATTATGTTCGCATCGTTGCCAACTTTATCGATCATAATTTGATAAAAAAAACGTGCTTAAAACAACATCATGATGGTCAAAAACCATAACCAGTGGAAAGACAAAAGAATAATCTGTCACATGAAGCAGATGAAGAGGAGTTGAAGTCATTTTCTGCCGACTGAACAAGATATGTCGACACACCATCTTCGTCACAAGTAAGAACTAGCAACGGAGAAATATTTTCAAACTGATTATAACAAAATGACATCGGATCTTTGCTGGACATTGAGTTACATGGACATAATTAGCACAAATCAAACTATACATGTTTTAATAGTACAAATAAATATTGTATTATTCTTACTCTGTTGTTTTAAGGCTTTTTAATTTTGTATCAGAATTAAACATGCACGGTATTACTCATTGAACTTCTCCTAGATGTATTCCTAATTATATTCTGCTATACTTTATGATTCGTACGCTTTCTACACATGTTTTCAGTTGTTTCTAGCGTTTAATTCGTACGATATACGACTATGTTGAAATCTAATTACGCAATGCAAATTCAAAGGTCACGCAACATCTTGCGTTACTCGTATTTAAAAGATACACCACAAACGATAGTTAATAAGCTTAGTTTATTTATTTGTCAGAAATATTGCTAGTAAAAACGTTTAAAAACTATATTTAGTCTTAAAATTGTTTTCTTTCTTGGAAGTTAACACGAAGCTGCTTTAAATTCGAAATAAGTTTAATATATGCAAATTACATTAATCATGCCGATACATGAAATTTACAACTTTTTTACAACTTCGAGAGTGTAATACAACACGAAAAGTGCATTTCCCCAAACCAATTTTACTTGTTTCGTAAAGGCCATTATTTAAACTTACCCTTGAGGTGTTTTTTTGGTAAAATTTTTGCGTAGCACATGGAAAAAACTTTGATTATATTCACCCTATTTTTAGAGAGATTAAAAGTGTCCCCTAAAAATAAATTTATTTAAAATAGAAGGATTTTATGAAAGTTCATAAAAGCCTTCAAAATGTTACTTTAAATACTATTTAATAATTCTGTGGTCTTTAAACAACGATACATTATTTAGTTTGCTTGCGACAAGCTTTTAAAACTGGTATAAATTATCGGTCGAAAATTAGCGAATTTAGCCGAAAACCTATTTTTTCGAATATCTCGAAAACTAAGCGGTATTTTACAAAACTAAATACATAGCAGTTCTTCTTACATCAGGGCCTACCTATGGTTAAAATATGAGCGAAATCTAATTTTCAAGTCTTGCCGCGTTATGTTTGATTTTTGCTGACTATCACTCTTAATCTCATTAGCTCAGTGCATCCTACTAAGAGAACGGAAGGTCGTGGGTTCGACCGTATCATTCACGGATTTCCCCTTAATTTAAGTTCTCAGTTTCGTAAATAGTATGAATGCTGACGATCAATTATTTCTCCATTTTTAAACATACATATATAATCGGGCTCAAAGTCACTTTAAAGAAATCATAACTGTATTGGCAATAAATTTACATTGATAAAAGTATGCACGACGTATTATTTCCTGACGCTCTTGATCCAATCTCGTTCCCAGGGCCCCCTGTCCCTCTTACTGCGCATGCTCGAGAACGCAGTACAGGGGCCCTAGGAACGAGATTGCCCTTGATCATGCGCAAGGAGCATGTGCAGCAATAGCGTAGGTATATTAGTAGTCTCGTCCCCAGAGCAGTAATCACTTACTGCGCATGCCGTCTACAGAGAGTTTTCTATTAGCATGGGCAGCGGGCATTAAGACCCCGTCTACACGGATCCGGATACTTTTGAAACCGCATACGTTTTGATGCGAATCGGCCTATCGTCCAATCGAAACCAGTAAATCCGGTCACCGAAACCACATACTTTTACTTGAATCCTCCGGATACGCGGATTCGTGTGGACGCAAATATTTCTATGCGGTTTCAGCCGGATCGGATTCGTGTAGACGAGGCCTAAGAAACCGGATAAGTCCCAAATGATCGATTCGAGTACCACGCATCAATCAACTATCAACTTTGATCGTAGCAATTTTAATTGTCATCAATTTATTCATTTATTGGATCACAAAATGATCAGCTATATTTGACAGCAAGCCTGCCTTTAATGGTTTGACGTTTGAAGCTACACAGTCAGTGCCCGTTTAGCGGCCATTGCTATCAGTAAACCCAGTACCAAATACACAGCCTTTTATTAACGTACCAGCGTTATACCATCTCTTCAAACAATCACTTTGTATGGAACAGGTTCCCATTTAAATCTGTACTTTCCCATTTAAATCTGTACTTATGCAAATTGTGTTGATGTCTGCTAAACACATAGATCAACCAATCAGAGAAGTTTACTTCAGAAATAATATACTCTGATTGGTTGATCTGTGTGTTTAGCACACATCAACAAAATTTGTATAAGTACAGATTTAAATGGGAAAGTACAGATTTAAATGGGAACATGTTATGGTAACTTTACCAGATAGATTCCAACCAAAGCTATGTGTAGTATGAATATCGGATTGCTTCAAAGCGTCTCAACCAAAAAAGTTGGGCTTCCTGTGTTTTTTTCTTCTATAATGAATGAAAAGTAAGGATTGAATACTAAACTGAAAATCCCAATTACATTAGACCATTTCAAGGTTCTCTTGGTACAACCTCTGCCTCGATATCCTTTAGAATATGACTACAACATGTGTTATTATTGGTGTGTAAATTTCTTACATTACTGTGGGTAATATATTACAATATGGAGGACGAGGTTGTTCAAAGATAACAGCGAAATGGTCTGAAGAGTTTTTAAAAGTTAAAAACCTTTAATTAAAATCTACATTGTTGAGTAGTTGTGTTACAGTTTGACACACAAAAGTAATGACCACTTTCAATGTATCCATGCAAATAACAATGTGAATACATCAAGTGGTCGTACTTTTACGCTTCACTCTGTAACAAAAAAATGTATGATACAGGGTTCGTGCTGATGTCAGTAAACAAAATCTAAGGAGTTTTCAAGGACCAAAAAGTAATTTTTAAGCACTTTTTGCGACAACTTTGATATACGAAAATTTACGAATTTACGAAAATGATGTACAATACTAGAATTTTTACCCTACTTTAGCTAGAATTAAGGAGTTTTTAAGGAGTTTTTGCTGGTTTTCTAAAATTCAAGGGCTTTTCAAGTGCCCTTAAAAACGTAAATCAAATCTAAGGAGTTTTCAAGGAGTTTAAGGAGTAGCACGAACCCTGATGATAACATAAGCGGTAACACTATATCCTTGAAATAAAATAAAATTGATAGTATGTAATAGTTTTTTATTAAGTGGCTACAAGTCACTATTAAAGGCTTTGTGTCCTTTTGTATTAGTGACTACATAGGGCACAAAATAAAAGTTATTAGGTAGTAAGAATTTTGGTTTTATTTCATGGTTTTAGTCCTCTTGCTCTCACAACATAACGATTTATCATGATTTTGTTGTCCAGATTTAGTGATTTATGACTAAATCTATATGTCTATCATACAATCACTTCTAACTAAAATAGACGTCATATAGTTGCCATGACAATAGAACTGATGAATGACTTGTGATTTCAAGTGCAATGTTTTCATAAAAAGAAAAAATAAGTCAAAGTAAAATAAAATCAATAAAATACAAAGCAAGAAAAATATTAATCACACAACAAGTTTGATCGACTTGTTTCAAGTTCAGGGCTGTCCGTACCAATTAGTTTGCAACAATTGTAGAACGATATGCTATCATTATATCAATTTTACATCAACATTATTTACATGGTAGCACTTGATTGAAGCTTTTTACAAATTATATCCAGGTTGAAATTGGTTTCCCTATTGGAGCAATTTAAAATCAAAGAAAAAAGTTCAAGTTGTACCAGTGTTGAGTATGATAAGAGCAAATTGAAAAAGAACAAGAGTACAAGCACTAAAAGAACTAAGATAATTTTGGTCATTAAATTGACAATTTCCCTGAAGGCAAGATGGATATCTATCAATAATAGACACACATCTAAAGCTGCCAATAAAAGCTACAACTTTTTCTTGCACTGGCAATGTAATTTCAATTTGTCCTTGTTGCATTACCAGCGCAACACACAATCTCACTACGTATCATGCCCAGCGACATTGACACCACCTCTAAATGCAACAAAGAATGGCATCTATGGTAGACATTGCAATTTTTGCTTCAGCAAAAATCTGAAATTGCATTGCAAGTGCAAGAAAAAATTGCAGCATGCCTCAGTGACTTCAGGATTAATGTAATGCAATACATAGCACAACATTTAAAATATCTAAATTGTCACTACATCAAACTCTTTCCATTGTACCTTGTTAACTACTCTTGTGGTTTCCTTAGAAACACCAATCAACAGCAGCTTTATATTCAGTGTACCTTTAGTGCTTGTACTCTATGGTGCTAATCTAATAGTTGAATGATTTACGATAATGGCAATTACTCTGAAATTATTATGAAAAAAATGCAATTACTCTGAAATTATTATGAAAAAAATGCAATTTTGTGATAATGGAGTGCTTAGATGATTATTGTTTGTTGATTCCACTTTAGAGGGATTTCATGGCAGCCATGTTTGTAGGCATGTGCAAAAGAAAGTCTTTGAACAACAAAGGGTTTCAGTTCCCTTGAGAGAAAAGTTCAATTGTTTTGACTACAAACATGGCTACCATGAAATCACTCTAAATTCAAGTACAATACTAGTTGTCTACATGACAACAATGCTTAAAATTATATGCATAACATCTCCATAATATCTGTACAACAACTTGAAAGGTTCCTAGAAAGAGAAAGAACATGTCTGAACAAAAGAAGTGCAAGAAATGATGATGCAAAGTGGTTTTAAGCTTCACAAGTCTTCTCTTAATTGCCATCCCACAAGTTTCTAGAATATCAAATACGGAAAACTGTTTTTATATTTTGTTCTATGAAAAATATAGAAAAAACTTTCAATTCATTGAAAAAATTATTAATGATCATAACATGCTTCATTGGACATTTTTGTTTTTTTACTTAAGAATTGTTTATCTATCTTATTGTTCTATAAATAATAACATAACAGTATACTTCTGATTGTCACAAAATATCATTTAGTCTATATATAATATACATTAGCTATACTTGGAAACTAACGTAAGCCTCTAGTTCTCGAGAATTGGTAGCAGAGGGCCTGCAAGATATTTAAACTATTCTAGAGATATAGCGCTATATAAATGAGGCATATTATTATTATTATTAAACTAGATCTGCAAAATTTCAGGCATTAATTTTTGTTTTGTTTTCCCTCAAAAGTGAAGAACCAAAAAAGAAGAAAAAGATGTTCATTACAATACAATACAATAACTTTATTTAACGAGGGATACATAATAACCTTTAACAGTTTTCTAACTTACGGCCCTCATTTTGATTGGCCAGGAGATTTCATTATTTAACTGGGGAACTGGGAGATCATGCTCAAACACTTGAGACTCGCAGATAATTTGGGAGCGTCAGAATAAGTGTTTTGCCTGTGATCTATACTGCATCTGTACAGTAGAAAACATTAAACTGTGAGGAAAATAACATCAAACCAGCAATTTAGGATGATTAAGGATTATCATCAAGACAAAACAGTTGAAAAAATGGAATTGACAAAACTTGACATAACACTGTCTTATTATTTCAATTTTGGCTTGATTTACAAGCATACATTTAGAGACATTTTGGGGGTTCTACATCAGATAAATTGCCTATTTTTGCTTTTGTTTTAGTTTTTCCTTGGATAATAAATGGTTATCAGTTTACTCAAGACTTTGTTTTCATTCAAGTTTGAAGTTTCCTATGGTGTCTTATTGCAAATAGGAATTTGACCACACCTGGAGGAAGTACTGTAAATTTAGTAAAAATGCAAGCTAGTATTTTCCTGACAGAGATAAAAAAAGGTTATCCGTTTACTCAATACTTCATTTTGATTCACTGAAGTTTCCTATGGTGTCTTATTGCAAATAGGAATTTGACCACACCTGGAGGAAGTACTGTGAATTTAGTAAAAATGCAAGGTAGTATTTTCCTGACAGATAGAATAAAAGGTTATCCGTTTACTCAATAATTTATTTTGATTCACTGAAGTTTCCTATGGTGTCTTATTGCAAATAGGAATTTTACCACACTTGTAGGAAGTAAGTTTAGAAAATACAAGCCATTGCCGATACTCAGTCAAATAAAATGAGAGCCTTTGCATACAAAATTCCAAAAGTAAAAATAAAAAGGATTCAAAGTTGACAAAAATCAAGCTGTCCTGGTTCAGCACAAAGTGCAAAAGTTTATCCTACACAAAGAAAAATGCAAGTACAAAAAGCTGTAATACTAGAGACCTTTAGATTAGAGAGTGAGTATGAGTTTCCTGTGTGCAAGCTACCTTGCTATCAAGACATGCACAACTTTGATAAAAAGTAAAAGGACATTTCACAACATCACCTTTTTTCATTATTATATATTTCTCAGCCAAAAATAAAAACTATATTTGAATTGCCTGCTTGTCATAAGAAGAAAGAAAGGTCATCAAAGGAAATTGTATTGAGTGTTTAATTATAAAAGGCCAGGATTTCTGGTTAAAACACATCACCCAAAACTCATACTCTTCAGTACATGTTTTGCTACAAAATTCATTGTCGTCCAAGTGGAGGCAACAAGTTTTTCAAACAAGCATGACATCGTCACAGTCTGATGCATGCACACTAACGGCAAAAATAAAATCTTGTATTCATAGTCATACTCAAATTTTAAGGTCTCAACTACAGGGAGCAGTAATTCCATAGAGTTTATAATCAAACAAACCTTTGATTGTTAGTGGCCTTCAATTAAAATTCCATCTGGGGTGTCAGCTATGTTTTGTTGCTGGCCACTGTAGCCTCCCTTTGATTGCATTTGATTTTGTACTTGATGTAGCTAGAAAAGCAAATAGTATTTGGGTTAATGTCATCATTGTCATTGTCATTGTAATGGTCATTGCAGCCAGAAAAATAAAACAGAAAAACTTTCACTATAATGGTTGATTGGATGATTTGTAGACTTAGTCTAATAATTTTTGTAGTATTATTATCTGTACATGTCCATAATAGTCAAGTATTTGTTTCTTTGGACTGATCTAAAATCATTATATACTGTGATGTAATGCTGCCCAATTGATGTGATGAGGCATGCGTAAGAGATCCATTTGAACAGTGGGCAAAGATAACACTATTAAACTTAAACTGCTGTATCTACTGACAAACAAACAAAATTAACAGTAGATTGAATGGTTTGACCAACAGACTTTATCTTTAATGAAAATATTTGAGACAATATCAAAAATATATTGGTAAGAGGTGAAATAATAATATATTACCAATGAACTACTTGCGTGACTTGTTTGGGCAACCAAAATGATCATGCAAGCCAACAAGCATTCAGTTTTTTGTAAACGACTCAACAACGGTGCATGTCACATTATCATTTCATTCGCCCAAAACAAGTCATGCAAATAGGTAGTAATAGACAGGCAGGCAGACAGACGATTGTATGGTTTGACTAACGATTGTATGGTTTGACAACATACCGACAAAAGATTGGATGGTCTGACCAACAAACAAACATACTGACATATAGAACGAACGACTGGCTGACACACAGACACATGATAGAATGGTCGGACCAACAGATAGGCTGATAACTGCATGTTCAGTTTCAAATTGTATATAGATGTACATATATATAATTATATTATATAGAGAACTACTGGCCTCTTGTTTTAACCACTTAATCAATTTAAAAGACATCATTCACTGTTATAACAAACATGTACTCTATGACCGTATTTCGTTGCATGCTGATTTGTTTTTAGAAACCCTTAATTAATATACGAGTAAAATATATGCACATGTATACGTACCTTGTACATAAAATACTCATAATTCTAGGGTGCAAATATACAATATGCATATGAATTTTCCAAATTGATTACTCAAAATATACTTACATCTTGGCCTGAAGCCATATCTCCAGATCCTATATGTCCTGTATGCTACAAAACAATCGAAAAAACCACTGACTTCACAAAATGGATAGTGAAAATGCAACCTTACACTTGGAAGTGTGGCTCAAAGTCCTTCACTTACCCTGAAATCTGTGGGTAGACCTATCATACTTCTATCAATTTTTGGTCTAGTAGTTCTCTACAAATACACAAAGGTAAACAAAATGAATTATTGGCAATTAGTAAGTCTATTTTCTATAATAAGACAATGAAGTTACAGTGACTTCCTTCAGAAACTTTTGAAGGGAAATACTTACTGGTTGTGGTCTTGACGTTAAACAGCACGGAAAACAGACCAATAACTCACTCATATTGTTGCAAAGGCCGTGTACAACGGCTATGGTAGAAAGATTTATCGATAATTCCTCTAGTTCTGTCGTAAAATCATCGTAAATTGAAGTTTTTATGAAGATTTTTATCGACCATTACTTCCACTAGGGAGGGAGTGGTTGGGATATGAGAGACCGAATTGTATCATGGTCTAGCTGAGCATCACGTGACTGTAAATCACAGGAAGACCAAAAATTACACTTGAAGGTTTTTAATTTGGACGTGTTCATTTGATTTGTTTACATTTATTATTTTTCAGAATAGATTTTAAAATAATAATATAATAACTAAAACAACACTAACAAAAAAAAACATATTAACAACTCTATAAAAATATCATAATATATATATATATAATCACATCCAGGGGGTGGTATCGGATATCAATTAATAGGGGTAAAAATAAGCGATTTGATATCTTTTTACATAATATGAAAAATTGAAATTTAGAGTTTCGACATTTCTTGGTATATTTTAGGGTTTCGGCTAGCTTTTTATGGGGTGTTAAAACTCGTCCCGGCCGCGCCCTTTTAACTTTAATACGATATCTTTTTGTGGCGCATTTTCTCCGAAAAGTGAGCTCTCTGTCATATAACTCCTATAAACAGTTTCTTCTATCATAATTAAATACATTAATACGAAACGCGGGTCACGGAACTTCTCGTTTCACAGCAAAAGTTATTTTTCTTTGAAGAACTGTGCTTTTGTTTAAAAGCCAGCTAGAGTTGAACCAATTCACAGTAGTTCTGGTTGGTCTGACGTCACATTAGGGACTATATTAGCATACTATGGTTTCGCCGAATAAACTAGAAATTATATAAATCGATAGCTGCTTAGTTAGCGCAAAGGGGTTAACCGATTAAAAGACTAGGGGCTGGTAAGCGCGACATGAGATTTTCTGTCGAGATAGGGCGGATGGGGCCGAAATCTTCATCCTAGCTTAACGTAAATCGATTCGATCCTTCAGCTCTAAAGAATGTCTCGGAGGAATCGTCCTCCTTTTTTTGATTTTTGCCATTTGCTTATCATTGTTTATATTCTTGTTTTACTTTCAATATCCGCGTAGTGCAGTCAAAGGTTCGAACGTCAACCAACGTCAAAGGTTCGAACCTAATTAAATTTCTCGTTTTAAAGCGACCACAGGAAGCTTACGTTTAAACATAAAAACTGCAAAATACCCTGGATTCTTTTGATATTTCAGTCATCATTCTTGTATTTATTCTTTATGATATTTTTATTTTATCCCTTGATCCATCCATCCATGTATTCCATAAGGACTGAATAACTGAGAATCTATCTACTCAGCAGTACATGCAGAAAAACACTATATTAATGACACAGTGAAACCAAACTGCTGTGTAATAGTTCTTATTTAGTGACTATTAGTCATTGAACTGAAATTAGAATATAATCTGCCTATTAAAATTTAAAAAAGAACTGAAGTTGGCTATATGCTTGCAAATCTCTAGTATTTGTTATTAATATACACAGTCAAGTTGTAATGAGGTAATGGTTCTCTTCAGTCTCCGGCCTCCATGGGCACAGCCAACTCCTATATATTCCTTCTTTGGACTGTCTTTTTAACGGTTTTAATGACAGTGAGGGACTGAGAACATGACAGTGGTGAATGAGTTGGAGGCTACATTCCATTTGTAATTGATGTTACATGATATGTGATAGTGACCAGCAGTTACATTAATTGCCTGTCTTTACACCAGGGGGGGGGGGGGGGGACTTCCTATTGAAAGAGGGTGGGGATGCTCCCCAAACTTTTTTATAATGGACCCTAAAGGGGACCTGTATTTTCAGATGATGGGCGTGGGAGCGATGAAATTTCACCCCTAAGAAGGACTGGAAATCTTATACCCAAAAAGGGACCACAAAATTCAGCTGGTGGGCATTCTCGTTCATTAACACCCTAAGCGGGACCGAAACCTCAATTTCAACCCCTAAAAGGGACAGCGAGCATCCCTGTCACTTTGACCTCCGAGTCCCCCCCCCCTCCCCGGGTCTTTATTTTACTTTTTGCTATCTTATCCATGCAGTCCATGCGATGGCTGACAGGGAGGTGTCAAGGGCTGTTGTTAGGGTAATCTTGGACAAGGCCGAAGAATAATGATGAAGCATCTTGAACCCCCAAGAAATACTAAAATCACATGACCCTTTACACAAACATTATATTAAATTTACACATTTTAGCAACTCAGAATATTATTTTAATTTCTCAGGTATGTAATAATTAAATACAATACATAGTTTGTACATATGCAATTCAACTATATCTATTTAACACATGAATGCAGAATTGCAGCATGGCTTATATATAGTTTATGGTGCACTTGCTTCAGATGTGGCAGAACCTGTAACAAAAGATTTTCACTTAAGAAATGAAATAAGTCTTTTGTGTTTTCACACACTAATAGCCTGGTACAACAGTCAGGTCTTGGAGGAAACATTCCCCAACCACTCATGATAGCCTGCCAAGCAGGCTACTCATGATTGCAGACTACAGTCTTATAGCAGTCAGATAAGTCCTCCACATTTGAAAAAAACAATTGTTGCTAGATGGGAATGATACAGTAGTTCATCAGGTCTGTATGATAATTGTAAAGCACATTGAGACGAAATGCATTAAATAAACACCACATTCATACATTACATATCATATCACTTAAGACACCGAGTGCTGGTCCAGCTGAGGTTTTAACCCCAGCATTCAGATGCTTTACCAACTGAGCTAACTGGGTTGTGGTAAATATGACCATGAAGGTCATAATTATAATAATTGCTATAGCACCTCACCTTTTCCATCACATGCAACTACTTTAACTTTGTCTGCTTTCACAATTTCTCCCAAATCTCTAAAATCTACATTTGTAAGGACAAATGTCCACACATTGTCACAAAATCTGTATGTGTTCAGATGACCCTAAAACAAGAAAACGTTTTTAAGAACATTTCCTTACACTTATGAAAACAAGCCATTCGAGATAAAAATAAATAAAACATAGATAGATAGATAGGAATTAGAGTGAAGGCAGACGGGACCTCCGGCTTTACATCCTTATCTGAGAAGACGAGGCACTGAAAGAGTAAGTGTCTTGTCCAAGGACACAATGTAATCGCCCGGGCCAGGAATCGAACCCTGGGGCCGGTTGTTCAAAGCTAGATAAACGCTAATCCTAGGTTAACCCTAAAGAAAGCCTATAGAGTTAACCCAGGATTAACACTAAACTGGCTTTGAACAACCGGGCCCAGACCATTAGGCCCGAAATTTGTATGGTCCCCTGACCACTAGACCATTACGCCTCTCTTTCAGAGAATCAATATGGAGCTTGGGAATGAGGATTGGTCTGCTATCAATCTAAATAGTCAATATGAACCTATTGTGCTAGTTTGTGTATGTTTAACTCACCTTAAAGTTGATTTTGTTTTTAACTTTGTTTGATAAGGCATGGTTGATTGCCTTGTCAAACTGAAGTAGTACTTGTAATGCTAATTGAGGGCTTATTTGCTGAGACTGTAAAGTAATTAAGCATTGACTATTGTTAGTAAACGATTGGATTACAAACATAATATTTACATGTATATCAATAAAAATCCTTTTGACATGTGCGTGGGCATATATCATATATTTAGATTTGAGTACAATTATGCCTTTTTATTTTTGCCATTAGTGCACATGTATGCCTCAGATCGTGACAATGACATGTTTGTTTGAAAAACTTGTTGTCGTCAATTGGATAATGACAATATTTGTAGCAAAACTCATACTGTAGAGTAAGAGTTATGAGAGAAGTGTTTAATAGTTGACGTGATGGTTTCTCCAAATTTTGAAAGAGTATAATAAATGAAAATTCATCTTCATGGCTGGAAAGAGAACTTCTCAATTAATAAAATTGCTAAGTTTGAGAAGAAAATTGTATAAAATAGCAAAGATATAGCGCGGTAAAGTCAGCAGATTTTACAGACGTTTGTATGCCAGACGAGAAACCTTGCCTACTGATAGGCAAGGAGTAGACAAGGTTTCTCCTCTGGCATACAAACGTCTGTAAAATGTGCTGACTTTACCGCGCTATATTTTTGCTATTTTAAACGATTTTCTTCTCAAACTTAGCGATTTTACTAATTGTGAAGTTCTCTTTCCAGCCATGCAGATGAATTTTCATTTATTTTACTCTATCAAAATCTGGAAAAACCATCACGTCAACTACATGTATTCAGATACCTTGGACTTTTACATGTATGTTAAGAACAGTCAAAATAATTTCCTTCAATGACTTTTATCTCTTCTTATGGCAAACAAGCATTTCAAATAATTTTTTGGGCTTAGAAAATCATGAAAAAGATGTGGTGAAATATCCTTAACATTTACATTGTACAGCAGCAAGGTAGCATATACATTGTTATTTTCTAGAAAAAATTTAAACCAAAATCAGAAATATCATAATCTGTTGTTCTGTCATAGTACAACAATGTATATTGCTAGAAGGATAAATATATACACATTGATCATTAATGCTTAGTAGGCTGATACTGTATGTATGCCCTTGTAATCTCTCAGTCTACCTCATTTTGTGTGTAGTGTTTTTGTTTTGCGAAGCAAGCACCTAGAACAGATTTGGATAGGCGCTAAATAAATATTATATATATCATTATTATTATTATTATAGACACTTGTTTCAAAATCCTTTGTCGCAGCTAAAGCAACAAGCATAAAGCCAAGACCAAAATTAATTAATACTGGTTTTGTGCTGGTAACGTATAGAAATCAGACCTGTTTAATATCAACAGGCACGCGAAATATTCCCATGTTGTTCTTTATAAAGCAAGTCTGATTTCAACACATAACCAACAAAAAATCAGCAGTCATTTCGGTCTTGGCTTGATGCTAAGATGGGACAACGTTTTCTGAAATAAGTGTGTATTGTTCGATCATCACACATGTATACAAAAACAGTAACTTATGCTTCAAAGAAAACTATGGCCTTGAAAACGTAGTCTCTCTCTTACAATTAATCACATTTTATAATCTTCAAAGTCAAATAGAAAATGTCTATACCTGTATAAGCTCGTCTAGACTTTCTTGAAGGCTATTTCCTAGCGTAGTATTCCGATAAAGTTGATAACTCATTCTCTCTCGCCAAACATCACTTCTCTTTTATAGGTATCTTGTCGGAAGACGAATTGCCTTATATGGTCATAGTGTACTTTACCACAGGTAGCCCAAAACGTGATCATATTTGTCCAACCTTCCATTTTCCCCATAGCAAAGATAACTCTATCCAGCGGTAAAAAAAAATGATTTCTCTGTTATTTCTATCTACAAAATATAAACAAATATTTATCAAATATATTTAATGTCATGTATATATGAATGGCGCATTTTATATCCTCTCTTTCTGGCAAGTCACTTGGGTACCCTGTGTAAAAATACCGCTGGCCATACTAGCTATTCTCCTTGGAGTCAAAAATATGGCGGTCGACAGAGCTTTCATAGTTCTTTTTGTTCTTGCTAGCAGCTGCTTTGTTATTGGTGAAGATGAGTTACAAACCCTAGATGATAGTACATTTGAACGTCTAACTCAAGCAGCCACTGGTGCAACGACGGGAGACTGGCTGGTAGTCTTGTAAGATATCTACAACCTTATGTATTATTCTTCCATACGTAGAAAATACCGGAAAATGGGCCATTCCATTTAAGGTAGTACCGGATACTTGCTACTGCGCATCCATTTCGCGCATCTCGTTTTCCATCATTTATTTGCGTTTTTTTGAAAATTTATCTAAATAATATTTTAATTTGTATCCTTATCTATAACTTAAGAAAGTATTATGTCATTTCATGCAACTTTGGAGGTAAAATGGGACATTTTTCGAAACATGCTCAGATTTTCACTACCTGACAAGGTCGCTGTTTTGTCTCAAAACAACAAATTTACAACTTTGTAAAAATGAATAGATAAAATATGATTTTGACGTCTTTAGTCGTAAAACTAATACAAAATAGGTTTTAGGGTTTCTGGAGATGACAAGGATAATTTGACAAGTTTCAAGCAGATGTTTAAAGTACTAGAACCCAGTCCCGCGCGGACCGTTGCCGTGTATTTTTTACAATAAAATGGATTCGGTCGCTTATAACTCGCCTATTAGTACGGGGACCCCCATTTTTTTTCTTTTTATTCAAGACTGCATTTACTACTCTTACGATTTAGAATAATAAATAAAATATTCATTGATTGGATTTTCTGAAATTTTACAAATGGTACAACTCTATACACATGTAGTGTGTGTAATTGGCGTATAATTGTGCTTCTATGGCTCACTTATACCCATATTTGGAAATGATTCAATAATTTTTATGACAGGAAATATGTTAGATAACCCTTAGATCTATCGTTTGATATAATATTATGCTTTTCCTAGCAGAATACGTTCGCATTCTCTTGACTGCTTTGAATAGGTACTTTTGAGCAAATCACCACAAATTATTGCAAAAACCTACTTTTACTATATCTTATAACTCTATAACCAATATGGTGACCCCAATTTTTTTCCACGTTTTTTGACTTGCCTAACAATGATCTATAAATGACAGGATTTATAAAAAAATTCATTGAAGAAATCCAAGTATCCGATACTACCTTAATATCCAAAGCTTACCCTATTGATGATTTTTTCCGCAATACCCCCTTTGGAATTTGTCTATTTTCATTGTTTCTCGGTTCTACATGCATGGATTGGGCCATTCCATTTTATATCCACCCCCACCCATCCCTATTGATGTTTTTTTTGATCAGAAATTCACCCCCTTAGAAATTGATCCATGGAACCCCTAAGAAATTTCAAATATCAAAGTATTCCAACGCATCTAACCATATATAAGAAAAAATAACTTTTTACAATCAGAATTTTCCATTAGACCCTTAGACTGATAACGATGAAATCACAAACCTTCAGAAATACATGTATGGTCACTTTGTCGTTCAGGCCTCTAATCATTGCCCCCCTTTCAGAAATAACCATCAATAGGGGGATGTGGATATTAAATGAATTGCCCATTATGCTAAAATTTACCTCATAACCACTCGGATATTGCTAAAGCTTTAGCTACCCTCCTCCTCCCCCCCCCCCCCCCCCAACTTCCCCTTGGATATCCCTATCCTTCCTATCTCATCAAAAATCAATGTGATCATCATGTAAGCAGAGTTGTGTGCTAGAATATTTAATCAAGAAGTTGGTGTGGAGTGTCTGAGTTACCATATAAGCCTGGCAATGGGTATGAAATTTAGCAACAACCCCCTGTATCTTGGTATAAACACAGTTAATTTATCTATTTTATTCTTTAATCTCCATTTCAATAGTTTCGATTATTATTCCATGTTCCTCTGGGTAATAAGTTTCTTCTTCTTCTTGTAATCCACTTGTAATTCAGTTGTAAGACTGCGATAAGTGCTAATAAACTTCTTCTTCTTCTTCTTCTTCTTCTTCTTCTTCTTCTTCTTCTTCTTCTTCTTCTTATTATTATTATTATTATTTGTTGTTCATACAGCTGCAAAGAAAAAGCACCTGGTTTCAGGAAATTGGAAAATCTTTTTATTAAGTTGAATACAAAGTAAGTTAATTTAATAAATTAATAAAATTTAATAAAGGCCTGCATGGGTATCCACAAATAATAAGGGATTGTCACCCTAGACAACAGACTGTTCTCAGAGGCATTCCTTAGCCACACTCATTATTGTGCAATATAGTGCAGTTTGATAAGTCATATTTGATAAGTCATATTTCTAATATAAAACTGACATGTACTACTTTTATCATTTCTGGTGATCCCAACTTGTGGGACCCATGGTTTACCTTTTGGATTGGTGCCTTAAATTCAAAATATTTATGATAAAAATTATTGCCTAAATGTTATAGAGTAAAATAAACAATTGTATCTACTCAGATTTTAAACCTTTTAACATCTACAAACTTCTATTTTGCCCAAGATACGTGTATATCCTGGCTTGTAAAAATATATATCTGTTATTTTGATTTCATAGATATAAACAAAAGCTGAATGTAGCAAAAGTACTTTCATCAAGCAAATGTAAGTTAAACAGTTTTGTGTTGCTTGACCTTGATATGATAATAATGGTGATGATGATGATGACGATGGTGGTTGTGGTGGTGGTGGTGGTGGCAATGAAGATGATTGGGGGATGCCCATCACGGATCACAGGCCATTTTTTCATAATTTCACAGATCACAAAGTTTAAGCCACTTTAAGCCTTTTCACAAATCTGACAGATATTCAAACAATAAGTCAGAATATTAATACTAACACATCTCATATTACAAAACCATTATTTCATGTAGTGCTGATTCTGTAATCACGAATTACAGTGAAAATCTGTAAATCACGGGTCACAGGTGAGGATGGTTTCATGGATCACAACTGGGATTTTTTGCTTTAGCCTCTTCCCCCTCCCCCTGTGATAACTGTGGTGGTTGGTAAGGGCAATGAATTTTATTTGTTAAAATGTCATTGACGTAACCATGGATTTCTTGGTGATTTGTTTCATGAGAATGCTTTGAAAGTTAATTTCTATTAATGTTTTTGTTGGTTTTAGTGACAGTTAAAAGATTTGAAGTGACTAGATGGCCTTCTGTTATACTGTAAGTATGCCTACACATCATTCACAATACCTCAGAAAAAAAAAACATAAATTATTCCTAAACATATTATTATTGCCTATATGAGATGACAGACTTGTAGATACTATAACATGTTATTTTTCCTAACAGATTTCATCATGGCCACCAGTATTATTACACAGACAGTTCATTTCAGGAGGCATCTATATCAAAGTTCATTGAGAAGTTCCAAAAGTTTCCAAACAGAAAAGTAGCAGAGCCAATAACAATGTTGTACGTGTTAGAACATGTTGACATTCTTTCACATTTCAATAGACAATGTGTGTGAGAAATTTACAGAGCATTTTGGAAGTTGTAGTCTAGCAAAATTCAAAAACACAACTGTCAAAGGACCTTTTATTTAGCACTGCACGAAACTCAAATGCTGTTGTTTAGGCTGATTTCATGAAACAGAGAATATTACAAAGACTCAGTTTGCCATCATGTTTGAAAATGTTCTTGAAAATTGCACTTGTACACATTGCTTATTGTTGTGGTCAAAATTGCTGAAATTGTGTTATCGCCTGACAGACTAATCTAGTTGTACATACCACTGGAGTGAAGGCACTAAAAGCTGATAAATAGATCTTAGACTAAAACATTAGTAGACATGAACTAAATTGTCTTCTTTTGTGTCTTTTGGTCTATTTGCACTTAAACTTATTGAATATATATTTATTTTTATAGTGATGTCATGATTCAAGACATGATGGACGACACCAAGGTACTTATTAATCATAATTATTAATAACTGGTTTAGATTTTTAAATATTTTGTATTCACCATCCTGACAAGATGTCCCTACAGCAGGCGCGTAACATGGTATATGGGATCAGGGATCAGCGTTATTTTGGGATCAGGAATCAGGATTTTTGCTTTGGGATTGGGATCATGAGAAAATATCCGAATGAGGGATCAAAACGGGGATCAAGGATCAAAAGTTTGGGGAAAAATTGGGCTCAGGGATCAAAAATTCCAAAATGATCCGGGATCAATATGTTTAAAATATACCATGTTACGAGCATGCTACAGGGATTGCCTCTTCAAATGAACTATCAAATGTTTTTTGTTTCATATCTGTGTTTGCTTTTTGTTAGTGAGTAATAAATATGGTAATAAATATTTGCTTTAAAATTCTCCAATAATTATTAATAGTTTGAGAAGCCACATCAAGCACTTGGTTGTGTTTCCTCCTCTATCCAAACACTTTGAAGTTGGTAAAAAAAACCTCAATGTTTTTAACTAGCTTCTTCGTGTTTGGATATTGGAAGAAACACTCTTTTTCTTGCTTCATCTTTTATTTCTTTTTACTCCGACGAAGGGCTAAAGCTCGAAACGTCAGTAAAGTTAAGTCAACATTTTTTACGGTGTTACAAATTTCATTATATTACCTATCATTTATATCAAACACCGACGCAGCCTATACTAGTTTACTCGCTAGTTTCCATTTATTATTTCTATTATTGAGTCATTGCTGAAATTGTGTGGGTTGTCAGCCTTGATTAAGTAAGATAATAATGATTTGTTTTCTTGTTCATAGCACATCATTCATTTGAGAAAGAATGCTGCTATCGTTATATTTTGCTCTGGAATATTATTTGGTTGTATCCTCATGCAAGTCTTGAAGGGCATTAGTCAGCTCTTTCAAGAAACAGATGAAGAAAACAGTAAAGCAAAGGGGGAAAATACCAAAAATAAAAAAGATGATTAAGAATAGAAAAACTTGCTGTTTAATAATGTAGTCTTTATTGAATTAAGGGACGGACCATTTGATATTTGATGGGGGGGAGGGGGGGGGGGATGTTTTGTCGGTGCCCAATATTTTTTTTTGGGACACAGATGTTGCAAGATATTTTTTGGGTAGTACTCAATACTTTTTGTTCGTGCAACAAAGGCTGCTCGATATTTTTTTTCGAGTTTAAAAGCTTGCTCGATATTTTTTTTTTGGATTCAGCCCCCCTCCCCATCAAATATCAAATGGTCCGTCCATTAGGTGAGCTGGCATCAGGAAGATCTCTTGGGAGTTAATGTGACGGGCTGTTTGAAATTTAGAAGTGTATAACTGTTAATACTTTTCCAAGATGGGCTTCCTTTGGTGTTAAAATACTCTAGTTTCATAACACCCTGAAACTGGAGTATTATAGACCTTTAGATTTGAGGACAAGTACAAGTTTTCTATTTTGCTGTGGGTGCCCATGGGTTAGAACGTGACAATATCTTTCTTGTTGACGACAACGAGTTTTGTGGCAAAACTCGTACTGTAGAGAACAAGTTTTGATTTAGATGTTTCATCCAGATATCTTGGACTTTTATGTCAAAAACACTCAAAACAATTTTATTCAATGACCTTTCTTTCATTATCTTTATCTCAATCAGGCATTTGTGGTTTTGTGGTGAAAAGTCCTATTACTGTTTTTAATCCAAATTTTGAATTTGCGCAAGCACGTCTACGACAAGAAGGTAGCACAAGCAGAAAACTTGTACTCATACTCGCCATCGTCCTCAAATCTAAAGGTCTCTATTATCTAGTAGGTAAAACAGGAAGCTCACTGGGGAAAGTATTAAACATATTGTGATCTATTAATCTTTTATTAATTTTTCTAGCAATTATCATAAAATATGTATTAGAGTGCCCGCAATAAATAAAATGGTATATCTGTGAAAGATTTATTAGTAATTAAAATAATGCAATTTTATTGCAATTCTTTTGTTTTCTATTGTTTAAATTACAAGCATATTGTACTATTTGGTAATTGGTATTTTACTCATAGAGCTGTTTTCATTAACCTGTGAAACACTTTAGTCTTCAATGCATTTTATATTCATTAGGCCTGTTATTGGTCCAAATCTCGCCTAACCCCGCAAGCAAAAAAATCCTAAAATGTCTAATCTCGCCTGATCCCGCCTAACCTCGCAAGGTTGAAAATCCCAAAATGTCCTAATCTCGCTTAATCCTGCCTAACCTTATCTTGCTGCGAGACTAGGCGGGTATTGGGCCCATAACAGGCCTTTCATTGGTGTTCTTTTGTTATTATGTTTGCACTCGATAATACACCTTATTCCAAAATGGCGACCTTTTGTTCCATTGGCCCTTGATGCCTCACTTTCATGAAATTATTCTTTTGTCTTTGAGCATGAGTGAATTTAAAAGAAAAGAATAATTCCATGAGAACGAGACATCAAGGGCCAGTCAGCCATTTTGGAATAAGGTGTATTATACATAGTTTATGCATACTATTATAATACTACAATCTGTGATATTAATTATAATAACATAATTAAAACTACTAATGTTAACTTTAATAGAAGATTACAACTAATTGACTGACAATTTCCTAAAGTCACTTTGATTGCAATATTTTATTAAAAAGGTATTGAAATAAAAATGTGTAACTATTAGATGAAAAAAGGCAAAAATAATCCGAACACAGTTCCTAAATAAAGAACCATATGGCTTTTAGGAGCAGAACCAGTAGTGCCGGTGGTTGTAGGTGTAGTTGTAGGTGTCGTAGTTGTAGGTGTCGTAGTTGTAGGTGTCGTAGTTGTAGGTGTCGTAGTTGTAGGTGTCGTAGTTGTAGGTGTCGTAGTTGTAGGTGTAGTTATGACATCACTGTTACACAGATCAGTATTACAGCATCTGGCTTGGCAGTTTCTTTTCCCTAAAAAGTCTTCCTGTGTCTTACAATAACCTGGCTTACACACTTCTTCTGTAACACAATCACGTGTAAATTCATACAAACTACCATTGATTGAGTAGGTGTTACAATATGTTGCATCGCTGGTGCAGTTCTTTACTGAACCCACACAGGTAACATTTGGATGGGGGCCACTTGTGAAACAGGAATAGCATTTCAATGCGTTACCTACAAAACATGAAAAATTGATATGTAAAGCAACAGAACATATTTTATTTATTGTCTTTTTGATCACTTACACTAACGATAATGTCTACTATGAGGGTCCTGAAGGGGGGGGGGGGGGGGAGGTTGGTTGGGGGGGGGGGGGGGGGTTGTTTTGGGGGGAGTCCAAACCCCATTTTCCAGTTCATATTTGGACCAAATCCCAGTAAAAAATCACATAATCCCATTAGTTTTGCTCAAGTTTTCAATCCCATTTTCTATTCTTTTATTTGTAAGTCCCAGTCAACCTCGTTCCCAGGGCCCTCTCCCTCCCCTTTTGGGTGGGGCCCAAAAGCGAAGGGAGAGGGCACTGGGAACGAGTTTGAGTTCCAGTACATCTAGCCTGCGTAGCAAGCGTTTCTTTTGGGGGGAAGGAGAAAGTTGGTTTTTGGCTGTTTTGGGATAGCTGTGTTGCCGATATGGCCGCGCGAAACCTAAGACGATTGATTTTTAAGCTTGATTTTTATTAAATACTATCCATTTCACAACCATTTTCTCCCCTCCCCCACCCCTGAACAATGTTGATATTCCTAAGAAAGAAAAACCTTCAGGGAACACAACATTGCATTGAGGGAGGGGGTATCGAAATACCATCGTTAGAGTGATATGATTTAGCAACGAAAATGCAAAAAAATGCTAAAGTTTTCAAACAGTGTCAACATTTATGTCCAAGATTGTAGTTCCTCCCTCGAATAATATTCGAGTAAATATGGTACGTATTTATCAGTTTAGTAAAATCCAGTCATCGAGAGTGGTCATGCATGCCAGGGTTTGTTACGCCATTGTAATGGTTCTTTTACATCCCAAAGTGCAATTAAGTGAGCATAGTGCGGAGATTCGAGACAGGCTCTTGTCTAGGACTCAGGAGAACTCCAACAATTTGCACAGAAATTACGAAGTCAGCTAATACATTGCCCCTAATTATAAAGACTGCGTTTGTGCCGCCGTGACATGAGCCCCTTCCCTCTAGGCAACCAGGAAGCTACTGTACGTTGCAATATGCAACAACACCAAAGACAAACTTATCATAAAATTCATTTAGTTCAACCTAGTAAATTATTCAATTTTGTTTTACTCACCAGGATTAATCAAGCACATACAAAATACAACCAGAAGACCAATTAAATATAGTGATTATAGTTTGAGAAGCCATCACTGAAATGTCTGTACCCTTTGCAAATCAAAAATCAATGTTACTATCTTTAGACATTGTTTGAAGTCAATTCGGTCAAACCATCAAATTTCTTTGTGATTCTCATGGTACTTAATTGATAAAATAGCCCCGCCCCTGAAAATAATTGGCACCGGCCGCTTTCCTTTATTGTTTAATTCTATGTGATAAAGGGTTAGATCATAACTATATTTCGTTTTATTTTTAAAAATGAAGAGGCCATCGCATACATGACTGCACATCATTTTATGTAGTATTTTAGATATTTTAAAAAACAGGAGTAATATAAATTTGTTCATGAATGACTGCAACACAGCGTTCAAACGACTACGCATGCGCGAAAAAAACAAGTAAAATGATCCATGTAGATGAGGCATGATCGTCCGGGGTGGTGTAGTCTTGAGAAAGACTGATGGTGTTGATGTCTGACGTTTCGACAACCTGAGCGGAAGTCAGACTTCCGCTCAGGTTGTCGAAACGTCAGACATCAACACCATCAGTCTTTCTCAAGACTACACCACCCCGGACGATCATGCCTCATCTACATCGATTACACCTGGGATCAGACCATTCACTCTTAAAATGATCCAGCCACAACCTCGTTCCCAGGCTTAATTAGGATTTCGATGGATGAAATATGAAGGATTTTGTTTTTCCATCATGTGTCACGTATTCTCGATTTTGCTCGGTGTTAGTGGACATTCGCTCTTAAGGACGGGGCCTACTAGCTATTGCACTGCGCAGTCTACTGCGCATCTTGAGGTTAGATCATGCCTGCAATAAATCCAGCGATATTGCGGCGAGCGTCGTATTAAAAAGGAGCGAAAAGCAGTACAAAAAAAAGTAATTACGTATCGAAACATTTTGAAATTATAAGTGGAATATTAAGCTTTATTTTTTTCCAAAAACAATGACAGAATGCGATAACCGACTGAGAGAAAATTTAAAGCTACGTGGCGAGCATTGGTTGTTTTTGCAAACATTTTGAAAAGCAAAAGTTGAGAAAAGCAAATCAACATTGCAACAACTCACGAGAGAATACACGAGAATACACAAAAGGTTGTGAGAATACACAAAGTTTTTTTTAATTTTCTAAAGAATATAAAGCTCGTTCGCATACCTCAATAATAGTTGAAAAATATACTTGCAATTTTTATCTTTCCTTGAAAACAACACGGCGAATTGAGCTATCTTTTGATGAGATAATATATCGTTGCTTTTCAGTCACTTTTAAAATGCTATAAATTCACGAGAAGTTTATCTACAAAGTTTACAACGTTTTTGAAGTAAGGAAGTGTTCTTGTCTTTCTATTTCTGCATAAAAAAGGTTAAACAATCTTGAAAAAGGTCGATTTGCTTGATTCAAAGTCCTATCAGCGATCCTAGTGCTTTTATCTTTCATCTTCTTCATAAAGTCCGACACAGACAAATTAATTCCTTCATCAGTTGACGGTGACTACAATTAAATTTCTTATTTATTATTATTTATCGAAAAATAAGCTTTAGTAGGCGTCCACAAACGTCCACAAGGCCGACGAATTACAACTCGTTTCAACATCTATCGTGGTTCACTTCCAGGTTGTTTGTGTCAGCTAAAATCCTTTGTAAAACTTGTTTTTTGTTTCTTGACTTTCTTTGATGTTGAGATATAAACAAAAACTTTTGTCTTTAAACGATCTTTGATTTGAAATGATGAAGAAATTAAAGCTCCAGTAATTTTAATATTTTGGCATTAAAATTTCAAACCGGTTTCTGACAACCCGCTCTTTTTCAGCCTTAAAGCTACTGGGAAGCCAGGCCATTTGAAAGCAACGCGCGTCGTAAAATATCAAAAACATTAATAGAGAGAGAATAAAATAAATAAATAAGTTATTTACCGGCTAGAGGTCGGTCTGTATAGTGAAAAACTGAGACCTCTCAGTTTCTCACTATACGGACCTCCCAGCCGGTAAATAAAATATTTAATTTTCCGCTACAAGAATTTATGTAATAAATGTAATCGAGACAAGTTCGGTAAAAAGGAAAAGGGATGAAAAACTGGCCGCTTTCGTGCAGTCATAATAAGACGAATAAAAACAACATAAAAAGACGCGACGCAAGCCATGTTTATAAAAACAATCCCACAATGCACTTATGATGACGAATTTCTTTACTTAGTAGGGAGGGGACCGGAAAGAAATTGTCTTCGGCGGCAAAGTTTACCACGCGATGACTTTTTAAATTACCCGGTAACCCCAACTTTTTTACAACTTCAATTATTAAGAACATGTTAAACAATCGTTTTGATGTAAAATTTCGAAAAAATAACTGATTTTCGAATGGAAAATCGACAAAATTTCGAATTTTCTGAACTTCGTAAAATACAAGTCGCGATGCTAAAAAAAACATATTTCACTACTAAATTTTGAAAATACGTTACAAAATATATATTCCTATTAGAAAATTACTTGTTGATTCTTTACCGCTATCAAAGAGATGTTTCAATGAAAATCCTTTGAAAAACATTTTTATTTGTTAATGCCGGTAAAATCGTGACGTCAGCCATATTTAAGACTCATTATTTCTCTTAACTGCCCGGTGACCCCACCTTTTTTAGCCAGATTTGGAGAACCATCTAAAGGGTTAAAACAACTCACATAGTTGTTTGAACAATACATTACTTTTTAATTAGTAGGCCCCGTCCTTAAGCTGATTAGGAGGAACTCGCTAATTAATCGCCTTAGCAACCATGTTGTTCTATAGAGAATGCTTCCTTGCTGTTCCGCAAAACAAATGTATATATATATATATCAGTATATAAAACAAGATCAAACTTAAAACCGCAAGACTTAATAACCATAAACAAAGCTACTAACAATCGACTTATTCCTACTAACAGTTTTAAATGCTGAAAACATGAGACACAAGACAAAAAAAATAATTGTGCTATCGATATGTGGATTTGCGGTATTCTGTATGTTAATGGTTAAAATGACACACCACACCGAACAAATCAGTGATAGCAACACCAGGAGTACGGTTGGACAGGACAAACCAACAACAAGAGAACAGAAAAGATTTATTTATCTGGTCCAGACCAAACAATGCCTGCCAGCACGGTTACTACAAGACGATCATCTAGGCTCACCGAATAACTGCCAATGTGATGTGATTGTGTTTAGCTATAAACAAGAGTGTAGGAACGCCACGTTTAACCACATCGAGTACCTCCATAGCAAGAACACGACTTCATGGAGTGAAGGGCGAAATATTCTCTATCGATGTTCACAGGCCAGAAATCTTCCATATTTCTATTATATATTCTTGGACGATGATATCGAGTTGAGTTTTCACCGCGAATACACACCCACGGACATGAAATCACTGGCACCTTTACTTGCATTTGAACAGTTCCTACTTAACCACGAACCAGCCATAGGTGTCTCTAACTACAATGTTCATGATAATGCAGACTACATTATCAGAACAATTAGAGCTATCTGCCATGATCATTACATCACCAACAAACCCCAACATATTCCTATTGTACATTTTGACGCAAGCTTTAACGCCATTCATCGTGATGCTATCACATACCTCCTACCCTATTCGACTAAATATGATGACATCTGCTGGTGGCATAGTCAAAGGGCTATTATTGCTGCAGCAGAGTTGTTCTTTAGAGGACATACTATCATGTTTACGCCTTTACTGACCGTTAATCCATCCCACGGCGAATACCCAAGAAATGATCAAGACGCCAACACTATATGGTCATCGATTGTCCGGTCACTGGTGGTTGACGTACCACAACAACATCAAAAACAACCTTGGATAGATGAATTTATAGCCAATCCTACACAATACTTGCATGAAAGATCACAAGCATTATGCATGCAACTCGAATCGCATCATCCCATTCGCCCATTTTCTCATTTTAAAAGCAACGGAGTTTGAAACAATCGCTTCGATACATGAAGGAGCAAGGATGGCACAGTTGGCTAGTTTTTCGGTGCGCCGGAGAGGGAGCACTGATGGAGAGAGGGAAGTAAAATGAGCGCTCCGTCGGCTCTCTGGAAGACTAGGCTTCAGGGGACTTCCGACGTAAAATACTGTTCTTTACTTTACTATTTTATTTTACATGGTGAGGAACTCAGCTCTTGCACTTTATCGATAAAATAAACCCTAAAATTAATTTGTTGACGTTTTATTTATCTGTTCTGAAAAGTATTCTATTTTACAATACTCTAACTTGCACTCATTGTTCATTAAGCGTATCAGAAATACTGTATGGAATCTTGAACCATATATATATATATGTGATATTGTAGGTGAGAAGTACTAGTAACAAAATCCTAATAGGCTTTTCCGATTTACCGACACAAAGGCAGATTTGGCACTAATAGTGCCAGATGATAGTACCAGTGTTAATTTGTCATTATTTCTGCACTGATTGTTCTTATTTATTTTTTTTACTACTGATGTAGTATTTTGAACACATGCAACTCCTAGAAATTCATACGGTTAACACGTATGCTATAATTAGTATCTGGTACTATTAGTTCCAAAGTCACTAAATCGGAAAATCCTATTTCAAGCAGTATAAATTTATAAACACCACCTTTCACACCTATATTTCCTTCACATATTATAATCTAATTTTTCCTTCAGTGCATAATTTAAAGTGTAACACATTGCAAATCGCACAATTCAAAGAAATGTCGCTTTTGATTGGCTTAATTCATCATATCATGTTAGTCACTAATTTTTGATAATTTTTGATAGATTTAAAACAGTTTAAATTGCAATTCTTCAAAAATTATCAAAACTCTGTAAAAAAAAAAAATAACCAAAAAACTGACTTCCTTTTGGGTGAAATTCTTTGAATTTTCTGCTTGATTGAGAGCGTGCACTTGCTGACGAAATCAACACACCTTTTATGGCACCAAGCTGGCTCAGCCCAAACATTGATTTTCACCATTAGAACGATTAGAACGGATAGAATACTGGCTGGGCTGTTGAGGAAATAGAGACAGGAAGCCCAAACACTAGCCTCCTTCGCAGGCATCTCTTAATTTATCGGGCTTCCTGTGGTGAGGAGAAGAAAAAAAAGGACGGGGATGGGGGAGAGGCAAAGAGAAAGGTATATTATAATTATTTTATTTCTAAAATAAATTTTCATATAGAATAGTTGGGCTGCCTGTAGATAATTTAGCCGTTCAACGGTCGATCCGATACCACAGGAAGCCCGCACAATCAAAATCGCCCACATCACCCGATCAACAGAAACAGCCTGTTCTCGTTCGTGATTGGATAAGTTGTTTATTAATCTTCCAACAACTGTTGTGGAGGGCTTGACAGGTGATACCATATGTGGGCTTTTATCACACGGTGGCCACCAACCTCGTTCCCAGGGCCCTCTCCATTCGCTTTTGGGTGGGGTGGCCACATTCCAATTAGAGCGAAAACATTTCTTTGGAACGTTCTGAAACGCATGGAAGCGAGGGCAAGGGGTTCAAAACCTATTGTTTCAACAGCGGCCCTTGATAAAAACGAATGGCATATAGTCTCCCGATAAAATTTTAAAATAATAAGACAACAACAAAACAAATAAAAATAAATCAATGAATATCTAAGATGTCTGTGCCCTGCAGTTGAAGCTGCGGAATATTGTCACCCAAGAACAGGTTGTTAGAAGTCATAAAGGAGGACAAAAATGTATTTAATATTTTCGTTTGGGGTGGCCTCTGTTGAAGTTGTTCCACTATAAAAATTGTCATTGACTGAAAAACACAAAAAGCTGATTGACTTTTCAATGCTTTTATTTCCAATACTACAATTAAGTACAATCTACTACAATCGATTCTATATTAAGTATTACTTCTCAACACTACTTTCTCCAAAGAAGTAATTTACACAAGCGTACTTTATGTTAGAACAGTGGCAATCATTTGATTAGTCATGACACATAGTAGTTTAGTTTAGTTTAGTTTAATATTGGTTGGATGTTTTGTTCGTTTTCCGGTCTTTGGTTGTGTCTTGGCCATGCATGTTGTTTTGTTGTCTCTAACCGTGATGGATGAAGCATCTCCACCAACAAAAACGTAGCCTTCCCCAACGCCAGCAATGTCTGAAGCAGCGACGCCGAGGATCTAGATATGTAAAAAAAACTATTACATTATTGGCAATCACTTTTTGTAATGATGGTGATGAGAATCATGAATATCAATCATATGAAGATGAGGATCATACTATGCAATTACATCCTATAAGCGACAGAGCTCAGTTAGCAAACTGTCAATAGTCCATTACATCGGTACTACTTGTATGACTTGTATCGTACTTCACGTGTGATTGGGAGAGGGGGTCGTTTATAAGACACGGGGCGTTTGTTAGAGAGGGGCGTTTAATTCCAAATTGCTAAACTATGGGGGGCGTTAATTAGATAGGAGCCGTTTTTCTGATAGTGGGCGTTCATTAGAGCATTTACGGTATTCAATACTTTGTGTAACATAAACTTTTCCAACATACCGTTTTTGTCCACAGCGTCTGCACTCTCAGCAACTTCATTCTCATTGTCGTCTGTTAATTCAACAACAACAAAAAATGGTTAGAAGTTGTAAAGTTGTCTTCTTAGCTAGTCATTTTCTGAAGATGCATGCATGATATATATTACAACAAGAATGAAAAAAAATTTCTTCTAAGAGAGAACTATATTGCAAAAAAGGGTGGACGTTTCTTATAGTAGGAAGGGACGCGCACTAGCTCTCGGTATTAAATCTGCTAAATAGCTCTCGGTATTAAATCTACTCAGCTCGGCCGGAAAACGATAAAAGAAAACACTGAGAACAGTTTTTTTGTTACCTTCTTCATCAGATTCGTCTCGGGGTTCGTCTTCAGTCTGTTCATCAAAGGTATCACCAAGTTTTGTTTCATCTGATACTTTCTGCACTGGAACAGCGGCAGCTAGAGCCAACAGTCCAAAAAGGCACAGCAGCATAAGCTTGTAAGACATCTTGGTAGAGGTGTGTCACTCTTGTCAAAGTCTACAACTCCAATGAAGTTTCTCAACAAACTATGTCGTATTTATGCGTCCTGGTGATGCGATTCATTGTACACATATTTTGACATTATTGACCTTATTTGTAATAATCCTGGTACTAATGTAATAATAGTGAAATAACACTTTTGAAAATCACTGAAGAAGAATAATCACTAGTTAATTACTGGACCAATTACCTTTAACAAATGAGATATGTTACTGTAGTGTTACCACTTATAGTCAAGTGTTGTGAACAAAGTAAATGCGGAAACGGCGATGCTCTGAAACTGGTATCGTTTGTACTGTCTGGCTAACGATTCGGACTTCAGTTAGTCTTACTTGTGATTCTTAACTCCAACGAAAGATTATAGATCATTATAGTTCCTAACGAATTAAAAAAGCATTAATTTTTACATTACGTGTTAGAGCTATAACACTTTATCCATGAAATAAAATCAAAAGTGCTACGTAGTACTGTGTAATAGTTATTATGTGCAAATAGCTTATATCCGTGAAACATTAGTAAAATATATATTCTAAATAGTACAATGTTTTCTAATTCTATTGTTTTCCATTGTTTAATGTAGCACTATTTTGTATTATGTACTTTTGTATTTCACGGATATACTGTTTGCACTATATCAAAGACAAGTAAAGTTGTAATGAAGTATTTCTTCCTTTTGTATTTCGCCCATCCTCGATCGGGAACCCAGGGGTAATCTTCTGTCGCTCGTTTCTGGAAGCGAGGAACGATCGACAGAAGATTACCCCTGGGTTCCCGAGGATGTATTTCGACATGAATTTCTGATTGATTGATACTGATTTAAAAGTCACTAAATCTATGAGTTAGAAACTTTTTCCAGAGTTATATTTTATAGTTTTAGTTGTTTTGCACTATAGTATAACAGCATTCTGCGTCCTGTTTTTGTCAAACTTCCCTGCATGCTTGGATAGAGATTCAGAGAGTCTGACTAAGACCAAAGGCGTCACCATTGACAAAAAATAACAGCCCATAATAGGCAAAATGTGATTTATAATGGTGTATTTTAAAACGTCGAAAAAATAACAGAACGCGGAAGTGATTAATCCAAATCATCGATTACATTAATTCTATTTCTATTTTTACAAGGAAATCTAGAATGAAGTAACGTTTCAAATCCAAATCCATTGCAAGTGAAATTTCAAATACCGAGTCGTTTTTCACAACTAGCTGTTGGAATATCTTAGTTCGCAGAAGACGAAAACCACAGTAACCTGGTAACATGCAGTGTGGCAACACTTTTGCGCTTCGCGCTGTAAACAGGTCCGTAATATAGAACGTAAAAAAAATTAGACAATTAAATAAAATCTATGAATTTATACTCTTATTGAGTGACTATTAACCACAACAAAAGACAAGACAAGTTGTAATGAGGTATTATTATAGTTAATTTTAGTATTGTAAATTTACGCAATTCAGTGTACACTTCCATGTAAATATTGTAATAAAATTCTATTCTATTCTATTCTATTCTATTCTATTCTATTCTATTCTATTCTATTCTATTCTATTCTATTCTATTCTATTCTATTCTATTCTATTCTATTCTATTCTATTCTATTCTATTCTATTCTATTCTATTCTATTCTATTCTATTCTATTCTATTCTATTCTATTCTATTCTATTCTATTCTATTCTATTCTATTCTATTCTATTCTATTCTATTCTATTCTATTCTATTCTATTCTATTCTATTCTATTCTATTCTATTCTATTCTATTCTATTCTATTCTATTCTATTCTATTCTATTCTATTCTATTCTATTCTATTCTATTCTATTCTATTCTATTCTATTCTATTCTATTCTATTCTATTCTATTCTATTCTATTCTATTCTATTCTATTCTATTCTATTCTATTCTATTCTATTCTATTCTATTCTATTCTATTCTATTCTATTCTATTGCTTTCTCTGTATTTGATGTTTCTGGTTGAGTGATAATAACTGAATAACTACTAAAACATTTTATGTAATAACAATTTACGGTAGTTTCAATGATTCACTCTAAAACTGAGATAACATTGTACTCGATACTCCAAAAATCTTAGCTTTTCAAATAAACAATCAGTCCAGCTTAAAACTCAGTCGACAACGCCCATCAAGTAAAATATTTTAAACGTAACTTCAATTCAATTCATTTTTATTTAGTACCTGGAGTTATAATATATGTACATATGTATATATATAGATTTTACAGAATTAGGTACCACATATAATAACCATAAGGTCTAACCTAGCTAGCTAGATAGCAAACGCAAAGGACATGATTTGTTTAGGGGGGAGGAGAGGGCAAATTTTAACCCCTAAGAGATACCACAAAAATAATGAGTTTTCGCAGACATGCACGTATTGCGTTATGATGCAATGGGCTATAGTTCCTTTTTCAACACCCTAAAATATACCAGAAAGTGCTGATTTGCTTAAACTAAAATTTAAGACCCTAAAAGATACCAAATCGCTGGTTTTTACCCCTAAGAGATATAACGAGCATACCCGATACCGTTATCCCGAGCACACTACATCACATATTATTGTTAAAAGCCGTACTAAAATGCAATTCTAAAAAAACTATGGGACCTATATACTAAATCTAAATACTGCCAATGTCTTAGTTAAAAAGCTGACTCATTTTAGTTATAAAAGAATTGCTGTAGCGATTTGTTTTTATCTTAGGTAGGTTAAACGTTAGGCTTAATAATATGTCTTAAGTTGTACACACTCAAGTATATTAAGACTTGGGTATTATGCTACATTTTAAGTTTCTTTAATAACACCGTGGGCTTTCAAGATATCATTTTCATTCGTTTAGGGGAGTTGTGGATCTGGGTTTGTAACAATTTGAAGTGCACGAAAATACATTTTTATGGTCACGTGACTTTAAGGCACTAAAAACGGTTATTTGAAAATGGGGGGGGGGGGGGGGGGGGTGCACATCCTTTATCTATCGAACTGCAAAGCACATTATATTTTTAGGTATTTAGAGCAGGTTTATGGGTTAGATTTTTCTCGATGTTTATCTATTTTAAAAAATAAAAAATTTAAGAAAAACTAATATGCAAATTAGGTCACGTGACCTCTTTACTTAAATAGCTCCTTCTGTAAAGTGATTTTATCTTCGTTCAAGTCCAAACTCAAAACTCATTTATTTAAATTAGCTGTTACATTGTAATCATATCCATTTTATTATATTTTAAGCGCGCTTAGAACAGACTTGTATAAGCGCTATACAAGCTATATTATATATTATATTAAAGAAACTAAACAATGCCATAGTAATAGCAAAAATCTTTACATGCACACCCCATTTTAAATCAAAAATTCGGAAGCAAAATTTCGACCTAGCTCGTCACGTGATACTCACCCGAAAGCTAACAAGTAGCAAAAGAATTGCATTCACGGTCAGAGTATTCAACAATGTATGCCAAAATATTAAGAATTATCACCATATATAGGCCAAGAGCTTCTTAAAACATAAATTATATGCAAATTCGGCTAAACCCAAGCCTTAATATACTTGAGTAGCCAAATGCTTAGACTGCTTAGGCTATAATAGATCGTGAAGGACATGATATGATAGGGGCTACTTAAAATGTCATTAATTAACTTAGCTTGTCGCATATATTATCATACCCTGCGAGACTGAATAGGTTCTTTTCTCTTACCCATAAAGCGACCCGGGGGGGGGGGGGGGGGGGGGGTTGTACTTCCATAGTCCAAGTGGTAGGGGTGATCGGCGGAGGTCAGTGAAAACGACCCCTAAAAGGTACGCACAGATAAAAACAACTGATAAAGCCTTGTCGATTTCTACCCCAACAAAGCAACAAAACAGAGTTAAAATGACTCTCAAAGGTACGAAATCATGTTACGTAACTGATTGTTGAGCCAGAACCCCTAAATGGTACGCACAGGAAATATTTTTACCCTAAAAGGGAGTACACCAAAAGGGAGTACACCCCCCGGAGAGCGACTTTGCTCATCGTTCTATTAATTATACAGAGAAAGAGAAAAGAACGAACCTCTGGTTGCAGCGTAATATTATCATGGCGTTGATGTGTCGTTGACAAGTCGTCTGGTGTGAAAATGAGCCAAACACGAATTGAGACGAAAACGTTGTCTGATTTTGTTTAATTCATTAGAAGAACAAGATTTGTCCGTCCCGTGCAAAGGGTCAGTGTCAGAGCTATTGACTGTTCTGGCTGATTTCAGCTGTGGGTAATCAATAATCCCTAATGGATCATACTGACTAACTGAAGTATATTAAAAAAAGTTAATATTAGAGTGATTTGTTGGTTAACTTTCTGTAATACAATTGATTGCGACAACGATTTTTTAAAAATAGGTGTTTTTATATTTGACACTAATGAGACGGCTTAATCAGGTTTAAAGCATTTGGTCATTAATGTGACGTCGAGAGGTTCAAGTGATCATGGCCGAGCTAGAGAAGCTTCTCCTACTGACAAATGAGAGACGAATATTGAGCATCATGTTTCGCCGGCCTCGTGTAGCAGTATACCTGATAAAAAAACACTAGTACTTCTGCTCATTTTTAAAAAAAAAGAGAACTACAATAGTACTACGAAGAAATCTATGCATGCACGCCTTATTTGTCAAATACAAGTGATACTAATCGATAATGTATCTAATTGATAGAAATCGATCTTCCGAAAGCTATTCGATATCAATAGATTTATTTTATTGATTATTGACGATTAATTACCGATAATTAATGAAAATCGCTAATCACAAATTTTCTGGTTGATTTGTATCGATTAATATCGATAATCGATGAAATCGATAATGAAAATCGCTAATCACAAATTTCCTGGTTGATTTGTATCGATTAATATCGATAATCGATGAAATCGATAATGAAACTCGCTAATCACAAATTTTCTGGTTGATTTGTATCGATTAATATCGATAATCGATGAAATCGATAATGAAAATCGCTAATCACAAATTTTCTGGTTGATTTGTATCGATTAATATCGATAATCGATGAAATCGATAATGAAAATCGCTAATCACAAATTTTCTGGTTGATAATAATCGATGAAAATCTAAACACGTTGAACATGAAATAAAGTTCAACAAAGACATCGTTATATTGTTATTTCTATCGATACATAACGAGATTCAAAATCGATAAATATCGATATAATTGAATTTAATCGATAACCACAAAAAAGCTGTGTATCGATTTTTTATATCGATTGTCCAAAAATCGATAACACCAGCAAGTAAGAACCTGAAAATTAAGAACCTGTTAGCCTCAAATTTGTCATTTATACCCCCTATAATCAAGAACCTACCATTTAAACTACCATTTAAACAAGAACCTGTTTAGGCTAACTCCAAAAAATGTAGGTTCTTACTTGCGGGTGTTTACCGTGTATCAGAAAGTATTGATCTATATCCATTGGTATCGAGTAATCGATTTATCGAGTAGTTACTCCGGGCTAGCTAAAGGGGTGTACGATCAAAAGATGATGGCAGGAACTGCATGGTTCTTCAGTGGTAATAACGAACAAAAAGCGCAGGCTCATCAGTAAACAAATTTATTATTTATCCTATTCAAACTCGTTTTCCTATTGGTCGAGAGCACGTACGTCACGTGGAGGGAAATAAATCTCTATAAGTCCCGCGCGGGTAATATAAATTCACGAATGTGTAATTTGTTTTTTCGTAAATAAAAAAATTTCAAAATGGAGAAAAAAAATTTCTTCTTTTGAATAGGGTATATAATGAATTTCTTTAATGCCGATTGCTGCCAAAATCTACAATAAGCTTATCCTAAACCGCCTTGTGCCTGCTTTAGGTTTTGGTCACAAATGTAATAAAAGTCATAAATAGCCAAAAACCCGAAAGAAACCTTATGTATAAGTCCAAGTAAAAGTATAATCAAATAGAAAAAAAAAAAAAACCACACAAGAAATAATTTATAATAAAACAAATAACTAAAAAATATGTAATAGGATAAAAAATAAAAAGCATAACGCTCACTTTAATTTATACTTCGAAATTGGTCGCACATTATCGAAAATAAATCATAAAAAAATGTAAAAAAAATCATGCTCATTCTTTTCATAAATTAAGCTGTAATAGAGTACCGAAGTGATGACGTCACAATTTTCTTTTTTTATCTTTTCGTATTCAGACGTATTTCATCATAGAATGCTAGTCAAAATAAAGGCTGTCCGAAAATTTGGGATCATTTGAGTGTGAAACGGCTGAGATATGATTTTTTGAATGTAAAATTTTCTGCATACAAAGTCTCTTATTTTTGCCCTGGTTCCAACCGGTTAGAACCAGGCCAAATATAAGAGACTTTGTATGGAGAAAATTTTACATTCAAAAAATCATATCTCATGAGATATGATTTTTTGAATGTAGCCGTTTCACACTCAAATGATCCCAAATTTTCGGGCAGCCTATTTTTTGACTAGCATTCTATGATGAAAATTATTTGAATCAGTGAAAAGCCAAAGTGTGATGTCACACTTCGGTACTCTATTGATAATAAAATGGAATTAATGTCGAATAATGCATTTCTATTTCTTTTTTCGCTATTTATTTTCATTTTGTGTGTTTACGGGTGTTTATTACTTTAACTAACTTGGGCTTGCTGGGTTTGTGTATTATTGAAACATTTGCGCTTGTTACTTTACGTTTACTGAATTGGCTTTTTTTCATATCATATCACAAAATCAAATGCATGACATGCATGAAAAACATGAACAACTTATAACGAGAACGATATATGTTGTAATCTCTTTAATATACCTATTTATCTGATTGTTAGCCTGCGTTACATCCGGTTTATTCCCCGTAATAACCGTCTGCGAAATAACGAACATATTCGTGTTCTGAGACCCCCAGCGAATAGCAGGAAAATATATAATAGATGCTGATTGGCTGTTGACCTTTCAAATTCTAACGAGTCCTCCCATTGGTTCGATTTGTAAACGGGAAAGACTGAGGCCAGTAATCGAACCAATGGGAGGACTCGTTAGAATTTGAAAGGTCAACAGCCAATCAGCATCTATTATATATTTTCCTGCTATTCGCTGGGGGTCTCAGAACACGAATATGTTCGTTATTTCGCAGACGGTTATTACGGGGAATAAACCGGATGTAACGCAGGCTACTGATGGTCAGAGTTTACAACATTAAAAGCACAATTAGGGTTTTTGCCTTGAGACTGATACAAAAATATTTTATTATTGCATTTGTGACCAAAGTTTGTTACATTTGTGACCTTAATATTACATTTGTGACCAAAGTTTATTACATTTGTGACCAAAGTGTATTACATTTGTGACCGGAGTTTATTACATTTGGGTCCAGTTTTTACATTTGTGCCTTCTACAAGCCTCGGGAAACATTGAGATTCTCGGGAAACATCCAAAACTAACTGTTTCCCTCAGGATCAGTCATTAAGTGCCAAATATTTAGTACCAGAAAGCATTTTATGAGTTTCCAGGTTATAGTAAACTGGGCTACCTTTGGCTGTGTGACATTTGTTTCTATGTACCGGGATTCCTGTGTTGCCAAGTGTTTGATAATTAATTGTCAGAATCATTATTATCAATTTGTTCTTGAGAAATTTACAGTTACAGTTACTGAGGCATTTTTTGTGATTTTTGGGACTTGTTTGAAACTTGCAAGAAATATGCATTTGTTTCTATGTACTGGGATCCCTGTGTTGCTAACTGTTGTCATTTCATCTCCTCCCCTCCCCTCAAGGGGAGTTTATAAGTGTCAATTCTGTTGGAACATATGTCATGTATCAATATTTTAAATTACTGTATATACACTCTGATTGTAACATATTCAGCTATTATTGGACGAGGTCGAGCATGATATCTTAAATTATCAAGACCGAGGTCTGTGTTATCTGTCGAAGCTGTAGGCAGAAGCAGATAATTAGCCACTTTCCTATCGAGTTTGGGGCCTGGGACGAGTGAAGTACGCAAAGGCGTCTGGGATCGTTAATCGGTACGCCTTCGTCAGTTGATTATAGTAAATATGGCTGACAAACGATGTTTTCGCTAAGTGACTGAGAAGATATTCCCGGTGCAAAGCTTATGAAACCGATTGACCAATGTACTTGTTCTGTTTTACGACGGTTATTCTAAGAATATATATAGCTGTGTATTTTACGTTTATTGAGAAAAAATAGAGCAATAAAGACGATCAAGTAATGTCGTTTCGATACACCGCCGTAATCTATAATGAAAACCTCGAGCTCGTAGTTGTTTAGCATATTATCACAAAACTTCGTAATTTTCCAATAAATAAATGTCTTAAATGTAGTTATTCCATGCAAGAATGAGATTATAGTTGTGTTTTAAAAGTTTATTGAGAAAAAAAAACAAGCAATGAAAACGATAATTTAATACAAGTAGAGTCGTTTCGATACACCGATTAGTTTAATATTTGTGACAAATTAACCGAGTAAATGTCTAATAACCACGCATAATAAACCAGTTTTTAGTATAAAAGTAAACATTTTGAGCTTAAATGTAGTTCTTTTAAGAATACAGTTGTGTATTTTAGGCTTATTGAGAAAAAAATCAAGCAATAAAGACGATAATTACGAGTAGAAGCGTTTTGATACAGATGACAACTTACAATCACCGCCGTAATTTATAATGAAAACATCGTAGTTTTTTACCATATTATCACAAAACTTCGTAATTTTCCGGATCCAGTAAATCATCATAACATGTCTTTATAACTTGGTATTTTACGTTGCTTACTTCAACATAGATATGTATCGAATCGACCAGTTGAAAGGAGTATCGAAACGACCGGACACCGCGTCTGAACAGATACGAGTCATTCGCGAGTCAGCCTTTAAAGGAATCATTCCTCAACAAAATATCGTATTTTTTCGCAGTTCTGGATCTTTAGGGATGCAGTAAAACTTGAAGCCAAGAGATTTGTTTCGATAGCTATTAGAACAATTTGGAACGCAGCAGTTATAGTTTGGCATGATTGTTTAGTGTGGTAGTTTACAGTAATCAAACACGAAGGCGTACCGAGTAACGATCCCAGACGCCTTTGCGTACTTCACTCGTCCCAGGCCCCAAACTCGATAGGAAAGTGGCTAATCTGACTCAATGCAAGGTCTTGATAATTTACGATATCATGCAAAAACCGAATTCAATAACTGTTTTATTATACATTTTTTAAAGTAAAAGTAAAATTATAATCAGGTATAAGAGACAATAACAAAGAAGTGCATGCTGCTGCCATTTTCACATCAACTCTGGGAACTTGACAGAATAAATGTATTATTTGCTGCAGATAATAGAATTATCATGTCAAGTTCACATGCTATCGAAAATTAACTGTATTTCCTCGGCCAATCAGATTCCTGGTGGTATGTACCTTATTGCACTTAATTTTCGCGACACCAAAATTTCGCGATTTTTGGATAGCAATATTTCGCGACACTTTATTTTCGCGATTTCGCTATTTTCACTTTATTTTGCGATTCTGCCGTGAAAGTGGCTGTGGAATTAAATAAGTAATCAAGACAAACAAGTCCAAATGAAATGTGGTTAAATCATCAAAACTGTAGCACAAATGTGCTCATCGGCTCTACGCAATAAATATTGTTTCATAAAAATACCAAAAAATGTGTGTGGGCTAAATTTAGTTCCACATGAAACTGTAACTATAGCGGTAAAAGGGCAGCAGAATATATTACATATCTCACCAAAAGGCTTTATGTTCTCACTTAATTTTCGCGCTTCCAAATTTTCGCGACTATTGATTTTTGCGTCTCCGCGACTTTTTTTAAATCGTTCAATTCGCGAAATTTAAGTGACGCAAATATTAAGTGGAATAAGGTTATAAAAATATCTATTAGACAGTTTGATGTGTAAATATTTTACAAGTGAGATGCTGTATAATTTTTGATGAGCATGTTAGAATTACTTAATATTATCCGACCATCAGGGAAAATGTTTTTGTTGTTTTATATTGCAAAATATCTTTAAATTGACAGGCTAGTCAAGGACAAGTAAAAATATTGCTGTGTATTTCCTCTTTCTACCTGATCCATGCAGTCCTACTTCCGTAATATTTAATTTTACTTGTCTATTACTAATTCGGAGTATATAATTATCATTTCTAATGACAGACTATAATCGATGCATATTTCAAGATATCATTTTGCAATTTGTGGTGGCAACACTGGGAAAACCTGGAATGACATTGACTTTGCAAAAGTATTGACCATTCTTATATATCCTCTAAATTTATCTGGAGGCCACTGCGCATGCATGGACTCTAGTGATAAGAATTGTTGTTTTGATATCCGTTGTACACATCCTCACAATAAGTATAAATAATGTAATAATGTAACTAATGAAACAAACTGATTATATATAGCTTCTCAATAGTAATAAATTATCAACATTGTGTTAATTCTTATTTTGTCATTGGTATTTGATAAACACAAAGAAAGAAGGGTGTATATTGATCCCCTGACCTTGCAAGTACCTATAGGAACATTAGCTAAAGATGCTGCACATCCACTATTGATTATACATAGTTTATTCTGGGATAATTAATAGTAACATAATTAAAACTATTAAGATAACAACTATTGACTACCAATTCTGTAAAATCAATTCAAAAAAAACAATGGAAATATTTTGTTAAAAAAGAATTGAAATACAAATTGGAAATTAATAGATGAAAAAAAGAAAAAATAATCCAAACACAGTTCCTAAATAAAGAATCATATGGCCTTTAGGAGCAGAACCATGAGTACCAGGAGCAGAACCAGGAGCACTAGGAGCACCAGGAGTTGTAGTTATGACATCACTGTTACACAGATCAGTATTACAGCATCTGACTTGGCAGTTTCTTTTCCCTAAAATGTCTTCCTGTGTCTTACAATAACCTGGCTTACACACTTTTTCTGTAACACAATCACGTGTAAATTCATATAAACTACCATTGATCGAGTAGGTGTTACAATATGTTGCTTCGCTGGTGCAGTTCTTGACTGAACCCACACAGGTAACATTTGGATGAGGGCCATCTTTGAAACAGGAATAGCATTTCAATGCATTACCTACAAAACATGAAAAATTGATATGTAAAGCAATACAACAGACTGTATTTATTGTTTATTTACATGTAGTGACTTACACAATAATGATAATGTAGACCTTCTATTCATATTTCACATTACGTTCATGTCAATGTGCTTTACAACTAATCATATGTACAGGCCACTATTTGAAGTGCACTTTGCAGCTTAATGCAGAGGGGGACAGAGGGGAGCTCAACACCGCAAAACACCACATCACAATACCTCTCGCCAAACACTACGATCACCACAGCTTTAAAATTCACAGCACAACACTGCTTTGGAAAAGCAAAAACCACACACCGAAGGCATTTACACCACTGCAACTGTAGTGCACTTTGAGAATTGTTTTCACCGCAAATACCGCAAGAAATATTCATCAACACCACAATCCCTCATGTCCCCCTCCTTACATTCAAGAGGAATTAGTACTATAGTATTATTTAATTATTATGAGCCAGTCATCGAGAGTGGTCATAAATAATCATATGATTCTTTTACGTACGTCCTAATGGTGCAATTAAGTTAGCATAGTGTAATTAGAGACAGCTAGGCCCTTAATTGTCAGCTAATTGATTGAATTGTCCCAAATTATTAAGACCCCGAGTGTTTGTTTGGCCGTGGCATGAGCCCCTGCATGCATGCCTTATGCAAATCTGATGCTTAATTTACAAGAATACCCTCTAGTCAACCAGAATGCTACTATTGCAACAACACCAAAGACAAACTTTATAGTATAATTTTTTTTAGTTCATCCTAGTAAATTATTTTAATTCTAAAAATTTTGTTTTACTCACCAGGATTAATCAAGCACATACAAAACACAACCAGAAGACCAAATATAGTGATTATAGTTTGAGAAGCCATCACTGAAATGTCTGTACCCTTTGCAAATTAAAACTGAAAAATCAAAAATAGATGTTAAAAATAGATTTTACAAGCTCTTTAGACAATAGCCAAATTATCAAATTTCTTTGTGATTCTCATGGTAGAGTGCATTAATTTACCATTGAATATAGTAACTTACATTTGTACATAAATTCACACCTCTGGACAACCAGTCAATGCATGCATGGTCTTTATAATTCTAGCTAGCTCTATATACACCTACTTGCAGTAAGGTTGTCATACAAAAATATACATTTGTTATAAAGAAAATAGAACATTTGTGATTTAGTACGATAGGAATTGATTAAAAGACAAAAGAAGATCACTCAAGCTGAACTCTCTCTTTTGTCTTTTAATTAATTCCTTTCGCACTATAAATCACAAATGTTCTATTTTATTTGTGACAAATGTTCTATTTTTGTATGACAATCTTACTGCAAGTAGGTGTATATATATATTTAGTATATACATGATTCACAACCTCATAAGAACGCGCGCTCTCATTGGCTAGCTATCTCGGAATCTGAGACCATATTCACTGCTCAAGCTAGGAATATTGCTTCTCGGCAAAATGGCGTCTTGTTTTGCAACAATTACCGATGAAGAAATTGAAAAAATTCAACAAAACGCAATTCCACAAAACACAAAGAAAGCTACAAAGTTTGGTTTAAGTGTTTTTCAAGATAAAACGGCATTTTAAACATAAAAAAATTTGAATTCATAGCAAACGAGGTTCAACGTTTGTGCGCCTTGTCACGCTTTGTAATGTTATGCAATAAATTTCTTAATTTATACAAAAATGTTTGTTTAATTTTTTTTTGTTCGGTTGTGAATCATGTATATACTAAAACAATTATTCACCTCAGGCTCAGTGATTATCAATGAATATTTACCTCATGGCTCGAAGACTTGCCGCTCGGTAAATATTCATTGATAACCACTTTGCCTTCGGCGAATAATTGCTAAAATAGCCACACTATTATTAATCAAAAACGATTTGGTAGACTGGTTTTCCTTAACAGTCATATGGTAATAGCTCTTTGAAAATGCAATTGTACAGTTTTGATCAATCATACATACAGCCAGTTTTATTTTGCTTGTCAAAATTTCTCAAACAGAATGCCAGGGCCATTTCCACCCGGTGTCGGACAAACGCAGACTGCAGACTGCAGACCAGAATATATGTATATTATATAAATATATATTGAAAAAAGTATTTTATTTTATTTTATTTTATATTATTATATTATTATATTTTTTATCATGTTTGTCTTCTCTGACAGTGAATTCCGCTGAGTCATGTACATCTGGTTTTAATATGTCATTTGGTTGTGTTTGTAATGTATTTGTCTATAAAGGTATCATGTTTAATTCATAGCTCTTTAGAAAAATAAAAATAAACAGAAAGTACTATTTAATTGATAAGTATTGGCGAATATTTTCTATGTATAGTGACTTTCGGTGCTTAAATTCAGGTGAAGTGTCTTATTTATGCCTTCTATTACATATTAATTGTACGGTGGTCATTAACAATAAAATAATTTTTGAACCCGTGCATATGTTTTTAAAGTGATTTATTTTTTTACGAATCATTATACATTGTTGTCCATGGCCAAACTCCATTAAACAACATTCAACATTTCTAAATACACATCAATAGAGCGCTTTTTGTATGTATAAAGAAATTATCAGAAATTATAGAAATTATTCAGACGAAAACCGTACGTACGGTTTTAATCCTAAATCATTAAGCCGAGATAAGCCTATAAAACCAAGATCACCTTCTGTATAGAGGTTTCGCACTACCACGAGCCTTCACGTCATGATGCAAGGCTTCTATACGCAAATCTAATCTAAAAAATCTCCCGTTTCTATGGTAAACTACAAACGGCAATCTGGGTGGCGTTTGCCATTCAGTAACGTTTGAACGCGATGTTTAAACCTACTTGCAGTAAGAGTGTCATACAAAAATATACATTTGTGATTTAGTAAGATGGGAATTGATTAAATTAAAAGACATAAGAAGATCGCCCAAGCTGAACTCTCTCTCTTTTGTCTTTTAATTCATTTCGCACTAAATCACAAATGTTGTTTTCTTTGTGATAAATGTTCTATTTTGTACACAGGTAGCCCAAGCTATGCATTTGTACGTTTTCTAGCAATATGACGAAATATTTAAAATGCAATAAAAATAAACATGTCTACCTGTGTGTTGTGTTTTTCTTTGCATTTCTGTGAAGTTTCAGGCCATTTCCTTCAATTTAGTACGCTGGGGAACAACAGCCATAAATCACTCAAAATTGGAGGAAATGGCCTGAAACTTCACAAGGAATGTCAAGAAAAACATGCAGGCTAAACACACAGGTAGAGATGTTTATTTTTATTGCATTTTAAATATTTCGTCATATTGGTAAAAAACATACAAATGCATAGCTTGGGCTATGTTAATGACCACCGTACAATTAATATGTAATAGAAGGCATAAATAAGACACTTCACCTGAATTTAAGCACCGAAAGTCACTATACATAGAAAATATTCGCCAATACTTATCAATAGTACTTTCTGTTTATTTTTATTTTTCTAAAGAGCTACGAATTAAACATGATACCTTTATAGACAAATACATTACAAACACAACCAAATGACATATTAAAACCAGATGTACATGACTCAGCGGAATTCACTGTCAGAGAAGACAAACATGATAAAAAATATAATAATATAATAATATAAAATAAAATAAAATAAAATACTTTTTTCAATATATATTTATATAATATACATATATTCTGGTCTGCAGTCTGCAGTCTGCGGTCTGCGGTCTGCGGTCTGCGGTCTGCAGTCTGCGTTTGTCCGACACCGCATTTCCACCACCACCAATAGCGAAGAGAAAAGGTCTTGCGAACGAAGTTGGGGTACGTGTTTTTGAATTCCCAATAAGCACTCTATAAATACACTCTAAATATTTACGTACTTTACCCAGGAGTCCGTGAATGCATGCACGCATATCGATCCCCTGGAAATGATTCTGAATTCACATATGCTAAAATGATCATTGTTTTAGGAGCTGTAATTAATATATTTTGGGAATGACATGATGAAGTCTGTGTGGCTATTAACTTTGGTCAACAGGAGTAGCATAAATTTATCCTTGAATGACTGCTTAATTTATGTGGAACGATCAATGGACCCTTCTGGAATCATCGTTTAGAGTGGCCAAGAGGAATCAAATTACCGTAGTTTTGCCCGCCAAAATCAATAAATTAATAATTTCACTTTCCATACTTATGATGACAACGAGTTTTTTTAGAAAGTTACAGGCTGAAAATAATTACAATCGACGGTGGTGTTGACAGTTTTTAAACTAGTTGTTGCGACAACAACAGCAGTCGAATGAATTAAAAATTATATGTTCAAGTATACGGGCTGTTTTTAAAAATGAAACTGCTTCTGGAAGTTTTTAACCACATTCAAAACAAAGCTTAATTGCTGTTTGACTAAATGTATCAGTTAGAATATTGTAATTGCTAATGCATGGGTATAAACGGTCTAAAATTAAGTTGGTCCTTGCAGCTTGGCTTCGATCGTCATGCAGCCATAATCGCCTGAACATCGCTTCGATAACACAGCGGCAGGTCTACATAAGTCATTTCGTTAATAACTAACCTGAATTAGATGGAATTACTCAATGTCAGTGAGTTAACCTTTTTCCGCCGTGTTCAAGCAGTATAAATTTATAAACAACACCTCTCACACCTATATTTCCCTCACATATTATAATTTTTCCATGTGAACATCAACATCACATACCACAGGAACCCCAAAAATAAAAACTTTATCATTCAGTCCAGTGCAGTGACGCCTTACAGGTATAGGTCATAAAATGACAAAATGAACTATTAGTTTGAAAACATGGATAATAAAATCATGTTTATTACCCATGATTAAAATGACAAGCCGTAATTTCGCGAAGAGTATTCTTGAAAAAGAAGAATCATTTCTAAAAGAGATCAAGAAAAAATGTTTCGAGCAATTGAATCGATTGAAGGTAAGCCAAAACAAAATGGCGGCCAAAACGTGAGCTGGCTTGATTGCAGGTTATTTGAGGTCTTTTGAATGATGTACATAGAAAGTTATAAGTTTACCAACATTTAAAAAGTAGTAACTGTATAGAGTAGAAATTTTTGACTTTTCATGTGTGTCTCAATCCCCTTGGTCCTTATATTCTTAGAATTAATTAAGGTTAATTTATATGTAGTTATTAATTATAACTAACATCTGATATAATACAGTGTTTGATGGATTTACATGTATATGTTTAGGTGGAGGAGATGGCCCTGCAATCCTGCCTTGCAAATAATGAATCAAAGTTACAACAAACTCAAGTGACGATGGTAAATATACAAATAGAAACTAGCGAGTAAACTAGTATAAGATGCGTTGATGTTTGATATAAATGATAGGTAATATAATGAAATTTGTAACAACGTAAAAAATGTTGACTTAACTTTACTGACGTTTCGAGCTTTAGCCCTTCGTCAGAGTAAAAGGAAACCTTCAATTTACTCCGACAAAGGTGTTACAAATTTCATTATTAATATTACCTATATATCGATGGTAAATACATATTGTCCAATCACATAGCTTTCTTACCTATCTCTTTCTAATTTTGAGCATGAACTGAAGAAGACTTGATGAGATAATTACCATAAATTAAATAAAAAATAATAGATATTAGCTTTTTTTAGGTTCCCAAATCTTCTAGTTATACACTGTCAGACACAAATGTTCATCTAATTAGGGAGACTCAGATTTACACTTGATCACTATACCCAGAGTACATTTAACTTTTTAGCACACGGACAACTCTATACTCAAATGTTGATTTTTGTGAAGGGAGGAAAACATATATCACCTTGAGGAAATTCCTGGACATTAGAGATAACAACACATCATACAAACACAATCAACTCAATCCAGTAAATCATGTCTGCATGGTTCAAACTAAGCAGTGAGCATGATCAAGGTGCATTGTAAAACACTACCAACCCATGCATTCACAATGAATTAAGCATTCATTCCAATATTATTCATTCCTATCAATGCTTTCAGAACTTTGATGCAAGTTCAAATATACCAAAGCTCAGTAATTGTACAGATGATGCAAATGCTTTAAATGAAGTACCATTAGAAAATTTACATGGACATACTGTCCTTGATAGGTAAGTATACAACATACCAGTCACAAATCATTTCCTGAGAAAACAGAGGAGAGAAAGAACAACTATCTTTTCAGGCTACACAATTCACTACTGACTCTACCCTTCACTTGTAATAATTTAATAATAAGTTTATTGAAGTTCTTTAAAAAAGGGTGTGGCATGGATGACTTTTAGCCCATTAGAGACACCACTAGAAAATCAACAGAGATCCCTTTATTTTTTTTCCTTTATTGATGCCCTGAAAGATACTATGAAATGTTGAAATGTCAGAAAGTTATTTTTACTCCAGTCGACCTATAAGGCTCTACATGACTGTGAGCCCTCCCCCCCCCCCCCCCCCTCCCCCCTGCTTGCTGGGCTCAATGGCGGATTTTCGTCAATCAGTTCAATAATAATGGACCTTTTTTGAAATATGTATTGGATTTTCATTTGCTTGATAACACTGTCACATTTCAAGCATTTTGAAATGTTTAACAAATATAACAGGTTCCCATTTAAAACTGTACTTTCCCATTTAAATCTGTATTTATGCAAATTGTGTTGATGTGTGCTAAACACACAGATCAACCAATCAGAGTATATTATTTCTGAAGTGAACTTCTCCGATTGGTTGATCTGTGTGTTTAGCACACATCAACAAAATTTGCATAAGTACAGATTTAAATGGGAAAGTACAGATTTAAATGGGAACCTGTTATATGTATATATGTAAATAAATGTATGTATGCAAATTTAGTTTTGTGAAGTTTAAGTGTAGTTTAAGGTGTTTCCCAGTAGTTTTTTTTATTGACCACACTTCCCATTTTCATTTAGCGAGATGATCAACTTTCCCTGGTCTGATCAATATATATTTTGCACCAGATACAAAGCATAGATGGAATTTTTGGTTTATGTCAATTTCAATTTAATTGGTGTCGCTATGGCAACATAAAACAAAGATGGCGGAAATACGTTTTTCTAAAATATCTCGCATTTTCGATGAGCTTCAGAAAAATGACTATGTAGGTAATAAACTTCACATTCATGCATTGTTAATCAGACATTAATTAGAATGTTTGATTAGAGCGATTTTGAATAATTTGCAAAAACATTCTTTTTGCGATTTATTTGAAATCTCTCTAATCAAACATCCTAACTATGGTCAGAATAATAGCGCATGAATGTGAAGTTTATCACATATATATTCATTTTTCTGAAGCTCATCGAAAATGCGAGTTATTTTATAAAAACTTCCTTCCGCCATCTTTGTTTCACGTTAATTTAAGTTGTCATAGCAACACCAATTGAGTTGAAATTGACATCAATCAAAACTTCAATCTATGCTTTGTATCTGGTGCAAAATACATCTTGATCAGATGAAGGAAAGTTGATGAATTCGATAAATGAAAATTGGAAGTGTGGTCATTAAAAAACTACTGGGAAACACCTTAAGGGGGCCACATGTTTATTACTTTTTTAAACTGTTTAGTTTTACCCTGGTTAAAAATGTTTTCACTCATTCTTTCATTCATTTATTCATTCATTCAAGCTTTTGACTAATTATCTGTAATCTTTTTTGTTATGTCTTGAAGGAGTGATGAAATTGAAGAAAAAGAAGAAATACATTGACTATCACTGTTCAAGGTTATAAAAGGGGTCAATAAGTGTTACAGTGCGACTCGCCGTACCGTAGTCACCTACATAAACGTTTGATGAATTTTTGACATTATTTTGACATTTTTTCAACTCAATCGGACCAATTACAGACATCAAAGTATCTAAAGTCTCCACCTCTGATCGATATTAACTCCGCCTCTCGATATAAACTCCGCCTCTCGATAATATACAAATTAGGTAATACCTAATAGCGGAGCTCCCAGTTTAATTTTTTCTTACAACATCAATATGTGCATGTAAATACCACTTATTAGATATTTTCTTGGGTATAATATACGTGCTGATATTTTACGAGTTGCGTACGTTTAATCAGCAAGCAATGAGTAAAATGCCAGCCCGTAATACCCAAGAAAATATCTAATAAGGGATTTATTATACAACTTACTGTTTATTGTCATTTATATAGCATTTTTCATCGAAAAATATAACCTTTCGGAGATTCAGCGCGCGGAGAGAGAATCAAAACAAAGCCCTGGAAAAGCCAGTAAAATGTAAGATATTTCTCGCTCTCTTTTTGATTGACATAATGTCAAAAACCTCATTGGCTATCGATGTAGATGACGCCATCATGTAACGCAACGCACGAAAGGAAAGTTTGCCATTTGCACGAGGGACGGAGATTTCTCATTGGAAAAAGTCCGATAAAAGCATGTTAATGGACAATTCATGAATGGAAATTGATTTAATGTAAGTAAAAAAATTGTAATAAATTCCACTGCTTTTTCTTAGGTTGGTTATCGTTTTCATTCTATGCACTTTTTCATCTTTTTCTCAAATTTTCAACTGTCACTTCAGTCAATAGTGTTGTTCAGACAAAAAAGTGTTCAGAAATGTTTTTGATGGAAAATACAGAAATATTTTTGATGGAAAATACGATTCCCAAACGATAGTGTGAATAGCCTTATTATTATCCCTTTTATTTTTAAGTCATTAAGCTTATTTTGCTTTTGATAACGCCTTGAAAAAGTGCTGTGGCTGAACAGTCGTTTTACGGCCGCTTTTTACCTTCTTTTATTTTCCAAAGTTAGTTAGGATTCCGGATAGAAAAGGTTAAACCTTTTCATCGTATTAGATTTATTAAAAAGTAGTCATGGCAAATCATAAAACAAAACAAAAAGTTATTTTGAAATGGAATTAAACGCCTCAAGAATTATAAGTTCTACCAACACAAGATCGATTTGAAAAGACAAGGATTTTAAAACAAGGTATTTTATTATGAAAAACTTTGTGTAAAACATCATTTTGTTCTGTAAAAAAAAACTTTAACGACTTTGAAGTAAAAACTACTAAAAAAGCTCGTTTAGTAAGCATAAAATAGTTAATATTGCTAAATAAACAGAAGTTATTCAACCAATTTTAAATTATGTTTGTATTTCAATTCATTGAAGATTGAACTAATTTTTGAGTTTTGTCTCTCAAAAACTTGAAACAAATGATAATCTTGAACCATGGATAATAAAAAACACTTGAACTTACTTTATCGGTGATTATTTTCTTGAGGTTTTCTTTCTTCAATGACATTGATCATATTTTGACGAATATATGTAAGCTTATGTACTTGAATTTTGATGGATTAAACATTGTTCATAGTTCAACTGCCAAGCTTGAAAATCCTTCAATAAACTGTGCCGAGGGAAGCAATTTGAAGACAGTTTTCATAACAAACAAGGTCGCTTCTTTATCAATTTGTTTTGAATTGCTGTAGTCTTTTAATATTCTTCCACGAAGGTATCTGCAAATACGTTTTCTTGATCTTTTGGAATCAGTCTTTTGCTTTTCTTTAGTATAATTTCTTCGTTGTTGTATCCTTCAAGTTTATGTTCTTCTTCGGTCACAACTCTCTTTATGTTCTTCGAAGTTCATCTTTCTCCGTTGTTATTTTGAATTAATGAAAGCTCTGCTATTAGCAAGTAGTATTTTGTTGTTGTTTGTTTGCCTTTTTTAAGATAAAAGAAAACTTTGCTTTGTTGGTCTAGTGCTATTTGGCGCGCGCGTCACTTTTGTTCCCGCCGAAATGTAACAGCCAATCAGCATCGCGATGGGCGCGGACGTCGGACGTCGGACGTCGGACGTCGGACGTCGGACGTACGCTTGGGATACCTGTGTAAAAACCATCGAAAATAGACTCGATGCATTACCATTTTTTCTTAAGTATGGTGCTCCGCTCGCGCGGGCCTTCGGCCCGCGCGGGAGCTCCGCTATAAATGTGTATCTGATTGGTCCGATTGAGATGAAAAAATGTCAAAATAATGCCAAAAAGTAATCAAATGTTTTTGTAAGTGATTACGGTATGGCGAGTCGCACTGTAATACTGTATGTGTTTTACAATACATCAAACACATGGTTATGATATGAACATGATATATGTAGTATTACACCCTTTCCCAGAAACCATGAAGTAAAAGGCCTACAAGCTATTGATGCAGTGGACTATGGGTGACTAGTGCATGTATAACTTTACTGGAATGCATGGTTTCCATGGCCACATCACCACACTTGTCAATATGGTATTGCAAAATTACTGACTTATAACTTATTAATAATAATCTGTTTATTGACATGTATTGTGGCCGTTAGGCTAAAAATATTACACATGCAGTCAGCATTATTACACATGTATATACAACAAGAAAGGCTTGCCTTATGCACATTTAGCTTCTGAACTGATCCAAAATCCTTTGCTTGTAGATTTCCATGTGTGACCAACTTGCTCAGAAGCAATAGATCAAGCGTGAGAAAGAGTGTTAAATCCTCTGATATCCCAACACGGAGAAGCCAAGTTTTTTAACTAACTTCAAAGTGTTTGGATAGAGGAGAAAACACTCTTTCAAGTGCTTTATCTGGCTTCTCAAACAATTATGAATTCTTAGATCACATATCAAACCTCCTTCACGGAAGTGATTTCCTTTGTTTTGTCCTCATGAATTATTAATGAGGTTGAGAAAGGGTGTATCTACAATCTCCTGACATCGTTTGTTTACAGTTACAATTGTTCCAATAATAGTTTTTTGACAGTTTTCAAGGCAATTTCTCAGTATAAGAAAAAATTATTTGCTAATGCTGCTCCATCAGCTCATTGTTTTTAGCAGCTGAATGTGCTTTTGAATATATTTTTTACATAATTGTGCAGTATAGATAGGCCTTTTGCTTTGCCTACTTTCTTTTGGTAACTAATAATTGTCAATTATACTACAGTATTCTCAAGAGGGAATACAAATCCAAACAACAAAGAAACTTTGTGAAGCATTCTGGTACTGGCAGTCAAATGACCTATTGATAGATATTGTAAATATTGTAATTATGAATCAATAAATTATGTTCTTTTATATATCTTTATGTATCATTATTGGGGGGGAGGTAGGATAGGGAGTGCCATGCAGCATGAAGCAAGACATAAGGAAATTTGGAGGGGGTGGGGGGGGGGGGGGGAGGGGGGGGGGAGGAGGACTCCCTTAAAAAATGGATAGGGGTGCTCAACGGACGGTTTTGAATATGACCCTAAAAGGTAGACATGAATTTTTTAGATTTATTTTAGAACTCAATTTTATTTTATTCACACACATTATAACAATAAAGAAAATACAATTTGAATAATTTACATAGTTACAAATAGAAATACATATAAATATAGTAAGTTATAGTTATATAAGTTATATAGCCTTGTGTTCATGTTGGAAGAAGTCAAGAAGAATTGTTAATCAAATTGGCTGCCATATTTCGATTTGCTGTATGTGGTTGTTGAAATAGTATAAACTTTCGAGTCAACCAGCCACTGAATAAAGATTAATATCTATAGTAGTAAATGTAGACCAAGAAATATAGAAAGGGGATTCAAAATAAATAAATTATTAATTCGTGAAATATTTGATAAATAATTAATATTTCATGAAGCAATAAGTGTGAATTAACCCAGGTACTGATTACAGACCCTAAAAGGTACGATCACATTTAAAATTTTGTTTAATTATTATTTTTATATGACACTGTTTCAATATGTATAATCTTAAGTTAGAAAAATGACCCTAAAAGGTACAGTGCAAGGGTCTTATTTTCGACCCTCAAAGGTCCGTCGAGCACCCCTATCCATTTTTGTGGTTACTTTATCTATAGATAGGTAACCACTATGTCATCGTGCGGTGTAAGTCCGAGTGTAACCTTTTTAACGGAACCAATGAATATATATCCAAAAACTTGGCATGATGTCACAAATTTACTACGATAGCACAACCGGTTAACCCCACCTGGGTTAACGCGATAGGCTGGAAGGGTTAAGAGTTCGAATCCAACTGACATCACTACTTTTTTTTTTCTTTTTCTTTTTTCTCCTTTTTTATTGTTGCTTTGATAGTTTTTGATACTTATTTATTCGTTTCCGATAGAGAAACTTTTTTTTAACAATCCGGGTCTACCATTTATTCTATTTCAAGAAAAAGATTATTATGTTTCAGTTTCATCTTCAATCATCTTCACTTGAATCGTCATCATTTGTTTGTGACCGTGATGTTTTGATATCATTATCAATAGTTTCATTTTGAATTTGTTTGTCAGTGACAACTCAACCAAAATATCGATAATAGACCAGTTAAACTAGAAACTTACTTTACTCCAACGAAGCTCGAAACGTCAGTAAAGTTAAGTCAACAATTTTTACGATGTTACAAATTTCATTATATTACTGGCTCTACCATTTATACCAAACACCGACGCAGCATATACTAGTTTACTCGCTACTTTCCATTTAATCTAATTTTAAAGTATAGGTCTATAAATATTTTTCTATTTTTTTAACTTCTACTCTAAATTCAAAAGCCACTCGAATAGCATTGCAGCATTTGAGTAACCACATGAGCTCCTTGAGCTCCTTTCCCTCCCCCTCCCAGTTAGTGACGAGCTTGGGCTCCCTGTAGTAGAGGTCATTGTTTTTCCGGTCTAGTGCTACGGTAATTATTCTCGTTCTAGTTCCGGTTTTTCTGGGAATCCTCGTACTTGAGCCACAGTATTAATAATTGCTACGAGATCGATTTATCAAATAGAAGTTGGCGTATATTTTTAGTGCTCTGACATGCTGAATCACATATTTTTGACCGGTATTTGTGTTATGATGCTCACTGGAGTAGTTGATGCTGAAAGCAACGCGACCTCTAACCATACCATAACAGGCAGAAGCAATTCAACTATCACAAACTCTACAACATCCTTGAAAACATTGAGTGAAATTGAATTCAACAATTCAACTAACACAAACTCTACAAGATGCTTGAAAACATTGAGTGAAATTGAACAAGAACTGTCATCGACATTACCTGCCATGGACGGACAATTAACAAACAACTACCACGACATTTCAAGGGCTTTATTTCCCCCGAAGAAGCTGCCATCACTATACATAAAAGTAACAATTCAATTCATCAACGACACAGGAGGTCACAAAACTATGCTTGATAAAGTGAAAAAGTTTACTTGGAGTGAGAGCTTCACATTTGTTTCAGTCAATTATATCAGCCTGACTGCAATGAAATGGTTTTCCCTTGGAACAGTTTATCCACAAAGAAGACAGTCAGAGCTGGTTTTGACAGTTCATCCACTGTGTAATGAAGCAAGTACAAGGAACAGATTTAAAGATGACAACGAAATGTGGCAATACATTCTTTTACAGGTAATAGTTTAATTGGGGGCAGTTTGGTGGGAGGAAGTGAAGTTCGAGTGTATGTGTTAATTCTAGATGATTATTCTGTGATTCTATATTATGAGGAGGGGGGGAGGGGGGGGACATCGGGGATTGCGGTGCTGATGAATATTTCTTGCGGTGTTGCGGTGATATAATAGCTTCAGTGTGCTGTGTTTGCAGTGAATTTTGAAGCTGTGATGAGAGGTATATTGATGCAATGTTGTCAACAATTTTTTTTCGGTGTTGTGGTGTTGATTGACCTCCCCGGCCCCCCTATGAAGGACAAACCATTTGATAATTGATTGGCAAGGGGGAGCAGGGAGGAGCGAGGAGGGTGGCTGCTTGAAAAAAATATCGTACACAGCAAAACTGAACCTGAAACAAATAACGTGTAAAGCTAAAAAAAAAATATCCTAAAAAGACTGTAGGGCAAAATAATATCCTGCAAAGCCTGTAGGGCAAAAATATATCCTGCAAAGACTGTAGGGCAAAAAAATATCCTAAAAAGACTGTAGGGCAAAAATATATCCTGCAAAGCCTGTAGAGCAAAAATATATCCTGCAAAGCCTGTAGGGCAAAAATATATCCTGCAAAGCCTGTAGGGTAAAAATATATCCTGCAAAGCCTGTAGGGTAAAAAAATATCCTGCAAAGCCTGTAGGGCAAAAATATATCCTGCAAAGCCTGTAGGGCAAAAATATATCCTGCAAAGCCTGTAGGGTAAAAATATATCCTGCAAAGCCTGTAGGGCAAAAATATATCCTGCAAAGCCTGTAGGGCAAAACAATATCCTGCAAAGCCTGTAGGGTAAAAACATATCCTGCAAAGCCTGTAGGGCAAAAATATATCCTGCAAAGCCTGTAGGGCAAAAATATATCCTGCAAAGCCTGTAGGGTAAAAACATATCCTGCAAAGCCTGTAGGGCAAAAATATATCCTGCAAAGCCTGTAGGGTAAAAATATATCCTACAAAGACTGTAGGGCAAAAATATATCCTGCAAAGCCTGTAGGGTAAAAACATATCCTGCAAAGCGTGTAGGGCAAAAATATATCCTGCAAAGCCTGTAGGGCAAAAATATATCCTGCAAAGCCTGTAGGGTAAAAACATATCCTGCAAAGCCTGTAGGGCAAAAATATATCCTGCAAAGCCTGTAGGGCAAAAATATATCCTGCAAAGCCTGTAGGGTAAAAAAATATTCTAAAAAGACTGTAGGGCAAAATAATATCCTGCAAAGCCTGTAGGGCAAAAATATATCCTGCAAAGACTGTAGGGCAAAAATATATCCTGCAAAGCCTGTAGGGTAAAAAAATATCCTACAAAGACTGTAGGGCAAAACAATATCCTGCAAAGCCTGTAGGGTAAAAACATATCCTGCAAAGCCTGTAGGGCAAAAATATATCCTGCAAAGCCTGTAGGGCAAAAATATATCCTGCAAAGCCTGTAGGGTAAAAACATATCCTGCAAAGCCTGTAGGGCAAAAATATATCCTGCAAAGCCTGTAGGGTAAAAATATATCCTACAAAGACTGTGGGGCAAAAATATATCCTGCAAAGCCTGTAGGGTAAAAAAATATCCTGCGCAGCAAAAATATTCAATGGTCCGTACTCCCTTATCAAAATGTTTTCTTTTTGCAGCTGCAAGATATTGCTATCTTGCCCAATGTGTCAGATCCTAGGGTGAACACAGCACAGATTGTTGTACCAGGTCATGAAGGAGATACAGAAAACCCAATAGAATATCCAACCACATCAACAGAAGACGAGATAAAGTTTGCAGGCCCTATCTTGATAATGATCACTTCTGTTTTTATTACCATAATTGTTAGCTGGATGATTTTTAATTATATCGGCAAGAATAACAAAGAAAAGAAACCTGTTTTTGTAGCAACTATTTTGATTTCATCTTTAGCGTTCTTTTTAATATTTTTTATAATATCATGTTTTGGATTTGGATTTATACTTGTGAACAAGGACTGTTGCATAAAAAGACCATGCAAATCACCATGCACTATCTTTGTGACTTCTAATTTCATTATAATATTATTTTCGGTGGGTGTCAATATCGGCCTTTGTAAAATTGAAAATATGGAACTAGAAGCAAGCATGAGTAAGTTTTGTAAATGTTGCAGGGCATTTATTATCCCATGTTGTTATCTGATTGTTTACCATTTGTTGTGGGTTTTGTGTGGAGGGATTGCATCAGATCCTACCTGGGCCATCCCATTGTTTCTGTGCGAGGGCCTTGCAGCTTTGACCCTTGTGTGTGCCATATATCTTTACCAAAAATATAACGAAGACACTTGGGATAGGTCTAAATTGATGCACTTACTTTTGAGCGTTCTTGTAATTTGGCTAGGTATTATCACAGCTATGCTGTCATTTTCCAGTAGCATTGGTGTGTCAGCAGAGAATATTTTAGAAATCATAATGGTATCTGTAGTCTTGTGGATGGCTAAGAATTCTGGCATTCTACAACATCTGGAGAAAAAGAAAGAAGAAAATCCTCAGGCACAGGCACAGACACAGGCACAATTTACACAGGCACAGGCACAGGCAGAGGCCATGCCAATGCTGACAAGGTAGAGATGAAACCACTAGACACAAAACAGGCGCAGGCCAGAACAGGAGAACAAAGAGAACTACTCCTGTGAATACCCCAGAGCATATTAAGAAATTTTGATTCCCATGCATTCACCAAGATAATTTACGATGAACTTTTATTTGAGAATTTCTTTAAAAAAGCACAACACTCTTAAGTTGAAAAAAACATAAAATAAATTGATAGATAAACATAGCTCATTTACATTATTTGATTTAAATATAGTTTTGCACTAATTTTGAAAAAAGTTATATTTATATTTAATATTATTGTGTTTGTAACCTTGTACTGCTTCAGAAGCAGTGTGTTCAAATACAATAAGTGTTCATAATATATCTTATTTCTAATCTATTCACTCATGGGATTGTAACACAAATCTGTTTGTATTAATTAACATAAAAAACACATTAGTTCAAAACTTTCATCCAATTCTAATATCTGTTGTAAAGTTTTATAGATTCAATGAGCCAAAGCTTAATTTTGTATCAGCTGCATGTTTAAAGGGAATTAATTAAGTGTGGCCAAAATAGAACTACAGAGAGCCACCTTACCTATACAACATAGTAGGTTTTTAAATAGTATAATAGAGAAGTACAACGAATGTTGAAATCCAATAAAATGTATTTGTGAAGCTGCGTCAATGTTTTTTGTGTCATTGGTGGGGATCATGCAGGAATCAAAATATGTGAATTTTTAAAATCAGGGATGAAAATGTTGTACAAAAATCGGGACAACTATAAGAAAATAGAACCCTACTCAGCTCACGACCCTGTAAATTGTCATGTTCATGATTTCTCTGTTTATGACTGCAATAGGCCATTTCACGATTCTCGTCGATTAAGCTCTACCTCGATACAATATGGTGCAATCTCGAAATCAGTGCAATATATTCTTTAGAATTTGACAAAACCCCTTGGTATTCTAAGTGTTCCAATAGTTTGATAAAGTGTACATTCAACCCCACTGAAGACAGACAGACCGCTACATATAGACAGCAAATGGCCAAGCAAAACAAAATCCACAGGAAAACGAAATCAAACTTTATAATAAACATTAACATGTAAGTACAAAACACTAACAACATAGGCAAATAACTAACGATCAACTAAGAAATTTTAGAATTTGACAAAACCCCTTGGTATTCTAAGTGTTCCAATAGTTTGATAAAGTGTACATTCAACCCCACTGAAGACAGACAGACCGCTACATATAGACAGCAAATGGCCAAGCAAAACAAAATCCACAGGAAAACGAAATCAAACTTTATAATAAACATTAACATGTAAGTACAAAACACTAACAACATAGGCAAATAACTAACGATCAACTAAGAAACACACAACAGCCTGTAACTAATCACAAAATGGCTTTTTATGGCATATCAATTTTTTTCATTTTTATGGCATATCAATTTGTTTTCAAATTGTTCGGATGTTTTTCCCGTGACTTTGTGGGTTTTTTTTAGCGCTAACAATTTCGCTCTTTTATAGTTAATGCCTTTACTTAAAGTGTCCACTTATTGAAATGGAAAAGTGTAAAATATTTTACTTTAAAGTAAAATGAAACACCTCCCCAGAAAACAGGTTACAATATAATGAAAAATAATTGTTAAAAAATAATTAATTCAAATATTTTTTAGCAAGATTTTTTTTCCTTGTCTTTATTTTGACGCTAATAATAGTTAATTAAAGTAAAAAAAGGCAAATTATTAGTCATTTAGCGTAACAACGTATATGTCTCCTGAAGTTGTTTGGGACGTTAATATTTCTACTGATTTATATGACCACAAAGGTTGAATATGTAGTATTTTTTGTTATTTAAGATACATCGTATTTTTTTATTTCATATCTTAAACATCCTATCTCAGTTAATTTTTTAGAAGTGTTCTTTCAGTAGTATTTTGATAGTAAAACTAATCGTTCTTGCGTTTGTTTACAACCAAAAAATAAATAGATCCTCGTAGTCGCACGTCCAATTCACAATCATATACAATCCTCTTTGTGGACGTGAAGAATTTGCTTCTTCAAATTAAACATCATTTAATCCAAAATCATCTGATCCAAAATCCTTAGCTTGTAGATTTTCATGTGTAACCAACTTGCTCAGAAGTAATAGATCAAGCGTGAGAAAGAGTGTTAAATCCTCTGATATCCCAACACGGAGAAGCCAAGTTTTTTAACTAACTTAGAAGTGAAAATAGATGAGAAACCAGGATACATGGTAGTAAAGTAAACGTTCTCTGGTTTTATGAGTTTAATGAATGAGCTTTCGCCCGGGGAGGGTACTCCCTTTGTCCAAGTGGTAGGGGTGTTCGGCGGAGATTTTGAAAATGACCCCTAAAAGATACGCTCAGATACAAATAAAGCAGAGTAAAAACGACCCTTAGAACTGATTTTTGAGGCAAATCTCTAAATGGACCCTAAAAGGTACGCCGATCACCCCTACCACTTGGATAAAGGGAGAACCCCCCCCCCCCCCCCCCGGAAGCTTTCGGCTCCCATGCTGAAGCCTTTGACTATATGAATAAGAATTAGTCGTACATCCATTAAACTCATAAATCCAGAGAACGTTTACTTTACTAACTTAGAAGTGTTTGGATAGAGGAGAAAACACTCTTTCAAGTGCTAAATCTGGCTTCTCAAACCATTAATAATTCTTAGAGAAATTCAGATCACATATCCAAACCTCCTTCACGGATTTCCTTTGTTTTGTTCTCATGAATTATTAATGAGGTTGAGAAAGGGTGTACGTACAATCTCCTGACATTGTTTGTTACAGTTACACTTGTTCCAATAATAGTTTTTTAACAGTTTTCAAGGCAATTTGTCAGTTTAAGTAAGGGTTAGATAATGAACGCAGGTGTCCTATGAGATATAGAGTATCGAGCATTAGATAAGAAGGCCTTCTATCTAATGCGAGAGACACTATGTTCCATATAGAACACGAGTGTTCATTATCTAACTTACTTAGAATATGATCACACCCACGAAGAATGTTGTCAAAATTAAATATCACATGACCATAACAAAACAGCGTTTTATTATATGGCTTACTAGTATAGTACTTATAATGCATTGTGAACTTCTATATAGTATTTAACTGGCGAGGTGGCAAAACAATAAAAACCAAAAGGCCTCGTCAGTGGAATACTATATTTAAATATTAAAATACAGACAGCAGTCATCTGATTGTTTGAATGGGTGTGATCATTTTCTAAGAAAAAAAGTGTTTGCTAATGCTGCTCCATCAGCTCATTGTTTTGCACACCTGAATGTGCTTTTGAATACATTTTTTACATAATTGTGCAGTATAGATAGGCCATTTGCTTTGCCTACTTTCTTTTGGTAACTAATAATTGTCAATTATACTACAGTATTCTCAAGAGGGAATACAAATCCAAATAACAAAGAAACTTTGTGAAGCATTCTGGTACTGGCAGGAAAATGACCTATTGATAGATGTTGTAAATATTGTAATTATGAATCAATAAATTATGTTCTTTTATATATCTTTATGTATCATTATTTAGGGGGGTGTAGGGGTAGGGAGTGCTATGCAGCATGAAGCAAGACATAAAGAAATGATGTGCATGCAACACAAATAAGGACGGTGTTGGCAATCAATCTTTCCTTGAAGAGGCAAAACGTAGATAGATAGATTGTTTATTTGAATAAATACACCTAGCAGCCAAAGCCTGATTTACGTGGTAAAAACTACAATATCATATAAGCTAACTATTACATATATACAAAAAAATATCGATATATATATCTATCTATTGCATCCACATTGCATCTAGTATTGCATTTGTAAGTCTATTTGTTCTTCGAATTCAATGGGGAACGTCAAAGTCGGGAGGGGACTCCCTTAAAAAAGGGATAGGGGTGCTCAACAAACGGTTTTGAATATGACCGTAAAGGGTACGCATGAATTTTTTAGAATTTTATTTTATTCACACACAGTATAACAATAAAGAAAATGCAATTTGTATAATTTACATAATTACAAATAGAAATACATATAAATGTAGTAAGTTATGAACAAGTATAATAAATAGAGTTTGTGTATGACGTTGTTGAAATAGCCAGTAAACTTTCGAGTCAACAACAAGCCACTGAATAAAGATTAATATCTATAGTAGTAAATGTAGACCAAGAAATATAGAAAGGGGGATTCAAAATAAATAAATTATTACTTCATGAAATATTTGATAAATAATTAATATTTCGTTCATGAAGCAATAAGTGTGAATTAATCCAGGTACTGATTTCAGACCCTAAAAGGTACGATCACATTAAAAAAAATGTGTAATCATTATTTTTATATGACACTGTTTCAATATGTATAATCTTAAGTTCGAAAACTGACCCTAAAAGGTACAGTGCAAGGATCTTATTTCCGACCCTTAAAGGTCCGTCGAGCACCCCTATCCATTTGTTAAGGGAGTTCCCTCCCCTCCCAGTTAGTGTCGGGCTTGGGCTCCCTGTGGTAGAGGTCATTGTTTTTCCGGTCTAGTGCTACGGTAATTATTCTTGTTCTAGTTCCGATCTTCCTTTCCAGTTTTTCTTGGAATCCTCGTACTTGAGCCACAGTATTGATAATTGCTACGAGATCGATTTATCAAATAGAAGTTGGCGTATATTTTTAGTGCTTTGACATGCTGAATCACATATTTTTGACCGGTATTTGTGTTATGATGCTCACTGGAGTAGTTGATGCTGAAAGCAACGCGACCTCTAACCATACAATAACAGGCAGAAGCAATTCAACTAACACAAACTCTACAAGATGCTTGAAAACATTGAGTGAAATTGAACAAGAACTGTCATCGACATTACCTGCCATGGACGGACAATTAACAAACAACTACCACGACATTTCAAGGGCTCTATTTCCCCCGAAGAAGCTGCCATCACTATACATAAAAGTAACAATTCAATTCATCAACGACACAGGAGGTCACAAAACCATGCTTGATAAAGTGAAAAAGTTTACTTGGAGTGAGAGCTTCACATTTGTTTTAGTCAATTATATCAGCCTGACTGCAATGAAATGGTTTTCCCTTGGAACAGTTTATCCACAAAGAAGACAGTCAGAGCTGGTTTTGACAGTTCATCCACTGTGTGAAGGAGCAAGTACAAGGAACAGATTCAAAGATGACAACGAAATGTGGCAATACATTCTTTTACAGGTAATAGTTTACTTGGGGGCAGTTTGGCGGGAGGAAGTGAAGTTCGAGTGTATGTAATAATTCTAGATGATTATTCTGTGATTCTATATTAGGAGGAGGGGGAGGGGGGACATTGCGGTGCTGATGAATATTTCTTGCGGTGTTGCGGTGATATAATAGCTTCAGCGTGCTGTGTTTGCAGTGAATTTTGAAGCTGTGATGAGAGGTATATTGATGCAATGTTGTCAACAATTTGTTTTCGGTGTTGTGGTGTTGATTGACCCCCCTCCCCCCGGCCCCCATATGAAGAACAAACCATTTGACAATTGATTGGGAAGGGGGAGGGGGAGCAGGGAGGAGGGAGGAGGGTGGCTGCTTGAAAAAAATATCGTACACAGCAAAGAAAAAAAAAAACGAAACAAATAATGTGTAAAGCTCAAAAAAAAAAAATATCCTGCAAAGCCTGTAGGGCAAAAAAATATCCTGCAAAGCCTGTAGGGTAAAAACATATCCTGCAAAGCCTGTAGGGCAAAAATATATCCTGCAAAGCCTATAGGGTAAAAATATATCCTACAAAGACTGTAGGGCAAAACAATATCCTGCAAAGCCTGTAGGGCAAAAATATATCCTGCAAAGCCTGTAGGGTAAAAAAATATCCTGCGCAGCAAAAATATTCAATGGTCCGTACTCCCTTATCAAAATGTTTTCTTTTTGCAGCTGCAAGATATTGCTATCTTGCCCAATGTGTCAGATCCTAGGGTGAACACAGCACAGATTGTGGTAACAGGTCATGAAGGAGATACAGAAAACCCAATAGAATATCCAACAATATCAACAGAAGACGAGATAAAGTTTGCAGGCCCTATCTTGATAATGATCACTTCTGTTTGTATTACCATAATTGTTAGCTGGATGATTTTTATTTATAGCGGCAAGAAAAACAAAGAAAAAAACCTTGTTTTTGTAGCAACTATTTTGATTTCATCTTTTTCGTTCTTTGTAATATTTTTTATAATATCATGTGTGGGATTTGGATTTATACTGGACTGTTGCATAAAAGGACCATACAAATCACCATGCACTATCTTTGTGGCTGCTAATTTCAGTATAATCTTATTTTCGGTGGTTGTCAATATCGTTGCCGTATGTAAAATTGAAAATATTGAACTAGAAAAAAGCATGAGTAAGTTTTGTAAATTTTGCAGGGTATTTATTATCCCATGTTGTTATCTGATTGTTTACCATTTGTTGTGGGTTTTGTGTGGAGGGATTGCATCAGATCCTACCTGGGCTATTCCTTTGTTTCTGTGCGAGGGCCTTGCAGCTTTGACACTTGTGTGTGCCATATATCTTTACCAAAAAAATACCGAAGACACTTGGGATTGTTCTAAATTTGTCCACATTTTTGGGAGCGTTTTTGTAATTTGGGTAGGTATAATCACAGCTATGTTTTCGTTTTCTAGTAGCATTGGTGTGTCAACAAAAAGTATTTTAGAAATCATAATGGTATCTGTAGTCTTGTTGATGGCTAAGAATTCTGGCATTCTACAACATCTGGAGAAAAAGAAAGAAGAAAACCCCAATGACACAACTCCTGTCTGAATAATTAATAACCCAGAGCAAGTTTTGATTCCCATGCATTCACCGAGATAATTTACGCTGAACTTTTATTTGAGAATTTCTTTAAAAGAGCACCACTCTTTTAAGTAAAAAAAGATAAAATAAATTGATAGATAAACATAGCTCATTTACATTATTTGTAACTAAAAATATAGCTTTGCACTAGTTTTGAAAAAAACCCCTCGATTAGTGAACACTTGACTTTTTTCATGTTATTGTTTTTTTAACCTTGTACTGCTTCAGAAGCAGTGAATTCAAATACACTAAGTTTTCATAATGTATCTTATTTCTAATCTATTCGCTCATGGGATTGTAACACAAATCTGTTTGTATCAATTAACATAAAAAAAAAACAATTTAGTTCAAAACTTTCATTCAATTCTAATATCTGTTGTAAAGTTTTATAGATTCAATGAGCCAAAGCTCAATTTTGTATCAGCTGCATGTTTAAATTAAGTGTGGCCAAAATAGAACTACAGAGAGCCACCTTACCTATACAACATAGTAGGTTTTTAAATAGTATAATAGAGAAGTACAACGAATGTTGAAATCCAATAAAATGTATTTGTGAAGCTGCGTCAATTTTTTTTGTGTCATTGGTGGGGATCATGCAGGAATCAAAATATGTGAATTTTTAAAATCAGGGATGAAAATGTTGAAAAGAAAATAGTTCACGACCCTGTAAATTGATTTCTCTGTTAATGACTACAATAGGCCATTTCACTGTCCTTATCAATCAAGCTAAGCCTCGATACAATATGGTGCAATCTCGAAATCAGTACAATATATTCTTTAGAATTTGACAAAACCCCTTGGAATTCTAAGTGTTCCAATAGTTTGATAAAGTGTACATTCAACCCCACTGAAGACAGACAGACCGCTACATATAGACAGCAAATGGCCAAGCAAAACAAAATCCACAGGAAAACGAAATCAAACTTGATAATAAACATTAACATTAACATGTAAGTGCTAAAAACACTAACAACATAGGCAAATAACTAACGATGAACTAAGAAACACACAACGGCCTGTAACTAATCACAAAATGGCTTTTTATGGCATATCAATTGTTTTCATTTTATGGCATATCAATTTTTTTTTAAATTGTTGGGATGTTTTTCCCGTGACTTTGTGGTTTGTTTTTAGCGCTAACAATTTCGCTCTTTTATAGTTAATGTCTTTACTTAAAGTGTCCCCTTATTGAAATGGAAAAGTGTAAAATATTTTACTTTAAAGTAAAATGAAACACCTCTCCAGAAAAAAGGTTACAATATAATGAAAAATAATTGTTAAAAAAAAATTAATTCAATTATTTTTTAGCAAGATTTTTTTTCCTTGTCTTTTTTTTTTGACGCTAATAACACTTAATTAAAGTAAAAAAAGGCAAATTATTATTCATTTAGCGTAACAATGTATATGTCTATTGAAGTTCTTTGGGACGTTAATATTTCTACTGATTTATATGACCACAAAGGTTTAATTTGTATCTTTTTTTTTCTTCTTTTTTTTATATCATATCTTAAACATCCTTTCTCAGTTAACTTTTCAGAAGTGTCCTTTCAGTAGTATTTTGATAGTAAAACTAATCGTTCTTGCGTTTGTTTACAACCATAAAATAAATAGATCCTCGTAGTCGCACGTCCAATTCACAATCATATACAATCCTCTTTGTGGACGTGAAGAATTTGCTTGTTCAAATTAAACATTATTTAATCAAAAATCATCTGATCCAAAATCCTTAGCTTGTAGATTTTCATGTGTAACCAACTTGCTCAGAAGTAATAGATCAAGCGTGAGAAAGAGTGTTAAATACTCTGATATCCCAACACGGAGAAGCCAAGTTTTTAACTAATGTAGAAGTGAAAATAGATAAGAAACCAGGATACATGGTAGTAAAGTAAACGTTCTCTGGTTTTATGAGTTTAATGGATGAGCTTTCGGCTCCCAGGCTGAAGCCTTTGACTGTGAATAAGAATAAGTCGTACATCCATTAAACTCATAAATCCAGAGAAAGTTTACTTTACTAACTTAGAAGTGTTTGGATAGAGGAGAAAACACTCTTTCAAGTGCTAAATCTGGCTTCTCAAACCATTAATAATTCTTAGAGAAATTCAGATCACATATCCAAACCTCCTTCACGGATTTCCTTTGTTTTGTTCTCATGAATTATTAATGAGGTTGAGAAAGGGTGTACGTACAATCTCCTGACATTGTTTGTTACAGTTCCAATTGTTCCAATAATAGTTTTTTAACAGTTTTCAAGGCAATTTGTCAGTTTAAGTAAGGGTTAGATAATGAACGCAGGTGTCCTATGAGATATAGAGTATTGAGCATTAGATAAGAAGGCCTTCTATCTATAATGCGAGAGACTCTATGTTCCATATAGAACACGAGTGTTCATTATCTAACTGACTTAGAATATGATCACACCCACGAAGAATGTTGTCAAAATTAAATATCACATGACCATAGCAAAACAGCGTTTTATTATATGGCTTACTAGTATAGTACTTATAATGCATTGTGAACTTCTATATAGTATTTCACTGGCGAGGTGGCAAAACAATAAAAACCAAAAGGCCTCGTCAGTGAAATACTATATTTAAATATTAAAATACAGACAGCAGTCATCTGATTGGTTGAATGGGTGTGATCATTTTCTAAGAAAAAAAGTGTTTGCTAATGCTGCTCCATCAGCTCATTGTTTTGCACAGCTGAATGTGCTTTTGAATACATTTTTTACATAACTGTGCAGTATAGATAGGCCATTTTCTTTGCCTACTTTCTTTTGGTAACTAATAATTGTCAATTATACTACAGTATTCACAAGAGGGAATCCAAATCCAAATAACAAAGAAACTTTGTGAAGCATTCTTGTACTGGCAGTAAAATGACCTATAATTTGATAGATATTGTAAGTATTGTAATTATGAATCAATAAATTATGTTCTTTTATATATCTTTATGTATCATTATTTAGGGGGTAGGGGTAGGGAGTGCTATGCAGCATGAAGCAAGATATAAAGAAATTATGTGTATGCAACACAAATAAGGACGGTGTTGGCAATCAATCTTTCCTTGAAGAGGCAAAACGTAGATAGATAGATTGTTTATTTGAATAAATACACCTAGCAGCCAAAGCCTGATTTACGTGGTAAAAACTACAATATCCTGATAAGCTATTACATATATACAAAACAAAATCGATATATATATATTTATCTATTGCATCCACATTGCATCTAGTATTGTATTTGTAAGTCTATTTGTTCTTCGAATTCAATGGGGAACGTCAAAGTCGGGAGGGGACTCCCTTAAAAAAGGGATAGGGGTGCTCAACAAACGGTTTTGAATATGACCGTAAAGGGTACGCATGAATTTTTTAGAATTTTATTTTATTCACACACAGTATAACAATAAAGAAAATGCAATTTGTATAATTTACATAATTACAAATAGAAATACATATAAATGTAGTAAGTTATGAACAAGTATAATAAATAGAGTTTGTGTATGACGTTGTTGAAATAGCCAGTAAACTTTCGAGTCAACAACAAGCCACTGAATAAAGATTAATATCTATAGTAGTAAATGTAGACCAAGAAATATAGAAAGGAGTATTCAAAATAAATAAATTATTACTTCATGAAATATTTGATAAATAATTAATATTTCATGAAGCAATAAGTGTGAATTAATCCAGGTACTGATCAGTTCAGACCCTAAAAGGTACGATCACATTTAACCTTTTTTTTAATCATTATTTTTATATGACACTGTTTCAATATGTATAATCTTAAGTTCGAAAACTGACCCTAAAAGGTACAGTGCAAGGATCTTATTTCCGACCCTTAAAGGTCCGTCGAGCACCCCTATCCATTTGTTAAGGGAGTTCCCTCCCCTCCCAGTTAGTGTCGGGCTTGGGCTCCCTGTGGTAGAGGTCATTGTTTTTCCGGTCTAGTGCTACGGTAATTATTCTTGTTCTAGTTCCGATCTTCCTTTCCAGTTTTTCTTGGAATCCTCGTACTTGAGCCACAGTATTGATAATTGCTACGAGATCGATTTATCAAATAGAAGTTGGCGTATATTTTTAGTGCTTTGACATGCTGAATCACATATTTTTGACCGGTATTTGTGTTATGATGCTCACTGGAGTAGTTGATGCTGAAAGCAACGCGACCTCTAACCATACAATAACAGGCAGAAGCAATTCAACTAACACAAACTCTACAAGATGCTTGAAAACATTGAGTGAAATTGAACAAGAACTGTCATCGACATTACCTGCCATGGACGGACAATTAACAAACAACTACCACGACATTTCAAGGGCTCTATTTCCCCCGAAGAAGCTGCCATCACTATACATAAAAGTAACAATTCAATTCATCAACGACACAGGAGGTCACAAAACCATGCTTGATAAAGTGAAAAAGTTTACTTGGAGTGAGAGCTTCACATTTGTTTTAGTCAATTATATCAGCCTGACTGCAATGAAATGGTTTTCCCTTGGAACAGTTTATCCACAAAGAAGACAGTCAGAGCTGGTTTTGACAGTTCATCCACTGTGTGAAGGAGCAAGTACAAGGAACAGATTCAAAGATGACAACGAAATGTGGCAATACATTCTTTTACAGGTAATAGTTTACTTGGGGGCAGTTTGGCGGGAGGAAGTGAAGTTCGAGTGTATGTAATAATTCTAGATGATTATTCTGTGATTCTATATTAGGAGGAGGGGGGAGGGGGGACATTGCGGTGCTGATGAATATTTCTTGCGGTGTTGCGGTGATATAATAGCTTCAGTGTGCTGTGTTTGCAGTGAATTTTGAAGCTGTGATGAGAGGTATATTGATGCAATGTTGTCAACAATTTGTTTTCGGTGTTGTGGTGTTGATTGACCCCCCCCCCCCCTCCCCCCGGCCCCCATATGAAGGACAAACCATTTGACAATTGATTGGGAAGGGGGAGGGGGAGCAGGGAGGAGGGAGGAGGGTGGCTGCTTGAAAAAAATATCGTACACAGCAAAGAAAAAAAAAACGAAACAAATAATGTGTAAAGCTCAAAAAAAAAAATATCCTGCAAAGCCTGTAGGGCAAAAAAATATCCTGCAAAGCCTGTAGGGTAAAAACATATCCTGCAAAGCCTGTAGGGCAAAAATATATCCTGCAAAGCCTGTAGGGTAAAAATATATCCTACAAAGACTGTAGGGCAAAACAATATCCTGCAAAGCCTGTAGGGCAAAAATATATCCTGCAAAGCCTGTAGGGTAAAAAAATATCCTGCGCAGCAAAAATATTCAATGGTCCGTATTCCCTTATCAAAATGTTTTCTTTTTGCAGCTGCAAGATATTGCTATCTTGCCCAATGTGTCAGATCCTAGGGTGAACACAGCACAGATTGTGGTAACAGGTCATGAAGGAGATACAGAAAACCCAATAGAATATCCAACCACATCAACAGAAGACGAGATAAAGTTTGCAGGCCCTATCTTGATAATGATCGCTTCTGTTTTTATTACCATAATTGTTAGCTGGTTCATTTTTAATTACATCAAAAATACAGAGTCCAATCAAAGTAAAATCTTTGTAGCAACTATTTTGATTTCATCTTTAGCGTTCTTTATAATATTTTTTATAATATCAATATTGGAATTAGGATTTATCCTTGCGAACAAGGACTGTTGCAAAAAAGCACCATTTAAATCACCATGCACTATCTTTGTGCTTGTTAATTTCGGTATAATACTGATTTGTTGGTGTGTCCATATCTTTGTTCATTTCAAATTTGAAGTAGAAACAAGCACTCCCAGGAAATGTGGCAGTGCATCTATTATCCCATGTTGTTATATGATTGTTTACCATTTGTTGTGGGTTTTGTGTGGAGGGATTGCATCAGATCCTACATGGGCTATTCCTTTGTTTCTGTGCGAGGGCCTTGCAGCTTTGACCCTTGTGTGTGCCATATATCTTTACCAAAAATATAACAAAGACACTGGGGATAGGTCTAAATTGATGATGCACTTACTTTTGAGCGTTCTTGTAATTTGGCTAGGTATTATCACAGCTATGCTGTCATTTTCCAGTAGCATTGGTGTGTCAGCAGAGAATATTTTAGAAATCATAATGGTATCTGTAGTCTTGTGGATGGCTAAGAATTCTGGCATTCTACAACATCTGGAGAAAAAGAAAGAAGAAAATCCTCAGGCACAGGCACAGGCACAGACACAGGCACACTTTACACAGGCACAGGCACAGGCAGAGGCCATGCCAATGCTGACAAGGTAGAGATGAAACCACTAGACACGAAACAGGCGCAGGCCAGAACAGGAGAACAAAGAGAACTACTCCTGTGAATACCCCAGAGCATATTAAGAAATTTTGATTCCCATGCATTCACCGAGATAATTTACGATGAACTTTTATTTGAGAATTTCTTTAAAAAAGCACAACACTCTTAAGTTGAAAAAAACATAAAATAAATTGATAGATAAACATAGCTCATTTACATTATTTGATTTAAATATAGTTTTGCACTAATTTTGAAAAAAGTTATATTATTTATATTTAATATTATTGTGTTTGTAACCTTGTACTGCTTCAGAAGCAGTGAGTTCAAATACAATAAGTGTTCATAATATATCTTATTTCTAATCTATTCACTGATGGGATTGTAACACAAATCTGTTTGTATCAATTAACATAAAAAACACATTAGTTCAAAACTTTCATCCAATTCTAATATCTGTTGTAAAGTTTTATAGATTCAATGAGCCAAAGCTTAATTTTGTATCAGCTGCATGTTTAAATTAAGTGTGGCCAAAATAGAACTACAGAGAGCCACCTTACCTATACAACATAGTAGGTTTTTAAATAGTATAATAGAGAAGTACAACGAATGTTGAAATCCAATAAAATGTATTTGTGAAGCTGCGTCAATGTTTTTTGTGTCATTGGTGGGGATCATGCAGGAATCAAAATATGTGAATTTTTAAAATCAGGGATGAAAATGTTGAAAAGAAAATAGTTCCCTTGTGACGACCCTGTAAATTGTCATGGTTTCTCTGTTTATGACTACAATAGGCCATTTCACTGTCCTTATCAATCAAGCTCAGCCTCGATACAATAAGGTGCAATCTCGAAATCAGTACAATATATTCTTTAGAATTTGACAAAACCCCTTGGTATTCTAAGTGTTCCAATAGTTTGATAAAGTGTACATTCAACCCCACTGAAGACAGACAGACCGCTACATATAGACAGCAAATGGCCAAGCAAAACAAAATCCACAGGAAAACGAAATCAAACTTGATAATAAACATTAACATATAGGTACAAAACACTAACAACACAGGCAAATAACTAACGATGAACCAAGAAACACACAGCCTGTAACTAATCACAAAATGGCTTTTTATGGCATATCAATTTTTTTCATTTTTATGGCATATCAATTTTTTTTCAAATTGTTCGGATGTTTTTCCCGTGACTTTGTGGTTTGTTTTTAGCGCTAACAATTTCGCTTTTTTATAGTTAATGTCTTTACTTAAAGTGTCCACTTATTGAAATGAAAAAGTGTAAAATATTTTACTTTAAAGTAATATGAAACACCTCTCCAGAAAAAAGGTTACAATATAATGAAAAATAATTGTTAAAAAATAATTAATTCAATTATTTTTTAGCAAGATTTTTTTTCCTTGTCTTTACTTTGACGCTAATTAGAGTTAATTAAAGTAAAAAAAAGGCAAATTATTAGTCATTTAGCGTAACAACGTATATGTCTCCTGAAGTTGTTTGGGACGTTAATATTTCTAGTGATTTATATGACCACAAAGGTTTAATTTGTATCTCAGTTTTTTATATATATATATATATATATCATTTCTCAGTTAACTTTTCAGAAGTGTTCTTTCAGTAGTATTTTGATAGTAAAACTAATCGTTCTTGCGTTTGTTTACAACCAAAAAATAAATAGATCCTCGTAGTCGCACGTCCAATTCACAATCATATACAATCCTCTTTGTGGACGTGAAGAATTTGCTTCTTCAAATTAAACATCATTTAATCCAAAATCATCTGATCCAAAATCCTTAGCTTGTAGATTTTCATGTGTAACCAACTTGCTCAGAAGTAATAGATCAAGCGTGAGAAAGAGTGTTAAATCCTCTGATATCCCAACACGGGAAAGCCAAGTTTTTTAACTAACTTAGAAGTGAAAATAGATAAGAAACCAGGATACATACTAGTAAAGTAAACGTTCTCTGGTTTTATGAGTTTAATGGATGAGCTTTCGCCCGGGGAGGGTACTCCCTTTGTCCAAGTGGTAGGGGTGTTCGGCGGAGATTTTGAAAATGACCCCTAAAAGGTACGCTCAGATACAAATAAAGCAGAGTAAAAACGACCCTTAGAACTGATTTTTGAGGCAAATCTCTAAATGGACCCTAAAAGGTACGCACTGGAAATATTTTAACCCTAAAAGGTACGCCGATCACCCCTACCACTTGGATAAAGGGAGAACCTCCCCCCCCCCCCCCCCCCCGGGAGCTTTCGGCTCCCAGGCTGAAGCCTTTGACTATATGAATCAGAATAAGTCGTACATCGATATCCATTAAACTCATAAATCCAGAGAAAGTTTACTTTACTAACTTAGAAGTGTTTGGATAGAGGAGAAAACACTCTTTCAAGTGCTAAATCTGGCTTCTCAAACCATTAATAATTCTTAGAGAAATTCAGATCACATATCCAAACCTCCTTCACGGATTTCCTTTGTTTTGTTCTCATGAATTATTAATGAGGTTGAGAAAGGGTGTACGTACAATCTCCTGACATTGTTTGTTACAGTTACACTTGTTCCATTAATATTTTTTTAACAGTTTTCAAGGCAATTTGTCAGTGTAAGTAAGGGTTAGATAATGAACGCAGGTGTCCTATGAGATATAGAGTATCGAGCATTAGATAAGAAGGCCTTCTATCTAATGCGAGAGACTCTATGTTCCATAGAGAACACGAGTGTTCATTATCTAACTGACTTAGAATATGATCACACCCACGAAGAATGTTGTCAAAATTAAATATCACATGGCCATAGCAAAACAGCGTTTTATTATATGGCTTACTAGTATAGTACTTATAATGCATTGTGAACTTCTATAAAGTATTTAACTGGCGAGGTGGCAAAACAATAAAAACCAAAAGGCCTCGTCAGTGGAATACTATATTTAAATATTAAAATACAGACAGCAGTCATCTGATTGTTTGAATGGGTGTGATCATTTTCTAAGAAAAAAAGTGTTTGCTAATGCTGCTCCATCAGCTCATTGTTTTGCACACCTGAATGTGCTTTTGAATACATTTTTTACATAATTGTGCAGTATAGATAGGCCATTTGCTTTGCCTACTTTCTTTTGGTAACTAATAATTGTCAATTATACTACAGTATTCTCAAGAGGGAATACAAATCCAAATAACAAAGAAACTTTGTGAAGCATTCTGGTACTGGCAGGAAAATGACCTATTGATAGATGTTGTAAATATTGTAATTATGAATCAATAAATTATGTTCTTTTATATATCTTTATGTATCATTATTTAGGGGGGTGTAGGGGTAGGGAGTGCTATGCAGCATGAAGCAAGACATAAAGAAATGATGTGCATGCAACACAAATAAGGACGGTGTTGGCAATCAATCTTTCCTTGAAGAGGCAAAACGTAGATAGATAGATTGTTTATTTGAATAAATACACCTAGCAGCCAAAGCCTGATTTACGTGGTAAAAACTACAATATCATATAAGCTAACTATTACATATATACAAAAAAATATCGATATATATATCTATCTATTGCATCCACATTGCATCTAGTATTGCATTTGTAAGTCTATTTGTTCTTCGAATTCAATGGGGAACGTCAAAGTCGGGAGGGGACTCCCTTAAAAAAGGGATAGGGGTGCTCAACAAACGGTTTTGAATATGACCGTAAAGGGTACGCATGAATTTTTTAGAATTTTATTTTATTCACACACAGTATAACAATAAAGAAAATGCAATTTGTATAATTTACATAATTACAAATAGAAATACATATAAATGTAGTAAGTTATGAACAAGTATAATAAATAGAGTTTGTGTATGACGTTGTTGAAATAGCCAGTAAACTTTCGAGTCAACAACAAGCCACTGAATAAAGATTAATATCTATAGTAGTAAATGTAGACCAAGAAATATAGAAAGGGGATTCAAAATAAATAAATTATTACTTCATGAAATATTTGATAAATAATTAATATTTCGTTCATGAAGCAATAAGTGTGAATTAATCCAGGTACTGATTTCAGACCCTAAAAGGTACGATCACATTAAAAAAAATGTGTAATCATTATTTTTATATGACACTGTTTCAATATGTATAATCTTAAGTTAGAAAAATGACCCTAAAAGGTACAGTGCAAGGGTCTTATTTTCGACCCTCAAAGGTCCGTCGAGCAACCCTATCCATTTTTTAAGGGAGTTCCCTCCCCCTCCCAGTTAGTGACGAGCTTGGGCTCCCTGTGGTAGAGGTCATTGTTTTTCCGGTCTAGTGCTACGGTAATGATTCTCGTTCTAGTTCCGGTTTTTCTGGGAATCCTCGTACTTGAGCCACAGTATTAATAATTGCTACGAGATCGATTTATCAAATAGAAGTTGGCGTATATTTTAAGTGCTTTGACATGCTGAATCACATATTTTTGACCGGTATTTGTGTTATGATGCTCACTGGAGTAGTTGATGCTGAAAGCAACGCGACCTCTAACCATACAATAACAGGCAGAAGCAATTCAACTAACACAAACTCTACAAGATCCTTGAAAACATCGAGTGAAATTGAATTCAACAATTCAACTAACACAAACTCTACAAGATGCTTGAAAACATTGAGTGAAATTGAACAAGAACTGTCATCGACATTACCTGCCATGGACGGACAATTAACAAACAACTACCACGACATTTCAAGGGCTCTATTTCCCCCGAAGAAGCTGCCATCACTATACATAAAAGTAACAATTCAATTCATCAACGACACAGGAGGTCACAAAACTATGCTTGATAAAGTGAAAAAGTTTACTTGGAGTGAGAGCTTCACATTTGTTTCAGTCAATTATATCAGCCTGACTGCAATGAAATGGTTTTCCCTTGGAACAGTTTATCCACAAAGAAGACAGTCAGAGCTGTTTTTGACAGTTCATCCACTGTGTGAAGGAGCAAGTACAAGGAACAGATTCAAAGATGACAACGAAATGTGGCAATACATTCTTTTACAGGTAATAGTTTACTTGGGGGCAGTTTGGTGGGAGGAAGTGAAGTTCGAGTGTATGTAATAATTCTAGATGATTATTCTGTGATTCTATATTAGGAGGAGGGGGGAGGGGGGACATTGCGGTGCTGATGAATATTTCTTGCGGTGTTGCGGTGATATAATAGCTTCAGTGTGCTGTGTTTGCAGTGAATTTTGAAGCTGTGATGAGAGGTATATTGATGCAATGTTGTCAACAATTTTTTTTCGGTGTTGTGGTGTTGATTGACCCCCCCCCCCCCCCCCCCTCCCACTTCCCCCCGGCCCCCATATGAAGGACAAACCATTTGATAATTGATTGGGAAGGGGGAGGGGGAGGGGGAGCAGGGAGGAGGGAGGAGGGTGGCTGCTTGAAAAAAATATCGTACACAGCAAAGAAAAAAAAACCGAAACAAATAATGTGTAAAGCTCAAAACAAAAATATACTGCAAAGCCTGTAGGGCCAAAAAATATCCTACAAAGCCTGTAGGGGAACTGATATATCCTACAAAGCCTGTAGGGCAAAAACATATCCTGCAAAGCCTGTAGGGCAAAAAGATATCCTGCAAAGCCTGTAGGGCCAAAAAATATCCTACAAAGCCTGTAGGGGAACTGATATATCCTACAAAGCCTGTAGGGGAACTGATATATCCTACAAAGCCTGTAGGGGAACTGATATATCCTACAAAGCCTGTAGGGGAACTGATATATCCTGCAAAGCCTGTAGGGGAACTGATATATCCTACAAAGCCTGTAGGGGAACTGATATATCCTACAAAGCCTGTAGGGGAACTGATATATCCTACAAAGCCTGTAGGGGAACTGATATATCCTACAAAGCCTGTAGGGGAACTGATATATCCTACAAAGCCTGTAGGGGAACTGATATATCCTACAAAGCCTGTAGGGGAACTGATATATCCTACAAAGCCTGTAGGGGAACTGATATATCCTACAAAGCCTGTAGGGGAACTGATATATCCTGCAAAGCCTGTAGGGCCAAAAAATATCCTACAAAGCCTGTAGGGGAACTGATATATCCTGCAAAGCCTGTAGGGCAAAAATATATCCTGCAAAGCCTGTAGGGCAAAAAGATATCCTGCAAAGCCTGTAGGGCAAAAATATATCCTGCAAAGCCTGTAGGGTAAAAATATATCCTGCAAAGCCTGTAGGCTAAAAATATATCCTGCAAAGCCTGTAGGGTAAAAATATATCCTACAAAGCCTGTAGGGTAAAAATATATCCTGCAAAGCCTGTAGGGTAAAAAAATATCCTGCAAAGCCTGTAGGGTAAAAATATATCCTGCAAAGCCTGTAGGGTAAAAATATATCCTGCAAAGCCTGTAGGGTAAAAATATATCCTGCAAAGCCTGTAGGGCAAAAATATATCCTGCAAAGCCTGTAGGGCAAAAATATATCCTGCAAAGCCTGTAGGGTAAAAATATATCCTACAAAGCCTGTAGGGTAAAAATATATCATGCAAAGCCTGTAGGGTAAAAAAATATCCTGCAAAGCCTGTAGGGTAAAAATATATCCTACAAAGCCTGTAGTAACAAAAAAATATCCTGCGCTGCAAAAATATTCAATGGTCCGTACTCCCTTATCAAAATGTTTTCTTTTTGCAGCTGCAAGATATTGCTATCTTGCCCAATGTGTCAGATCCTAGAGTGAACACAGCACAGATTGTTGTACCAGGTCATGAAGGAGATGCAGAAAACCCAATAGAATATCCAACCACATCAACAGAAGACGAGATAAAGTTTGCAGGCCCTATCTTGATAATGATCACTTCTGTTTTTATTACCATAATTGTTAGCTGGATGATTTTTAATTACATCAAAAATACAGAGTCCAATCCAAGTAAAATCTTTGTAGCAACTATTTTGATTTCATCTTTAGCGTTCTTTATAATATTTTTTATAATATCAATATTCGAATTAGTTATCCTTGCGAACAAGGACTATTACTTTGTAGTTCCTAATTTCATTATAATCGTGATTTTGTTGGTTGTCAATATCGTTGTTCATCGTGTTTATTTGAAAAATGGTGTAGAAACAAGCATGAGTAATTTCAATATCGGTGTTCATTTGAAATTTGGAGTAGAAACAAGAACTCCCAGTATTTTCAGAAAATGTGGCGAAGCATCTTTTATCCCATGTTGTTATATGATTGTTTACCATTTGTTGTGGGTTTTGTGTGGAGGGATTGCATCAGATCCTACCTGGGCCATCCCATTGTTTCTGTGCGAGGGCCTTGCAGCTTTGACCCTTGTGTGTGCCATATATCTTTACCAAAAATATAACGAAGACAATTCGGATAAGTCTAAATTAGTGCACTTACTTTTGAGCGTTCTTGTAATTTGGCTAGGTATTATCACAGCTATGTTTTCATTTTCTAGTAGCATTGGTGTGTCAACAAAAAGTATTTTAGAAATCATAATGGTATCTGTAGTCTTGTTGATGGCAAAGAATTCTGGCATTCTACAACATCAAGAAGGTACAGGCACAGGCACAGGCACAGGCACAGGCACAGGCACAGGCACAGGCACAGGCACAGGCACAGGCACAGGCACAGGCACAGGCACAGGCACAGGCACAGGCACAGGCACAGGCACAGGCACAGGCACAGGCACAGGCACAGGCACAGGCACAGGCACAGGCACAGGCACAGGCACAGGCACAGGCACAGGCACAGGCACAGGCACAGGCACAGGCACAGGCACAGGCACAGGCACAGGCACAGGCACAGGCACAGGCACAGGCACAGGCACAGGCACAGGCACAGGCACAGGCACAGGCACAGGCACAGGCACAGGCACAGGCACAGGCACAGGCACAGGCACAGGCACAGGCACAGGCACAGGCACAGGCACAGGCACAGGCACAGGCACAGGCACAGGCACAGGCACAGGCACAGGCACAGGCACAGGCACAGGCACAGGCACAGGCACAGGCACAGGCACAGGCACAGGCACAGGCACAGGCACAGGCACAGGCACAGGCACAGGCACAGGCACAGGCACAGGCACAGGCACAGGCACAGGCACAGGCACAGGCACAGGCACAGGCACAGGCACAGGCGCAGGGCAGAACAGTAAAACAAAAAAAGCTACTCCTAAAGCTAAGAGGTTTCGATTCCCATGCATTCAAAGATAATTTACGCTGAACGTTTATTTGAGAATTTCAACACTTTTATGTTAAAAAAAATTATACATAAAAATAACTCATTTACATTACTTTTAACTCAAGATATAGTTTTGCACTATAATTTTGAAAAAAAAAAACTTCAGCAATTTATTGAAGAAATAAACACTTACAGTGAGGATTGATACTCGAACAGTGAGCACTTGACTTTTGTCATGTTATTGCTTTTTTTTTAAACCTTCTACTGCTTCAGAAGCAGTGAGTTCAAATGACAGTTCAAATACACTAAGTGTTCATAATGTATCTTATTTCTAATCTATTCGCTCATGGGATTGTAACACAAATCTGTTTGTATCAATTAACATAAAAAATACATTAGTTCAAAACTTTCATCCAAGTCCAATAACTGTTAAAAAGTTTCATAGATTCAATTAGCCAAAGCTTAATTTTGTACTAGCTGCTTGTTTAAAGGGAACTAAGTGTGGCAAAAATATAACGAGAGCCACTTTACCTGTACAACATAGTAGGTTTTTAAATAGTATAATATCCAAATTTATTGTAATAATTATTATTCTTAAAAATATTCTAGTATATTGTAAATAGTTGTCACTTAATTAACTTAATTAATGTTAATTTTTCTTCAAAGAGCGAAATAAACTCATTCACTGATAATAAAGAAGTACTTTTTTATACCTTTATAATCCAATAAAATGTATTTGTGAAGCTGCGTCAATCTTTTTTGTGTCATTGGTGGGGATCATGCAGGAATCAAAATATGTGAATTTTTAAAATCAGCGATGAAAATGTTGTACAAAAATCGGGACAACTAAGAAAATAGAACCCGTCTCAGCTCACGACCCTGTAAATTGTCATGTTCCTGATTTTTTTGTTTATGACTACAATAGGCCATTTCACGATTCTCGTCGATTAAGCTCTGCCTCGAAACAATATGGTGCAATCTCGAAATCAGTGCAATATATTCTTTAGAATTTGACAAAACTCCTTGGAATTTTAAGTGTTCCAATAGTTTGATAAAGTGTACATTCAACTCCACTGAAGACAGACAGACCGCTACATATAGACAGCAAATGGCCAAGCAAAACAAAATCCACAGGAAAACGAAATCAAACTTTATAATAAACATTAACATATAAGTACAAAACACTAACAGCATTGGCAAATAACTAACGATGAACTAAGAAACACACAGCCTGTAACTAATCACAAAATGGCTTTTTATGGCATATCAATTTTTTTCATTTTTATGGCATATCAATTTTTTTTCAAATTGTTCGGATGTTTTACCCGTGACTTTGTGGTTTGTTTTTAGCGCTAACAATTTCGCTCTTTTAGTTAATGTCTTTACTTAAAGTGTCCACTTATTGAAATGGAAAAGTGTAAAATATTTTACTTTAAAGTAAAATGAAACACCTCTCCAGAAAAAAGGTTACAATATAATGAAAAATAATTGTTAAAAAATAATTAATTCAATTATTTTTTAGCAAGATTGTTTTTCCTTGTCTTTTTTTTGACGCTAATAATAGTTAATTAAAGTAAAAAAAGGCAAATTATTAGTCATTTAGCGTAACAACGTATATGTCTCCTGAAGTTGTTTGGGACGTTAATATTTCTACTGATTTATATGACCACAAAGGTTTAATTTGTATCTTTTTTTTTTCTTTTTTTTATATCATATCTTAAACATCCTTTCTCAGTTAACTTTTCAGAAGTGTTCTTTCAGTATTTTGATAGTAAAACTAATCGTTCTTACGTTTGTTTACAACCAAAAAATAAATAGATCCTCGTAGTCGCGCACGTCCAATTCACAATCATATACAATCCTCTTTGTGGACGTGAAGAATTTGCTTGTTCAAATTAAACATCATTTTGTGTCTTCCCAGTGAAAACTATACATGTGAAAACACTGAAAAGTAGCTCCCAAATGGTTGTATTAAGGGACTGAAGGTTTCTTAACCTTTTGGTAGCCATTGATAAGGAAGCCACCAAGCTAAGAGTGTTATAATTTACCAAATCAGTGAACCACGCAAGAAATACCTGCCATAACCTTGACGTAATAAAAACACTACACAAAACATCATGGCTAGAAATATCTTTTGAATATTTTCGCTAAAAACTTTGCTGTTTTGCAATTGAAGCGAGTTTTGTTTTACCCCAAAGGATTCGTCGATTTTTTTCAGTTTAAAGGAGTTGGAAATCAGATGGAAAACGTGGAAATTGTGAAACGGTAATCGGAGTTTTGATAATTGTTTTGGTTGTCGCCCTTTGAGCGTGTAATCGAGTGTGAACAAAATAGTATCTTGTCAAAAACTGGAGACAAAGCAACTAATTTACTAACGACAATTCATTAGACTGGATAAAATGTAAATCAACCAATATAGGTAAGTTTATATTTGTGTTTTTGTAATGTTCAAAGCCAATAATACTATCACTATAACAGTACTACCTAACGATGCGTTTATCGTGTTCCTAACAAACACGACATTTGCTTCACGGCAAGACCGCATGAAACACGACGATACACTCGAAAAACTTATAATTCTCAAACGAAATGTCAAACCTCGAAGTGTTGATAATTTTAGTTTGAATTCTCTGTGCGAGTGCACATGAAAATCTCCGCGTAAAACCGTTATTATTGTTCGTTGCAGTGAGTTGGAAAAACATACGCCCCTACAGATGTCACATTTGAACTCATATTTTTGGAACGATAACGCGAGATATCGGAAAGCTCAATATCAGGGTTGGAATTGCTATTGATCAGCTGCATAATAGTGCAGTTTTTACTTCAAATACTCTACATAAAGGAAAGTTAGTAATTGATGGTCTTGTGGTAGTCACGTGACAACTAGTCTGTATGGGTTTCTATGGGAGCAGCGCTGCAGACGCTTGGATTGGCAGAAGTTGCGAGTGAAATTGCTTGTTGTGCAGGATCGGCAGCGTGTGGCCTTCTTTGCAGGAAAAAAGGCAGTTCACAAGGAGCACGGGCAAGACTTATATTCATCTTAATACTTGGTCTTGGAAATATGCTGAGTTTTGTGATGCTTGTACCAGACATGAGACACTATCTGGACCAAGTACCTTATCTGTGTAGTACGATATCATCCAAGGAAATATGTGACAATCTCGTTGGCTATTCGGCAGCCTATAGGGTATTTTTTGTAATGGCGGTTTTCTATTTATTTTTCAGTATGATAACATACAATGTTACATCGACTAAGCAATTTCGTGCTAGAATTCACAATGGATTTTGGTATGTCAAATTGTCTATATTGACGCTTTTATTTATTGGTGCCTTTTATATTCCTAATATAACTCAGTTTGGTATGATTTGGATGTACGTTGGTTTAACTGGAGGATTTATGTTTCTGATTTTTCAAATTGTGCTTATTATTGACTTTGGCTACTCTTGGAGCGTCAGCTGGGCTGAGAAAATGGATGTCCTGAACACAAGATGCTGGTTTTTTGCACTTGCTTTTGCTACTGCAGTAGTGTACTCAATGTCCCTTTGTGCGGCAGCAATTCTTTATTTATACTTCACCAATCCATTGGACGTATCTCAGTGTAAAGCAAATACATTCTACATAAGCTTTAACGTTGCACACTGTGCTCTTGCAACTATTATATCAGTACTACCGCAAATACAACAAGAAGCGAGTGGAGCTGGTCTTCTTCAGTCTTCTGTAGTTACCATATATACTATGTATCTAACATGGAACACTTTATCAAGTCAGCCAGATAGTATGTGTAATCCTCTGGGGGATGTATTGCTAGAATATGACAAAGCCTCTGGTGTTAACGGCCAGGCTGTTTTTGGTTCTGTTTTAACATTTGCTCTTTTAACATTCGCGTGTACGGTGCGTTCAAGTACGTCACAGTTGGGTAAAGTGGGTATTTCATTGTCTGATAACCCGGATTACATGGTTGCGAGTAGACTGGTGAATAATAAAAAGTATGACAAGAAAGAGGAGGATGATAATGTTGATGTCGCTTATAGTTATTCTATTTTCCACTTCGTGTTATTCATCGCTTCCCTTCATTTAATGATGGTGATAACGAACTGGCACAGTCCTGATGAAAATGAAGACTTTAAAAAACTAATTAAGAACTGGGCAGCGGTTTGGGTTCAAATGTCTGCAAGCTTTTTATGCTGTTTGCTTTTTATATGGACTTTAGTTGCACCATTAATTAAACGGACTTGGGGAGACTTTTTAGGGCTAGAGCCTGAGCCACGTCGTAAACCAACAGCACGAAGACCAAGTCTGACTCAAATTAAAAAGGATTTTGACGAAGTTCGACACAGAAGAAAATCATTACCATCAGTAGATATTGCAGTAAATCACTCGGACGATTTCGACCATCGAAAACCATCGCTTATTAACTCGAATATTCGTACATCCTCACCTATTCAATCACCCAAATCTCGTAAAGGACTTGCTAAGTCTGTAAGTAATATACATAGAACAGAGGTTTCTTTAGCTATACGAGACATAAACGAATCAACGTTCGGACCAGAGCCTTCTTTAAAGGGCAAACGAGCTGCTGCTCTTGACGCGCCTGCTGGAAGAAGCTCACCTATCGTAGATAGTCCTCATGATTCGAGGACACCTTCTGCTGATAGAACTGTCGCAATACAAATTGAACATCCTTTCGAGAAAGCATCACAGTTTCCACATTTGACTCGCAGCCCTGAAACAGTTCAGCAAATTCTTCGACTGCAAGAAAGGATATTACGATTTCAGGCCAAAATTGTAAAGATCCAACATAAGATGATGTATTTACAACAAACAGGCGAAGTCTTGGAATCACCACATAAACAATTAGACCATAAGAGAGGATAAACACAACAACAACATTGACTCAAATAACTGAGTAAATCGATGCATCTTGATTCAATAGTCTCCTTCACAGTTCCCTGCGCCATCTTGAAACCTATCCAGGCCTTGCATCGAAGCGAGACGAACGTTGAGCTTGCAGTGATAGAGACCTTTTAACACCTTATTCACGTGTCTCTATCATTGCAAGCTCAACGTTCGTCTCGCTTCTATGCAAAAGGCCTGGCTACCTTGCAAGATGGCGTAGGGAACTGCGACGGGGACTATTGTGTGAGTTAAAAGTGATCAATTTTATTAAAAAGGTTTCTTAAAAACTGTATTATGTTCCAATGTGAACACGAAGCTAGCCAGTCAAGACTAATAGCAGGTCGCCATAGTTTGATTTGGCTACGAAGTGGAAACAAATGTGGTTTATTATAAATAAGTCTATATTCAGGGGCTGGCTTCATATATTTTGTTATCATCCAGTGTGATGCAATATGTAATACACAACGTAACCAAGGTCGACCTTCTATAACTGGTATTTAGACACAATACACAAAGTTTTATTTGTATTTAACTTATATTCGCAAAATACGATAGTACAATTATTTATACTAAAGCCATTTCAAAAATTGTTGACCTCACAGGGCACGTACGCGTGATACTGAATTGTGCAATCCAAGACCAAAATCTGTTGTTCGTCTTGTAAACTTTAAAAAATTCTTTATGAAACTCAGTGGTAAACTGTTTTGTTGATTATGCACTAAAACCGTATAAAGATTATAGCTCTATAAAATTGTGCTTTTACTTGAGTTGTGCAACACATTTAGGTCTTGGAAACAGCATTATATTCGCCAATGCAGAATGGGTCCCGCTAAGGCCTCTGGGATTGTTATATGGGTCACAGCATGAACAAGCATTACTGGCGTCGCTGTATCATGTAACGATCCCAAGCGCCTTTGCGACCGGGATTTAACTCGGCCCAGGCTGCATCTCGTTTCTGCAATGGCGAATAGTCCCCTTTCGATATTTTGGTTGAATGATCATACACAAATGCATCAAAAAAGAGGCTCTGGGAAAATAATGAGCATTACCTTTTTGTTTCCCCAGAGTCTCGTATTGGTTTATATTGTGTATGATGATCAAAATATTAAAAGTGGGGTGTTCGGTACACAATCCAACCTTGTTTTAAATAGGTTTAAAAATATGTGTTTATATTATAATCAAATATTATCACGATAAACGATACTGTAAAATACTACACTGATATACATATATCCGGCACGTAAAGCTGTTTGTTATTAAAAAGCATTTTTATACAAAATTACGAAAAATAAATAAAAAGACAAATAATAAACATATCAATAAATTATAATTGTTGTCTGTTGTCTCTTATTAAAAACAAAATATATAGACGTTTCTATCTGTTACCACAGATCATCTCGACATAGGGTATTTTCGAGTTACGCGCTTCGAGTTACGCGCTTTTCGAGTTACGCGCTTCGAGTTACGCGTTTTTCGAGTTACGCGCTTCGAGTTACGCGCTTTTCGAGCTACGCGCTAGGACACACCCATTTTGCTGAGGCCACACCCTGACACCCATTTTGACATATGCGCTCAACTCGAATTTGAAACAACGAAACAATATTTTCGAGTTACGCGCTTATCATATTAAAAATACCATGCAAAGAAACCTGATTTATTTCTAAAAAAGAGAGTTGATGACAGCTTTTTTGTTTTTAACTACAACAAACTCGTTTCGTTTACTAAGATATTGCTAAGCCGGTACAATCTGGTTTCGTGTTTTAAAATATCAATTAGTACATATATATGTTTTCGTGTATCAAAATATAGCACAGTCTTGTTTCGTTTATTCAAATATAAACTAACTACAAACTTATAGTGTCTACTGTCTATGCAGACATTGCAAGCACTAAAAACACTGTCAGAATTAAAAAAAAAAGCAGAATGAAATGTTTCTACTATTTAACTCGAAAATATTGTTTAATTTCGCTGTTTCAAGTTCGAGTTACGACAAGAGCGCGTAACTCGAAAATATTGTTTCGTTGTTCGCGCATTTTGCAAAATGGGTATGGCCTCGGCAAAATGGGCGAGTCCAAGCGCGTAACTCGAAAAGTGCGTAACTCGAGTTTCTCCTTCCCTCGATCATCTTCAATGTTCTGTGTGTGGTCGTTAATTGCGTTAATAAAAGTGTTTTGAATCTTCGAATAAATATTGAAAAATGATTAAATTACAACAGTAAGTGAAGGAAGGAAGGAAGGAAGGAAGGAAGGAAGGAAGGAAGGATAAAAATTGATTCTATATTTATTTTGGTTTGTGTTGTGAAAAAATTGCCATGGAGTTTTCGTTGTCTGTTCTCTTATTGACACACTCTTGACGTCATCAAATGTTCAACTACTCGCTACGCTCGTGGTTCCACTTGAGTTTCATGACGTGAAGAGTGTGTCAATAAGAGGACAGACAACTCAAACCCCTTTTCAATTTGTTAACTTCACACCTTGACAAATCATCGTCATACTGATTGTCTCCCAAAGTGCAGGATGTGACAAGCATACATCATGCCATGCATTTTGATTTTCTGCTGTTTGTACTATAAACGAACTGTGTGTTTACAAGTATTTTAGGTTATATATTCATAGAAGTTTTGAACGAATTTTCTAGCTTGCTATTTAATATACAAGACGTTTTCGTCTTATAGTGTAAATACTTTAACCGAAACCACCCTAGAGAGGTGAGAAACTTTATTGATTATAACAATGTATATATTTATTATTACCCAATATGTATTTTAGCTTCAAAGTGGTAGGCGGTTGATTTGAACAAAGAATTGTTGATCTCATCCCCCCAAAAAGTCAAAAAGTCTGTAAAGAATTACTTCAATCAATTTTAATTAAAATTGAATAATCCTATAACCAACTGTCTTAAAAAAATATTTTGTATACTAAAGACGACTTTAAAAAATAGCCACATGCACTAATCATCACAGTATCATATGATATGTTTGAACAAAATAATAATTTGCAAGACGCTATGAGAATTTGAAAATATGTATGTGTATATATATATTATTTAGTCAATAACTATATAATTGCAAATTATAAGTCAAAATATTTCTACCACATAATAAATACTTTTATCAGGGGCAAATAATTCGCTTTGCTATATGTTGTCCATTTTATCTGAATATTTATGTAGGCAAAACCAGGATTATATCGAGCAATCACTTTGACCTGACCAAAGACCATTGAGTTCCATCGTGACCATTGGAGTTCTGATTTTCTTTCTTTCTGCGTTTGCATTCTAAATTGTACATTTCGTTAAGTCACGGATTAATTAAGGTCCACTCTAGTCGAGTATAAATAATGTAGTTAGTAGTACTAGACTAACTACGAACAAGGTAATACCACGTATCACGGACGAAGGAAAATCACGCTATGCATTTTGTAAATACAAGCAAATGGGGAAAAATAACAATAATAATAACAACATTAATTTTGCCATTGGAGCTCAATAGTTGTGTGTAAAATTTATTTATTAGTGTTATTTAATTGTGACAATTTATTTCCATTTATATTTTCCCTTTAACTACAAATACATGAGAAAAATATTATATGAATTGAGCCCCACGGTTTCGGTTTTCCACAGTCCGAGGACCAACCACGCTGGATACACAGCCGGATAATATAGTATAGGGCAACTGTGGGGGTCCCAGGGCGATAATTAATCTCTTAGGTAAATGTGAACACCGTAAATGGAAACGCAAAATGACATATGATAGTTATATATGAGCATAGCGCGCCACAGATAATAATTAAAAATGCAATAAATAAGTTAACTCTGACCAAATACCAATAAAGAAAAAACAGGGCTTAACCAGTCTTATAACTACATAACAAATAAAAACCTTTCTCGTTTTAACAGTGTATGCAATTTTCAATGCTTTTTGTCGCATCAAATTTAAACTATATTGTTTTATCAACCAAGATACCGATTAAACTCACCGTTTAGTATTGATAGCGTCGGTTTTTTATTCATAAACCGTTTCTTCTTTTAATTATATTTCCTAAAAGTTAAGTAAATATAGTGATATCATTCATGCCATGTTTACAGACTAAATACACTGCTTGGTAACAATTTGTTGACTGTGAATCGTACTGAATAAAATTCGCAATCATTTTATTTGTTTAGGTCGATAGAAGTGAAACTTTCGCCGATTTATATAACATGCTAAACGTTTAACCGTCGATTTGGTGATAAAAACAAAAACACAGTATGTTTGATAACTTCAAAATTTGCCTTTTCTGTTGGCTTTTCAGAGATAAGTATTTGCTTGCTCATATAAGACTGACGTGTTAATTTCGAGTCTTATTACCATAGTGGATCACCTGTTTGTGTTATATATATATGTACACACATAGGTGTTTTTATTCATAACTGACGAGGGAGTGCATCTAGGAGAAGCCCGGTATCTGAAAGGTATTTGAAAACAAATTGCTATATTTTCAACTATGTTTCTGACACGATTTAAGGATTGTTCTTAAATATTCCCAACTATTGTTGCATGTATATACACACCCTATATACTTAGGACCCGGGGAAACGGTTTCAACATTTGCTTAAAACATCCGTTCGATTTTGTTGAATGGCAATGTTTAAACGCTTTTAAACTCTGTCTGTCTCTCAACATTGTTGAAACGAGTTGAATCTATGCTGAAGCAAATGTTGAAACCGTTTGCCCGGGCCTTGAGTCTAGCTTAAATTAATACTCAAATACTCCTATATTTTACTCACGTCGACTTCGACTTCGACAAAACATTCTACACTGTCGCTAAATTACATTACACTCATATTGACTACCCAAACATAATCACACTCACTATACTCCAACCAGGAGGGAGGGGGTGACTCTATTGTATGCAAATTAGATTCTCTATCTACAGCGATCTCTAGTGTGACGTCACATGGATACGCTAGATATTCTTGTCAGTTTAGTTTGAAAGCGCCATTTTGAAGTTAAGAAAACGAGATAAAAGAGAGGTAAAACAGCACATTGTAAAGTAGTTAACCCACAGTGAGTGTTCTTTGTTTATAGATTTACTAGTTGAGCGCAACTGATCTCGAAAAGACGTTTATAGTTGACTGTATTTTTTCGTTAAAACTTCTCGGGAAGGCTGCAGGTCCTAATCGAAAATGGCCAACCATCATTTGAAAACATCGTGATTTCGTTGGTAAAACTTTATGGAACATTTTGAAAATAGGAGGTTATATTGGTTATAAGTTTAACTCTAACCAGTTTGATTTTGGTTTTATTTGGAGCTGTGGTTCTTCTCATCAATCGATTTTTGTGTAGTTTCTCAGCCTTTACAACTTATCCTGTACACGATTTCGATAGGAATGTTACTGTTTTGTTTGTTACTATTTTTATCAAGTAAAAACAACGATCTTAACTAACAGTTATTGCATTAATCTGCAGTACTATTGCTTATAGTTAAATTGAAGTTGTTGATTTATTTTTAAAAGTTCAACAAATAGAGCACTTAAAATTAATATTAGTATATAACTTTATCCATGAAAATGTATGCAATTATTGCTACTGACTATGCAATATTTCCTATTTACTGACTATTGGTCACAATGAGTCATTGTTTCCTTTGTATCTGATTTTTTGATTGAATGACATTTAAAATAGAAACTGTATGTTATAGTAAACTTAACTACATAATTTGCATTTTTTTTATTTGTTTTTATATATCATGGTTTCAATGCTTTTGTTCTAATTTATTTGTATAAAATTTCACGCTGAAATTGTGCTTAACTTATATCATGTTTGTGTACTGTATTATTAAAGGTCAAATAGAAATACTGGTATTGCTGTTTGAAAAAGCTGGGGGGGGGGGGGGGGTAGGGAGAATTTCAAATTTACTTCATTTTAATGTTTAAAAAACATTGTCTGATGATACATAGAAATAAAATCAATGTTTTTATTAAAATAAGCATCTATTGTACCTTGTTAGTAATGACTGGGAAACTGCTATAGGGTATCCTGTTGCATTCAAAACAGCAGCTATGGGGCAGGGACAAAAGTTTGATAGAGCAACAACACTATATCCATGAAAATAAAATTACAACTGTATAATAGTTCTTCTGTAGTGACCGTGAGGTATTGTTTTCTTTTGTATTTGATGTTTCTGGTTGAGTGGTATTTTGTAAATAGTCACTGGATATAAACTATTAGTTTAATAGTAACAATTTTTTATATTGCATGGTTTTAGTGTTTTCGCTCTACAAAAACAACATAGTTACTATAAGCAAAAGAGTGGTTTTCAGTAACCCATGAAACAAAGTGTATTGATTAAAGTGTAATAGTCAAATAAGAACAAAAGGACACAATGAAATTAGAGTGTATAAAGAGTAATACACTAAAGAGGGTTTCATGTGTTAATGAAAACCACTTTAGTTTGTATTTATAGTCACTATATTTATTCAGTATCACTCAAACAGAGTTAATAGAGGGGTTTATCCAGTCATCACTTGGCATAAACAAGATGACAAGCATAGAATAGTTCAGTGTAAACCAGCAATAATGATTATTTCACTGTTCACATTGTTGAAATAGTGTGTTATCTTTTCCAGCCATTTTACCTGCAAAAAAAAACCACACACAAAATGTTTAACTATATAATCATCATTTAATTTAATTCAAGTTTGTTACAATAGCTGATGGAAGCTTAGCTTGATAAATCTCAGATTTTATATCCTGATTTTCAATCATAATTTGAAATGTTATTCAATGAATTTCATGTTAGATATTATCATTATTTAATTCCGTAAGCTGATGTGAAAACATGACAGCAGAAAGCTTTATACTGCACTGTATCAAATTCTTCTAACAAAGCAACTGATATACGAATTGATTTTGAAGACAAATAATTAAGAAAGTGGGTACAGCTTGGGTATTTATGGTAGCTAGTTTCAAAGCATTTTAGATAGCTATTATAAAATACACATAAATACGATCTTAAAAGCATGCATTTAGCTCATTGAATAATCATAAACATTCATGTCAAGGTTCAAAATCAAGATAATTAAGGACTTAACTTCAATGGGAATACATTTACTAACCTGCAAAGTTGTTTTGTTCGGGTCTCCCAGTTCGGGTTCGTAATTTCGACTTGTAGTTCGTGAGATCAGCCTTCAAATCGATTGATGAGACCAACCACAAAGCCAAACAGAGAGAAACTTTGCAGATCCGAAGATTATCATATACTTGCATAAACCTCCTATTCTGGATGAAAAATACTGATCCATTGTGATTTTACGTTCGTGTACTTGTAAAAAAACTGCATATCAACAGCACTGGACCGACATCACAGTTCATCACGAAATTGGCTAGAAAAGCAATATTTTCGTCGAATCTGATCAACAAATTTGGCTATAGTGAACTATTGGATACTATTACATATCAAAGAACTCCCACTAGTAAAAAAAAAGTTCAGCAATGCAAAAAAAATCGAATGTTTTTGTGGAAACAACCAAGTTAAACAATGGTCGCCATTTTGAATCGAGTCGTGACGTCACACTAGAGCGAGCCCACAACACGCCTTTTCCCTGGAGACGCCCCCTCCCTCCTGACTCCAACATAACACCACTCACGATAACATTCAAAGCTTAAAAAACAGCGTCATAGTTACCAACCCAATATCGCAATAACAAGTACCTACAAACTACACTGAAATCACACTACCTACACACTACCTACACTGAATCACACTACCTACACTAACTCTGGCGCGGCCGATCCAGACGGCGTTTTACAACGCAAAAACCGGTCAGATTTTACTGTCGACAGATCAATTTTACAGGACAGTTAAAGACCCGGGCAAACAGTTACAACATTTCACTTCAACACCTGTTCGATTTTGTTGAATGTTAATGTTGAAACCGTTTGCCAAACCCTTTTCAACATTGTTGAAACGTGTTACGTTTTTGAAAGACCATGCACTAAATGCGCATGGGTGTATAGTTAACAATGTTGAACGGAGCAAGGCAAACGACTTCGATCTACTCCGATTCAACAACGAAGAACAAAAAAAAAATGTTGAATAGATGTTGAAGCAAAGTTTTAACGCTTTTAAACTCTTTCAACATCGATTAAACATCGATCCAACACGTTTCAACAATGTTGAAAGGTGCATGTGGTGGCAAACGGCTTCAACATTAATTTTGTCGGCTCTCTGGAAGATTAGCTTCGGCTAAAGGGACTTCCGACGTAAAATACCGTTCTTTACCTTACTTTAATTGCCATTCAACGTACATTGCAAGCATTCTTAGACTCTTAGGAGTTTAAAAACCGCTCAACTGAACTCACTAAACCCCAACATTAAACACCGTATTAGGGTAGACCTTCCGATGAAGCTACTCGCTATAACAAAGGTTTTTCTCTATATCAGTTACAACTTTACTGAACTAGCTTGCACACTTCCAGCAAAACAAATAAACCAACACACCGCTATATTGTTACAATTAGATTGGTTTTTTGACACTAGCATTTAAATTAAAACGATAAGTTTTCAGACGTTTCGATCAAGTCTATGATCATCTTCTTCATATTGTAACAATCTGATGAACCTTCCTAGCAGTACAGCAATGAAGTTTGAAGTTTGAAGCCGGTTTGAAGTTTCCTAGCAGTACAGCAACTTAAAAATATTTCAAGAACAACCGCTATAGTTGTTTTATTTTACAGTCTATCCACCCTCCCCTCGGTCTATGCATGTGTTGATTTTAATTGCTTTAATATGAAAAATGTACGATGTGATGTGATGTGATGTGATGTGATGTGATGTGATGTGATGTGATGTGATGTGATGTGATGTGATGTGATGTGATGTGATGTGATGTGATGTGATGTGATGTGATGTGATGTGATGGGATGGGATGGGATGGGATGGGATGGGATGGGATGGGATGCGATGCGATGCGATGGGGATGTGATGTGATGTGATGTGATGTGATGTGATGTGATGTGATGTGATGTGATGTGATGTGATGTGATGTGATGTGATGTGATGTGATGTGATGGGATGGGATGGGATGTGATGGGATGGGATGGGATGGGATGGGATGGGATGGGATGCGATGCGATGCGATGGGGATGCGATGCGATGGGGATGTGATGTGATGTGATGTGATGTGATGTGATGTGATGGGATGCGATGCGATGCGATGCGATGCGATGCGATGCGATGCGATGCGATGCGATGCGATGCGATGCGATGCGATGCGATGCGATGTGTTATAATGTGATGCGATAATCCTAACTATTTGTTCAACAGATATACTGCCATGTCTGGTCTTTACTCCGATAACAAAACTGCCCAGATTGGCATTACTGTGACGTTTACATTCCTGGTTCTTGCTGACCTGATTGGAAACAGCCTGGTTATTGCTACGATCTCTTTTTACAAGTCAATGAGAACACCAATGAACTATTTACTTATCAACCTCGCTATGGCAGACATCATGGTGGCCTTTTTCATTGCACCACGATTTATCTTCAGTCATTTCTTCACCCACCCGGACGGCTTGGCTGGAACACTTACCTGTAAGCTTTGGACAGGGGGGAATTTCACGTGGACGGGGGGTGCTGCTTCAGTCTTTTCCCTCGTTGCTGTTTCCTTTGAGAGGTATTTTGCTGTCATGCATCCCTACTCTCAAAAGTTGAAACTGTCCGTCAGGAAGGTCAAGTTTATTGTGCTTGCTTGCTGGATCTTCGCTGGTACATTGAATATCCCGCTATTTCTAACCATCTTTTATGACAAGAAGAACAACTTTTGCATGGAGATCTGGCCCAAACATCCCCAATGGTTAGCTAAAGCGTACAGCAGTGTTTGGTTCATTGTTGCCGGGTTTCTGCCAGTCTCTACTATGTTCGTACTTTATAGTAGAGTCATCAATACCCTATGGTTCAAGCATGCATCTCAAGAGATGGAAAGCACACAGTTAGCAGTTCTAAAATCCAGAAAGAGAGTCACGAAAATGGTCGTAACAGTCAGCATCTTATACGGTATTAGTTGGCTGCCCAACCTTACCATCTATGCTCTCAACTACTACCATCCGGGATATTCGTACGGTGACGTCACGTACATCTGCAGTATTGTCATGGTGACGTGTAACTCGGCTATCAACCCGTTCGTTTATACCTTTCAAAATAAGAAGTTCAGGAAGCACATGTGGGACCTCATTTGCTGCAGAAGATTCTGTAACAACAGAGTGGATGGCGCTCGTAGCACGGCCAACGGCCCAAACAGTGTTCATACGAATACAGCAAAAAGCCGTCTAGAGAACGGCACTGAGGGAAAACCGAACCAAGAAACGATTTAGCCAGTGCTACTACTTTATCAAAAAAGTTAATGCTTTTTTTCTCTGAATAACAGAGGTTATTTCTATCCAGCTTGCTTTAGCGTTTTCAAATATGACATTTTTCTTCTTTATAACCGACAAAAATTACAAACGCCATATACAAATATTAACGGCGCTTATTGAAGAACACCCTCTAGTTTCCAGGATATTGATCTCTTCGACCTAATGTGCATTCACTTGCTAAAACACTTGTGTAAATAAAGCCAGTTACAACGTTGAGACATGAAAGCGTGTTAGAAAACATACAGTATGTGGACAATCGAAACTCATCGAAAATGTAAATGAGTTGTGTCAATACAGTCAATGGCATTAACTGATTGTCCACCAAAAAAACAAAATGTCACGTGACACCACATAAATTTGCTCTAAATGCTCGATAGTATAGCATTAATTGTAAAGATAGGTTTTAGAATTCTTATCAGTCCATATGCTACTCATTTTACAGTTTAAAATTGAAATTTTAACTACTAAAAACAGCTGGTAAACAAAGAATCACGTGTCACTTGTAGTAGTTTTGTCGTGTTTAAGTTAGAGATCTTTAAAAATCTCTACTTAAGGTGGACAACATTAATGGCATTGATAACCTGCGAAAACGGACGCTCGTTCGCTTTAGTTTCGTGAGTGGAAGAGGAGCGAAAGAACGTCTGTTTTCTCCGGCTATGACATTGACTGTATATGTAATTATGTAAATATATAGAAACCCTGCACTAGCACATGCACTTTTTCCAGGTGGTGATATAGGGGAAATCGATTTAATCTATTTACATACTCATGCAAGTTATGAAAGGACAAACTTTCGTTGCGATGCAAAGGAGATCTTACCCTGCTTGGCATAGATTTGTTTATTTTCCCCCTCTTGAAGAGAAGAAACTCAGTCAAGGAGGGTAACGAGATCTTAGTGAGATTGCTATCATGGCTCGGCTTCGCCGTTTACCTTTACACATGCTCGTTATATCAAGAGCCAAATCAACACGTCTTTATAGTTTTACTTTTACTAAGAATATTTACTATTGATTGTAAATTGAATCGCTGCAGTAATGTGCACAATTACTCCAAACGATGATGTTCGAGGTCCTCGCGGTATAAACTATAAGCAATTTAAACATTGCTATTAAAAGAATACAAATAAAACAATTCGGGGAACTTTATTGAGATTGAACCCATGACCTTAGTGATAAAGGTGCAATGCCTTACTGACTATTTGAGATGTGAAACCATTTCATATTTTATTAATATGCCATAAGGCGAAATGCTGTGTATATTGACAATGGTTAGACCTTCACGTCTTCTCGGAAAATAGACGTTAAACTGGAGGTCCCGTCTACTTTCCTCCAAACCTGCAGTGAGCGTTACAGAACTTTTAAGGACGCTGGTACTTTTCGAGCGCTAATAAGGGTCTGTTTACGCAGGCTATGGTACTCCCGGCTATAAGTATCGGGGATGCACGTCGGAAATATAAAAAATACCCCTTCTGGTATACCGGAGATTTTATAAATGGGCGTCGTTTAGCAGATTTTTAACCCCTAAAAGATACCACACCTAAATAACAAAATAGTAATATTTTTGATATTGCATGGCTGAGTCGGCATCGTATCCTAAAAGATACCAAGCCGGATGAAGGTGATGGTGAGGTTCTAAATTTCAATTTCGGTACCCTAAAAGATACCAAATCGTTCATTGTAATCCCTAAAAGATACGACGAGCATCCCCAATACTTTTACACGGGGTGCTATAAACCTGTTTCAAAAAAGGTTGATTTGTCTGAAATCCGAATCTGATCATGACTATCTGAGACGAAGTAACTAGCCACACATTTTGATAACTTGAAAACCGAACGGTATAATCTGTAGTGAAATGAGATTACAACTTAATTATGAATTTCAAGCTTGAAGTTGCATTTAACTACCAGGAAAGAAGTTTAGTCCAGATATCGATTCAGATGGCGCCAGTCGACCGTCAGCCTTTCTTGAAATATGTCTACAAGAAGTACATCATTGTTATATTGTATATTATGTATAAAACAAAAGTAGTATAAAGCTCTACAATATCTCAAACCACATAATGATTGATTTATTCACATCGTTCGGGTTCCATCAGTAGAATGAATATCACCCTCAAATACATTCTGTTCCTGGGACACTATGATCACCACTAAATCACGAAGGGGAATCGAAAGGTAGAAATGAACGAGGTGATCTGGGAACGAGGCTGCTCAAATCAGCGTAAAATTGTATCTACACTGCGCATGCACACGTTCGTCAGTTTAACTACAACAGTTTACAATTTTCCCCTTCGCAGTTCCCTGCGCCATCTTAAAATATATCCGGGCCTTTGCATCGAAGCAAGAGGAACGTTTAGCTTGCAATGATATAGACATTTTAACACCTGTCTCTATTGCATTGCAAGCTCAACGTTCGTCTCGCTTCAATGCAAAGGCCAAGCTACCATTCAAGATGGCACTGCACAGGGAACTATTGTTGCATTAAATATATGAAAGCCACTCAGATGTAGCAGAAACATGTCAAATATTGGTAACATTGAGGTTCAGGAGAGGAACTAATTAGATCCACTAATTAGACTGCAAAACAGTTTCTACGAAACCTCCGAGGAAACGAGTTGAATTTTGATCGAGTGAAATATCTCCCCTCTTATACTTCACGTCTCTCTTCATTCTCTCTCGGCCAAAACTTCACTCGATCGATATCGAGGTTCAACTGGTTTCCTCGGAGTTTTGGCGTAAAGGTAGGGACTGCATTCTAGCTAGACACCATTTTATAACTGGTCCTTCAGGACTACGTCTAGTAAGTTTGAGATGTTTGTAGATTTGTCATCCAGTAGTTGGCCAAGAAGGTGAAATAGCCAAAAGGAAAGAGAACCCTTGATACATAGTCAACCCAGTGGACTGGTAGAGGTGGGGCATCTATCGGTTTCATCTTCTCAGCGTGGACTGGGTCTGGTTTACGTAGTCGGGTAATTGTTTGAGGTTTGTTTCCTTTAGTACTTACTATAACAGCCCTCCTTTCGTTTTCCTGCCATCGAACAAATATAAACATATTATTGTATCATTCATTATCAAATTCATGAATTCATGACCTATCGATCAGTCCAATCGTGGTTGTCCATTGTGGACACATGTACACATGTACAGGCCTTTAAGTAATGTTTCAAGTACGACAATGAGGACTGGACGGGATTTCAAGTCCGCGCAATTAGTTGCAGTTCGAGGCGCAGCCGAGAACTGGAACTAATTGCAACTGACTTGAAATCCCGTCCAGTCCGAATTGGAGGACTTGGAATGACTTCAAATCCTCATCAATTATTTGGGAGGAATCTTTGAATAAAAATGAACAATTTTATATGAAGAAAAAGAACTTTAAAGACGAGGACGAGATTTGAATGTAGCAAATAAGCAATCCTAAAAGATATCAATAATCTGTTCATAATCTAATGTTCATTGTCAATGAATTCCCACAGGGAAATATTAAAACAATCGCTTTTCAAATCTATTCAGAGGAATGCTAACGAACTTGAATTCTAACGACTTGAACGTGTTTTTGTTTCAAACTTTTCATCGAATGACTCAGTGGTATAATGGTTTAAAACGGGGATACAGCAATGCAGAAGCTCTCGGTTCGCATCCTGGCATTATTACTCAAAGGCTTTTTTTCGACAAAAATCGCCAAGTAAAATTCTTTCTAAGTCTGATGTTTACTAGTAGAGGCAAGGGGAGGGTAATATCTGTGCAAGTAGTTATTCGTAGTAACTGGAAAACATTTCCAGTTACTGGACAAAAATTGTTCCAGTAACTGGAAATTTGTTCCAGTTACTGCTAGGAGGACTAGACCAGGTATCCAGTGTCCTCAAGGGATTACAATCAGAGTATTTCATTGGCTGAATACCTCGTGAATAATTGATGAGGATTTGAAATCCCAATAAAGGATTTTTCAAACCATCTCACTTTCCTAGCAGCCTCCTACTGTACCTTTACAAGACCTTTATCAAATGTGGAATGCCAAGAGTGACACAGTGCGCATGATTATAATGTAATGACCATGTCATTACTAGAAATGTGCATGCTCATAAAGTTCTCCCGCTCATATTTTATCTATTACATAATAAATTGTTCACCAATTCGACAAAGTGCCCCTTAAAACCATCGCCGCTAGATCTCCAATAGGGCTGCGTGGCGGTATTAAAGTAACTCAAGGTAACTTATTAGTTAAGCAGTATAAAACTGATACATGTTCAACCTGTCACTTGCACTAATATACACTTACCGAGACCTGAGAACGTGGCGGATCACTTTTAATGTCTTCTAGAACCTAATAACACAACAGCAGATGTAAGGTATAAAAAATTAAATCAGTGTTTTAAATCGAGATCATTATTTATAAGTATCCGACACCGCAGTCACAGAGGGAAGAGGTCCAAGAGGAACACACCCCTGGGGGGAGGGGGGACTCCCTTAGAAAATGGATAGGGGTGCTCGACGGACCTTTTAGGGTCGGAAATAAGACCCTCGCGTACCTTTTAGGGTCTCGAACTGGCACCGTACCTTTTAGGGTCAGTTTTCAAACTTAAGATTATACATATTGAAAATGTTTTAAATGTGGTCGTACCTTTTAGGGTCTGAAATCAGTACCTGAGTTAATAGTATGTTTTAAATGTGGTCGTACCTTTTAGGGTCTGAAATCAGTATCTGAGTTAATTTATGCGTACCTTTTAGGGTCATTTTCAAAACCGTCCGTCGAGCACCCCTATCCATTTTTGAAGGGAGTTATTATTCATTTTAATGCGCATTTGATTATATACTAGGCTGTGAACAGGCTCAAGGGGATTGGGAACTAAGAGGGAGGAGGGGAGATCCCTTCCTATCCCCTCCCCTCCCCCTCTTTCCCGATCCCCTTGAGCCTGTTCACAGCCTAATTATATACATATAGATATTTGCGCTATATAAGTAATAAAGATTATTATTGTTGTTGCTAATTACGTTGTTGTTGTACTTACAGTGTTCTTGTCTAAAGCCACCCTCTTGGTAAATCTTTTCCACCATGATGGCGTGGGATTGCTATTCAGCACGATGACGTACTCAAGGAATGACAAGAAAATAAACCCAAAATTGGTCAAGAGAAAGTAATCAATGGATTTCATGTAACTGACCTGAAATTAGAAACAATATTTTGGCAAACCATTCACAAAGCTGTAATGACTGCACTTCCTTGGTATGCAGGTTACACGATTCAATGCGTTGCTGGGTATTGTTTCGTTCTTTGTTCTCAGCACTGTTTCTATTTTTTTTAATGCTATAGGTGCATGCCGTGCAACAAGAAAAAGAGTCAAGACCATTGAAAATATGTATGGAAACAATTGAAACTCCTCTCGGTTCTCGTCGAACAATAACCTCAGAATCGATAGCGTGTAATATATTTTTTTAGAATTTGATTACAGCCCGTGGAATGTTGAAGTGTTTCAATGGTTTGATAAAGCATATACTCGTTTAATTACCGCGAGCAGTAGTCAAATAGCTGTTATTACAGTTATATGCAAATGATTTTGAACAATGGGTTGAAGTCGAGGCTTTCGGGCGAAAACAATAGGTTTGCCCGAAAGCCTCGATTTGAATCCATTGTTTGAAATCATTTGCATATAACTGTAATAACAGCTATTGTAAAGAATAGGTGGACGTACAGTGACGTATTTTGTTTTAGCTTTGCCAACCAATTAACCATTGTTATAAGAACAAAAACAATTAAAACATGTTGTTAAAATGGTTGGCAAATTAGCACCACAATACCAACACTTGTAAACACTACGCTCACCTAGGTATACAGTCATTTGACAAAACGTTGTCGCCGACCGGCTTCGCGACTACGCGAAAGGCCAAGCGGGAGTATGGGTAAAAATCACTGAAGCAATACATTTTTAGCACGCTATAGAATATGCTGAAATATGGCGAGTACATGAATGAATGAATGTGTGCTTTCGCGTTCTGTACAAAGAAATAAACCGTTGTATAGAGCGTGGAGATATCGACAAGTAAATAGGTACTTCTTCAGTTTTCATGCAGAGAATTTGTGTGATCCAAATCAATCGCCAGAGTAAATCTAATAGAAACAAAACACTGAGCTGAGAGCTCAAGATGTTGATAATATATGCAGCTTACTGCTTCAGTGATTTCTACCCATACTCCTTTTAGGGCTAGTCGCGTAGTCGCGAAGCCGGTCGGCGACAACGTTTTGTCAAATGACTGTATATTACACGCTGTCGAGGCTGAGGTTCAGTGGACGAGAACCGTGAAAAGGTCTATTAATAATAAAGTATACAGGAAAACATGTAAGAATATTTACCTTGGGCATACCCAGATTAACAGAACTAGATAAAAGTATTGTTGTCAATATCGTGGTGATACCAAGGGATACACGGGCCGGTATTGCTTGACGGGATATCCAAAAACAACACCACGACAAGATCACTAGAATTACTGCTGGGGTGAACACGGAGAAGATGAAAAACTCCAGGCGTCGCTTGAAAGAAAATACAACTGTGAGGCTTGCAAAAGATGCTAGGAATAAATAGGATGGATGAAAGAACTGAATTGATGAAACCGAAAAGAGCGGGAAAAGTGGATTACCTCAATTGCGCCATCTTGAAAGGTAGCCAGGCCTTTGCATCGAAGCGAGACTTACGTTGAGCTTGCAAAGATATAGAGACCTTTTAACACCTTGCGGGACAGTTATTCACTTGTCTCTATCAATGCAAACTCAACGTTCGTCTCGCTTCGATGCAAAGGCCGCGCTACCTTTCAAGATGGTGTAGGGAATTGTGAAGGGGAATATTACATTAACTAAGCTATTACTTACTTGATTTCAGTAGTTTTTTCGTCTCTGTTTTGACACCCTGTAAGTTAAACTGGGATATTTCTTTTGATACGATCTCAATGCCGTTACTTCCAGGTTTCTGTTTCCATGTATAGTTCACTTCAGCTGCTGTATATGCATCTGTAATAATAAAATATGATTGAGTTAGTTTTTTTATTTATTTCTATTTGTGTAGGCCCTTTATCACTTATATCCTTGATCATAATCAATTTAATATCCAATTAGTCAGTTGAGTTGGTGGGTCGCGGGTTAGAGGGCTGATTGTTTGGATGGTTGCTAAGCTGGCAGTAGCTGGTAATAGGTTGTTGGTTGGTTGAATATTATGCTGCTTAGTATGGTTTTTTTTGTTGGTTGGTTGGTTGGTTGGTTGGCTGGCTGGTGGTACGTTGGTTGGTTTGTATTTTAGAAAGTATGTTGGTTGGTTGGGTGGGTGGGTGGGTGGGTGGTACGTTGGTTGGTTTGTATTTTAGTAAGTATGTTGGTTGGTTGGTTGGTTGGTTGGTTTGTATTTTAGTAAGTATGTTGATTGGTTGGTTGGTTGGTTGGTTGGTTGGTTGGTTGGTTGGTTGGTTGGTTGGTTGGTTGGTTGGTTGGTTGGTTGGTTGGTTGGTTGGTTGGTATATTCGTATATGTATATACTTACAGCTCTCAATGATCAATCCGCAATGCTGTGTATCCATGGGAAACAAACGGAAATTCATATCGCACTGTGCCTTAATAGATATCCTGGAAACAAGCACATCAACATTTTAATATGGAGTATTTGGATGCTTGTAGCGACATGGAAGCCATAACGTAATGTTGTTCAACTAAGTTGAGCTCTTTAAGAGAAGCAGTCCGTAATTATCGCCTATGGCGTGCAGAACGCAAAAAATCAAAATTGCTCAAACTTTGTCAAAATGAAGGATTAGTAGCCCTAATAACATAAAAAAGTTATTAGCTTAATTAGAAAAATATTTTTAGCAAGAAGTTGGAATTTGTATTTTCTTGCAAAACCAGCTTATTTTCGAATAGATTTACGTTGCTTCAGATTGACCTTGTTTTTGTTGCTAACTAAATTGTCATGCAATTTTCCGCTTATCCATCGTCAAATATAGATAATAAAGTAACACTAGCAATCGTTAGAATGAAATTTAATATGAGTTTAAATATTTTAACGATTTTTGAACTTGTCGTTTGTTTTGGCACGCTGTAGAGTGTGTTTAGTTAAAGTCCGTATATCTTCACTGATACCTCGAATTGAACCATGAAAACAGCATCCACGTTTAGAGCAAGAATTGTTCTTTCGATGTGTAAAATAAAATTTTTGGGCCACTCAAAATTTGAAGAGTTTGAGCGATGAAATAAAAGGTCAAATTGCTCAAAAACTCATTGTTTACATAAGGCGGTGTAATCATTGAGTCCGCTTCAAATGATCGCAGTTCATTAAAATACTTTTATAAAGTGCAAGATTTATAAAAAGCAATGTAAAATGTTTTAAATCTGCTAAAGTTTGTGACTTTCTTGCCATTTTTAACGTAGTAATGATCACATTTTAGAGTTCAAACCGTTATAGTTGCACGCTGTGTGGTCATAGTGTGTTTACCTTTTCATGGGAAATCTTCCTTAGACGATCTTGTGTGCTCATCCAATCGACTTTAGACATTCTGTAAATGTACGAGGTTTTCACTGAATGGTTTTGATATACTGTTCCAATAATAAAAGCGTTCGTTCTAAGTTTGTTTGAAAGTCAACGTTTATATAATACTGATTCCGGCCAGACTGCACAATAGATTGTAGAATGCGTGACAGACAGGAAGCCCAATCGCAAAGTACTGCGTGTGACTGCGGACCGCGGTTACAATTTAGTTGTATATCTGTATTTCACTTCAGACTGCGGACCGCGGTTACAATAAGTTGTATATCTTTATTTCACTTTCTCTCCCTTTCTTCTCTCCCCCCCCCCCCTTTCCCTTCCCCTTTCCCTATCCTCCCTTTCCCCCAGAGAGCCAGGCTACGCAGGCTAAAGTTGCTCCCTGCTCAGCCTCCTTTGTGAGGAAATAAAAAGAAAGCCTGGATTTAAAATGTTACTGCAGCTGCACATTGCAACAGTGTTTTCTAACAGTTCAATGTATGGAGCTTTTCTGTGGACCTTTATATCTGGGCAATCCAGATCAAAATATTCGCATATTGTGCGAAGCAATACAACGCTGAGCTTCGTCAAGCTAGAGGATTTACTAAGTTTGCAAATATCATAAGTGTCATAGAGGATGGGATGAATTAACTGACAATCTTGAATTATGGCTGAGCGTGTGTAGGTGTAAGTATTTTCTTCTTTTGCGGCTATATGGTCTGCCTCATCGTCTTCATTTCCAGGTGTTTGTGGTAAAGCATAGAGACGTTGTATTATGCTTAATAAATTATTATTATTATTAAGTACCTTTCTTTAGTTTTGATGCAAGTCTTGAAAAGTATGAGCTGATTTGCTGGGCTGTTAAAAACTCACTAACTTCAAACAGGCGTACTCCATTGTGGTCTTTGGCATATCTCATATCATCTTTTATAGTTATTTAAATGATATGTTAACTTCCTAAGCTATATATAATGTGTATGTACCCTATGTATATTAAAAGGTGTGACAATAAAGATATCTTAGTTAATTATATCAGTTTTATTAGACACCATTGATTCCATGAGAAAGAGCACATCGAAATGAGTGATTTTTCAAAATTTCGTGTAGTAATTTAGTAACATAAAATGATAAAAAGCAACAGCTGTTGAATTTACAAAGATTTGAACAGGAGGGAGGGGGCGTCTCCAGGGAAAAGGCGTGTTGTGGGCTCGCTCTAGTGTGACGTCACGACTCGATTCAAAATGGCGACCATTGTTTAACTTGGTTGTTTCCACAAAAACATTCGATTTTTTTTGCATTGCTGAACTTTTTTTTTACTAGTGGGAGTTCTTTGATATGTAATAGTATCCAATAGTTCACTATAGCCAAATTTGTTGATCAGATTCGACGAAAATATTGCTTTTCTAGCCAATTTCGTGATGAACTGTGATGTCGGTCCAGTGCTGTTGATATGCAGTTTTTTACAAGTACACGAACGTAAAATCACAATGGATCAGTATTTTTCATCCAGAATAGGAGGTTTATGCAAGTATATGATAATCTTCGGATCTGCAAAGTTTCTCTCTGTTTGGCTTTGTGGTTGGTCTCATCAATCGATTTGAAGGCTGATCTCACGAACTACAAGTCGAAATTACGAACCCGAACTGGGAGACCCGAACAAAACAACTTTGCAGGTTAGTAAATGTATTCCCATTGAAGTTAAGTCCTTAATTATCTTGATTTTGAACCTTGACATGAATGTTTATGATTATTCAATGAGCTAAATGCATGCTTTTAAGATCGTATTTATGTGTATTTTATAATAGCTATCTAAAATGCTTTGAAACTAGCTACCATAAATACCCAAGCTGTACCCACTTTCTTAATTATTTGTCTTCAAAATCAATTCGTATATCAGTTGCTTTGTTAGAAGAATTTGATACAGTGCAGTATAAAGCTTTCTGCTGTCATGTTTTCACATCAGCTTACGGAATTAAATAATGATAATATCTAACATGAAATTCATTGAATAACATTTCAAATTATGATTGAAAATCAGGATATAAAATCTGAGATTTATCAAGCTAAGCTTCCATCAGCTATTGTAACAAACTTGAATTAAATTAAATGATGATTATATAGTTAAACATTTTGTGTGTGGTTTTTTTTTGCAGGTAAAATGGCTGGAAAAGATAACACACTATTTCAACAATGTGAACAGTGAAATAATCATTATTGCTGGTTTACACTGAACTATTCTATGCTTGTCATCTTGTTTATGCCAACTGATGACTGGATAAACCCCTCTATTAACTCTGTTTGAGTGATACTGAATAAATATAGTGACTATAAATACAAACTAAAGTGGTTTTCATTAACACATGAAACCCTCTTTAGTGTATTACTCTTTATACACTCTAATTTCATTGTGTTCTTTTGTTCTTATTTGACTATTACACTTTAATCAATACACTTTGTTTCATGGGTTACTGAAAACCACTCTTTTGCTTATAGTAACTATGTTGTTTTTGTAGAGCGAAAACACTAAAACCATGCAATATAAAAAATTGTTACTATTAAACTAATAGTTTATATCCAGTGACTATTTACAAAATACCACTCAACCAGAAACATCAAATACAAAAGAAAACAATACCTCACGGTCACTACAGAAGAACTATTATACAGTTGCAATTTTATTTTCATGGATATAGTGTTGTTGCTCTATCAAACTTTTGTCCCTGCCCCATAGCTGCTGTTTTGAATGCAACAGGATACCCTATAGCAGTTTCCCAGTCATTACTAACAAGGTACAATAGATGCTTATTTTAATAAAAACATTGATTTTATTTCTATGTATCATCAGACAATGTTTTTTAAACATTAAAATGAAGTAAATTTGAAATTCTCCCTACCCCCCCCCCCCCCCCCCCCAGCTTTTTCAAACAGCAATACCAGTATTTCTATTTGACCTTTAATAATACAGTACACAAACATGATATAAGTTAAGCACAATTTCAGCGTGAAATTTTATACAAATAAATTAGAACAAAAGCATTGAAACCATGATATATAAAAACAAATAAAAAAAATGCAAATTATGTAGTTAAGTTTACTATAACATACAGTTTCTATTTTAAATGTCATTCAATCAAAAAATCAGATACAAAGGAAACAATGACTCATTGTGACCAATAGTCAGTAAATAGGAAATATTGCATAGTCAGTAGCAATAATTGCATACATTTTCATGGATAAAGTTATATACTAATATTAATTTTAAGTGCTCTATTTGTTGAACTTTTAAAAATAAATCAACAACTTCAATTTAACTATAAGCAATAGTACTGCAGATTAATGCAATAACTGTTAGTTAAGATCGTTGTTTTTACTTGATAAAAATAGTAACAAACAAAACAGTAACATTCCTATCGAAATCGTGTACAGGATAAGTTGTAAAGGCTGAGAAACTACACAAAAATCGATTGATGAGAAGAACCACAGCTCCAAATAAAACCAAAATCAAACTGGTTAGAGTTAAACTTATAACCAATATAACCTCCTATTTTCAAAATGTTCCATAAAGTTTTACCAACGAAATCACGATGTTTTCAAATGATGGTTGGCCATTTTCGATTAGGACCTGCAGCCTTCCCGAGAAGTTTTAACGAAAAAATACAGTCAACTATAAACGTCTTTTCGAGATCAGTTGCGCTCAACTAGTAAATCTATAAACAAAGAACACTCACTGTGGGTTAACTACTTTACAATGTGCTGTTTTACCTCTCTTTTATCTCGTTTTCTTAACTTCAAAATGGCGCTTTCAAACTAAACTGACAAGAATATCTAGCGTATCCATGTGACGTCACACTAGAGATCGCTGTAGATAGAGAATCTAATTTGCATACAATAGAGTCACCCCCTCCCTCCTGGATTTGAAAGAAAGAGCTTGACTTGAAAATTGAACTTTGGGGTGACGAACCTCGTTTTTATTTTTTTTGTTACATTTCGAATGCTGATAACTCTGCAGTGTTACAATATATGACAACAGAACTCCAATTAGAACAGAATTACTAATTTAGACGTGCTCTTTCTTTAATGGAAAAATATTGAAATAATGTATTGTTCGTGGTTCTCGTTCCCAGTCCTTTCTCTTTTTGCATAGGGTCCTAATACCTTATCAATTTGCGAAAAGCTACTGATGGAAATTTAGTTAAAAAAAAAAACACTATGAAACCCTGTGCTCCTGTGCTCTTCGCTTTAAAAGAGCTTACAAAGTAAGTAATAATAAATGACGATCAGATAACACGAGGAATCATAAGTTTATGCGAGTTCAACAGCGTCATTTGCGCGGTGCTAGACATTATAGTCAATAAAAAAATTCTTAGACTTGCGTGTATCTGTTGCATAGACTTACCAGTTCTTGCAAAGACAAGTTGTGCTTCAGTTATCAGTGTTGCGTCATGTACATTTAAAGCAGTGAGATGTCTCTTAATGTTTCTCCGACAATCAGAGACAGTCACACGCTCTGCGTTTCCTGGATCATCTATACTTGATCCACTATCACTACCTGCAGCAAAAAAACTGCATCGAGCCATAGCTCCAGCACGATTAAACGACTAAAAGGATTTTGAATTAACGCCGTTAGTCTTACAATATCATGTAGGTTCACATGCTACAATCTTCACCAAAAACTTAAAAAAAACCTAAAAACTAAAAAAGCACAAACGCGATTGGGCTACCTGTCTGTCACGCAATCTACATTGTTTTAATAGTCCAGCTGGACTTAGAGCTGGACTGGTGTTATCGATCTATCGTATTATAAACGTTTACCTTCAGACAAATTTTCTATATTTAGAAGAGTATATCAAAACCATTCAGTGAAAACCTCATACATTTACAGAATGTCTAAATCGATTGGATGAGCACACAAGATCGTCTAAGGAAGATTTCCCATGAAAAGGTAAACACACTATGACCACACAGCGTGCAACTATAACGGTTTGACCTCTAAAATGTGATCATTACTACGTTAAAAATGGCAAGAAAGCCACAAACTTTAGCAGATATAAAACATTTTACATTGCTTTTTATAAATCTTGCACTTTAGAAAAGTATTTTAATGAACTGCGATCGTTTGAAGCGGACTCAATGATTACACCGCCTTATGTAAACAATGAGTTTTTGAGCAATTTGACCTTTCATTTCATCGCTCAAACTCTTCAAATTTTGAGTGGCCCAAAAATTTTATTTTACACATCGAAAGAACAATTCTTGCTCTAAACGTGGATGCTGTTTTTATGGTTCAATTCGAGGTATCAGTGAAGATATACGGACTTTAACTAAACACACTCTACAGCGTGCCAAAACAAGCGACAAGTTCAAAAATCGTTAAAATATTTAAACTCATATTAAATTTCATTCTAACGGTTGCTAGTGTTACTTTATTATCTATATTTGACGATGGATAAGCGGAAAATTGCAGGAAAATTTAGTTAGCAACAAAAACAAGGTCAATCTGAAGCAACGTAAATCTATGCGAAAATAGGCTGGTTTTGCAAGAAAATACAAATTCCAACTTCTTGCTAAAAATATTTTTCTAATTAAGCTAATAACTTTTTTATGTTATTAGGGCTACTAATCCTTCATTTTGACAAAGTTTGAGCAATTTTGATTTTTTGCGTTCTGCACGCCATAGGCGATAATTACGGACTGCTTCTCTTAAATGTGTATTATAATTAAATAACCAAACTTTAAAAGAATTGTTGTCCTGAATTGCTTGTTTGTTTTCAAGAAAAGTCCGATATAGTCATAGAATACCAACGTTATTTTACCTAACGCCTGCATAATGGGTAGTCAATTGTCTGATTGCACCGCACCATGTGGGAAATACAATATAAAGCCGGTTTTCAATAGCCAACTGCGCAGCCGTTGTGAGGCTCTTCCTGTTCGTCATTCCCTACTAGCGCAGTAGCCGGCCGAGTTTTCACATGGAGACTGTAAAGTTATGCAAGAAATCATATTGGCCAATAACAAAATGAGTAGAGGGCTGGGTACTAGTTTGCCTAATTACTGTAATTAAGAAACAAACCTCATAATTAAAGAGAGCACATCAAGATATGTTAGATTCCTGAGGTTGGTTGCATTTGGTTGTATTCTGACCAAGATACACCCTCATAAAAATGCCTAAAAATAGAAGGAAATGTATGGTTTGGAAGGACGCCTGTCCTTCCAATCCATACATTCCTCTGTAATTTTGGGCAGTTTTGAATGGCTGTAACACACTCAATTTTCAACCAAAAGCAACAAATCTCAGGAATCTTACATATTATGTTCTGCTCTTTTATATTATGAGGTTCATTTCTTAATTACATTAATTAGGGAAACTAGTACCCAGTCCTTTACTCGTTTTGTTACTGGCCAATTGAATACCACTCCCTATTTCAAAGTTCCCCAAGTTAGAGTAAAGATAAAGCACGTGATCTCACCTTGTGCTGAAGTACACTCTACCACTAGGCTCTATCTTCACTCTCATGTTCTCTCTTGTCACACGATGGTAGTTGGAGTTTTTAACGTTCACAAAATACGTGTCTGGTGTCCAAAAGATCTTGGTCGCATCGGCCGCCATGTTGAAAGGAATACTGAAGTTATGCGCGAACCGTGGATCGTACCACCATTGACGGAAGAAAATATCAAGAGAATATTCCTGGCAAGAAAGATACTGCCACAGTTTATAGTATGCTCTTTTTTAATAACTGATCAGGTTAGTTTACTTTATATGTCATGTTCTGGTATAATGAAAACTTCTGGAAAGAAAGTAAAAATACCTTCACATTTTAAGGTATGTTTTCTTTACATATGTTTATTTCTGCCATTTTACGTCGTGAAATCCCATGACATGTAATGCATCGTAAGACACGAACGTTCTCAAAACCATAAACTGGTTATTCATATCGTGGATTTGCTCGTTTGTCAGACGTTCTTGTGCCATATTTTGCAGTACCGAATTTCAGAGCGCGTTGTATAGTTCCCTGACAACAATTGCATTGAATATGAATTATTTTTGATAAAAGTTTGCAATTATCAGTCAATTTGTAGATCTAGTTCCTCAATCTCGAACCCGCGGGGTTGCTGGGATACCTTATTTACAACTTACTTACAACTTACCATACTGGCTTCCTTGAGATCTCCAAAAGCAACTACTTTCGTCTCCACCACAACTTTTACTGCATCACCTAGGGGTGTAAAATACGCTTTATTCATTTACCATTACGGTCCAAAATCGCGGGGTGTTTTCAAAAGCTTACAGTTAAAAATTGTAAGTTTAGCGCGTTGAGACATGCTATATATCATGTTAAAGCTCATAGAACGACGAATAATACTGTGTATGTTTCGTTATTAAAACAATTATCTGTAACCGATACTCTGCTAAACGATGCTTAAAATCTCGAGCGCATTTGTTTTAAAAAAGTATAAGTCAAAACACTTTTACTGCTTTGCCGTCATTTCTGCGTTATATCAATCATAACATATTTTTGTATAATTACAGTGCGAATCAAAAAACCGTGGGCACCTAGAAATATTTTAGAAATCGTTTAATATTCATTGAACAACTCAGAAACCACTATATCACCGCAAGAAGTTTGACTGATGTGTAGTATGATAAACGTTTTGTAGTTACAGAAATGTTTGTGAGTTGTTCAACGAACAATAAACGATTTATAAAATATTCTGGGTGCCCACGGTTTTTCGATTCGCACTGTAAATAGTTGGTTCATATTAGAACTACACTGAGCATCTCGTAATATTTTTCTTTATTCGATATGTTATATTCAACCTACCTCCTGCATTAGGCCGTAGTTTCTTGTCGTACGTTTTCAATACGTTATTGACAAACTTAGAGAGATTCTTAGCTTCTTCTCGTCTATTCTTTGTTTCTCTGTTAGGGGAAAAATTAACACTATTTCAAAAACTATTTGATCTATCATGACACTTTGAAAGAATGTGGCTTGGCCTTCAGTTGAAAAATGCCCGGGGGAAGGGGGGGGGGGGGATAGGGGTTTAGGGGTAAAAGTATCGGGTATGCTCGTTAGGAATTTTCTAAAACACTCCTAGAAGATAGAGGAAGTCTTTTGAAAGGGGCATGACATGGGCGATTTTAACTCCTGATACCGCACATAACAAATAACACGAAAATTGCGCAGGAAGCAAAACTATTTATCCTTTTACGATATAAACCTAACAGATATCAAGATATGTCAAACTATGGGTATATACTTCAATCAAACAAGAACAAGTGAGGTGTTTAAATGATTAATAAGCAGCATTAAATATCTCAATACCCTCAATATTGGTAACAATAGTCAGGATTGTAAATGCTTAGGATAACGTTTAAAAAATAATGGGTATCTAATCGTCACAAACAGAAGCACTGGTTGTCTTTACCCACTTGAAAACCATGTATGCTTTATGAAATGGCTTCCTAATAAAACATTAGCAAACACTATAGCTTATACTTGCAGCTAGTCAAATGGATAGGTCATAGTATTTGTGTATAAAGTATTTGTCTTGCAGTCTTTGTCTTGCAGACCATATAAATTGAATGAAGGCATCGTGGTAATAGTACATACAACAACCACTGTCCTTACTCTGAGTTGTTTGTATTTCTGTCTTCGAAAAACTAAATGACAAATCAACGTTTTTTTATCAAAAAGACAAAAATAGATGACACTCTATTAGTCGATCACAAGAAGTTGTCTTTGTGATTATTTTGAGGTTTTTATTTGGATCATGTAATTACGATGAACACAGCGAAGATGCCTATTATAAGTATGCAGTTTATTAACACCTTCTTAGCATGGTGATAAGTTATACAATGCGCCTTGAGGGACGCCACAGTTTTCATTCCATACCTATTCAGAACAGATCAATGGATATTGTACTTGTCAAATTAATCATTAATATATAAACCAATTAAAGAGCGACAAAGTATTTGTGCTGAACGTTTTTAAACAATGTTCCTGAAAACCATCGGATGAAAAATTTCGAAACGGAAAAAACAATTTTGACTTTCTCGATATCTACATCTATATAAGGTCGACCAGTCATTTTTAAATAGGTTTTTACGATAAAACAATATCTAAAAATATTCGAAACTCTAAAACGGAAGGTTTAGATGAGGCGATATTGTGATCAAAACGAAGATTCCCATGATTAGCTCCTAAAAAACTTAGCTTTTATCCATTTCACCAGGGTTTTGTCACAGATTTTAAGTCATGACGTCAAACTATTTCTAAAACTATTAAAAATTTAGCGCATCGCATCCAGCCATATAGTCATATATATCAAACTAGGGATAGGTCATTTAATTTGTATATAGTATTTGTCTATAGACTCAAACATCTTGATAATAATTACATACAAAAATCACTTATTTATACGTTCTTGCTCTGAAATCAAAACGAAACATTAACATAATTAGCTCCTAATAAACTTCTCCATTTCAACAGGGGTTTGTCACAGATTTTAAGTCATGACGTCAAACTATTTCCAAACTATTAAAAATTTAGCGCATCGCATCCAGCCAAAGTAACTTTACTCTCACGACAACATCCTGAGGCAACTGGAGACAGAAAAAAATCGTTAACTAATTCAAGTACGTGTAAGTTTTTGTATCCCCAAGCTAAAACATCTCGAATACACTGTAATTTAATTACCTTATCTTAGTCCCCAAGACAGCGGATCCACCAAGTAAAAGAAAAAAGTTCAGCAGAAACTTCATATCTGGTCGTTTGCTGTAAGGACAAATCATTGTATACACATGATGAGAAGAACATACCAAAACAGGACAAGCAAACTTACAATAATTAAAGTGGTAAGAGTCTGCTCAACATAGATATATACTCTTTTGTATTTTACAAACCAGAATAAGCTACGCGCTAATTATAATTTCACATTGATTTGAAATTGAACCAACAGCACTAGATAAATTATAATTAATTACTTTTGCTTTTTAACTTGCTTTTAAGTTTTTATCTCGCGTTATATGCGTTTGGACTGCAACCGATTAAACCTCAAATGGAACTGGTTATGATTTTAGTTTTAGTTAGGGCGTTCAAACGACGAAATTGAATCTTAAAAGTAAGAAAAAGAAGTGGAAAATAATAAGAATAACTACACATGTTTTTTAAAAAAGTCATACTTACAGAGCGATCAACGCTTTGTCATGCTGTGATCAATCGAAGATCTTTATCCATGATATCTCCCGTTTACATTACACGTTTAGAGTTTCCGTGTAGCGTTCTTACCAACTTTCTGATAATTTGCGGGACAGGCGATAGTCATTGGACTAGAAAAGAACCAATGAATAGTCTTATCTAGCCTGGCCTTCACCTTGATACAAGCCAGTCTAGCCAAAAATCATTTATTTATTTTAGACGCAATTATTCAAAGATCGTAGCTTAGAAATTCCAGTTATAGTTTGAATCTAACAAATAATATTATTGATCAACACCCAAAAAGGGTGGAGAGTTCTCACACGCCTATTTGCAATGATATAAATATGTATTAAGTATTTGCAGCAATAACCTTAACTTCGATGCATTCTCTGATTTAAGAGATAGACATACTGAAGGAACATTTTCCGACCTAAGGGCCTTTTTCGTGTGAGGGACAACTTTCCCGATTTGAGGGACATACTAGGGACATTTCCCGATCTGAAGGATATACAAGGGACATTTCCCGATCTCAGTACATACAAGGGACATTTCCCGATCTGGGTACATACAAGGGACATTTCCTGATCTGAGTACATACAAGGGACATTTCCCGATCTCAGTACATACAAGGGACATTTCCCGATCTCAGTACATACAAGGGACATTTCCCGATCTGAAGGACATACAAGGGACATTTTACAGACCTGATGGACATTTGGTGATCTGAGGGACATTTCCACATCTGAGGGACGCCTTTCTCGGTCTACTAAGCTTTAAAGAAACATTTCCTTTTATTGAGATTAGAGCCTCCTCACAGGGACTATTTCAGGAAGTGCCCATTAGCAACGAATATTTCAAACTAATGCAGCCAATAGAATAGCTTTATTCATAACAGATACCTAACAACCGTGACAATTTATTCATTCACATACCTATAATACTTTAATTAATTCTAATCCATTTGAAAAGCTACATTTCCCCGTTGTCATGCATATAATTTTGAAAAAAAAAAGTCCCAGTCTTGCCCGATATTTTTGATCATATTTCTTTACGTAACCTCATGTTATACAAGATGCACTAGCATTCCATCCGTGCATAGATCGTGTGAAACAGTATTCAGTTTTTACTATCATTCCAGCACAGTGGTCCTTTAAAGCTGGTTCTACCCACAATCCTGTTAGGCCCGCCACGATAACTCCACCTTGAACCGCGGTCGTCAAAAAAGCCCGCGAAAATTCCTTGTAACGCGGGCTCATATTTTTTCCCGCCATTGCAAAAGAATTCAAGTAGAGGGCACCTTCCGTTGAGCCGGTGACAAAAGTCAGCATCATGACCACTACATAGCTGGGGAGGAATCGATACAAGCTTGCGAGAATCAGGAAAAACACATTTACCATTAATATAACAGTAAAAATCCATGTCTTATGGGTGATCACTGTCCAGTCAGGCTTTCCCCACGATAACACCAGTCCATAGGATCGACCTAGTAACTCTCCTATCCAGAATGACATGGTATAATACTGATAATGGTCTCTAGGGTCAAATGGCGAGTCTTCAAAGGCAATGGTTGTTACTACCGCTTGCATTGTCAGATAATCAGCAAACAGGCCAAAAAATAACGGCACAGCAAGATGCATGTTGGCTTTGGCAGCGTTGATCTTTTCTTCTCTTGTTAAACTTTGCATGTGACTATTTGGTGTGGGTTGTTCGTCTCCTATTCGCATGTACTCAACATCGCTGCCGTCTGCCGTCTTTGGATGGGCCGTGTGCTTGCTAACATACCAACATATGGCTGGAAAAAGAGGCAGCAAGAACAATAGTAGCAGTAGTGCGGTACTGGGATGAACACACCCGAAGGTGGTCATTACTGAAACACAAACCAAAAATACAATGTAAGTACGACTAAACCTTAAAGGGTCTAGCAGATAGATATATATAGCCCTATACCCCCAGAGACAAAGCCTGTAGCTTTTGTGAAGTTTATCAGTTAATTAGCAAGATGACTACGATAAAGCATGGCAGCATGAATGCTAAATAGAATGTACCTCATACAAGTAAAAACCATTACCCGTATCAAAGATACCGTATAAAATCTTGAAAACAATGCCATTACCATATATGGTATTGTAGGTGAGAATTAACAAAAGACTTTGATTAGCGCGCGAGATTGTTTTCTTTTTTAACAGGTTGAGATATTGCAACAAAACAATAGGCATATCTTTGATACGCATACCCTAACAAGCGGCACATACCCTCAATACCCGCGGATTATCAAATATATATTAGTTATACAATGGTTTCGAGTGGGATACCGTGGAATATCCCACAAGTCACTTGTATTTTCTAGTATGCAAACGTAGTAGGCGAGTGTGTATGCAAAGAAAATACAAGTGACGAGAAGGATGTCCACGGAATGTCACATGAAAACATTGTATAATTATTTCATCCCACATCATATAAATTGTAAGTTAAGTTAAGTCAACATTTTTTAAGGTGCTACAAATCCATTATATTACCTGTCATTTATATTGAACACCGACGCAGCCTACACTAGTTTACTCGCTAGTTTCCATTCATATAAAATGTAGATTACCCGCAATGTCTCATGCATGGGAAGAGGCAGTTGAATACCGCCGAATAAACAACGGCTTTCAAGCATTCTGGTTTTTTTTCATATGATATGGATAATGTGAGTATACAACCCAACCCAACTTGGAAATTAGAAATTTTATCCGGTCTTGTAACCATTATTTCAAGACCGTCTAAGCCATTTCGTGTTTTTTTTTTCCATACTTTAATTTCACAAATCTTGAATGTGCAACTGATTATTAAGTCGACCACACAAAAACATAAAGATTTTATCTATATAGCTATTTATGAGCGAACGTTCATTGCATGCAGAGATACCTTGGTATAAGTGACTGCAAATATATAGCTTTTGAACTATTGACTGAGTTTACCTATACTGTAGTCTGTTTTTACTTTTCGTTTTGATTATAGTGAACATGAATAAAGGCAGATAGATCTATACAAGAAATCACTAAAATCAAGTTTTAAATTATCTTTAAAAAAAAAATAAAAAAATAAAAAATAAAAAAAAAAAAATTAAGTTAAAATTATCTTTTACATAAAAATCGCGAAATGGATACATTTTGCAAAAGAGAAGTGTAAAAAAGTATATAACTATAAGAGCACATGACTTAGAATAGAAGTAGAATATTCCCTTTTAAAAATATTTTGTTTCTTTAGACTGAGCAACCTTTATGAAGTCAACTATATAAGACAATTGAATTATCTGAATGATTTTCAACAAAAACATTTTTCTGGACATACAATAGAAATACACTGCATTCATTTTGTTTGGGTAATTTTTCTTTGCATAGCAGAGATCTTATATTTAATTTTCTTAAATTAAACGAAAATGAACATTGTTTTAGTCACTATATATTGGTCTACTCGTAAGGTATCCAATTAGGAACATTGAGTAAGCGGTATTTTTGGAAACTAATTTAGCGTATCTTGACGGCCAACCGATTGAAGTTTTTTTTAGGTAATCTTTACTCAGATAAAATAACAAGCGTAAATAGTTTATCTTTGGCATGTCAGTGCATTTGAGCATTTAAAAACTTCACTGACTACTCTCTCGTTTAAATAATTGCCACAAATACACATGCATGAAATGCATATATAGTCGGTTTGATCTGTTTCGGATCTGCTATATATCTAACTTCCAAAAGAAGACACATTCAAGAAAGCACATCATCTACAGCAGAATTTCGTAAATAAATGCAAACATAAACATGCACCTGCAGTAAGCAAAAAAATATATTAATGATGCTGATGATAAGGATAATGATGTAATTATACAATGGAGTGGACATGATAATTTCTCCCACTAAATAGATCATTTCCCTGTGTAATAATAATATTCAATGGGACATACTTGTGTATAATGAAGGACCAAGGATCGCTCCAAGACCCGTCCCTGTAGCAAAAGCATGTATAGTAAGATCTTGATGGAGAGATGTGGCTGATAGAAATCCTATCTCGGCGGTACCTAGACCAAGCGATGCAACCAGAATACCGATTAACCGAAGTCCTGGTGTAGTTATAAGCGCTATTAGAACCAAAGCTACAGCAAACAGCATAGAAGAGACTACGGCTTTCGTAGTAAGTGGAATCTTGTCAACGTAGTATGGCATAACTAAGGTCATAATGAAGTAAGGAGAGTTAAGGCAAACGATGGTAGCCGATGTCGGTATGTGAGTAGAAGCTAGAATATCCTCAGCCGAGGTAATTATAGTAGTGTACAAGATATAGGTGACAACGGCCAGCGAAAGAAATCCTACAAGTTCAATCAGTGTCGTTCGATTTTCATTTGGTTGACTTGAGTCTTGTTCGGTCGATTCATTGGTAGACTCGACTGGCGGATTTTTCTCTGTCTGAGCGCTGTCATATTCATCGAATTCGTCCATTTTGTTTCTTGGTTTTCTTGGTCGATTTCTAAATCCTAGAAGAGGTCTCGTCCTGATCTTACCCAAATTCTTCCACTAAAACAAATGCCAAGACTGTATATAAAATCTTAAATAATGCATGAGGAATCGCCGCAGCCCATCTCAAATTTACATATTAACTTCCTCTAGTCGCCATTGGTCAAAAATAGGACTTATTTATTAGGAAGAATGCAGCTGCTCTATACAATAAAGACAAAAACTACGAATTTCAACAACTTGAATGGGCATAATAAGATTAAAGTGATTTGTATGGGAAAATGAAGAACGCTTTATCAAAGCAAACAATATTTCAGTTAAGCATTGAGCTACGGAATGTTAATAATCGAAAACTGAATTCTCTGTAAAAATATATATTTTAATAAGGCATGACCTTTAATTAGTTAACTAAATAAATTAACTTGTGAGGCTAGTCAGAGAAAGATTGGATCTAGCTAGTTGAAAATAATTTCCGCAAAATCATAAGCTATATTAATTTTTTTTAGACTTTTAGATGCATAGAACCATTATTTTATTTCTATATTCACAAGATATTTTTCAGATATCCAATCTGACAGACCCGTCACGATGCTACATTCCGGTATATCTTTTGTCCATTGTTTTTACACTGTCTGATAATCTTTCAATTAGACAACACAAAGTGCCTGGCGCTCCCTTGACGTAGTGGACCCACGCGCGAGAGAAAATAAAAAGCACGAGATAGATAGCAGATCGATTACGACCCTATTGTTGTGAGGAATAGCATAGCTTTAAGGAAATTGCTGTTCTTACACTGTAAGATGGACAAATCGTCTAGACGGACAAATCGACGGTAAATTTTTTTTCTGATGTGATGTATTCATCAAAACCAGAAGACTTTTTTTTTTTCAAAAATCGTTGTCGCAGCCGAAGCTACGGTCCACACTACTCTGAAGCCTGCAAAGGATGTCGGTTATATGGACTTAATTTTTGATTTATTGCACGTTGTTTAAAGAAATATTTGTAATTATATCTACCAGAACAACAACTTGTTATGGTCATATAATACAAACACGTACAACCAAAATATGCTATGATTGAATCGAATATATCGATATCAAGAGACGAAATACCGACATCCTTTGTAGACTTTAGAGTGTGGACTGTGGCTTTGATTGTGACAACGATTTTTGAAATAGGTGTATATAAGATTCGTCTATGTAGACAATTTTTCCTTCCTCTAGTGTATGGCCAAATATTCCTTTATTTATTATATTTCATTGGAATTCCTCAATTAGGTCGTTTCTGGTGAATTTTAAACGTTTATTCATTTTTAGCTTCTAAATCCACGCATTGTAAAAAAAATTCATGCAACACACGCTTATTACAAAAACATAAGCTAGTGAGCGCAGATTGCTCGACTAAAACGAATTGTGGTTGCTTTTCAAATAATGAGTATTTTTCTAATCTATTAAATGCTTTAATCGCACACTTTTTAGCCAATCAGATTGCAGGACTTGCTATTGATTACAAAATATGGATATGATTAAGATCAAAAGACGTTTCTTTCCATCGAACAATTGCCATTCTTTCCGATAACCTTATGTTTTTTTCAAAAATGTTTTTCGCTCCAATACTTTTAAACGTGTATTGAAAATTTAACACTGCAGCAACTACCTGCGAACTTCCTTTATTAACATAATTTCAAAGAGTATTGATATAATATATATTGTAGAATATTTTACAGTTTACTTATGCTGTCAGTCTTGCATAACTGGAGTTAGCCAGATTTAAATATGGCTACCAATGTTGACTGACTAGCCTCGCGTTCATGTTTACCATGTATGAAAGGCCAGTAGTCTCTAGCTTAAAACAAGTCTCTAAAATAAGTATCTAAGTTTAAAATAAATGGAAACTAGCGAGTAAACTAGTATAGGCTGCGTCGGTGTTTGATATAAATGATAGGTAATATAATGAAATTTGTAACACCGTAAAAAATGTTGACTTAAATTTACTGACGTTTCGAGCTTTAGCCCTTCGTCTTTTTTTTTATTCGACGAAGGCTAAAGCTCGAAACGTCAGTAAAGTTAAGTCAACATTTTTTACGGTACGGTGTTACAAATTTCATTATATTACCCAAGTTTAAAATAGCGAATTTAAACAAAACATTCAGCTTCTGCTGGCATAATATTGTAAAGGTGTCGCGTTAAAAAGGACGATAGATTATATGATTTTTAAAATAACTTTTTCCATCTATTCTGAATAATATATAAACTACAAGTTTTAAAGGAGCTCTTCTATTATTTCATAGAAGTATTTACCACGCAAGATACTCGTTGCAACTGATCGACCCACTAGATAAATCCTTATTATACTGCTGTACACCAATTTCAAAAAGGATGGCCCTGGTTTTGTTGCATATTGATACACCGTGAAAACACCATGAAAAAACCGTGTAAATACTTTTAAACATGAATCTGTAGTACAGTATCAACTCGGAACGTTGCCACATAAAGTATGCAATAAAATTAAGGAGATTTTTTGAAATAGGTACAAGAGGGGCCCTGTAAAAGGAGGTACCTATCACTAACAGATAAAATGTGTACAAGTTCTGAAAGCCTTTGTACATCTGGCTCTATAAGTACTCTGTTGTCACGTACCAAGTTTATTTTAGAGTCATTACACAATACCAATGCACTGAGATATGACCCTTAACTCGACAGCTAAATTAGTATTATTATACGTGACTGTGTTTAGTCAAATGATTGAATGACTGGATGGATGGATGGATATAATTTGGTCCTTCATCTATAAAACTGTTGGTAGTTTTATTGTTGTTTGTTTGATTGTTTATAATATTGTTTATTTCATGTTTTTGTTATTTTTGTTCTATTTTTAATACCGTCATATGCATCATTATACCCTAGGTACCAGTGGTTATTTTGTACTTGCTTTGGTGTTTGTAAATCTGACGGTTGATTTGTAACAACTAAAGACTCACACAGGATATATATAAATACTAGATCAAGAAACCCTCTGGTTTCAGGGTACCAAGTGATTACAATATATCTACGAAACAAAATTGTGCAAATGTATGTATCAATTCTGTTGTTAGTAAATTTCATAGAGTGATTTTCATATGACCGTGACAGAATAGGCAAACTAATACTATACCAATTGTTTTCTTTTGTTCTTAATCAACTACCACAAACTAAATGGTCTATTTTCTTGCACGGTCATATGAAAATCACTCTATATTGTTAGCACTCTAATAGCACAACTAGTTTTGCAAATTACTGTAGCTAAATACAGTAGAGTAGTTCTCATTAACTTGTGAAACATTCTTTAACACTCTATATTTCATTGTGTTCATTTGTTGTTATTTGAATATCACGTTTTAACTAATACACCTTGTTTCGCAGGTTAATGAGAACAATTCTTGAGCAAAAATACTAAAACCATGAAAGAGAATTGAAGTAGTTACTACCTAAAAGTTTTTTAGTGCATGGGTATTTTAGCCACTGTCATCTCAACCAGAACAATCTAAGAAACACCAAATACAAAGGAGACAATTACACTGTTACACATGTCTCTGATAGTGACTAATATCCTCTAAATAAGAACTATTATACAGCAGTAACTCGATTTTATTTCATGGATAAAGTCTTCTTGCTCTGTATAAATATGTGACAGTGACGACACTTGAACCGTGAACACTTTTTTTGCTTCTTTTTTTATAAAATCCGCATTCCTTGAGCAAATAGATTGTATCTAACACTGATTTGTTATGCACACTCAGTGTATTTGATTTTAGGAAGGTTTTGAAGCAGTAGCTAGAATGCTCAGGCAATAATTTATAACCTTAATAAATGTTCACGGTTAAAGTGTCTTCACTGTGAATACAATATTTTATTGATTGCTTTTTAAGCATGGTTAATAAATATGCAATAGTTTCACTTTAAAGTGCTTCCAAGCGCTCCTCTTGTCAGGTCTACTTCAATTGGGAAGACATTTGCATCCTTTAAGACGGCATAGGAATCATTGTGGTATGTTTCAACAGCTGACACAAATCGTTGAAGCTGGACAACAATATCTTGCACTGTTTGAAAAACAAACATCTTTAGTGAATAAACATTTGTCAGGAAATATTTGTGAAGAAATAAAAAACGCATGTGCATTCACGGGAACAGAAAAATGGCAATCAATGTGAATAACCATTGGTCTTGACTAGTTAGTCTCTCATTCATGTGAAAACTCCTTTGTGTTCCAACATGAACATGAGGCTAGCGAGTCAAGCACAATAGAAGGTAGCCATATTCTGATTCGGTCTACAGTGTGTTAGGTTATATAATAAAAGCTTTGCAAAGCAAAGCCAGTCAAGAACAATAGGAGGTAGCCATATTCTGATATGGTATATGGTGTGTGCAGTTTAAAAGCTTGGCGAAGCGGAGTGGTTGGCAATGCAACAAAAAATTGAAATTGCATTGCAATTGTGAGAAAGATTTGTTACATGTATGGCAGCTTTATGAGAGTCAAACAATAAATACAGCCCATGAACTGTTCAATGACGTATTCTAAATGGAGATGAAATTCACATCATAAATACAATTATTTTATTGATGCTTTCTCTATATTCAACTCACCATGTTTTTGATCCAGCAACTCTAACTTGATAAGCACATCTTGTCTTAGCTTGGCAAATCGTTCTCTTGCAAGCTGCCGACATCTTAGTACAACCCTAGAAATACAAACAAAAAGAATATACTACTGAGTTGCTCAATCCAAATAATTATATTATTATCATGCACAATCATTTTCAAACCATTATAGTTATTATAAATACACAAATCAAGTAACGATTTCAAAAAGTGATAAAACAGCCTTTTTTGAAGAAAACTGTTGATTTCTTATTTCTAAAAGCGCACACAACACTGTAGGTGATTATTGAGTAACAGTGCGAATTTCTTGATCACCACACATGATTTTCTTTAATCACTTGACATGAGTATTCATACTAAAAATCTATATACAAAATTTAGTCAAATAAACAGAGAAACAGGATCAGACATGGATCCAGAAGGGATGACAGGGGTGACTGTCTAATGTACCTGTAATCATAGTTTCCAGTTTCCACTCGGTATAATGATTCATGGAGAGCCTAGAACAATAAAACATTGTCTAAGTTTACATTGATCCAGCTATTCATACTGGGATTAAATTCACTGGAGCGGATTAAGAACACGAAATCGTGCCAATCTATGGAATGTCATACTGAATAATTTAGGGAGACTATAAAAATGCCAAACTCAGAATTAGACCTCTCTTCGCAAGTAGCTCTGGACCAAGGAAACTTATGAAGAAGCAATTAGGAAACGGGAGGGGCAGTTTCTCCCTATTCTTAATCACTGAACCATGAATGAAAGGCCAGTTTGGATATAGTACTATCATAATTGCTTCCATGGAAATAGATCAGACAAGAATAGGTACATGTTGGGTTGAAAGTTGATTGGTTGGTAGATTGGTTGGTTGGTAGATTGGTTGGTTGGTAGATCAAGAATTATTGGGATGCACTAGAAATAAATTATTATTATTATTATTATTATTATTATTATTATTATTATTATTATTATTATTATTATTATTATTATTATTATTATTATTATTATTATTATTATTATTATTATTATTATTAACAACAAGACACAGTGTAGTCAAGATAGGAGTACTTACTGCATAGGCATATTCCTCATCATCCATTTCTTTGACTTTTAGACAATATGACTAGAAAAAAAGGGCATTTATCAAGAACTTGTTAACTTAATAAGTAAAACATTTTTGAAGAATATAATGTTGTTTTACTATGGGTGATTTATACTTTATGACCACTTAGATTGGTTAATACTAGGGCAATCCAGCACCAAAACTGATATATATCGTTTAGGATTGGTTTAAAAAAAAAATAGAGTCTTTCCAAACTATTATGTCATAATAAATGATATGTAATTATTGGTATTGAAACTAAGCCATCTACTCACCAAGTATTCAAACTTTGTATCAGCATACTTTGTAATAGTTAGTCTAGTATCAGGAATGGCCTGAAACACATTGAATCACATAAGACACCATTGGTTTCTACTGTGACAGACTTTTGCAGGATTTTGTACATGTATTTGGTACAAGTATAGATGTCATTATGGGTGTCATGAGTGGTTAAGTGGCTAAATCTCTGGCATTTTTGGACTCAGTTTGGACTCAGGAATGGATCATATGTGATCTGAGTTGAGTTGGTTTGATGTCCCTCATCAAAAATCAACATGCTAGTTGAGTGTGGTAAGTTGTAAATATTGAAACTAGTGGTAGTGAGTGAACCTTACAGAAGAGACCCTTGAATAGAGAGGGATGGCAGTGAAATATAAGTTTGTACTTGTGTAAAAGGTTTTTATTTATTCTTAGAATGAAGTCCTATGTTCATACCTTACAGAGATAGGTGCTCAGATCAGTCAACATTGGTTTAACTTTCTTGAGAAATTCCATCCCTAATTTTTCAAAACTCCTGAAAAACACATTTAGAAAAAGATTAATTAATATTGATATGAAGATTTACTGACAAGGTTAACCTTGTGGTGATTGTATTGATGGCAATTAAGGCTAGCAAGTGCCTGTGTTTAGTATCCACAATAATTGAAAAAACTCACAAATAATTCATTACTGTGGTTTTCCACTTTCTGCGAACTCAGACATTCCCACGGCTTGTTGTGAAACACGTTTTTAGCTGCTGTCAATCAAAACTAATTAGTCGGTACCTTTTAAATCCTTGATTGACGGCAGCCAAAAAACGTATTTCACAACAAGCCGTTGAAATATCTGAGTTCGCAGAAAGTCGAAAACCACAGAAAGAAATATACAAAGGAAATCATAACTGTGACAATTGTTGTAAATCTTCTTATAAAATGCATGAATAGTTAATAAGAGTTTCACAAAAGAAATCACATCTGTGACGAGTTCTGTAAATCACATACAGACTTTGTCCTGATTTGCATAAGTTTCAACTCTCGGCAAGATTTACTTTTAACTTGACAGTTTTAGTAAATTATGAAAGAACTAACGTTGGACTTTCATAAGTACTACCGGTATACAATATGAGTGGCCAATCTGCATATGATGTACAACATTGTATACATCTATTTCAAAAATCATTGTCGCAGCCAAAGCTACAGTCCACACACTGAACCCTGCAAAGGATGTCAGTATTTCTTCTTTTGTTATCAATTCATTCATAGCATATTTTGGATGGACGTGTTTGTGTTGTATGACCATAACACTGTTTCAGTGGTAAATAATGAAACACTGATATTTATTTAATATTAATAAAAAAATGTGTTATAAATCACAAATCATGTTCATAATACTGACATCCTTTGCAGGTTTCAGTGTGTGGACTGTAGCTTTGGCTTCGACAACAATTTTTTTAAATAGCCTGTGTATATTACATACAACACTGTACAGGTGTAGTAAATACCTGTGAGCATCACTGAATATTGCGAAAGCTTCACTTGCATTTGGCTGTAATTCCCTGACACCAACTGATGCAAAGATGTCACCAAGTTCTGTGAATTTGACAAAACAATAATTATTACTAAATCTATCTACAACTAAAAACTGCTGTTTGTACAAAGGTTAGCTCCTTCTCTGTGCATTGGACACCTATTGCAATTCCTCCACATTTTAACCTCGTCCAGGCCCAGTGGCGGATCTAGGAATATTTTAGGGGGGGGGGGGGGGGGTGAAAGTGAAGCATATATTTTGGTATTTGTGCATTGTTCATATGTTACTCATCAAATAAAACACAATAAAAAGCAGAAAACAGAGCAAAAATAGGGGCTGGCTAGCCACCCTTTTCACCACCACTAGATCCGCCACTCAGGCCTTCTGTTACTGATTCTTCCAATTTTCCAGATTAGGAAACTGTATGAGGTTGGCATGTATAATTTTTTTGTTTTCATTTGACATCATCAAGACTAAAATCTAAACCATAAATCATAAAATTTTTCAAATCTTGGCAGCAAAAATTTGGAGTTAAAATTTTTGCAGAATTACATAGTTTTACTAAGTCTTTTATGTGAAGGAATTTTGTTTTATTTAGGTCTCTGGAATATTTTTGATGAGGTCTATGAAAACCAGCAATGGTATACCTTGATTACCTTCATTTGATGGTTTAAATATGTTTTTATTTATCTAACATGTATTTATTACATTAATATTTATCACTTATTGACAGGGACCAAGGGAAACAGTATGTTTTGTGGTCCCTAGACCGCTGATGTTTCCTGAGGTGGATCCAAGGGGAACATCGGCGGTCGAGGGACCAAAAAATATATTCATTTACAGAGGTTTCAGTCTATAAGTGTTTTGTTATATAACAACTGTCAAAGAACAACAAAACTGTAGCTATGACCAAAGATTTTTATTCTAAACATGACCTTCATAAACTTCCGGTTTTGTTACTTCCCAGTAAATAACATATTGTTGCCCACTGAGAGTCGTTGCCATGGAAACATCCAAATTTGTTCATGTTCATGTGATACCCTCTCGCCCAATCAAAGTGCAAGAAAAATGAACTTTGACTGTTGGTATATAACAATATCTATTAGTTTTCATTCCATTTTAAGTTAGTTTTCAAACAAAGTTGAAATATGGCTGTTACCTTTGTGTGTTTGAGAAAGTTGCCAGAAACTATGCAGATACTGGCGTACATGATCTACCAAACCTTTGTAAAGACTGGAATTCAGTTCCAGTTCATCCATTTTTTTCACAAGGCCATCTGAAAGCACAAAACTGTTATAAAATAGAATTCTCTCATTTGTAATGTGTATATAATATCATATCTTGTAAAAAGACAATTTATAAAATTTGTAAACATTTACTTAATAATAAAACTTATTATTCATCAGAAATGTCCAAAAAACGCTCACAAGTGTTGTAAAGCTTGATATTATGAAATCATCCTTATTTGCTTTTTAAAATTAAATTTTCTGTTCCTTGTAATAAATATTATTTAAAAGCACAATTTCTTTGAAAAAAAAAAAGAAATACTTGGTGAGATTTCCAAACCTAATTATCTAAATAAAATTTCATAAATTTATCAATGGCCAGCATTTTTCTGAAGTATATTATCCCAAAATGTATTCTATTTGTGGCACAGCAAGGAGTTTAAGATCAACTTAACTGACTTGAACTTACCATTACAAAGAATTGCTCTGCTTAATCCTAATGCATCAGCAGTAGAAGAACTCATGTTTTCCACCATACGATGCTTCATCTTTTTCATGACTGTAAAAAGTAGAGTTTGAAATAAAAATACTTTATTATATAGATATTGATGAAATACCAGGATTTCTCTAGTGTCTAAAACTTTGTATCTTTCACATGTGAAAGATATCGTATCTATCTTTCACATGTGAAGATATCGTTTTCAGATGCAATTCGTTTTGCATAAAGGTTTTTAATATCGAGTCAATGAAGTTTTATTTCTCTTGACATTTCATCGATATCTATATAATAAATAGAACATTACATGGTCACATGGAGATATAAATTTTATCTTCTCGTGTTCAATATCTCTCACTCGTGAGAGATCTATTCAACACTCGAAGATAAAAAAAGTATCTCTGCGCACCCATGTAATATCCTCTATTTTCATTGTAAATTCTCATTGATCTATAGGTAGCATCAGCAAAGATCACTACCTATTAAATCTGAGAGCCTGCAATTGAGTTTGTAAAATCTGCTTTAATTCCTACCACTTTTGGAATACCCAATATTTTTTCAAATTCCTGTTCTTGTGATTTTACTGTAAAACTTCCCAATTACCACCTGTGTTTTGATGATTTTTTCCCCCAGAAATCAACAGATCCTGCCTCTCCCTGAACATATTGTAGACCCTCTTCCCAATATTAGCATACAAGTTACCCCCTTCCTCCCCCTTATCTTACAGCTTGGCTAGTCTTTATCTGTTATAAACTATAACTGCACCAGCCATTTGTTGACATTGGATAATAATAATGATCACTAGTGTTTTTAAAAAAATATGATTTTAAATGGCTGATGGATAGAAAAATGACTTAGTGATTGGTTGATTGTTTCAGATTCTGATATTCTAGATTTCACCTAATGTAAGGGTTGGAGGACTTCGGTATCAGAAAAAAATGGATTCTTCTGATTACAGCATGCTTATGACATTATTCTGAATCTGATGTGAGTTAAAGCTAAGGTATTCAAAACACATTGCTATATACAAACGTTTTGAGCTTTAGCCCTTCGTCGGAGGGCTAAAGCTCGAAACGTCAGTAAAGTTAAGTCAACATTTTTTACGGTGTTACAAATTTCATTCTATTACCTATCGTTTATATCAAACACCGACGCAGCCTACACTAGTTTACTCACTAATTTCCATTTATATTTCAATTAATGGTTTATATAAAAAAAACTTACCAATATCTAGTGATTTTCCCTCTTTTGGATCAGCATGAAGTTTGACATAATTAATAATAACTTCTTCCTGAAGACATAATGATAGCACAAAAATTACAAAATACCATTTCTTTGTGATCAAAACATCAAATAATAAAACTCATATATTATTAATTAGATTACCGATCATAAAAGCAATACACTGAAATATAACCTATTGAATATCAAAGCTTATCCTGATATCTAAGCATTAATTTCAAAGTTTTTGTCCGGAATATCAATAAAACAACAGCATTCTTCGATATGCTCGACAAATTTACCTTCACAGCTTGTATCGCTCTAGCCACGTCAACTTTGGTTTTTCCTCTCAGAGATTTACCATTAACACCTACAATCTCGTCGCCAGCTTGTAGAATACCATCTTTAGAAGCTGGTGTATTGTCGAAGACTTGAACTACATATAAACATGGACATAATGGAGCTCCACCGCCGATACTTATACCGATTAGATTCTGTTTGTCTTTCCTCAGAGTGACAGAGCCAGGCTTTCCTTGTAGACCCCTTGGACAAAAAAACACGTTACTATACAAATAAACGACAAAAACCTCCAGGAATATAATAATATAAATCTAAAATTACCTTGGGTCTATCTCATACTCGTATTCCATCATTTTGAAATAGATATTTTCGAAATTTTACTATTTATAAACATACACCACAAAGAGAAAGAAGATATTTTTTACGAATATTCCCATAAAACCTTTCGCGCTTTGTAACCAAGTTATGAGCCCGCGGTTTATCAAATCAGCGACACAATTCGGCCCGGGCTTCCTCGGTTCGGTTGTCCTGGGCAACACAACTAACGTTGAGATATACATTTTGTCATTTCAATGGAAAAACTGTAGATTTTGTCAAAATGAGCCGTCTTTACGACACTATCGAGCCGTCGGTAATCGACGAGCATATGCTAAAGCAGGCCGTCGAAGAGCAAGGACCTAGAGGAGAAGCAGGAAGAATTGCTAAAACTGAAGGCATTGATTTTGGCGAAGTACTTTCTTTGAGACTTGACTTTAAAAGTACGAAAATGGTCAATGTAGTTTACACTTTATGTACTATTTTATGCAACTGTACATCATTTATGCAATCATACTTACATATATGTATGCAATCATGTTCATTTATTGTCTGTTTGTCTTTTAGATATACTGAAGATTGATAACCTTTGGAGTTTTGTAAACCTCACAACTTTACAACTTGACAATAACATTATAGAAAAGATTGAAGGATTGGACATGCTTGTCAACCTTGAGTGGTTAGGTAAGGTCCAAGCTGACATATTTGTAATGCACTTTTGATATTTACTGACTAACTTACCCAGGTTGAACATCTTACCAAGATCCATGTAAGTTCATGCAAGATCGTGGCAAGATCCAGGCATGATTTTACAAGATCTTGGCATGTAACCCTCAATCTGATCTGCAAGAACTTACATATACTTTCAAGTTTCTGCCAAGATTTGATTAAGATCTTCCCAAGATCTTTCCAAGAAATTTACTTGCAAAGGTTTTAGTAAGATCTTGGATGATGCTCAACCTGGGATATGATATAACATTGATTTATTCTGTTTTGTTTGTTTTCAGATCTATCCTTCAACAACATTGAGCTTTTAGAGGGACTAAATAAACTTACCAAATTAAAGGATTTGACCTTGTATAATAACAGAATATCTAAGATAGAGAACATGGACAATCTTACTAATCTCCATGTGTTTTCCATTGGTAACAACAGTCTCAAACAACTTGATAATGTGAGTAATATAAGATTTAAGTAATATAACCATATTTGCCCGCTCACATGCCCCTAATAAAAACCATGCAGACAAGTCATGTGATGTGGGCCGTACATCTTTTGTTCAGCGGGCCGTAAAAAGCTCGAAAAGGTGTACGGACCCGCTTTCAAAAAATAAAATTAAGACTGAGTTAGGTCGGGCAGGACGGGAAAATATTTGGCTCTTAGTCATTTGTATGGACCCGGCTGTGCTTGTTTCGTACGGCATAACCTTGAGCCAAATATTTTCCCATCAGGCCCTCCAACTCAGTCAATAAGTACATTAGCATTGTGAATCTGTAAGATTGTATGGAATTTAAAAAAGGTATTTCCTATGAGAAATATCTTCGATATACTTTAAAAAGTACATACCGGTATATTATCTATTTTGTCCATGCATTGACAATTTATAATCAAATGGTATATTTAGTAAATGGCAATTTTGAGTCGGGGGGGGGGGGGGCTCCCTTTGTTCAAGTGGTAGGGGTGATTGGCGCTCCTGTTAGGGCTACAATTGTATTAACATATTTCCTGTGCGTATACCTTTTAGGGGTTGAAATCAATATGGTTTAACAGTTCTTTAAATCTATGCGTTAACCTTTTAGGGGTTATTTTCAAAACCAACCACTTGGACAAAGGGAGAACCAGTAACTAAACATATACCATTTCAGCAAAATTTCTACACTTTACTAAAGCTTATAGTGTATATCATCTTCAAGACTTAAAAGTAGCAATCATTTGATTGAGTCATTTAATGTAAATTGTGCTTTTGTTTCATTATGAAACTTGACATGACAATGTCTTTTTTTTACAAGGTCCTTTATCTTAGACGGTCCAAAAACCTGCGTACTCTGAATCTCAGTGCAAATCCATTCTGTGAAGATGCCAGTTACAAGGAGTATGTGATTGCACATCTGCCAGACCTGGTGTATTTGGATTTCAGACTAGTAGATAATTCTGCACGAGAAGCAGCCATGGAAAAATACAAATATTCTATTGAAGAACTTGTTCATGATGAGACTGTTGCTTTAAGGAAACTGGAAGAAAGTGAATCCAAAGAAAAAGAAAGACTTCTGCACAAGGTATTGTTATACTTGACTTTGTCTCATGTATAGACCCTTTTAATAAGTCCCGAAGTGTTGTGTTTTCCGCGCTTTACGTCAAATTTATTCTTTTCAAATCCTTCCATAATATACAAATTTCAAAAGAATAAATTTTGACGTCAAGCGTGAAAAACACAACACTTCGGGACTTATTAAAAGGGTCTATAGTTTGATCTACTCTCAAATTCTCCCAAATGCACATGAGTGCGTTGGTTTGCATATAATAATGTACAGAAGACATACTAGTTAATTCCTTCTATATAGAAAACAATTACCTGCATGAAACAATTAAAAAATTTTAGCTTGGCAATACAGATCATTTCTCCCATTTTGCATTTTTCTTAAAATTGACTGATTTAAGCATGCAGGCACAAAGGATCAAATCAACAGAAAAACTGACTGTTGAATATTGTATATAAATTAAACTATATAATACAAGTGTTGATCAACTTTGCACAAGTGTTGCATGACATGATGGCCTCATCTTTTGTCAAATCAAAAAAATGATGCCATTTGCCATTTTTTGAACATATAGCTCTCGGCCAATCAGCTAGCGAGATTTTAGACAAGTGTTATAAAAAAAACAATTGTAAAAACTTGCCACTAATTATCTTCACTATGTTTTTAGGAAGCCTATGTAGAGGATTTGGATTCAGTCACTTTGTTTGATTCTATGTATACCGATGACCCTGATGGATCTAAATTTACAACCCTTGCTGGCATGGATGAAGCCATTGCTGGATATCCTTTAAACAACCATTATTATTTTTTTAATTTCTTATTTGTTATTTTGTTTGTTTGTTCATATTTCTTCTCTGTCATGTTTTGTCTTTCTGTCAATATTCCATAATTCTTTTCTGATCATATTTTCTGTCATGATACACGTCTGGCTGAGCTTTGCAGACATTGTCATGCTGGATAGTTAGTGCATGGCTAACAAGTATCTGACACACTTCATCCTCCCTAGTTTCCCTCTAACAAAATGTCAGAGTGTTTAATTAATAGAGTATGTGGAAGGGGTGTCCCAAATAAGTTAAACGGCTAAAAATTTGCTAAAAATTCATGGTTTCAAAATGGGTTTTGTTCATTTATGCCCAATCCCCGTGAATTCTTGATTGTTTTTCTTCATTTATTATTCCCAATCAGAGTGCTTGGACTCAAATTCTCCAGCCTCCCAAAAGATAAATCCCATTTCCCATTTCACCCCTTGATCATGATCAGAACCCTCTTTGAAAAGAACAAAGCTCAATAATTTTGAACTGCTAAGAGATATCATCAAAATTAACACAGTCATACTTTTACCCCTGAGTCCACCCCTGTAGGTGATTCTGTAGGTGATAATCATGATTCTCACCCCTCTTCCATTGTTGTTCAGTGAATATTTGTTTGTGGTATCATTAATTTGATGTATCTAGTAGTGTTTTATGCCTTAACATTGCTTACCTTCAAAGAACGTTTTGTGAATGTCTGTAATGACATATTTGCCTTTGGACTAAAAGAAAGCACCAAGCGCAAAGAGGAAGTTGACTCTTTCTTTTCATGTATGGAAGAAGCTTTGACAGAAAACAAAAGAATTGGAGTCTCATACATACAAGAGTACATTGACTTTAAAAAGAAGGTACATTTTATTTATATCTTTTTGTAATATTCTTTGCGGAGACCAAGAAAGATTTTCCATCCATTAATATTCCTGATGTTTTATAAGCGAAAATGCTTATTACCATAAGATTGTATGGTAATAAGCATTTTTGCTTATAAAACATCAAGAATATTAATGGATTTTATTTATAACATTTTCTTTATTAATTGCTAGACTGATTCCATAAGTCAATTCTAGTTCTCTCACAGCATAAAACCAAAATGTTGATGACTCTTACTTCTTTAAACAATGTTTTTACTTCATTCCTATAAAACTTAAATTTTTGTACCTGTAACCAGGTGCGGATCTAGGGGAGTAAATACAGGAACTGGATACCCCCTAGCGCCACAATTATCCCTATTTTATTTAAGACATTTAGGGACCAGATACCCCCTAACACCTAAAGAGCCCTTCATCTGCAATCGGGACACCCCCCTGACAAATATCTGGATCCACCCCTGATAATTTATTTCCATCTTGGTAAGCTCTTCCCTAAAGTTGCAAACCATATAACTAAATTGTGTCCTTTGATTAACTGACAGGCTTTGATTGACTATTCCAACAACAGTGATGTCACTCTACTTGAAAGTATGATGAAAGAGATCTTAGATAAAATCACCACGCTATGGGACTCGTTAATGGGCCTAGAGATGCAGCTAGTTGATCAACTAGAGGTAAATAGTAGTTCACTATTGCATTGCAGTCTCTACTTTAACCAAAAACTCTGAGGAAAGGAGTGGTGTTTTAGCTGAAAGAGAATGAGGATAGACGTGATGCATTGGGAGTGAGGCAAAAGGGTTTATGCACCAAAAAGTAGGTGTGTCTCTCTGTCCATAACTTCACTTGATTGAGCTTTAACTTGCATTGTTTCGTCAAGTTTTCATGTTTTAAGGTGTTAAAGGTGACTGGCTACTTTTCAACGTTCGATTCGAGCCCACGATTAGCGCGTGCACAAAAACCGCTGAAAAAAATACAAAATTTTATTAATGAACCATACACGTTTTAAGCTTCAATAGGGCAAAACACTTTAATTTTGCACGGGACTCTGTACTTTTAAAACGCTTATTGGAAAGAACCTCAACAAATCTTCGTTATTTCAAATTATTTAAAAAAGTTAATTTTTCTAACGTACAAAAATAGATTTTCGTAGGAATTTTTGTTCGACTTTGTGCGAGTTTTGAAAGCACTGAAAAGACGAAATATGACAGATAATGGTATTTCTTTGTCTTTTATTCAAAAATATTCATGTTTTCTTGTAGAATGAATCACTTGCCGGTGTGCCTTAAGTATAAAAAAAAAACTATTTTCTTATGAGTTGTGATTTTTTTGTTTTAAATCAATTCCAATGGACAAATTTTTCTTCAAAATCTCGCGCGTAGGCATTCATTAAATGCTGATTATCTCGCAAACAAGCTCGGGACACCCCTTTTTTCTTTTCATATTTGTAATTTGCATTTAATTTCACATTAGAAAATTGTAGTTTAGAGAAATGTTTAACATTTCCAAAAGTAGTCAGTCACCTTACAGTATATGACACGTTTACAGTCTAGTAGTTCACCTGAGAAAGAAGCTAATTACATTTTCTGTTTAATTGTTTGGAAAACAAATCTTAAGAAATTACATCATGGGTCTCCCATACATGAAAAGGCGTAATGCTCGATAAAAAATATCTATAGCTATACAGGGGTAGGTCACAATCTAAATTAGAATCATTATTATCGTTGTATTTTCTATCCATAGGATACCATTAAGGACTTTGAAAGAAACTTGGCTGACATGGTGACGTCGTTCGTAGAGAACGTCCAAGGATTATATCCTTTTATTTACACAATATTATTTATCTCCACAAAATTGACTGGAATTGGATGGAGTTAGCCTCCTCCGCAGGCAACTCCTAAGTCCGAGAGTGATTTTCGTGATATTGGGGTTCCTGTGTTGAAAATTCGAGGACGACGAAGCCTGGTGACGAGCCCCCTCAGTCATTTTTGCCATATGCAACAGGAAGCCCGCGAAGTGTTTTTTTCTTTTTCTTCGTTTTTTCTCCCTAAGAGATGCCTGCGGAGGAGGCTAGGATGGAGTTGGACTTATCATACATGTATAAAAACAGGCGCAAAATTTTGTGTTTTGTTTGCTTTTTGCTTTGCTTTTGTTTCTATTTTCTATTTTGATTTCATTCTTTATTGGTCAGCGAATTGAATTTCTCTAATCCGCAGTTTGCATCATAGTGAATTAAAGTATTGTGTTAACGACTTTCATTCTCGCGCGCGGTGATTGGTCGAGAAATTCAAACTATTACTCGATAATTACCTACAGCGTTTCGCGCGCTTTTAAAAATAACAAATGAACAGTTTTTCTTTAAAAATAAGCTGTTTTTTTTTTACTTTTTGAAATATTCACCTTTGTATTTATACTAAAACCAATTATCCACTTCAGGGTCAATGAACCCAAGGGTAATCTTCTGTCGCTCGTTTCTCGCTCCCTGAAAAAATACCCCTGGGAACGTAGTCTGTTGGAGCTTGTTCCGGAAGTCAAAATTCAAACTTATTTAACGACTTTCTTTGAATGGTTATCTTGATTTTCATTGGTCGACCTCATAAGGTCGACAAATCAGGAAAGAGCTGAAGTTTGACTTCCGGAACAAGCTCCAACAGACTACGTTCCCAGGGGTATTTTTTCTGGAAGCGAGAAACGAGCGACAGAAAATTACCCCTGGGTTCCCGAGGATGCAATGAATATCGGTGAATAACAACCTTGACTGCGTCTCGGTTATTATTCACCGATATTCACTTCCCCCCTAAATAAATTTGAGTTGTGCATCGAGGAAAACAAGGCTGTTCTAAGGGCTACGTGAATACTGTCTTCGTTATATTTTCCATGTTGTTTTTATTCGCTATATAATTTGTTTGTCAAGTGTATGTCTTTAACAATGTTTACAACCACGCAGCTTCGTGAATTAGAAAACATGCACAACGAGAAAGTATCTGATATATGTGTGGCGACACTGGAGAAACTACTGAAAAATGAACTTGAGGAAGATTTACCAGACGATTTAAGAATGGTAAGTACATAGAGATTATTACATGTTAAGAGCTTGATATCGTTTTTATTCACGAGTTTTTCGAATCATATCGAGAACGAGCGAGGCTTTGCGAGCGAGTGAGCGATATGATTCGAAAAACGAGTGAATAATAACGATATCAGGCTCTTAACATGTTATAATTTGTTTATTACACATTGGGTTGATATCCGTGTGATGAAACCGTGAATAAAAGAATGTATGTAGCCGTTATATTAATATAAAATACATTTTACAAGTAGACTGATAAATGTGAATTAAAATATTACATCGAAAATACATCAATCATACTGTAAAAAGACAAGAAAATATTAAATGCTGAACGGAAATGACTTTGAGCCGAGTTTATTACGGACTAACCATAGTTCTTTTTCTGTAAAAGTCTCTCGATACTGCCTATAAAAACATCTTGTTTTCTTTCACCAAGAATGAATTCTTTCAAATGACAATTTAAATCCAATTTTTGCGAGGTATTCAGGTTCCATGTCACTTTTTTCGCTTAAGAAGGCTATCAGTAAGCAATTCTGTGCTGTCTCGTTTTACTCGACGTATTTTTCTGGTCGTTTTTCTCCCCAAAACGGCAATATTTTCCTCAGAAAAACGAACAAATCTAAGCCTTATATCGTCCATTCATTGCAAAGCTACATCGTCCGTCCTACATAGCAACGTGACGTCACAAAATAGTACCGGTAATGTGATTGGTTAAAACAACTTTCTATCGGGTGATTTGATTGGACCCGTGCACTGTGAAGTGATATCGTATCATTTCACTAGTGAAATGATATCGTATCACTTCACGGCAGATATAGTTTTTATTCACGGCTTTATCACATGGATATCAACCCTTAATGTGTAATAAATGAAGATAGCACTAGCTAGCTCTTCAATGTCGTTTACGAATATGAACAATGGTAGCCTCATTAAGTGAAGTTTAAAAGAAATCTAAGGGGCCGTTTACATGGAGATAGGGTAACCCTCCTAGCAGGGCTAACTCTTTTGTTTGAGTGTCCCCAGAGAAAAGAAAACAATAAGAGTTAGCCCTACACCTAGGGTAACCCTATCTCATGTAAACGGCCCCTATTAAAGGCTCAGCCGTTTTTGCTAATTTAAAACACAAAAGATTTTCTAGAAGCACTGAAACTGAAATCTACTTGACCAGACTGTAGTTATCACTGAAGATATAAAAAACAGCTGGGCCTGTTTTATTGCATAACGTTAAGCAAATCGGTTTTTCGCTGCAAAAATCTATTTGACCTATTTAGATCTTGCGAATTTTTGCTGGCACAGACTCAATCAGGATATATGGACACTTAAATAGCCAAGGAATTTACTCTTGGCTTGATTTGTTTGAGGAGTTCAAAAATTAGTGTTCTGATAAGTCTTAAACGAGACAGTCAATTTGCAACACCCAAGTGGCTTTTTCCAGGATCTAGACAGTACAGGAAATCTTTGGATTTTCTGTCCCTGTCGTATTTTTAATTTTGTTTGTTTATTTGTTTGCAGTTATTTGTAGATAAGGATACCATCATGAATGCTGTCAGTGCGTCACATGACACTCATTTACTCAAGATTGACAACAAGGTAAAATCCATATTTCTGAGTCTTCTCAATGATCCGTTTGTTGCTAGTTGGAGACGAGCTCAGATTGGTTAAAAACCTTTTTACACTTATATTATGATTTTATACCGATACGCGCTTTTTGTTAAGAAAAAAAACTTTTGAAATCTTGATTTGAGAGCTTCATTTGTGGCAGAGAAACACCAAAAGTATATATATATGTATAAACATGAAGAATCATTTAACATCGCTCACGATAATAATAATAATAATAATAATAATAATAATAATAATAATAATAATAATAATAATAATAATAATAATAATAATAATAATAATAATAATAATAATAATAATAATAATAATAATAATAATAATAAAATAATAATAATCACTTTGATAATAATATAATATTAATATAAAAATATATAAAACTATCTAAAAAATTTACAATTTCGATTATATATAAATATACAAATCACAATGCATTCAATTTATAAAAGGATCATCTAAGAATGTTTAACTAAATATATACACTATTACAAATCTAATTCTGATCAAACTAATACAAACAAATAATACAGATACGAATAATAATAATATAAAAAGATAGAAAAATAAATAAAAGTCTAGCTTATTCGGGCAATAGCGTAATAGCGTATTATTATAATAATAATAACAATAATAATAATAATAATAATAATAATAATAATAATAATAATAATAATAATAATAATAATAATAATAATAATAATAATAATAATAATAATAATAATAATAATAATAATAATAAAGCACTTTATTTCAATAGGGTAATCCTTTGTTCATAAAAAATGATATCTTGTTTCTTTTCTGTGCGCTAACTTAGTGTTTTTGTGTCCAATATAGGAAGATGATATCGTGACTCGAGCCAATACTACAATGCAGACATTACTAGAGCGTATTCACGGTGATGAAGTGAAACGAAACAGAGACCGTGTCTCAGAGATAAATAACTTGATTGATCACTTTCGAGACGAGGCAGAGAGTTATGAAATGAGCGCGCCTATTTAAAGGGAAAAGGTCACATGATAACCCTGCAAAAAGACTAAAAGTCAGTGTTTTAGTTGAGTGTGTATCCATAGTTACTCAAATATATGAGTAATTATGATTCACTACACATAGCTGAGTAACTGTGGGTACATTATCTACTCCGATATTTCAGTTAAAGTGGTTTGACATGGTAAAGTAATTCGGTGGGTCAATCCTGTACGTTATTATGACATGGTTATCATGCTTACATACTCATGTAGATATCATATTTGTTAAATAGTTGAAATAATTGACACTTCACGTACTGTTAGGCCAAAGCTTTCTGAAGACATATCACGGCCTAAGGATGCACATTGAATCGGCCTGGGCGCGATTTCAAACACTGATGTTTTTGATAGAAACTATCAAAAAATAAAGTTACATCCCAGTTGTATTATATAACAGAAATAAAGTTTTAGTAAAAAAGCTAATGTACGAATCATACTATTTTAATAGACTACTTTCATAATATGAATAATATGTACCGGAAAATGATTTTTCAAGTAAACAGATATTTTAATATTTTAGCACTGTCATATGAAAGAACCACCTGAGATAGGTATGTTTGGAAGGTTTTGATGCTCGCGAAAATACCAAAGAAGTTATGCTCAATGAAAAATGTAGAGATTTGTATGTAATTTCTGCTGAGGCCTTTGATGCCTCGTTTTGGTGTTTTTCTGATTTTTCAAACTCTTATAGCTTCTTGCAAATTCAATCGTTTTTTCTCAAACTTTCACAAGTTATTGTTATAGTGAATGTCTATCATATGTTAGCTTTTTCTTTTTCTAAAAACATCAATTTTTTAAAAGTTATGATTATTAGTGGCGGCCATTTATGAAAGTCGTCTATGGTACTGGAAATCTGATTGGTTACACTCGCTGTCTACCAGGCCCTATAGGAAGCAGGAATGTTCTTCACCGACTCCTCTACTCACCTCTTCCTGACGGTTTGCAAACCAGGCTATCTCGATCGGGTGGTGAATTTGGACTCTCCTTGCCTGTGCAACATCCGGACCTTTTTTTTCTCGGATGTGACGTAGCTGGCTAAAACTGATAGAGACATTGGTTGTACTTCGCAGTTCCCCAGATGATCAAATCCTTTCAATATTCAATTCAAGTCATTTTTATTTAGTACCTTGAGTTACAGATTAGTAGTAGTGTGTGGTCATGAAATTAACCCCCTTTTTCTTGAGGTGGAGAGCAGGGAGAGATTCTAGTAGATTCTAGTAGCCTGTTTTATAGCTTATTTTATAGCTTATTATTTATTTATTTATTTTTTTCATTATTTTTCATTTTAACCATTTTTTTTTCATTTTTTTTTTCTTTTGCGGTAACTTTCCGTTTGTTCTTCGTTCGCTCTCCGATTCAGCATGTAATTCAGTGCTCTCCGATTGATCTCCTGGATTGCTCTCCTGCTCTGCACCTCACGAAAAAAGGGGTTTAATTTCATGCACACACTACTACTCAGATTGTAATAGGTACAGGCTATCTATAATAACCATAGATAGATAGCATCGTGGGCAGGAGTCGGTTCGTCAGGTTATATTCATAGAGGGAATTCGATATTAGGAGTGGTATCAATCAGGACGGTGTACTATTCTCTAGCTTATCTTCTGTTTAGTATATTTGCTGTCATGCTGGATATGGGGTCATCTGATAGTAAAGGATAATGAAAAAGTCTGTAAAGTTATCATATGACCCGTATTTTGCCCGGCGCGCGCTCTTAAGACTGAACCTTCGGAAAAGTCACGTGATGGGGTCCGTGCGGCTTTTTCCTTCTGGTCCATACAAACACGTACGGACCAGCTACTCAAAACATTACAAAAAATGGCGCGCGCCTGGCAAAATATACGGATCATATGATAAAAAACTTTTTGACTGAGTTAGGTCGGGCCGTACGGAAAAAAATTTGGCTCTTGGTCATTTGTACTATTGTACTATTCTCTAGCTTATCTTCTGTTTAGTATATTTGCTGTCATGCTGGATATGGGGTCATCTGATAGTAAAGGCTAATGAAAAAGTCTGTAAAGTTCTGTTCACAGGTATTTTGTTCGCCAGATGATACCACCCTTGCAGGGTTGCCATGCATTGTACAATATATATCAGGGACCAGTTGTACAAAGCCTGGATAAGGTATTCACTGGATAAGAAATATCCTGTGTATATAATTTCTATAGGTTTTATCTGTTGGATAGGGATTTATCCTGTGGATGGCGCTATTCAGGCTTCAGACAACCGGCCCCAGTATGTTAAGCTTAGCGTCTTAAGTGGTTTTCAGACAGGTTATCAGACATGTTAAAACCAAGCGTGTTGTGACTTGTTCAAAAGCATCAGATTGTCAGTTGACCAATTAAGAGGTGCTCTAAAAGACAGACTATTTGACCAGGAAATGACAGCGAGTGAATGTACGTGATCTCAGCGTAATTCTCTATCCATGTTTATCTTACAATCTTGTATTTTAATTGTTCCTCAGTATTGTAAAAATAACTGCTAAAATGTTTCTAATGAACGGAATTTAAACTGGGCTCAAAGCAGGGGCGGAGCTATGGGGTGTCCCTTCAGGCACCGGACACCCCCATAGGACCGCAATTATTTTATTTATTTAAGACATTTAGGGTCCGGACACTACCTAACACCTTAATTAAGAGCCCTTTATTTGCAATTGGGACACCCCCTGACAAATTTCTGGATCCGCCCCTGCAAAGATGTGCATGCATTAAACGTTAATTCCAACAAAAATTGCGGCTATCCATAATTGTAATTTAAGGGATTGACTCTTCCTTTGTGCGGATGCCGAAATTCGAACTTTGCCGGTTCAGTTATATTCGAATATATATATATATATAGAGAGAGAGAGGATATTACATGGGCGCGCGGAGATATGAATTTTATCTTCGAGTGTTGATAATATATCCCACGAGTGAGCGCAGCGAATGGGAGTGAGATATCTTTTCAACACGAGAATTAAGATAAAATTCATATCTCCAAGCGCACATGTAATGTTCTGTTTATTATATAACAGATTGAAGAAAAAAAAAAGTTTTTGAAAGTTGATTGGTTGAGAGTGATATCACACATGTGCGATATCAATGATATCTTCATGACTAGGATAGGCTTTTTATCTAGTTGATATCACTCGGTATACCACTATATGTTATATAATAAATATATATATTTATAAAATTCATGAATAATTAATGAGCAATTGACAAAAGAATTCACGTCCGTGACGGAGGTTGTAAATCTCATACAGATTTCGTCCTGATTTGCATAAGTTTCAACTTGAATTTTCTCGGCCAGATTTGCATTTATCTTCACAATTTTAGTAAAATATGAAAGAACTAACGTTGGACTTTCATAAGTTCTATACAATATTCGCGTCCGATCTGTATCCGATATACAACGGCTCGTCTTCGACTCGCCGTTGTATATCGGATACAGATCGGCCGCTCATATTGTATATATTACATATATATACCCTTCAGAATTATGAGTAGCATAGTTCCCCAAACCGATTTACCCCCCACGGAACAATGGCTTATATTAGATTAACTCCTCAACTGGAAACTGATGTTTTTTACATTAAAAGCAGTCAAGGAAGAAAAACGACTTCTAGTTCTGTAATTATGTAGTATGTATGGGTTTTACAATATTTGATAATCTTTGGCTTTACTTACGGACAGAACAAAACATCAAGTTTGAAAATGCGTTTATACAGACCAATTTCTAGGAATTGATTGGACCGGAACACGTGATGATAATTCACTGGATATTTTGAGTACCCTTGAGTGATGTATTATGCCGCACATTATATTAGCTAAACCTAAAATAGATTTCTGATCCAGTAGCTATAATAGTTAAATGAAAGCCATATAGAAATGTCTAAGTTTGTCTACCGCTGTTCAATTGAATGTAATTTATATTGCTAGGCCTTAAAAGAACACGGCGTTTATCGTCTAACAGGACGGCGGAGATAGCGACAATCTTCCAGCCTGTGTGTTAATTGTGGGTCATTAGGTTTCGTTCCCTGATTGAGCGAGTTAGCTCTCGGTCGCAACTGCTGTATGTCTTTTTTCTGATTATTACGCTGTGAATGAATTGCTGGTAGTTTGATGGGTGGTAATAAATCAGCCAAGGGTGTGTCCGGATCCACCTCTATCGTGCTTTCTGCAGCGTTTTGTTTAGCAATGTCCTCTAGCTTTTTGAGAGTTTCTTGTGGTATAGTAGAGGAATGCCAGCTCATTCTTCGAGTTAGTTGCTTTTGTCGACGAACGTAGAACGGTTCTTCTGAATAGACCTTAATGGCAGTTTGTCCGCGACGAATCTCCATAATGTCACCGTTGTCATCCCCCGCTGTTGTTTCGCCGACCTTGTTTCTATTTGCAGCAAAGACACTATTCCTTCTTCTGTTCAATTCTTTTGGAGGGTCATTCGCATACGCTATAGCTGAAAAATCCAAACTTTGCCTACGTAGACGGGGTTCAGACTTTTTCTGTAATGGCAACCCAGCTTCGTCACCGATTTGTCTTTTTTGATGATCACAAGGAAGTTCTTGAGAACTTTTTGTAACAGCATCAGCTACTTTTTCTTGAAGTTTAAATCCCTTGTCCGGCCATGAGGTGCTTCGCGGCCGCGAGCAATAATTACTCTTCCTGTCTGTCATCCAACTTTCCCTGTTGAGTTTCTCTGGTTGTGAAGGAGTATCTTTGTGTTGTGCTGTGTTCAATTCAGGACACGTGACCGTCTTTATCCCAGCCTGGTCAGTTTCACAGTCATCTAATTCTTGTGGTATGGGACTAAGCTTCTTAGACTGTACGCTTGCCTTTAAAAAACCATAATCTTTTCCTTGCTCTTTTTGACTGTTACAAAGTTTATCCCTCCTATTAGTTATGCAATTGTTTTTCAGATTGCAAGCTTGACCTTTGTTTCCTGTACACTCTTTTGTTACATTCTTCTCAATATCCTTGATGTTTGCTTTGGAATTGTTCATTTCGTCACCATTTTTGACATCCAAACTGTGAAGGTTTTGCACAAGTATGTGTTTATCAAGACTGTCAATTTCTTCATTATCTCCGTCCTCATCCTTTTGCACCAGGACACTTTCACATCTGGAAGAAGATATAGAATTGCTTGACTCTGTCAATGCGCCTTTTCGAGCTGAACAAAAACTTTTGCAAAACTGTTTTTCATCTCTGTTATCCTCCACGTACTTGTGTAGGTCTTTGATTTCCTTAAGACTTAATGAATCATTTGCATGCCTTGCAAGACGCTGCTCCATGTGCTGTTTAGATTTACGAAACTTGTTGAGAATTCTTTTTTTCTCAGCATCGATGGTGTTACACTTCTTTTTGTGGGATTTGCAGTAAACAGAATTCTTTATAGTTATCTGGCTTGCTTTTTGGGTACAAAATAACGAATCCTGTTTGAAGTGCAGAGGCCTTCTCTCCGCCATGTCTGCTTACGGAGTACAATGCCAATCGAAGGCAGGACATTGGATTCTTAATTACTACTGGTTTGTATTTCACGTTTGTCATGCAAAGGGTCAAGGATTTCACTTTGCAATATAATATGTCTTATTGTTGATAAGTACAATACCGGTCAAGCCCTTGTTATTTTGTTCAATGCCAATATAGGTCGCATATATTAATTACTAGTTAGTACAATGAGGGGGGCGTAAAGGGGTTGGAAACCGCAAAAACCGCACCAAAAAAATCGATAAAACCGCACAATCGCACCAAAGCTTGCTAAAAACCGCAAACGCAAGATTTGTAAAACCGCAAAGCCGCAGATATAAATGAATAAAAAACCCTGCAAAACCGCACCAAAAATAACGCGAAACCGCATCACCATAAACCCTAACGCCCCCCTCTACAATGGTTTCGAGTGGCATACTCACTACAATTGACTGTCCTTCACAGAAAACCGTTTTTTTGTATCTTTGAAGAGGCAGTAATGTGGTCTGCAAGATAACTCACATGTGTTACCTGCAAGACTGCCATGATACACAGCAAGGAAAACGTCACAACTTTGTAAGTTTATATTTTCGATATTTTCCTCTAATCCTCCCTGTCTAAAAACATCTTTGAATTCAAACTTTAGACATTTTTATTTGATGTCTTAACTAATTTTAAATCAAATATTAAATGGTCCGTCACTAATGGCGGTCACACTTTTGCAAGTCAAAGAAGTTCATTTAAAAAAGTCGAGTGTTGTTTATTAATGAAGTACGACTATGTAACTCTAAACTGGTAGTAGTGAGGAAAAGGGATACCGAGGTCATTCCAGGATGGCAAAGTTGTTTGTACGTGGATAAATGGGTAATCGGACATCCAAATTATGATAACCTTACGTAATACATCTACACAAATATAATGGAGGTGCATTTTAACCTTTTTAAATCGTTTATTTGACTATATAAACAATATATATCTCAACAATAACCTCTATGTTCTTAACGAGAACAATGATTGTAAGATGGCCTGAATATATTTAAAAACAAGCTCTCTTTCGTGATTAGAATCAAGATTAAAACAGCACTAGATTTATATACAGTAAAAAATAACCTCTGTTTTTCACGAAAATATATTATTGTAAAAACGTCGAATTTTCCCCTTTCCTTATCTAGTGCAAGTCACCTATTGTTTGGCATTAAGGCCTTGTTCGATCAAACGTCGCATTTCACATGTGCCGAATCTAATGCGAATATCAAACCTATGGTGGCCCATCGTTATCATAGGGAAATATCAGCAAAATCAAACTAATGTGGAATTTTTCCATAAAAAAATACAATGAAAAATTCAAAAATAATTTTAAAACAAAAAAAAACAAAAATGAAAAGAAATTCAAAAGAAAAATATATATCGCTTGGAAAAATAAAAAAATAAAAAAAACAACATTAAAAACGACTTGAAATTTAACAGTGAGCAAGATAGTAAGCCCAGCCGAGGGAAACATTGAGATTCGAGAGAAACAAAACTAACTGATTTCCCGAGGGATCAGTCATTAAGTGTTTTATTATATACCCTATTCAAACGAAGAAAAATTTTCACTCCATTTTGAACATTTTTTAATTACGAACAAAAAAATCCGTTATGAATTACAAAGCGTGGTGAAAATTGAAATGAAAACGCGCCACACGAACTTTCGATGGACTTTGACCTGATCACGTGGATTTATTCCCCTCTCACGTGGATTTATTACCCGCGCGGGAGTTATATCGATTTATTTCCCTCAACGTGACGTGCTCTCGACCAATAAGAAAACGAGTTTGAATAGGATATATAATAATCAGCCATGATTCAACATGATTCATGATTCATGATTCTACAAGCAGTGGTTTGTAGGGAATTGTGGGTATTTGTGTCCCAGAATCCTTTGTATTATCATCGGAGCTCCCAACATGTTGGGACTTGTTGCGAGCGTTTGCACACACCCGCCAACATCGCGCAAAAACTCACAACAATGTTGGATGTTGTTGCGTGCGTTTGCACGGGCCTTAAGGGTTATAATAATATATCTATATAACTGATATAATAAAAGCTAAAAAACATAAATAGAGAAAAAGAAAGTAGAAAAATGAAAACCAAAGGGACTCACGAAGACTCGAACCCTGGCCATCGGTTACAAATGCCGAGAATTAACCACGCGCGCCACGTAAAAAAGACTATTTGCATAACAATACGCAGTACATTCATGCTATACACTAGGTTATTGTGTCCTCTAAAACAATCGGTAGACACGATGGCCGAGCGGTAAGGTGCGTTCATTCATGGCCTAGGATCCGAGCGTTTCCTCCCTCTTTGACTGCAAAACTATCTGTCAGGCCAGCAATGATAGCATGGTGGGGGACCAAAATCTCCTGCCTTAATGTAAATCCATACGACGATTCAGCGCTTTGTTCGTCTGGATGTATGGTCCTTTATTAAGTTTTGCATAAAATTAGCACATCAATTCAATCTTACGGACCCGGGTTCGAGCCCCACTTTGAGTAACTTTTTTTGTTTCTTTTTTTATCACATATATTTACTTTAAAAGACTTTATAGTAAATAACTAGCGTCTAAACTGGATTATTTTTTTGATTTTGTTCTGTATGATAAATCCGCAGTAGCTACCACTTCCCTCGTGCTCTGGTTTTTCAGACCCACACCCTTTTTACAGATTTCTACAGATTTCTTGAAATTTGTAGTTACAGTGCGACTACTGAAACACCCAAACAAAATTCATGTTTCTTATTCAATCTTGATCTATTCCGTTCATATAAAATGAAAATTATTAGCATTTTAAGCAAAAAAGTCAAACATTTGTAGGGATTCTATTGTTTATATTCTTGATTGTGATTGGATAATCATGTTTTGGTGCCCCAGTTTCAGTAGTCGCATACACCGTAAAACTTGGATAAAATTGGTAAAGTCAGTTACATATGTTGTCTTTCCTTTATCCACGAAGTACTTAAAACGACACAAAATGTCTAAATACTATTATAAGGGTTTGCTGTATCTCTCGCACATTATGGGTTATGATTGCATGTCAATGTTTTCCGAAAAAGAAACTAATATATTAATCTTATCATACCGCTTTTGACTGATTTAAAATGTATACATGTATTGGAAACTGTTGGTAATAAAGCTGTTAGCGTTGTTGGTAATGCTGCTAGTGTTGTTTATCTTGATGCTATTGCTGCTGTATTACTGTTGTTGTTAATGTTGTTATTGTTATTAGTGTTGTTGCTGCTGTTGCTGTTGCTGTTGTGATTGCTATTGTTTTTAATTATACTGTTGTTGTTGTTCTTGCTGCTGTTTTCATTCTTGCATGCTTTTATTGTTGTTGTTTTGTTATTGTGGTGGTGCATGTTGTTATAGCTGTTTTGTTGTTTCTGTTGGTGGTGGTGGTGGTGCATGTTGTTGTAGCTGTTTTGTTGGTGGTGGTGGTAGTGGTGGTGCATGTTGTTGTAGCTGTTTTGTTGGTGGTGGTGGTGGTGGTGCATGCTGTTGTAACTGTTTTGTTGTTGTTGTTAGTGGGGTGGTGGTGGTGCATGTTGTTGTAGCTGTTTTATTGTTGTTGTTAGTGGGGTGGTGGTGGTGCATGTTGTTTTAGCTGTTTTGTTGTTGTTGTTGTTGTTAGTGGGGTGGTGGTGGTGGTGGTGGTGGTGGTGCATTTTGTTGTATAGCTGTTTTGTTGTTGTTGGCAGCGGTACTCATATAGTGCCCAATATTCAACCTAGCTCCAGGTTTTTAGAGGAGAGTTGTCGGAAACAATGTATAAACCTTACAGTATTTCGTCGAAATTGCGAGACACAACAACTCAAGTACATTAAGGACTGGAAAAGTAGGTTATATCAGATAAAACGAAATAAATTCGATTTTTTGTGTGAAAACAATACAAAAGCCAACAAAACTTTCAGACAACCTTGATTTCATTTAGTGGGATCGTTTTGTGTTGTTTTTGGGCAGAACCACTAATCACCTGGTGGGTCACGTGACGTTTTTGATGTTCAAATTTTCAAATATTCCTCCGGTAGTGAGTCCTCGGAACAATGGCTTATTAGATTAACTCCTCAACTGGAAACTGATGTTTTTTACATTATCTTTTTAAGCTAAAACAGTCAAGGCAGAAAAACCACTTCTAGTTCTGTAATTATGTAGTATGTATGGGTTTTACAATATTTGACAATCTTTGGCTTTAATTATGGACAGAGCAAAACATCAAGTTTGAAAATGCGTTTTTGGAAACTGATAATACAGACCAATTTCTAGAAATTGATTGGACCGGAACACGTGATGATAATTTATATCACTGGATATTTTGAGTATCCTTCAGTGATGTATTATGCCGCACATTATATTAGATAAACCTAAAATACATTTCTGATCCAGTAGCTATAATAGTTAAATAAAAGCCATATAGAAATGTCTAAGTTTGTCTACCGCTGTTCAATTGAATGTAATTTATATTGCTAGGCCTTAAAAGAACACGGCGTTTATCGTCTAACAGGACGGCGGAGATAGCGACAATCTTCCAGCCTGTGTGTTAATTGTGGGTCATTAGGTTTCGTTCCCTGATTGAGCGAGTTAGCTCTCGGTCGCAACTGCTGTATGTCTTTTTTCTGATTATTACGCTGTGAATAAATTGCTGGTAGTTTGATGGGTGGTAATAAATCAGCCAAGGGTGTGTCCGGATCCACCTCTATCGTGCTTTCTGCAGAGTTTTGTTTAGCAATGTCCTCTAGCTTTTTGAGAGTTTCTTGTGGTATAGTAGAGGAATGCCAGCTCATTCTTCGAGTTAGTTGCTTTTGTCGACGAACGTAGAACGGTTCTTCTGAATAGACCTTAATGGCAGTTTGTCCGCGACGAATCTCCATAATGTCACCACTATCATCCCCCGCTGTTGTTTCGCCGACCTTGATTCTATTTGCAGCAAAGACACTATTCCTTCTTCTGTTCAATTCTTTTGGAGGGTCATTCGCATACGCTATAGCTGAAAAATCCAAACTTTGCCTACGTAGACGGGGTTCTGACTTTTTCTGTAATGGCAACCCAGCTTCGTCACCGATTTGTCTTTTTTGATGATCACAAGGAAGTTCTTGAGAACTTTTTGTAACAGCATCAGCTACTTTTTCTTGAAGTTTAATTCCCTCGTCCGGCCATGAGGTGCTTCGCCGCGAGCCATAATTACTCTTCCTGTCTGTCATCCAACTTTCCCTGTTGAGTTTCTCTGGTTGTGAAGGATTATCTTTGTGTTGTGCTGTGTTCAATTCAGGACACGTGACCGTCTTTATCCCAGCCTGGTCAGTTTCACAGTCATCTAATTCTTGTGGTATGGGACTAAGCTTCTTAGACTGTACGCTTGTCTTTAAAAAAACAAAATCTTTTCCTTGCTCTTTTTGACTGTAACAAAGTTTATCACTCCTATTAGTTATGCAAATGTTTTTCAGATTGCAAGCTTGACCTTTGTTTCCTGTACACTCTTTTGTTACACTCTTCTCAATATCCTTGATGTTTGCTTTGGAATTGTTCATTTCGTCACCATTTTTCACATCCAAACTGTGAAGGTTTTGCACAAGTATGTGTTTATCAAGACTGTCAATTTCTTCATTATCTCCGTCCTCATCCTTTTGCACCAGGACACTTTCACATCTGGAGGAAGATATAGAATTGCTTGACTCTGTTAATGCGCCTTTTCGCGCTGAACAAAAACTTTTGCAAAACTGTTTTTCATCTCTGTTATCTTCCACGTACTTGTGTAGGTCTTTGATTTCCTTTAGACTTAATGAATCATTTGCAAGTCTTGTAAGACGCTGCTCCATGTGCTGTTTAGATTTACGAAACTTGTTGAGAATTCTTTTTTTCTCAGCATCGATGGTGTTACACTTCTTTTTGTGGGATTTGCAGTAAACAGAATTCTTTATAGTTATCTGGCTTGCTTTTTGGGTACAAAATAACGAATCCTGTTTGAAGTGCAGAGGCCTTCTCTCCGCCATGTCTGCTTACGGAGTACAATGCCAATCGAAGGCAGGACATAGGATTCTTAATTACTACTGGTTTGTATTTCACGTTTGTCATGCAAAGGGTCAAGGATTTCACTTTGCAATATAATATGTCTTATTGTTGATAAGTACAATACCGGTCAAGCCCTTGTTATTTTGTTCAATGCCAATATAGGTCGCATATATTAATTACTAGTTATACAATGAGGGGGCGTAAAGGGGTTGGAAACCGCAAAAAAACGCACACAAAAAATTCCATAAAAACCGCACAATCGCACCAAATCGCACCAAAGCTTGCTAAAAACCGCAAACGCAAGATTTGTAAAACCGCAAAGCCGCAGATATTAATACAATATATACAGATAAAAATACCGCGAACTGAACCGCATCACCACAAACCCTAATGCCCCCTCTACAATGGTTTCGAGTGGCATACTCACTACAACTGTCCTTCACAGGAAACCGATTTTTTTTTTCTATCTTTGAAGAGGCAGTAGTAATGTGGTCTGCAAGATAACTCACATGTGTTACCTGCAAGACTGCCATGATACACAGCAAGGAAAACGTCACAACTTTGTAAGTTTATATTTTCGATATTTTCCTTTAATCCTCCCTGTCTAAAAAACATCTTTGAATTCAAACTTTAGACATTTTTATTTGATGTCTTAACTAATTTTAATGATTTTTGTTTTTTAGAAAATCTCTTAAGAAGAAATTCTCAACTTTCTCTACGTCCCCCCTCAATCAAATATTAAATGGTCCGTCACTAATGGCGGTCACACTTTTGCAAGTCAAAGAAGTTCATTTAAAAAAGTCGAGTGTTGTTTATTAAGCACGACTATGTAACTACGACTATGTGGTATTAGTGAGGGAAAGGGATACTGAAGTCATTTCAGGATGGGAAAGTTGTTGGTACGTGGATAAATGGGTAATCGGACATCCAAATTATGATAACCTTACGTAATACATCTATCTACACAAAAATAATGGAGGTGCATTTTAACCTTTTTAAATCGTTTATTTGACTATATAAACAATATATATCTCAACAATAACCTCTATGTTCTTAACGAGAACAATGATTGTAAGATGGCCTGAATATATTTAAAAACAAGCTCTCTTTCGTGATTAGAATCAAGATTAAAACAGCACTAGATTTATATAAAAATAACATTTGAACTAAACCTATAGGCTGTCGCTTTGGAGAGCACTGAATTCTCAACACCCAAAGCAACGATAGGAAAAGAGATATTCTGCACGATTTGCCCGGTTTTTGGCTTCTAGATCTTCAACGGTATTATCATACATATATATCTATATAACTGATATAATAAAAGCTAAAAAACATAAATAGAGAAAAAGAAAGTAAAAAAAAGAAAACCAAAGGGACTCGCGAAAACTCGAACCCTGGTCATCGGTTACAAATGCCGAGAATTAACCACGCGCGCCACGAAAAAAAGACTATTTGCATAACAATACGCAGTACATTCATGCTATACACTAGGTTATTGTGTCCTCTAAAACAATCGGTAGACACGATGGTGGAGCGGTAAGGTGCGTTCATTCATGGCCTAGGATCCGAGCGTTTCCTCCCTCTTTGACTGCAAAACTATCTGTCAGGCCAGCAATGATAGCATGGTGGGGGCCCAAAATCTCCTGCCTTAATGTAAATCCATACGACGATTCAGCGCTTTGTTCGTCTGGATGTATGGTCCTTTATTAAGTTTTGCATAAAATTAGCAAATCAATTCAATCTTACGGCCCCGGGTTCGAACCCCACTTTGAGTAACCTTTTTTGTTTCTTTTTTATCACATATATTTACTATAAAAGACTTTATCTTACTACACAGTAAATTAAGAGTAGCGTCTAAACTGGATTATAATTTTTGCTTCTGTATTTTTTTGTTTTGTTTTGTTCTGTATGATAAATCAGTAGCTACCTTATTCCACTTTCGCGTCACTTAAATTCCGCGATCGAATTTCGCGATTTTTTTATAAATTAATTAAAAAGTGACGCGAAAATAATTTATTTGGAAGCGCGAAAATTAAGTGAGAACACATAAAGCCTTTTGGTGAAATATTAACCGTTTAATAAGCTTTATGAATACATCTTTGTCTATTTTGTCTATTTAGCTCTCTGTGTTCTCTACTTGATCGTCATCATCATCTTCTGCCTCTAGTTCTTCGATGGGCACTTTTGTTTTGATGATTAAACCACATTTCATTTGGACTTGTTTGTCTTGATTTCCTATTTAATTTCACAGCCAAATTAAGAACATTTGACAAGCTTTCACGGCAGAATCGCGAAAATAAAGTGACTTAGTGTTTACGAAAATAGCGAAATCGCGAAAATAAAGTGTCGCGAAATATCGCTATCCAAGAATCGCGAAATTTTGGTGTCGCGAAAATTAAGTGGAATAAGATATCACTTCTCTCGTGCTCTGGTTTTTCAGACCCACGTACACCATTAATTTTACAGATTTCTACAGATTTCTTGAAAAAAATTTTGAGGGGGGGGGGGGTTGAACTGGGTGACTTTTCACCCCTTTTTTGCAATAAAGTCCAGTTTTAGCAAAGAAAAGCGGGCACTTTACGATCTTTGTGCTCTTGTGTCTGCCGTTATCCGCCAAAAGGATATCAAAGTTCACCCCCCTTGCCAAACTTCTGGATCCACCCCGGATACCGTGGATAATCCCACAAGCCCCTTGTATGTTCTAGTAAACGCCCGAGCCTTTAAGCGAGCTAGCTAGTGTGTATGTAAACAAAACAAGTGAAGAGTTGGATTTCATTGTATAACTATTTTATCCCACATGCATCATATAAAATGTAGACAACCCGCAACGTACGCGCGTCTCGTGGGAAGAGACAGTTGAATATACCGCCGAATTTACAATGGCTTTCAAGCACTCTGATTGGCTGTATTTTATATGATGTGGGATAGATAATGATATCTTACATTAGGCTAACCGAGAGAGTTTTAGTATTTTGGTCTCTTGCGGTTATGTACTTAATGTACGGTTCTTTTTTTCTGTAAAGAAATTAAAGTAGCGCGGGCTAGAGTATAGAATACCCCATCACTCTTTACACTTACATACATTCTGCATGTGGTCCGCAGTCAGATTCCACAGGAAACCCGAATCTCTCGCAATATACTTAAACTCCCATCAGACCTTGCGCGCACTACGGGACTGCGGACTGCGGTAGCGCTCACATATATGACCTTAGCTTGTCTTTGTCGATCGGTTCTGAAAATGCAACAACTCTCTATATCTCTATACGCCCGTCAAGCTTACTGTGCTCCATTCTATATCAGTATCTTTCACAGCGTTTACAACATTCCATTGATAGTAAAAACATTCATGTGTATGCAGGCATAGATATTTAGTTCTCAAGCACTAATAAGGACTCCTTATCCTCGCCAGCCGCGATAGTTTCTTTCAACGGTTTATTAATTAAGGGATCGATCGACATATTTACAAACCTCGGCTAAATTCAGATTTAAAATATATAATCAAGTCAGAGTTTCTTGATTGGGGTAGCCATTCTAAGTATACTCTCAGTGTGGCTTGTGTCTGCCATCATGTCTGCTATCGTGTTGGGGGTCAATTGCGTACTAGGGCCTTTTCAAATGAGGAACTATCTTTGCCGAAATAGGTTACAGTACCTCACACAGATCAAGGACCTATGGTTTAGTTTTGTTGATAAGCTGAGGCCCAGTGATCAGTGTTAACAAACGGATATTAATAGAAACCAAGAAAGAAGTGTGCATGCAATAAGGGACTTCAACTGAGGCCCAGTGATCAGTGTTAACAAACAAAAACACCAATAGAAACCAAAAAAGAAGTGTGCATGCAATAAGGGACTGCCTTTCAACTAAAGGCCTGTTTACTATGCGAACGTTTTTGTTTGGTATTAGCATCTGGTCATAGAAGGGGGCTATAATATGCTGATTTATTGCTGTTTTATTGCTGTACAGTTTTTCAAAATGCTATACAAAAATATTGCACTTTATTTTTTTTTATCAGTACATCAAAAAATGTGCACTTTAATTTGCACAGCAATGGCAAGCTCCTATTTCTCCAAACAGGATTTTTGATCACTTATATGATTTTAGAAAAATAAAGAGCTGTTTTTCATTTTTTAGGCTAAATAGGTTCTTGTTCAAAGGGGGTCTTTAATGACAAATTTTAGGCTAACAGGTTCTTAATTTTCAGGTTCTTACTCGCGGGTTTTTACTGTATTTATATCTATTTTTTGTTTCGATTTCTATTCAGTAGTCACATGCGCTCATTGAGCGTCTTTTTTTACAAATAGCCCCCTTTTATTAATCGTATAGTTTACCATACATGAGAAAACGTCATTGTTTTACCACGTCAGTTAGAGGTTGCCATTTTTCGATTTGTTGTGTATAGCAGAAACAACGAGATGAAAGGGAGAAAGTAGAAGGGAGAATAAATAGGAAACCGAAGAAAAACTAAATAGTATTACTAGAGTTTTTCTCATTAACCCGTGAGACAAAGTGCATAAGATGAAGCGTGGTATTCAAATAACAACAATGAACACAATCAAATAAAGGTAAATTCAGTAAAGAGTAATGCACTAAAGTGTGTTTCACGGGATAATAATGAGAACAGCTCTAATTTTTGACGGTTTATCATATTATTTGCAATGCTAAAAGCGAGCTAAAAAAGAGATTAAATAGACGAATCGATAAAGGAGAAACAATTATATAGTATGAATATAGGGATCATGCAGAAGAAAATCGGGATGGGGTAGAATCAGCTAAGAGTATAGTTCAAACGTCGCATTCCACATGTGCAGAATCCAATGCAAATGAGCAAAATATTTTGTTTAATTAAATATTTTTATAGTTTTATATATGAGAGAAAACATCAAATCAAATACGTATTTCCTTATACTTTGCCAATATTATTTCAATATATATGTAATGTACGAAAGAAGTACTACAATTTAGCGCGTATTGCATTCTCGTTTCCACAGCCCACGGTCAAGCGAAACCCGTGGGCGGCTGGGAATGAGAATGCGCTAAATGCGCTATTTTTTCCGTGCGGTCTTCCTGTGGTGTTCGAAAATGACGTCGCGGTACATCGTCATGGAAGTGATTATGACATCACAGCGCGCTAATGAAAATCACTTTTTAGAGAGTTGATTGAAGTCGACACGCATTTTTGACTGACAAAAGAAAGTTTATATAAAGTGTTTTTGATAAAAATCGTTTTATCACTACATCATCCTATCACGATGGGATGTCCGCAAAGTAAACCACTTTGCAAGTGCTGTTTTGGCACTAAAGATTTGAAAAAAGACGAGGTAATTCGATTGTTTTCAATTTTGATAAGCACTTCTTATTCCACCACTTTTATCTTTCCTCCGTTCTTTCTCGTTGCTTTTTCATTTCATTTAAATTCATTCTTTTGCCTTCATAGCTTCCCTTTTCTTCCTTTTCTTTCCATCTTCTTTTCTTTTCTCATTTTAAGTTTTACTTTCTCGAAAAGCGCATTTGTGCGAAACTGATCCTGTTTCAAATTTCAATCAACTTTTCATTGTCTTTTTATTCCATTCGATTTTGTTATTTACCCTCAAGATTCTATATTTTCTTCGCCTCTTGCAATCTTCTTCGTCTGTTCTCTTCGTATTACCAACTTCATGTTTCTAAAAGAAAGCGCACTGGTATTAATTAATTATCTCATTTTGTTCATTTAGATTTATAGAGTGAAGTCTTGTCAAACGGAGGTAAGAAACACAATATCATTAGTAATACAAGCATGATAGCTTCAGTAGAAATAGCATTAGAAGCATAAAGTTACAAAAATAGCTGTTAAAATAAGAATAGTGGTTGAATCAGGCCATACTCATATTATTTTTTGTTTCCCGTCGATCAAAAGAAATAAAAACAAACTATAAATAAAAACAAATTAAAATTGTCGAGAAGTGGTTACCTGATTTTGGAAATTTAGGGTCGGTCGGGCGACGGGAAACAAAAAAAATATGATGACCTCGCAGTTCAGGTCAAATTCCACATAGATCGACATTCGAACCTTCTTCATCAATCAAAATATACAAATAAATAGATACAATTTTAAACTGGTTAAAACTTAGAGAAAATATTTCAAGTTCTTGTTACAAACAAAACTAAATTTGAAAATGCCTGATATGGCGATGAAAATTAAGAACAGTGACAAATTTTGCTCAATTGTTTTCACAATAAAAACTTCACATACCTTAATTTTACTATGACTAAAATATCACAGCTCTTCTCTACGTTAAACATGGTTTGTTGGCTAAGCTAGTACCGATGTAGTGTAGTTGTAGAACGAACAAGAACCAGTGTTGAACAGCCATGTTGAACAACCACCAATTCAACATAAAGCTTCTATTAAAATATCATCTCTTTGTGAACGTTTTTCTTTTACAACTTTTCCCTCCCTTAAAAAAGTGATTAGCATGTCTTTGACATTAAAAATCAGGTTTCGAGATGTATATATTATTTTCGCAGTGTCTATATACCCGGCAGCCGGTCGCGGTCTCCAAAAAACTAAATACCCGGCAGTCCAAATTTTCTCAAAAGTATGGCCGAATAACTATCTGTGTTAATTCCCTTTACTTTCATCATACCACCGTTTATTCCACACTTACAGTCGGTTCATACACATCGCTCTTGCATTAAACGCTTATGAACTCAATGTATATTTCTTAAAATAACACCGTATATTTCTCGCATTAAACCGGGACTTACAACCACCTACAACCTAAAGAAACACTTCTACATAAGCTTTTAAAAAATTACATAATATATATTTCTTAAAAAGAACACCACCTACAACATAGGCAAACACTTCTTAAGATAAGTACTTAAGAATTACATATATATATATATTTATTAAAAAAAACAATTACGCATATACTTTATAAAATAAAGTATGACTCGTACATAATTTCAGAACTTCTAAGAAGAATAAAATAGGCAAACACTTCATACACGCTCAATAACAACACTCACAATGCACACACACTTTTATAGAAAAGAACAAACAACATGTATTTCCTACATACAAACATATTTTTTATATAAAGGAATAAAAACTTTTAAACATATTTATATATACTTACACATACTTTTTCATAGAGGAAACATAAGCACTTAAGAGTTACATATATATTTTATAAAAAAAAGAGTAGCAATTTGTAATATGGATTTTTGTGAACGTTTCGACTTTATATTTATATTATATACAATATTTAGTCCATATAACCAATTTACAAGAGAGCGTGACCACCAGTGTTCAAGTATAAATTGTACTATGCCGAGCAAAGACTAACGAACTTTATTCAAAGCAATACAGCTTAGAAGAAGCGCTTAGTATTTCTAAACAAACTTTGACTGGTTTGCTTTTAACACAAATAGTTATTCGGCCATACTTTTGAGAAAGTTTGGACTGCCGGGTATTTAGTTTTTTGGAGACTGCGACCGGTTGCCGGGTATATAGACACTGCGTATTCTTTTTGTCATTCATAAGTTTCAATCTAAAAACATAACGGAAAAACATCACCAACTAAGTTTTAGTCACTCAAGTCACTGAAGTAAAAATTGTCGCCAAAACTGACGCGTATGCGCCGGAAGTAAAATTTCATATTCAAACTGTAATCGCTGGCCTAAAACTATCATCATTTCTAAAATGTTGTTTTATTTTACAAATTTTAGATTTCCATCGAATCTTTTGAGCGGGAACTCCTGAGATTTACATCAAGGCAACAACTGGCAGCTCGTAGAAGAAGCCTCAGCAATGGTAGTTATTTCTAATTGATAGGAGATATTTTTGTAAAATATTTGTAGATTTGTAAGCCGTGTTGTCTGAAATTAATCACTCAACAACTCGACTATTTTTGTATAGATTGTGCTTACCAGTAGTATGATTGTATTGCAAAACATCTTATCATTTCTTATATTAAGACAATGTTTTGCACTGATAGGCTCAAAGGCAAGCCTGGACAGCGTTAATTCACTTAGTAAGTCACACTCTGCAGTTGAACAAAAAGACACCAGACCGCTGAAAAAACCTCAGCCAATTGGTAAATTAGTTGGACCGTTGAAGCCAAGTATTGACGCTGTGGTAAAAACAGGCCCTCTTCCCGTCACAGTGGTTGACGAGGCAGTCCTGACCTATTCACTGGTTGGTCCACTGGAACCCAGTATTGACACTGTGATAAAAACAGGCCCTCTTTCTGTCACAGTGGTTGACGAAGCAGTCTTGCACTATTCACTGGTTGGTCCACTGGAACCCAGTATTGACGCTGTGGTAAAAACAGGCCCTCTTTCCCTCACAGTGGTTGACGAAGCAGTCTTGACCTTTTCACTGGTTGGTCCACTGGAACCAAGTATTGACGCTGTGGTAAAAACAGGCACTCTTTCTGTCACAGTGGTTGACGAAGCAGTCTTGCACTATTCACTGGTTGGTCCACTGGAACCCAGTATTGACGCTGTGGTAAAAACAGGCCCTCTTTCCCTCACAGTGGTTGAAAAACCAGTTGCGACCATTGATACTGTTGGCCCATTGGTACCCTACATTGATGTAGCTATCCAAACTGGTTCTAAACCGGTTCGAGTAGTCAATGAATCCCCCAGAAAATCAGTACCAAATAAGGAAATTCTTCAGCTTGGTGCAAAGGAAGAATCAGACAAAGAATTGTTATTAGTTCCTGCCTGGAAAAAAGGAAACCGCAACAGAGCTCAGGCATATTAAGGCCTGGGTATTCAAGATGGCGTCAATAAAGTAAGAGGGGGTGGTCTATCTCATCTCTTTTATAAGGTATCGAAATAAAACATTGACATACCAAACATAAACACAAAATAAACAATTTATTATTCTGGTTGTCATGGATACAGGTAATGTGACCTTTGAACTCTCATTTGAAGAAATTTCGAAAAACGTTTGCGGGAGAGTAGTAGAAAGTTTTTATTAAGGACATATTCTTCTGTAAATAGATTAAGCATAGTGATCCTCATTTGGTTCCAACTAGAATGCTTGGAAATTATCTATAGATAAGATATTATTAAAGGGTATCATATTTCACCAATACCTTAATTAGGGTTGGGGTTTATTTTGACATGTTTTCAAGTTGGACCCAGGAAGAGTGTACTAAGACTAAATAATTTCCATAAAAACGTCTGCCAAATAAATAAGTTTTACTACTCTTCCAGAAGCTTTTCCAAAATTCATTAAAATCAAGGTTCAAAGGTCATATTACTTACCTCCACGGCAACTGTAAACTTAGAATATCACTATTATCTGTCCGTTTCATATGTTAAATTTTCAATACCATATCTTACAACTAAGCAAAAATAGACCACCCCCTCCTATTTTAAGGCTTGCATGTCAAGACCCAGGCCTTAATATACCTGAGAGTACTGTCTAACTTTCCATGCACTGCTAAGGTACATGGAGCCAATAAAGTAACAGAGAGTCTGCCTTCCAGTGAAACAACAAACAAGCCAACTGAGGTAAATATAGATAGCATTTCTTGTTTTGTTGTATTGACTGTGGATCTAATCAACCTAGTCTTTTTTAGTCACAGGAAAAGCGAGGAGATTATACGTTGGTGAACACACAAGATGATGACAGTAACAAGGGGTCTGGTCTTAGTTTGTCGACATCAGATGTAATACTACAAGAGTTACACCGTGATAGACACAGAGTAACCCCACGGAAGCTTAACGTTGATGAGGAGATTGAGGTAGGAACAATATTGCATGCATGGCGTTGATAGTGTAATTGGATGCTAATAACGACTATACAAAAGATTGAAGTTATATGGAAAATTAGAAAATTGGAAGAATTATGCGAAGAAATAAATGTGTGAAGAAATGCCTGCACAAATAGATGTCCACATTGCCGTCTTTACTTTTAACATTAAAGACGATTTATTGATATTTCAGAAACAGATGGTGAAATCTGCCATGATGGAGATCAACAAACATCGTGAAAACTTTCATCTCAGTCCAGTAAGCACTGCGTTTGTTATGAAGTTTCTCAGGGCGACAGACTTTGACGTGGATGACGCTGTAGCTCTTAACCGCAACTACACGGTAATTAGCAAATTCTTGTTATATTATAAATGTCTTGTTAAAATACATAGATAGCATATTGGAATACTTTCAAAGCGACTGTAGTTGTAATGCCATGCGCACCCTACTCTGGTTTCCTTTATATACATCTATTTTTTTACATTCATTTCTTATTGTAATCTATGACCTTTCTTGTTTTAGGTAAAGAGAAATATGTACTTTGATAATAGCTTGGCACCAACAAGAAACCCTTTGAAAGCAGAAATAATGTCTGGTAGATTTACCATACTTGTAAGTACTTATACAGATTCGTCAGTTTCTGTCGGGATGAAAATTAAAATGAATACAAAAACGCATCAAAATCAGTAAATGAATAAGTGAATGAAAGAAATAATGAATGAACGATAAATTAACGTTTTAATAAATTAGTGGATAAATGAATAATTGAGTGAGTGGATGAAAATAGATGGATTATGAATGGCTGAGATCAATTTGTCAATTCCTTATTTAGGACAAACCTGACCCCGAGGGTTCAGCCATTGCAGTGTTCACAGCTCAACGAAATTCCTCTGAACGAAACCACAAAGTGATCATGAATAACATAGGCTTCCAGCTCGAAGAAGCAATCAAAAGGTAAGAATACATTGTGAACAGGACACAACATGATATCAATACTTATTGACATGTTGTTTACAGTAAGAATACATTGTGAACAGGACACACCATGACAACGATACTGATTGACATGTTGTTTACAGTAAGAATACATTGTGAACAGGACACACGATGACAACGATACTGGTTGACATGTTGTTTACAGTAAGAATACATTGTGAACAGGACACACCATGACAACGATACTGATTGACATGTTGTTTACAGTAAGAATACATTGTGAACAGGACATACGATGACAACGATACTTATTGACATGTTGTTTACAGTCCACAGTTCCAAACCGATGGTATGGTTCTATTGTACGATTTCTCCAACACATCATATATGACAAGTGATGTCCAACTATGCGTCGATATCATAACCATATTAAAGGTACGTAGATCATCTATATACACTACGGCGTCTATATGCGATGACAACTCGACCAAATCCCTTGTGCAACTTAGGTATGGCGAATACGGGCACTGAAGAGCCATGTCAGTAAAACGTTTTAGCAAAACGGAGGTGTCTTGTACATATAATTACAACCTCTATTAATATACGGGCACTGAAGGCCCTGCCATGTAATATAATTACAACCTCTGTTACTTTATGGACACTGAAAGGACTTTGAGAAGTGTCCATAAAAACCCTAGTAATATTCCTTTACGTCAACTTTCAACTGATATCCGCCATGATAGGTCTAACGTAGTGTTTTCTTACTTTACAGACAGCGTATCCAGTGCGCCTTCGAAAAACCTTCATCATATCTCCACCATTTTGGGTCCAAACAGAAATGAGACTATGTTCACAACTGCTGAAAGATAAAAACAAAGAAAAGATTCACATTGTTTCACGTTCAGCTCTGAAACAACATCTTCCAGTAGAATGCATTCCTCGAGGTCTTGGAGGAGTGTTGCATGTTGACTATATGTCATGGATAGGCCAGTGCATGATGGGATATGCTTGACGATAAACATGGATAATTCTATGGCTGTTATTATTGATATATATGTTGTAAATAGTTTAATAGTGTATCTATCACGATACCCATTTGATATAATTATTCATTGTAAATAGTGTAATCACTTAAGTGATTTTGAAATTAAATAAAATTGTTTTTGAGTATAATTTGCGAGGTCCAGTAATTATTCATTTGATATTCTATGAACTTTCTATTGCAAACTATCTGCAATAGTTGACAAAGGTATTGGCACGACTGTACGTAACAAATTCATTTTAGCACTGCTGAAATTCTCGTACCTCCCCCCAACACCTCCCCTCTCCGAACTTCCCTCCGCCACACACACACCCACTCATTTGGCAATGGTGATAAAGGAGTCAGTGTTTCCCGGGAGGGTATTGCCTTTGTCCAAGTGGTAGGGGTGATCGGCGGAGGTTTTGAAAATGATCCCTAAAAGGTACGCACAGATACAAATATAGCAGAGTAAAAATGACCCTTACAACTGATTTTTGAGCCAAAACTCTAAAAGGACCCTAAAAGGTACGCACAGGAAATATTTTAACCCTAAAAGGTACGCCTATCACCCCTACCACTTGGATAAAGAGAGTACCCCCCCCCCCCCCCCCCCCCCCCCGAGCATTGCTTGTTTCCTATCAATGGAATATTTTTTTACTTATAAGAAATAAATTAGTCACTATCAGATAAAATACTAATATCGTGCCAAGGATTGTAGTAGGCATGCAATAATAACAATATAGTCAATAGTTTAAAAGGCAATTCGTTGATTATAATGATGATGATGATGCTGATTATATGATATTGGTAATGATGATTACAACAATCCCTTTCTCTATTGAAATACCCGTTTTGAAATATGTGTATGTCTATAATTCCTTTCCATCTTTAAGTGACCCATCACCTTGGACAACCTTTTTGAAATAGGTGTATGCCAGCCCTATATTTCCTTTCCGGCTTGGAATAAACTATATATCGCCTTATACAACTTTATTGAAATAGGTGTATGTCTATAATTCCTTTCTGTCTTGGAATGAACTATAGCCTTGTTCGACATTATTGAAATAGGTGTATGCCTGTAGAATCAACCCAGACGATTTGACGTGAGATAGTTTAATTCAGTAAATTCCTATAATATAATATACAACAAATACAGCTTAAATATCGATAGACAAAATTACAAATTGTGAACGGAAATATACAGAAATTGATAACTTACGAGTGGGTTTGCTCATCTAAACTTGCTAGCCGGTGACCTTGACAACACTGATTCAAAACAACTAACTTACAACGAAAAACTAAGCGAATTTACATAGGTATGTGACGAAACAATAGACCTTACAAAAGCAACTTCTCGAGAATGCAATGATAGAAAAAACAGAACAAAGACGAAAATACTTAATTGTTGAGTAAGTCTCAACATCCTGGGGCCCCTAGGACAGGAAAAACTTAAACAACCTAATTCAATATGCATTAGACACATAATATCAGTTCACGTATCAATAATTCATTGCGGTCATCAGTGTTCATTGTTTGTACTTTCAATGTTTTTGCTATGGGGACTCTTCGAGGATGCACAGTTTTGTGATCGGGCGCACAAATTTGGAGTTCTTGGTCTTCACCTCTGCGGTACGGACGTGTTTATCGGCTCCTGGGAAGGTCTTGGTGACACGGCCAAGAAGCCATTTTCCTCTCGGAAGCTTCTCGTCAACGAGTAGTACCAGGTCATTTACATGTAAATCTCTGGTTTTGAACAGCCACTTTTGGCGCTGCTGCAAAAGTGGGACGTATTCACGTAGCCAGCGTGACCAAAAGCAGTTTGCGATGAACTGGGCGCACTTCCATTTCTTCCTTGAAAATGTATCTTCTTTGGCGAATAACCCGGGTGGTGTGGCGTACGTCTGGCGCTGAAGCAAGAGGTGGCTTGGGGTCAGGGCCTCCATGTCCTTAGGGTCGTCACTTACAGGACACAAAGGGCGGCTGTTGAGGATTGTCACTATGTCTGCGAAGATGGTACGTAGTGTTTCTTGGTTGACAAGTAGCTATCTTGCTCTGTTCTAGTTCCTTGAGTGCCTTCCTTAGTTCTCTCTCTGCTCCGACAAAGTTGGTTCCATTGTCACTCCAGATCTGTTTGGGATGACCTCTGTTCGATGTGAAGCGTCGGAGGGCTTGGATGAAGGAATCTGTATCCATAGAACTGAGGTCCTCGATATGGATTGCTCGCGAGGTAAAGCAAACGAAGAGGCATCCGTAAATTTTTTGTGTCGTTCTACCTCTCTTAACAGTGTAGGGGCCAAAGACATCTACTCCTGTGTAGGTGAATGGCGGTTCGTATGGTGTTACTCTTTCTTTTGGCAGGTCGGCCATGATTTGATGCATAGAAGACTCGTTGTGCTTCCTGCACACTACGCATGCTCGAAGTAACTTGCGAACCAGCCTGTAGGATCCAAAAGACTTGACGAATCAAGGAGATTACATGTTCCTTGCCGGCATGGCAGTTGACTTCGTGGTAGAAGCGCACAATACATTGAGAGACAGGGTGGTCCTTAGGAAGAATGATAGGATGAGCTGCGTCGAACACAAGTGGGGCGTGCTTTAAGCGGCCTCCAACACGCATGACTCCATCGACCAACACGGGGTTGAGGTTTACGATCTTGCTCTGTCTACTAATCTGACGAGAATTCTTCAAACGGTGTAACTCATCTTGGAAGTGCTGTTCTTGAACAAATCTTGCGATTGCGATTGTTGCGTTCTTTAATTCTGACAGGCGTAGTGGTCCCTTAACTTGACTTTTCTTGCTTATGACACCGATGAAACGAAGTAACCATGCTACTGACGTCTGGAGGCGACTCCACGAGGAAAACTTTCTCATCAGATGATCAGTGGGCGATCCCTTGGTGCTGGTCATTACGTACTTTGCGTGCGCGATTTCTTTGTCATCATCTTCAAGCTTGGCGATCTTGTCTTTGGGCCATCTATCCCTTGGTAATGCGAGAAAACTGGGGCCATTCCACCAGTGACACTTTGAGTGGAAGTCTTGGATTTTCATTCCCCGACATCCGCAATCGGCAGGGTTCTCTGAGCTTGGTACATAATTCCACTGGTCTTGTGATGTCGATTCGAGGATTTCTGTTACTCTATGGGCGACGAATGGTCGAAAGCGACGTTTCTTGTTTCTGATGTATTGTAGGGTGGTCATCGAATCAGACCAGAAAAGACTCTCATCAACGGGGATATCCAGTTCTCTTCCTACTAGTGTGTACATCCTCGTTGACATCGTTGCTGCGTGTAGCTCCAGGCGTGGAACCGACCAGTCCTTCGTTGGTACACTACGCGCCTTACCCATGACTAGAGTTGTGTTGACAAAGTTCTCTGAATCGACGACTCTGATGTATGACGCTGACGCCAAGCCTTGTTTCGAGGCGTCAGAGAAGAAGTGCAATTGGGCGTTCTTGATTATGGTAGTCATCATTGAACTCTTGTAACACCTTGGGATGGCTATATTTTTCACTTGCTCCAGCATGACAAGCCAGCGCTTCCAACGAGTCGCGTGAGGTTCCTTGACTTGCTCGTCCCAAGTATATTCCAGCCTCCATAGCTGTTGAAGTATTATTTTCGCCAATAAAACAAAGGGATTCAGGAAACCAAGTGGGTCGTACAAGGAGCTTACTACCGACAGAATCCCGCGTTTAGTGAAAGGCTTGTTGGTGTTGACGCCTTTGAATTGCAGAGTGTCGGTTTCAGGATACCAATGTAGTCCCAATGCACGTTCAAGAACCAACTCGTCGAGATCTAGATTCAACTCAGGCTTCGCTCTTTGATGTGGTGGTATTGAAGCAAGTACCTCGCGGCTATTTGACATGAACTTTGTCAAGTTGTATCCTCCTTCTTTGAGCAGTTTTATCAGCTGATTTGCGAGACGAATGGCTTCTTCGGTAGTTGTTACTGACTTTAGCTGGTCATCAACGTAGAAGTTCCTGTAGACTGCCTTTGTTGCTTGTTCGTCATATCTGTCTTTGTTGTCGTCAGCGATTTGCTGCAAAGTTTTGTTGGCGCAGCATGGTGATGACTTTGCACCAAATATGCACCAGCATCTTGTATTCGTCGGGGGGACGGTCCATGCAGTCTGTCCACCAGAGGAATCTAAGAGCGTCCGTATCTGGTGGTGCAACTCTTGTCTGATGAAACATAGCTTCTATGTCCGATGTGAAGGCGACGAAGTCTTCGCGGAAACGAATCAGCACTCCGATCAGGTTATTGGTCAAGTCTGGGCCTTGAAGCAGCTTGTCATTTAAAGATGTTCCTTGATACTTGGCGGCGGCGTCAAAGACGACCCGAACTTTGCCAGGTTTGTTTGGATTCAGTACCGGATGATGCGGTAGATACCAGGTTTTGGTTGATCTTTCATTGGCTTCCTTAGGGCTCAGCTTCTTTGCATATCCTTTGCCTACATATTCTTGGATTACAGCTTTGTATTTTCTGCTTAAGTCATCATTTCTCTTTAGTCGATTTTTCAAATGCTGTAGTCGCACTTCGGCTAGTGGTCTGTTGAAAGGCAAGTGCACGTCTGGCTCACGCCACGGTAGACCCATTTGATAATGGCCATCGACTTTGGACATTGTCTCTTCTACTGTCTTTAATGCTTGTCGATCTTCAAAGGACATCGGTTTGGTCTTTGCGTTTTCAGTGCCACAAGTTTCAATTTTCCAGAACATTTGTAGATTTTCAGTTAGTGTACTTTCATTGCAAGCGCATGTACAGTTAACGTTAAATCTTGTTTGGTCTTGTTCCCCTCCAAGAATGCTCCAGCCTAGTAGGGACTTGATTGCAATTGGTTGGCTTCGACTTCCTTTCCTGACTTCCATGGGAATGAATGCTTGTTGAACGTTCGTACCCAGAAGCACAGATATCTTTGGTCTCTCCACCACAGGAAATGGTACATCCTTTAGGTGCGGTAGGTCGCTAACATCTTTACTGATGTGTCTTACAGGAATATTGAGGTCTTGGACGGTCCAAGCTGTTGGGATTTCTACAGGCTCACTTTCCTTGGAATCTATGGACGATATCTTTAGGTTCACTTTTGCTGCTGTTTTCTGCACGTTCTTCATAACGGCGGTGTCAACTGTGAAGATCTCTTCTTTTCCTTTAATGTGAAGTATGTCAGCCAGAGATTTATCGATCATGGTTGTGTCAGATCCGGAATCAATCAAAGCATATGTAGACACACGTTTTTCTTTGCCAATCACAGTGATCGGAACGACTTGTAACAGGGCAGACTGTTTGCTTGAAGTAGCATTACACTGTTGAGATTTCTGTTGAGGAGTGTCCGGTTTGGATGACTGGTTATCCTCTTTCTTGGATGTGGTTTCGCAATTGTGAAGTAACGTATGATGTAGTTTCTTGCACTCTTTACATCGATCCTTGGATGGGCAAGCACGAGATAAATGAGTCCGTGATGAAATGCAGTTGAAGCACAGTCCACGCGCCTTAATGAATTCACTTCTTTCCTTTACTGATTTGGACTTGAACTCATCACAGCGGTAAAGTTTGTGCGGTCCGGAACACATGAAGCATTTTGGTGATGCTTGAGTAGTCGCGCTGTTGACGTTTGGCTTTTCATTCTGTACTGTTCCAAACTCACTTTGCTGGGTTAACCTGGTAGCTAACGTTGTGGCCTTGAAGGTCTTGGGCTGTTGTAGCGATCCTTGTGTCTTGGTTGAGGCGAAACATGTGACGTCGGAGAAGAAAGGATGATTTGCAACATAGGCTATTTCTTTGAGAAACTCGACGACATTCTTGAACGTAGGCATTGCTTGTCCCTTTTTCTCTAGTTTCCTCAGATATCTGGCGAAGTTTACTTGATAGGACTTGGGAAGTTTCAAGATTATGTCTTCCAGTTGATTTGTGTTCATTTCATTTAGACAGTTCAGCGAACTCAGCGTTTCATACGTAGCTTGAGCTGTGTCGGCAAATCTTTGAAGTGCTTCTTTATCGTTGTAGTGAATTGATGGACCTTTGATAAGCTTGTCGACACATGCACGAACAATTTGACAGGGACGTCCGAACCTCTCTTCTAGGACTGTAAGTGCTTTTTGTAGACCACCTGGTAATGTCTCGTAGGGCAATACTGCTTGTAAGGCCGGTCCTTGTAGAAATTGCAACAGGCTGGTCATTTTGGCAGAGTCGTCTAGTGATTTTGATTCTACCATAAGACGGAATCTCTGTCTGAACGTTGGGTAGTCCTCTGAATTTCCACTGAATTTGATTACAATTGTTGTTGGTAAGGTGTGGGATAAGCTTACGCGCTCCATCGTTTCGACCATTTTCGTCAGTAAATTCCCTTGTGGTACGTAGGCATTAAGCGATTCCAATCTAGTGGCGTTACGATCATCTGTAAAGGGTAGTGTTTGCCCGTTGTTCTCGCTGCTCGTGGATAAATCAGGAGGTGAAGCTATTTCAGCAATCAACGATGATGACGGCTTGAATGGACGTAAATCTTCTTCAAGTTCGTTGAACTCTTCATATGCAATCCGTTCTTCTAATTTCGCCATCTCCAAATTCTTGTTTGCCTCCTGGATTTCTTTCTCGGCCTCCAACGTGGCTAATTCGATTCTGCGCTGAACTTCGATCTCTAACCTTTTCCTCTGATCTTCTAGATTTTTCCTTTTTCCTTCGATGATTTGTTTGCGTTCCAATTCTGCTTTAGCAGCCGTCAACTTTGCTGTTCGCAACCTTTCACTTGCACAACTTGCGGATGTGGATAGCGATCTCCTTTCATGACTCGTAGCGGTAGACCTTTGCTGAACAGTCGAGGCTGTAGAAGGACAATTAATTGAAGCTGGCGAAGATCGCTGTCTGTAGTTTGCGTCTAGCAAAGATGGGTAGGAAATAGCAGAAATAACGGTTGGCGGTGCCGAGGATGGGCGGCGATATTGTTGTGGCGTTGGGCTACCATAATGATTTCTTGCTTCGACAAGATATCTTTCTACCTTTTGCGTGTAATTTTCCACTCTTTCCTCTTGATGATTTTCCTCTTCGATGAGCTTAATTAGTTCTTCGGAATGTCGTACGGGATCGAGAAAATCCATGTAAGTAGCGGATGATTCCTTGAATTTCGTCAATGCTCCATTAAGCTTGAGTTGAGTGTCCTTTACTTTGACAACATTGCCATAGTCCGACAGAAGTGTATCAATCTCATTGCATAGACGAGTCAGAAATCCCATATATCCTTGTCGCGATTTATTTGAACGGCGAAGTGAATTCCCTTCTTTAGACATCTTGTTGAAGTTAAAGATCTAGCAAGGTTTAGCCATGTTGTCGATTCATTCGAATTTACAATGTAGAATCAACCCAGACGATTTGACGTGAGATAGTTTAATTCAGTAAATTCCTATAATATAATATACAACAAATACAGCTTAAATATCGATAGACAAAATTACAAATTGTGAACGGAAATATACAGAAATTGATAACTTACGAGTGGGTTTGCTCATCTAAACTTGCTAGCCGGTGACCTTGACAACACTGATTCAAAACAACTAACTTACAACGAAAAACTAAGCGAATTTACATAGGTATGTGACGAAACAATAGACCTTACAAAAGCAACTTCTCGAGAATGCAATGATAGAAAAAACAGAACAAAGACGAAAATACTTAATTGTTGAGTAAGTCTCAACATGCCTATAATTCCTTTCTGTCTTGGAATAACCTATCGCCTTGGACAACCTTTTTGGAATAAATACTACCAGTACTACTATTAAAAATCCAGCTCATTTCTTCTGTAAACGTCTTATATATCTGTGGAGTTAGTTTATTTCTTTAAGCATACAATTTGTAAATAAACATAAAAATGAGAAGTGTCACCTTTTTTGAGTTGTACCATACTCTAACCTACTGAGCTTCTGGTTAGACACATTAGAAGGGTCTTGCTCACAAGGGATGCACCTGGGTCAGTTTGTTACTTTGTGGGTATCAACAATTTCACATACAAAATTTTGGTCCCATCTCAGCTCCTTGATAGAGCTGTTGAATATAATAATAATTCATTACTTATTAGGTGCAAATTAACATGTAAATTAACCCTATGAAACACACTTTAATGTATATCGCTCTTTAATACACCTTAAAGTGCACCTGACACCCTTCATGATATTTTGCAAATCTGTTGTACATGAGGTGTATAATAAGTGTACTTAATTTTGCTTGATTCGACCTCTCCTTTTTGAGATATGAACATTTGAAATCTGAAAATGCAAATGAGGTGACGTCATCCCAGTTTTGTTTCAAAGCTGACATCAAGCTTGTTTTTGTAAAGTAGTAAAAATGTTAATGGTAGTGTGAATATTAGTAATACAGATATTGAGCTGTAAAAAATTGCTATAATTATTTCCATGCAGAGAACGTTTGTATATTTAATGAGGCCTGGGATGACGTCACTTCATTTGCATTTTCAGATTTCAAATGTTTATATCTCAGAAAGGAGAGGTCGACATCAAGAAAAATTAAGTACACTTATTATACACCTCATGTACAACAGATTCACAAAATATCATGAAAGGCGTCAGGTGCACTTTAATTCTATTGTGTTCATTTGCTGCTATTTGACTATTACACTTTAACTAATACACTTTGTTTCAAGGGTTAATGAGAACAACTCTATTAAACTGGTTCAATATCACGTAGCATGCTCTGGGACAGAATTCCATTCCCATGACAACATGCGGTGTACGCATCAGCTAGGGAGCAAATCGACCTGGAAGCAAAACCCCTTGTGTGTATTATGTAGACCTTTTTGGTGACAGTACTACTAGAATACCAGTCGTTTCGCCGACATGGCAGTTCGCCGTCAACCAGTTCGCCGACACTCGAGTCGATTCGCGACACTACTCAAGTCGATTCGCCGACAGTCAGTAACCAGTTCGCCGACATTCTCAAAACCTAAAAGAAACTTACTATAATATTATTTTATCGTCTAATATCATACACATGAGAGTTGTTTTGAGTTTGCTTGTCAAAATAACGTTCAAAAACATAAACTTTCGTCGTCCGACGGTCCTTTTTGATCGATCAACAATCCGACTTCGCAATCCTTCGCACATTCGTTTGGTTTCGTTGTACTTTATGGATTATAAACAGTTCACTCAGTTTTATAATAATCAAATCTTTTTAAAAAGTGATAATGTTTTATTGATCGAAACTTCTCAGCAATCCATCGAACTTTGAAGGTAAAACAAGCTATCAGTCAGCGTATAAACAGGCCGTTACGTTATATAAACCAGAGTTAATATTAACTCTGTATAAACATTGTGTTTTCGATTGATCGCTTGAACTCCATTTAGACTCAGTTCACCAAAATAATTCTGAAAAGCTTCATTTTGAAGCTCTTATGATGTCTTTAGAGCTTACTTTTATTTCAATGATGCCAATCTATTAGAAAGAAAGGTGATATTTTACTATAACCAAACATTGTAAGAATGCTTTAAAGTTCGTTGTTTCACGGCTAGCTGCAGTTGCTCAATCGCCGAATCGTCTTCAACATTTGCCTCAACAGCCTTAAATGTTTGAAAATAGTATTACTAGAGTTTTTTTCATTAACCCGTGAGACAAAGTGCATAAGTTGAAGCGTGGAATTCAAATAACAACAAAAGCACACAATGGAATCAAGGTGCATTAAAGAGTAATGCACTAAAGTGTGTTTCACGGGATAATAATGAGAACAGCTCTAATTTTTTACGGTTTATCATATTATTTTCAATTCTAAAAGCGAGCTAAAAAAGAGATTAAATAGACGAATTAATCGATAATAGAGAAACAATTATATAGTATGAATATAGGGATGATGGAGAAGAAAATCGGGATGGGGTAGAATCAGCTAAGAGTATAGTTCAAACGTCGCATTCCACATGTGCAGAATCCAATGCAAATGAGCAAAATCTTTTGTTTAATTAAATCTTTTTATAGTTTTATATATGAGAGAAAACATCAAATCAAATACGTATTTCCTTACTATGCCAATATCATTTCAATATATATGTAATGTACGAAAGAAGTACTACAATTTAGCGCGTATTGCATTCTCGTTTCCACAGCCCACGGTCAAGCGAAACCAGTGGGCGGCTGGGAATGAGAATGCGCTAAATGCGCTATTTTTTCCGTGCGGTCTTCCTGTGGTGTTCGAAAATGACGTCGAGGCACATCGTCATGGAAGTGATTATGACATCACAGCGCGGTAATGAAAATAACTTTTTAGAGAGTTGATTGAAGTCGACACGCATTTTTGACTGACAAAAGAAAGTTTATATAAAGTATTTTTGATAAACATCGTTTTATCACTACATCATCCTATCACGATGGGATGTCCGCAAAGTAAACCACTTTGCAAGTGCTGTTTTGGCACTAAAGATTTGAAAAAAGACGAGGTAATTCGATTGTTTTCAATTTTGACAAGCACTTCTTATTCCATCACTTTTATCTTTCCTCCGTTCTTTCTCGTTGCTTTTTCATTTCATTTAAATTCATTCTTTTGCCTTCATAGTTTCCCTTTTCTTCCTTTTCTTTCCAACTTCTTTTCTCTTCTCATTTTAAGTTTTACTTTCTGAAAAAGCGCATTTGTGCGAAACATTCTGTTTCAATTTTCAATCAACTTTTCATTGTCTTTTTATTCCATTCAATTTTGTTATTCACCCTCAAGATTCTATGTTTTCTTCGCCTCTTGCAATCTTCTTTGTCTGTTCTCTTCGTATTACCAACTTCATGTTTCTAAAAGAAAGCGCACTGGTATTAATTAATTATCTCATTTTGTTCATTTAGATTTATAAAGTGAAGTCTTGTCAAACAGAGGTAAGAAACACAATATCATTAGTAATACAAGCATGATAGCTTCAGTAGAAATAGTATTAGAAGCATAAAGTAACAAAAATAGCTGTTAAAATAAGAATAGTGGTTGAATCAGGTCATCATCAAAAGAAATAAAAACAAAATATAAATAAAAACAAATTAAAATTATCGAGAAGTGGTTACCTGATTTTGAAAATTTAGGGTCGGTCAGTCGACGGGAAACAAAAAAAATATGATGACCTCGCAGTTCAGGTAAAATTCAACATACATCGACTTTCGAACCTACGGATGAAAAGGTTTTAATTTATCGAATTTCTTTTTCATCAATAAAAATCAACAACTAAATAAATGAATAAAATTAAATTTAAATCAATTAAAACTTAGAGAAAATATTTCAAGTTCTTGTTACAAACAAAAGTAAATTTGAAAATGCTTTATATGGCGATGAAAAATAAGAAAAGTGGCTTTGAAAGCAAATGTCGCTCAATTGTTTTCACAATAAAAACTTCACATACCTTAATTTTACTATGACGAAAATACCACAGCTCTTCTCTACGTTAAACATGGTTTGTTTGCTAAGCTAGTACCGATGTAGTGTAGTTGTAGATCGAACAAGAACCAGTGTTGAACAGCCATGTTGAACAACCACCAAGCTAGATCATAGTTAAATCTATTAACTATGGCTAGATAAAGGCTTCTAAATATCATCTCTTTGTGAACGTTTTTCTTTTACAACTTTTCCCTCCTGCCTAAAAAAACTGATTAGCATAACTCTGACATTAAAAATGAGCTTTAGAGATGTATTCTTTTTGTCATTCATAAGAACGGAAAAACATCACCAACTAAGTTTTTTTCACTCGAGTCACTGAAGTAAAAATTGGCGCCAAAACTGACGCGTGTGCGCCGGAAGTGAAATTTCATATTCAAGCTGTAATTCGCTGGCCTAAAACTATCATCATTTCTAAAATGCTGTCCTATTTTACAAATTTTAGATTTCCATCGAATCGTTTGAGAGGGAACTTTTGAGATTTACATCAAGACAACAACTGGCAGCTCGTAGAAGAAGCCTCAGCAATGGTAGTTATTTGATAGAAGATATTTTTGTAAAATATTTGTAGATTTGTAAGCTGTGTTGTCTGAAATTAATCACTCAACAACTCGACTATTTTTGTATAGATTGTGCTTACCAGTAGTATGATTGTATTGAAAAACATCTTATCATTTCTTATATTAAGACAATGTTTTGCACTGATAGGCTCAAAGGCAAGCCTGAACAGCGTTAATTCACTTAGTAAGTCACACTCTGCAGTTGAACAAAAAGACACCAAACCGCTGAAAAAAACTCAGCCAATTGGCAAATTAGTTGGACCGTTGAAGCCAAGTATTGACGCTGTGGTAAAAACAGGCCCTCTTCCCGTCACAGTGGTTGACGAGGCAGTCCTGACCTATTCACTGGTTGGTCCACTGGAACCCAGTATTGACGCTGTGGTAAAAACAGGCCCTCATCCCGTCACAGTGGTTGACGAAGCATTCTTGACCTATTCACTGGTTGGTCCACTGGAACCCAGTATTGACGCTGTGGTAAAAACAGGCCCTCTTTCCGTCACAGTGTTTGACGAAGCGGCAGTCTTGACCTATTCACTGGTTGGTCCACTGGAACCCAGTATTGACGTTGTGGTAAAAACAGGCCCTCTTTCCGTCACAGTGGTTGACGAAGCAGTCCTGACCTATTCACTGGTTGGTCCACTGGAACCCAGTATTGACGCTGTGGTAAAAACAGGCCCTCTTCCAGGCCCAGTGGTTGACGAAGCAGTCTTGACCTATTCACTGGTTGGTCCACTGGAACCCAGTATTGACGCTGTGGTAAAAACAGGCCCTCTTTCCGTCACAGTGTTTGACGAAGCGGCAGTCTTGACCTATTCACTGGTTGGTCCACTGGAACCCAGTATTGACGTTGTGGTAAAAACAGGCCCTCTTTCCGTCACAGTGGTTGACGAAGCAGTCCTGACCTATTCACTGGTTGGTCCACTGGAACCCAGTATTGACGCTGTGGTAAAAACAGGCCCTCTTCCAGGCCCAGTGGTTGACGAAGCAGTCTTGACCTATTCACTGGTTGGTCCACTGGAACCCAGTGTTGACGCTGTAGTAAAAACAGGCCCTCTTCCCCTCACAGTGGTTGAAAAACCAGTTGCGACCATTGATACTGTTGGCCCATTGGTACCCTACATTGATGTAGCTATCCAAACTGGTTCTAAACCGGTTCGAGTAGTCAATGAATACCCCAGCACATCAGTACCAAATAAGGAAATTCTTCAGCTTGGTGCAAAGGAAGAATCAGACAAAGAATTGTTATTAGTTCCTGCCTGGAAAAAAGGAAACCGCAACAGAGTACTGTCTAACTTTCCATGCCCATGCACTGCTAAGGTACATGGAGCCAATAAAGTAACAGAGAGTCTGCCTTCCAGTGAAACAACAAACAAGCCAACTGAGGTAAATATAGATAGCATTTCTTGTTTTGTTGTATTGACTGTGGATCTAATCAACCTAGTCTTTTTTAGTCACAGGAAAAGCGAGGAGATTATACGTTGGTGAACACACAAGATGATGACAGTAACAAGGGGTCTGGTCTTAGTTTGTCGACATCAGATGTAATACTACAAGAGTTACACCGTGATAGACACAGAGTAACCCCACGGAAGCTTAACGTTGATGAGGAGATTGAGGTAGGAACAATATTGCATGCATGGCGTTGATAGTGTAATTGGATGCTAATAACGACTATACAAAAGATTGAAGTTATATGGAAAATTAGAAAGTTGGAAGAATTATGCGAAGAAATAAATGTGTGAAGAAATGCCTGCACAAATAGATGTCCACATTGCCGTCTTTACTTTTAACATTAAAGACGATTTATTGATATTTCAGAAACAGATGGTGAAATCTGCCATGATGGAGATCAACAAACATCGTGAAAACTTTCATCTCAGTCCAGTAAGCACTGCGTTTGTTATGAAGTTTCTCAGGGCGACAGACTTTGACGTTGATGACGCTGTAGCTCTTAACCGCAACTACACGGTAACTAGCAACTTCTTGTTATATTATAAATGTCTTGTTAAAATACATAGATAGCATATTGGAACACTTTCAAAGCGACTGTAGTTGTAATGCCATGCGCACCCTACTCTGGTTTCCTTTATATACATCTATTTTTTTACATTCATTTCTTATTGTAATCTAGGACCTTTCTTGTTTTAGGTAAAGAGAAATATGTACTTTGATAATAGCTTGGCACCAACAAGAAACCCTTTGAAAGCAGAAATAATGTCTGGTAGATTTACCATACTTGTAAGTACTTACAGATTCGTCAGTTTCTGTCGGGATGAAAGAATGAATAGAAAAACGCATCAAAATCAGTAAATGAATAAGTGAATGAAAGAAATAATGAATAAACAATAAATAAACGTTTTAATAAATTAGTGGATAAATGAATAATTGAGTGAGTGGATGAAAATAGATGGATTATGAATGGCTGAGATCAATTTGTCAATTCCTTATTTAGGACAAACCTGACCCCGAGGGTTCAGCCATTGCAGTGTTCACAGCTCAACGAAATTCCTCTGAACGAAACCACAAAGTGATCATGAATAACATAGGCTTCCAGCTCGAAGAAGCAATCAAAAGGTAAGAATACATTGTGAACAGGACACAACATGATATCAATACTTATTGACATGTTGTTTACAGTAAGACTACATTGTGAACAGGACACACGATGACAACGATACTGATTGACATGTTGTTTACAGTAAGACTACATTGTGAACAGGACACACGATGACAACGATACTGATTGACATGTTGTTTACAGTAAGAATACATTGTGAACAGGACACACGATGACAACGATACTGATTGACATGTTGTTTACAGTAAGAATACATTGTGAACAGGACATACAATGACAACGATACTAGCTTATTGACATGTTGTTTACAGTCCACAGTTCCAAACCGATGGTATGGTTCTATTGTACGATTTCTCCAACACATCATATATGACAAGTGATGTCCAACTATGCGTCGATATCATAACCATATTAAAGGTACGTAGATCATCTATATACACTACGGCGTCTATATGCGATGACAACTCGACCAAATCCCTTGTGCAACTTAGGTATGACGAATACGGGCACTGAAGAGCCATGTCAGTAAAACGTTTTAGCAAAACGGAGGCGTCTTGTACATATAATTACAACCTCTATTAATATACGGGCACTGAAGGCCCTGCCATGTAATATAATTACAACCTCTGTTACTATATGGACACTGAAAGGACTTTGAGAAGTGTCCATAAAAACCCTGTAATATTCCTTTACGTCAACTTTCAACTGATATCCGCCATGATAGGTCTAACGTAGTGTTTTCTTACTTTACAGACAGCGTATCCAGTGCGCCTTCGAAAAACCTTCATCATATCTCCACCATTTTGGGTCCAAACAGAAATGAGACTATGTTCACAACTGCTGAAAGATAAAAACAAAGAAAAGATTCGCATTGTTTCACGTTCAGCTCTGAAACAACATCTTCCAGTAGAATGCATTCCTCGAGGTCTTGGAGGAGTGTTGCATGTTGACTATATGTCATGGATAGGCCAGTGCATGATGGGATATGCTTGACGATAAACTATGGCTGTTATTATTGATACATATATTGTAAATAGTTTAATAGTGTATCTATCACGATACCCATTTGATATATTCATTGTAAATAGTGTAATCACTTAAGTGATTTTGAAATTAAATAAATGTTTTTTGAGTATAATTTGCGAGGTCCAGTAATTATTCATTTGATATTCTATGAACTTTCTATTGCACACTATCTGCAATATTTGACAAAGGTATTGGCACGACTGTACGTAACAAATTCATTTTAGCACTGCTGAAATTCTACCCGATTAACGGGTTAGCTCAGTTGGGAGAGCACGGCCTGTTAACCGGGATGTCGGGGGTTCAAACCCCAGCCGGACCATCACTCAGGGTCTTTAAATAATTGAGGAGAATGTTATAACTTTGTATTTATTTCGGTTTATAATTGTTAGGCTTCGCGTCCTCTCGGATAAGGACGTTAAATCGGAGGTCCCGTCTCGCCACTCACACACTAACCATTAATCGGGGGGACGTAAAAGAACGACTGAGGACGCAGGTCACGACCATCCTCAGTGAAAGGCCTACACTTACACTAATATATACTAACTACGAACAGCTAACTACAATGTGTAAAGCGCATTTGAATATATACACATAGAAAGTGCGCTATATAAATACATTATCATTATCATTATCATTATGAAATTCTCATACCTCCCCCCAACACTTCCCCTCTCCGAACTTCCCTCCGCCACACACACACACACTCACTTGGCAATGTTGATAAAGGAGTCAGTGTTTCCCGGGAGGGTACTGCCTTTGTCCAAGTGGTAGGGGTGATCGGCGGAATTTTTGAAAATGACCCCTAATAGGTACGCACAGATACAAATATAGCAGAGTAAAAATGACCCTTACAACTGATTTTTCAGCCAAAACTCTAAAAGGACTCTAAAAGGTACGCCGATCACCCCTACCACTTGGATAAAGAGAGTACCCCCTCCCCCCTCTCCCCCCCCCCCCCCCCCCCCGAGCATTGCTTGTTTCCTATCAATGGAATTTTTTTTTACTTGTAAGAAATAAATTAGTCACTATCAGATAAAATACTAATATCGTGCTAAGGATTGTAGTAGGCATGCAATAATAACAATATAGTCGATAGTCTAGAAGGCAATTCGTTGATTATAATGATGATGATGATGATGCTGATTATATGATATTGGTAATGATGATTACAACAATCCCTTTCCCTATTGGAATACCCGTTTTGAAATAGGTGTGTGTCCATAATTCCTTTCCATCTTTAAGTGACCTATCACCTTGTACAACCTTTTTGAAATAGGTGTATGCCAATAACTCATTTCAGTCTTTGAGTGACCTATCACCTTGGACAACCTTTTTGAAATAGGTGTATGCCAATAACTCATTTCAGTCTTTGAGTGACCTATCACCTTGTACAACCTTTTTGAAATAGGTGTATGCCAATAACTCATTTCAGTCTTTGAGTGACCTATCACCTTGGACAACCTTTTTGAAATAGGTGTATGCCTATATTTCCTTTCCGGCTTGGAATAAACTATATATCGCCTTGTACAACTTTATTGAAATAGGTGTATGTCTATAATTCCTTTCTGTCTTGGAATCAACTATAGCCTTGTTCGACATTATTGAAATAGGTGTATGCCTATAATTCCTTAATTTCTGTCTTGGAATAACCTATCGCCTTGGACAACCTTTTTGGAATAAATACTACCAGTACTACTATTAAAAATCCAGCTCATTTCTTCTGTAAACGTCTTATATATGTGTGCAGTTATAAGTTTATTTCTTTAAGCATACAATTTGCAAATAAACATCAAAATGAGAAGTGTCACCTTTTTTTAGTTGTACCATACTCTAACTTACTGAGCTTCTGGTTAGATACACTAGAAGGGTCTTGCTCACAAGGGATGCACCTGGGTCAGTTTGTTACTTTGTGGGTATCAACAATTTCACATACAAAATTTTGCTCCCATCTCAGCTCCTTGATAGAGCTGTTGAATATAATAATAATTCATTACTTATTAGGTGCAAATTAACATGTAAATTAACCCTATGAAACACACTTTAATGTATGTCACTCTTTAATACACCTTAAAGTGCACCTGACGCCCTTCATGATATTTTGCAAATCTGTTGTACATGAGGTGTATAATAAGTGTACTTAATTTTGCTTGATGTCGACCTCTTCTTTTTGAGATATGAACATATGCATATGAGTTGACGTCATCCCAGGAATTTGTCAAAGTTTTGTTTTAAAGCTGACATCAAGCTTGTTTTTGTAAAGTAGTAAAAATGTTAATGGTAGTGTGAATATTAGTAATACAGATATTGAGCTTTAAAAAATTGCTATAATTATTTCCAGAGAACATTTGTATATTTAATGAGGCCTGGGATGACGTCACTTCATTTGCATATGTTTATATCTCAGAAAGGAGAGGTCGACATCAAGAAAAATTAAGTACACTTATTATACACCTCATGTACAACAAATTCACAAAACATCATGAAAGGCGTCAGGTGCACTTTAATTCTATTGTGTTCATTTGCTGCTATTTGACTATTACACTTTAACTAATACACTTTGTTTCAAGGGTTAATGAGAACAACTCTATTAAACTGGTTCAATATCACGTAGCATGCTCTGGGGGCAGAATTCCATTCCCATGACAACATGCGGTGTACGCATCAGCTAGGGAGCAAATCGACCTGGAAGCAAAACCCCATGCAGTTGTGTGTATTATGTAGACCTTTTTGGTGACAGTACTAAATAGGTCGTCTTTAAAGGTTATCTCATAGAAGACTTCCCAGTCGCTCAGTGGTTACACTCTCTTACTAGAGGATCAGATTGTGAAAACTGATCAGGAAGTCAGTCAGTTTAGATATTTATAATCAATATTAAATACCCACACTGCTCCATGTGCTGTTTAGATTTACGAAACTTGTTGAGAATTCTTTTTTTCTCAGCATCGATAGTGTTGCACTTCTTTTTGTGGGATTTGCAGTAAACAGAATTCTTTATAGTTATCTGGCTTGCTTTTTGGGTACAAAATAACGAATCCTGTTTGAAGTGCAGAGGCCTTCTCTCCGCCATGTCTGCTTACGGAGTACAATGCCAATCGAAGGCAGGACATAGGATTCTTAATTACTATACTGGTTTGTATTTCACGTTTGTCATGCAAAGGGTCAAGGATTTCACTTTGCAATATAACATGTCTTATTGTTGATAAGTACAATACCGGTCAAGCCCTAGTTATTTTGTTCGATGCCAATATAGGTCGCATATATTAATTACTAGTTATACAATGAGGGGGGCGTAAAGGGGTTGGAAACCGCAAAACCGCATAAAAAAATTCGATAAAAACCGCACAATCGCACCAAAGCTTGCTAAAAATCGCAAACGCAAGATTTGTAAAACCGCAAAGCCGCAGATATAAATGAATAAAAAAAAACGCAAAACCGCACCAAAAATAACGCGAAACAGCATCACCATAAACCCTAACACCCCCCTCTACAATGGTTTCGAGTGGCATACTCACTACAACTGTCCTTCACAGAAAACCGGTTTTTTTCGTTGTATCTTTGAAGATAAAGGCAGTAATGTGGTCTGCAAGATAACTCACATGTGTTACCTGCAAGACTGCCATGATACACAGCAAGGAAAACGTCACAACTTTGTAAGTTTATATTTTCGATATTTTCCTCTTATCCTCCCTGTCTGAAAAACATCTTTGAATTCAAACTTTAGACATTTTTATTTGATGTCTTAACTAATTTTAATAATTTTTGTTTTTTAGAAAATCTCTTAAGAAGAAATTGTCAACTTTCTGTACGTCCCCCCTCAATCAAATATTAAATGGTCCGTCACTAATGGTGGTCACACTTTTGCAAGTCAAAGAAGTTCATTTAAAAAAGTCGAGTGTTGTTTATTAAGTACGACTATGTAACTCTAAACTGGTAGTAGTGAGGAAAAAGGAATACTGAGGTCATTCCAGGATGGCAAAGTTGTTTGTACGTGGATAAATGGGTAATCGGACATCCAAATTATGATAACCTTACGTAATACATCTACACAAATATAATGGAGGTGCATTTTAACCTTTTTAAATCGTTTATTTGACTATATAAACAATATATATCTCAACAATAACCTCTATGTTCTTAACGAAAATAAACATTGCAACTGATTGCTAAATATCTCAACAATAACCTATGTTTATAACGAGAACAATGATTGTAAGATGGACTGAATATATTTAAAAACAACCCCTCTTTTGTGATTCGGAATCAAGATTAAAACAGCACTAGATTTATATAAAAAATAACCTCTATTTTTCACGAAAATATATTATTGTAAAAACGTCGAATTTTTATCTTTCCGTATCTAGTGTAAGTCACCTATTTTCTGGCATTAAGGCCTTGTTCGATCAAACGTCGCATTTCACATGTGCCGAATCTAATGCGAATATCAAACCTATTCCGTTTGAATTCATTTGCATGTGAGACGCGACGTTTGAACTAGTAAGGCCTAGGCTGTCGCCTTGGGGAGCACTGAACTCTCAACACCCTAACCAACGATAGCAAAAGAGAAGATATTCTGCACGATTTGCCCGGTTTCTGGCTTCTAGATCTTCAACGGTATTATCATACTTAAAGGCTCGTGCAAACGCACGCAACATTGTTGGCCAACAACACGCAACAATGCTGGGCCCAACATGTTGCGAGCGTTTGCACACCATGTTGCGTGTAAAATCACTTTTTTTTTTAAATCACTTTTTTTAAAGTCTCAATCTTCTAGCTGGACACAGTGTGCCCTACTAATCGGGGAGACTCACTCACACTCACTACCTCTACGTTAAATATTTTGCACACAGCTCTGCTCACATGTTCATTTTTGCCATGTTGTTGCAACTTGTTGGATGTTGCTGGATGAAGTTTGAAACTGGTCAAACTTCAGAGCCAACAAGTCCCAACATTTCTTTTGTTTCGCGGTCATCGAAGCGTAGCCCAACAATGTTGAGTTCGTTTACACAGCGCATCCAACAATGTTTCGCTGGCGCACGCACACTACACTATGATGGTCCATCGTTATCATAGGGAAATATCAGCAAAATCAAACTAATATGGAATTTTTCCATAAAAAAAAAAAAATTTATAACAAAAAAAATGAAAAGAAATTAAAAAAAAAATAGATATCGCTTGGAAAAAATAAATCAACATTAAAAAAACGACTTGACATTCAACAGTGAGCAAGATAGTCAGCCATGATTCAACATGACGCCCCAACAAGCAGTGGTTTGTAGAGAATTGTGGGTATTTGTGTCCCAGAATCCTTTGTATTATCATCGGAGCTCCCAACATGTTGGGACTTGCTGCAAGCGTTTGCACACACCCGCCAACATCGCGCAAAAACTCACAATAATGTTGGATGTTGTTGCGTGCGTTTGCACGGGCCTTAAGGGTTATAATAATATATCTATTTAACTGATATAATAAAAGCTAAAAAACATAAATAGAGAAAAAGAAAGTACAAAAATGAAAACCAAAGGGACTCACGAAGACTCGAACCCTGGCCATCGGTTACAAATGCCGAGAATTAACCACGCGCGCCACGAAAAAAAGACTATTTGCATAACAATACGCAGTACATTCATGATATACACTAGGTTATTCTATCCTCTAAAACAATCGGTAGACACGATGGCCGAGCGGTAAGGTGCGTTCATTCATGGCCTAGGATCCGAGCGTTTCCTCCCTCTTTGACTGCAAAACTATCTGTCAGGCCAGCAATGATAGCATGGTGGGGGCCCAAAATCTCCTGCCTTAATGTAAATCCATACGACGATTCAACGCTTTTTTTCGTCTGGATGTATGGTCCTTTTTTAAGTTTTGCATAAAATTAGCACATCCATTCAATCTTACGGACCCGGGTTCGAGCCCCACATTGAGTAACCTTTTTCATTTCTTTTTTATCACATATATTTACTATAAAAGACTTCATATTACTACACAGTAAATTAAGAGTAGCGTCTAAACTGGATTATTTTTGCTTCTTTTTTTTTTTTTTTTTTTGTTCTGTATGATAAATCAGTAGCTACCACTTCCCTCGTGCTCTGGTTTTTCAGACCCACAGCCTTTTCACAGATTTCTAAAGATTTCTTGAAATTTGTAGTTACAGTGCGACTACTGAAACACCCGAAAAAAATTCAAAGTAAATATTGTACAGGGTACGTTCTCACAGGCTTATATGTTTCTTATTCAATCTTGATCTATTCCGTTCATATAAAATGAAAATTAGCATTTTAAGCAAAAAAGTCAAACATTTGTAGGGATTCTATTGTTTATATTCTTGATTGTGATTGGATAATCATGTTTTGGTGGCCCCAGTTTCAGTAGTCGCATGCACCGTAAAACTTGGATAAAATTGGTAAAGTCAGTTACATATGTTGTCTTTCCTTTATCCACGAAGTACTTAAAACGACACTTCAAAATGTCTAAATACTGTTATAAGGGTTTGCTGTATCTCTCGCACATTATGGGTTATGATTGCATGTCAATGTTTTCAGAAAAAGAAACTAATATATTAATCTTATCCTACCGCTTTTGACTGATTTAAAATGTATACATGTCGTGGAAACTGTTGGTAATAAAGCTGTTAGCATTGTTGGTAATGCTGCTGGTGTTGTTGATCTTGATGCTATTGCTGCTGTATTACTGTTGTTGTTAATGTTGTTATTGTTATTAGTGTTGTTGCTGCTGTTGCTGTTGCTGTTACTGTTGTGATTGCTGTTGTTTTCATTCTTGCTTTTATTTTTGTTGTTTTGTTATTGTGGTGGTGCATATTGTTGTTGCTGTTTTGTTGTTTCTGTTGGTGGTGATGGTGCATATTGTTGTAGTTGTTTTGTTGGTGGTGGTGGTGGTGGTGCATATTGTTGTTGCTGTTTGGTTGTTGTTGGTGGTGGTGGTGGTGGTGCATGTTGTTGTAGCTGTTTTGTTGTTGTTGTAAGTGGGGTGGTGGTGGTGGTGCATGTTTTTGTAACTGTTTTGTCGTTGGTGGTGGTGGTGGTGCATATTTTTGTAACTGTTTTGTTGTTGTTGTTGTTGGCTGTGGTGGTGCATGTTGTTGTAGCTGTTTTGTTGTTGTTGTTGTTGTTGTTAGTGGTGGTGGTGGTGGTGCATGTTGTTGTAACTGTTTTGTTGGTGGTGGTGGTGCATGTTGTTGTAGCTGTTTTGTTGTTGTTGTTAGTGGGGTGGTGGTGGTGCATGTTGTTGTAACTGTTTTGCTGGTGGTGGTGGTGGTGGTAGTGCATGTTGTTGTAGCTGTTTTGTTGTTGTGGTTGGTGGTGGTTGTGGTAGTGCATGTTGTTGTATAGCTGTTTTGTTGTTGTGGTTGGTGGTGGTGGTGGTGGTGGTGCATGTTGTTGTAGCTGTTTTGTTGTTGTGGTTGGTGGTGGTGGTTGTGGTAGTGCATGTTGTTGTATAGCTGTTTTGTTGTTGTTGGCGGCGGTACTCATAAGATAAGATAACTTTATTTAACGTGGTCGATTACACTTAGCTCTATTATATAAAAATGTTGCCATATAGTGCCCAATATTCAACCTCCAGGCGTTTAGAGGAGAGTTGTCGGAAACAATGTATAAACCTTACAGTATTTCGTAGAAATTGCGAGACACAACAACTCAAGTACATTAAGGACTGGAAAAGTAGGTTATATCAGATAAAACGAAATATTTTCGATTTTTTGTGTGAAAACAATACAAAAGGCAACAAAACTTTCAGACAACCTTGATTTCATTTAGTGGGATCGTTTTGTGTTGTTTTGGGCAGAACCACTAATCACCTGGTGGGTCACGTGACTTTTTTGATGTTCATATTTTCAAATATTCTTCCGGTAGTGAGTCCTCGGAACAATGGCTTATTAGATTAACTCCTCAACTGGAAGCAGAAAAACCACTTCTAGTTCTGTAATTATGTAGTATGTATGGGTTTTACAATATTTGATAATCTTTGGCTTTTAATTACGGACAGAACAAAACATTAAGATTGAAAATGCGTTTTTACAAACTGATAATTATTGCAGACCAATTTCTAGGAATTGATTGGACCGGAAGACGTGATGATATCACTGGATATTTTGAGTACCCTTGATTTATTTATATTAGCTAAACCTAAAATAGATTTCCGATTCAGTAGCTATAATAGTTAAATAAAAGCCATATAGAAATGTCTAAGTTTGTCTACCGCTGTTCAATTGAATGTAATTTATATTGCTAGGCCTTAAAAGAACACGGCGTTTATCGTCTAACAGGACGGCGGAGATAGCGACAATCTTCCAGCCTGTGTGTTAATTGTGGGTCATTAGGTTTCGTTCCCTGATTGAGCGAGTTAGCTCTCGGTCGCAACTGTTCTATGTCTTTTTTCTGATTATTACGCTGTGAATAAATTGCTGGTAGTTTGATGGGTGGTAGTAAATCAGCCAAGGGTGTGTCTGGATCCACCTCTATCGTGCTTTCTGCAGAGTTTTGTTTAGCAATGTCCTCTAGCTTTTTGAGAGTTTCTTGTGGTATAGTAGAGGAATGCCAGCTCATTCTTCGAGTTAGTTGCTTTTGTCGACGAACATAGAACGGTTCTTCTGAATAGACCTTAATGGCAGTTTGTCCGCGACGAATCTCCATAATGTCACCGTTGTCATCCCCCGCTGTTGTTTCGCCGACCTTGTTTCTATTTGCAGCAAAGACACTATTCCTTCTCCTGTTTAACTCTTTTGGAGGGTCATTCGCATACGCTATAGCTGAAAAATCCAAACTTTGCCTACGTAGACGGGGTTCTGACTTTTTCTGTAATGGCAACCCAGCTTCGTCACCGATTTGTCTTTTTTGATGAGAACAAGGAAGTTCTTGAGAACTTTTTGTAACAGCATCAGCTACTTTTTCTTGAAGTTTAATTCCCTCGTCCGGCCATGAGATGCTTCGCGGCCGCGAGCCATAATTACTCTTCCTGTCTGTTATCCAACTTTCCCTGTTGAGTTTCTCTGGTTGTGAAGGAGTATCTTTGTGTTGTGCTGTGTTCAATTCAGGACACGTGACCGTCTTTATCCCAGCCTGGTCAGTTTCACAGTCATCTAATTCTTGTGGTATGGGACTAAGCTTCTTAGACTGTACGCTTGCCTTTAAAAAACCATAATCTTTTCCTTGCTCTTTTTGACTGTAACAAAGTTTATCACTCCTATTAGTTATGCAAATGTTTTTCAGATTGCAAGCTTGACCTTTATTTCCTGTACACTCTTTTGTTACATTCTTCTCAATATCCTTGATGTTGGCTTTGGAATTGTTCATTTCGCCACCATTTTTCACATCCAAACTGTGAAGGTTTTGCACAAGTATGTGTTTATCAAGACTGTCAATTTCTTCATTATCTCCGTCCTCATCCTTTTGCACCAGGACACTTTCACATCTGGAAGAAGATATAGAATTGCTTGACTCTGTCAATGCGCCTTTTCGCGCTGAACAAAAACTTTTGCAAAACTGTTTTTCATCTCTGTTATCTTCCACGTACTTGTGTAGGTCTTTGATTTCCTTTAGACTTAATGAATCATTTGCATGCCTTGCAAGACGCTGCTCCATGTGCTGTTTAGATTTACGAAACTTGTTGAGAATTCTTTTTTTCTCAGCATCGATTGTGTTACACTTCTTTTTGTGGGATTTGCAGTAAACAGAATTCTTTATAGTTATCTGGCTTGCTTTTTGGGTACAAAATAACGAATCCTGTTTGAAGTGCAGAGGCCTTCTCTCCGCCATGTCTGCTTACGGAGTACAATGCCAATCGAAGGCAGGACATAGGATTCTTAATTACTACTGGTTTGTATTTCACGTTTGTCATGCAAAGGGTCAAGGATTTCACTTTGCAATATAATATGTCTTATTGTTGATAAGTACAATACCGGTTAAGCCCTTGTTATTTTGTTCAATGCCAATATAGGTCGCATATATTAATTACTAGTTATACAATGAGGGGGGCGTAAAGGGGTTGGAAACCGCAAAAACCGCACCAAAAAAATCGATAAACATCGCACAATCGCACCAAAGCTTGCTAAAAACCGCAAACGCAAGATTTGTAAAACCGCAAAGCCGCAGATATAAATGAATAAAAAAAACCCTGCAAAACCGCACCAAAAATAACGCGAAACAGCATCACCACAAACCCTAACGCGCGTACGCCCCCTCTACAATGGTTTCGAGTGGCATACTCACTACAACTGACTGTTCTTCACAGAAAACCGGGTTTTTTTCGTATCTTTGAAGATAAAGGCAGTAATGTGGTCTGCAAGATAACTCACATGTGTTACCTGCAAGACTGCCATGATACACAGCAAGGAAAACGTCACAAGTTTGTAAGTTTATATTTTCGATATTTTCCTGTAATCCTCCCTGTCTAAAAAACATCTTTGAATTCAAACTTTAGACATTTTTATTTGATGTCTTAACTAATTTTAATGATTTTTGTTTTTTAGAAAATCTCTTAAGAAGAAATTCTCAACTTTCCCTACGTCCCCCCTTAATCAAATATTAAATGGTCCGTCACTAATGGCGGTCACACTTTAGCAAGTCAAAGAAGTTCATTTAAAAAAGTCGAGTGTTGTTTATTAAGTATGACTATGTAACTCTAAACTGGTAGTAGTGAGTAAAAGGAATACCGAGGTCATTCCAGCATGGCAAAGTTGTTTGTACGTGGATAAATGGGTAATCGGACATCCAAATTATGATAAACTTACGTAAGGGACTTGTCAGAAATTAGCAGGGGGGGAGGGGGGGTGGAGTTTTGAAATGAAGTGATGAAAATTTCATGACCCTCCCAAAGTAAAGGATCATAATATCTTGACCCTACCCTATGTCACAGTGTCTTCTTTTGCACAATCCTCATTTTTGGTGGTTTATTATTTTGTGACCCTCCCTTTTTAGGTTCTTAAAAAGTGATGACCCTCCCCCAGTTTCCAACCCCCTCCCCCCCCCCCCCCCCCCCCCTGCTAATTTCTGACAAGTCCCTAATGCATCTACACAAAGATAATGGAGGTGCATTTTAACCTTTTTAAATCGTTTATTTGACTATATAAACAATATATATCTCAACAATAACCTCTATGTTCTTAACGAAAATAAACATTGCAATTGATTGCTAAATATCTCAACAATAACCTCTATGTTCTTAACGAGAACAATGATTGTAAGATGGCCTGAATATATTTAAAAACAACCCCTCTTTTGTGATTCGGAATCAAGATTAAAACAGCACTAGATTTATATAAAATATAACCTCTATTTTTCACGAAAATATATTATTGTAAAAACGTCGAATTTTTATCTTTCCGTATCTAGTGCAAGTCACCAAACTAGTCTGGCACTAAGGCCTAGTTCAAACGTCGCATTTCACATGTGCCGAATCTAATGCGAATATCAAACCTATTCCGTTTGAATTCATTTGCATGTGAGACGCGACGTTTGAACTAGTAAGGCCTAGGCTGTCGCCTTGGGGAGCACTGAATTCTCAACACCCTAACCAACGATAGCAAAAGAGAAGATATTCTGCACAATTTGCCCGGTTTCTGGCTTCTAGATCTTCAACGGTATTATCATACTTAAAGGCTTGTGCAAACGTACGCAACATTGTTGGCCAACAACACGCAACAATGCTGGGCCCAACATGTTGCGAGCGTTTGCACACCATTTTGCGTGTTGTTGCAACTTGTTGGATGTTGTTGGATGAAGTTTGAAACTGGTCAAACTTCAGAGCCAACAAGTCCCAACATTTCTTTTGTTTCGCGGTCATCGAAGCGTAGCCCAACAATGTTGAGTTCGTTTACACAGCGCATCCAACTATGTTGCGCTGACGCACGCGCACTACACTATGATGGCCCATCGTTATCATAGGGAAATATCAGCAAAATCAAACTAATATGGAATTTTTCCATAAAAAAAATAATTTTATAACAAAAAAAATGAAAAGAAATTAAAAAAAAAAAAAAATCGCTTGGAAAAAATAAATCAACATTAAAAAACGACTTGAAATTCAACAGTGAGCAAGATAGTCAGCCATGATTCAACATGACGCCCCAACAAGTAGTGGTTTGTAGGGAATTGTGGGTATTTGTGTCCCAGAATCCTTTGTATTATCATCGGAGCTCCCAACATGTTGGGACTTGTTGCGAGCGTTTGCACACACCCGCCAACATCGCGCAAAAACTCACAACAATGTTGGATGTTGTTGCGTGCGTTTGCACGGGCCTTAAGGGTTATAATAATATATCTATTTAACTGATATAATAAAAGCTAAAAAACATAAATAGAGAAAAAGAAAGTACAAAAAATGAAAACCAAAGGGACTCACGAAGACTCGAACCCTGGCCACCGGTTACAAATGCCGAGAATTAACCACGCGCGCCACGAAAAAAAGACTATTTGCATAACAATACGCAGTACATTCATGCGATACACTAGGTTATTGTGTCCTCTAAAACAATCGGTAGACACGATAGCGGAGCGGTAAGGTGCGTTCATTCATGGCCTAGGATCCGAGCGTTTCCTCCCTCTTTGACTGCAAAGCTATCTGTCAGGCCAGCAATGATAGCATGGTGGGGGCCCAAAATCTCCTGCCTTAATGTAAATCCATACGACGATTCAGCGCTTTGTTCGTCTGGATGTAGCTATATGGTCCTTTTTTAAGTTTTGCATAAAATTAGCACATCCATTCAATCTTACGGACCCGGGTTCGGGCCCCACTTTGAGTAACCTTTTTTGTTTCTTTTTTATCACATATATTTACTATAAAAGACTTTATATTTATATACACAGTAAATTAAGAGTAGCGTCTAAACTGGATTATAATTTTTGCTTCTGTATTTTTTTTTTTTGTTCTGTATGATAAATCAGTAGCTACCTTATTCCACTTTCGCGTCACTTAAATTCCGCGATCGAATTTCGCGATTTTTTTATAAATTAATTAAAAAGTGACGCGAAAATAATTTATTTGGAAGCGCGAAAATTAAGTGAGAACACATAAAGCCTTTTGGTGAAATATTAGCCGTTTAATAAGCTTTATGAATACAACTTTGTCTATTTTGTCTATTTAGCTCTCTGTGTTCTCTACTTGATCGTCATCATCATCTTCTGCCTCTAGTTCTTCGATGGACACTTTTGTTTTGATGATTAAACCACATTTCATTTGGACTTGTTTGTCTTGATTTCCTATTTAATTTCACAGCCAAATTAAGAACATTTGACATGCTTTCACGGCAGAATCGCGAAAATAAAGTGACTTAGTGTTTACGAAAATAGCGAAATCGCGAAAATAAAGTGTCGCGAAATATCGCTATCCAAGAATCGCGAAATTTTGGTGTCGCGAAAATTAAGTGGAATATATAAGATATCACTTCTCTCGTGCTCTGGTTTTTCAGACCCACGTACACCCTTAATTTTACAGATTTCTACAGATTTCTTGAAAAATGTTTTGAGGGGGGAGGGTTGAACTGGGTGACTTTTCACCCCTTTTTTTCAATAAAGTCCAGTTTTAGCAAAGAAAAGCGGGCACATTACGATCTTTGTGCTCTTGTGTCTGCCGTTATCCGCCAAAAGGATATCAAAGTTCACCCCCTTTTGCCAAACTTCTGGATCCGCCCCGGATACCGTGGGTAATCCCACAAGCCCCTTGTATGTTCTAGTAAACGCCCGAGCCTTTAAGCGAGCTAGCTAGTGTGTATGTAAACAAAACAAGTGAAGAGTTGGATTTCATTGTATAACTATTTTATCCCACATGCATCATATAAAATGTAGACAACCCGCAACGTACGCGCGTCTCGTGGGAAGAGACTGTTGAATATACCGCCGAATTTACAATGGCTTTCGAGCACTCTGATTGGCTGTATTTTATATGATGTGGGATAGATAATGATATCTTACATTAGGCTAACCGAGAGAGTTTTAGTATTTTGGTCTCTTGCGGTTATGTACTTAATGTAGGGTTCTTTTTTTCTGTAAAGAAATTAAAGTAGCGCGGGCTAGAGTATAGAATACCCCATCACTCTTTACACTTACACTACGGTTACATTTTGCATGTGGTCCGCAGTCAGATTCCACAGGAAATCCGAATCTCTCGCAATATACTTAAACTCCCATCAGACCTTGCGCGCACTACGGGACTGCGGACTGCGGTAGCGCTCACATATATGACCTTAGCTTGTCCTTGTCGATCGGTTCTGAAAATGCAACAACTCTCTATATCTCTATACGCCCGTCAAGCTTACTGTGCTCCGTTCTATATCAGTATCTTTCACAGCGTTTACAACATTCCATTGATAGTAAAAACATTCATGTGTATGAAGGCATAGATATTTAGTTCTCAAGCACTAATAAGGACTCCTTATCCTCGCCAGCCGCGATAGTTTCTTTCAACGGTTTATTAATTAAGGGATCGATCGACATATTTACAAACCTCGGCTAAATTCAGATTTAAAATATATAATCAAGTCAGAGTTTCTTGATTGGGGTAGCCATTCTAAGTATACTCTCAGTGTGGCTTGTGTCTGCCATCATGTCTGCTATCGTGTTGGGGGTCAATTGCGTACTAGGGCCTTTTCAAATGAGGAACTATCTTTGCCGAAATAGGTTACAGTACCTCACACAGATCAAGGACCTATGGTTTAGTTTTGTTGATAAGCTGAGGCCCAGTGTTAACAAACGAAGACAAGAAAGAAGTGTGCATGCAATAAGGGACTGCCTTTCAACTGAGGCCCAGTGATCAGTGTTAACAAACAAAAACACCAATAGAAACCAAAAAAGAAGTGTGCATGCAATAAGGGACTGCCTTTCAACTGAGGCCCAGTGATCAGTGTTAACAAACAAAAACACCAATAGAAACCAAAAAAGAAGTGTGCATGCAATAAGGGACTGCCTTTCAACTGAGGCCCAGTGATCAGTGTTAACAAACAAAAACACCAATAGAAACAAAAAAAGAAGTGTGCATGCAATAAGGGACTGCCTTTCAACTGAGGCCCAGTGATCAGTGTTAACAAACAAAAACACCAATAAAAACCAAAAAAGAAGTGTGCATGCAATAAGGGACTGCCTTTCAACTGAGGCCCAGTGATCAGTGTTAACAAACAAAAACACCAATAGAAACCAAGAAAGAAGTGTGCATGCAATAAGGGACTGCCTTTCAACTGAGGCCCAGTGATCAGTGTTAACAAACAAAAACACCAATAGAAACCAAAAAAGAAGTGTGCATGCAATAAGGGACTGCCTTTCAACTAAAGGCCTGTTTACTATGCGAACGTTTTTGTTTGGTATTAGCATCTGGTCATAGAAGGGGGCTATAATATGCTGATTTATTGCTGTTTTATTGCTGTACAGTTTTTCAAAATGCTATACAAAAATATTGCACTTTATTTTTTTTTATCAGTACATCAAAAAATGTGCACTTTAATTTGCACAGCAATGGCAAGCTCCTATTTCTCCAAACAGGATTTTTGATCACTTATATGATTTTAGAAAAATAAAGAGCTGTTTTTCATTTTTTAGGCTAAATAGGTTCTTGTTCAAAGGGGGTCTTTAATGACAAATTTTAGGCTAACAGGTTCTTAATTTTCAGGTTTTTACTCCCGGGTTTTTACTGTATTTATATCTATTTTTTGTTTCGATTTCTATTCAGTAGCCACATGCGCTCATTGAGCGTCTTTTTTTACAAATAGCCCCCTTTTATTAATCGTATAGTTTACCATACATGAGAAAACGTCATTGTTTTACCACGTCAGTTAGAGGTTGCCATTTTTCGATTTGTTGTGTATAGCAGAAACAACGAGATGAAAGGGAGAAAGTAGAAGGGAGAACAAATAGCAAACCGGAGAAAAACTAAATAGTATTACTAGAGTTTTTCTCATTAACCCGTGAGACAAAGTGCATAAGATGAAGCGTGGTATTCAAATAACAACAATGAACACAATCAAATAAAGGTAAATTCAGTAAAGAGTAATGCACTAAAGTGTGTTTCACGGGATAATAATGAGAACAGCTCTAATTTTTGACGGTTTATCATATTATTTGCAATGCTAAAAGCGAGCTAAAAAAAGAGATTAAATAGACGAATCGATAAAGGAGAAACAATTATATAGTATGAATATAGGGATGATGGAGAAGAAAATCGGGATGGGGTAGAATCAGCTAAGAGTATAGTTCAAAAGTTGCATTCCACATGTGCAGAATCCAATGCAAATGAGCAAAATCTTTTGTTTAATTAAATATTTTTATAGTTTTATATATGAGAGAAAACATCAAATCAAACACGTATTTCCTTACTATGCCAATATTATTTCAATATATATGTTATGTACGAAAGAAGTACTACAATTTAGCGCGTATTGCATTCTCGTTTCCACAGCCCACGGTCAAGCGAAACCCGTGGGCGGCTGGGAATGAGAATGCGCTAAATGCGCTATTTTTTCCGTGCGGTCTTCCTGTGGTGTTCGAAAATGACGTCGCGGCACATCGTCATGGAAGTGATTATGACATCACAGCGCGGTAATGAAAATCACTTTTTAGAGAGTTGATTGAAGTCGACACGCATTTTTGACTGACAAAAGAAAGTTTATATAAAGTATTTTTGATAACATCGTTTTATCACTACATCATCCTATCACGATGGGATGTCCGCAAAGTAAACCACTTTGCAAGTGCTGTTTTGGCACTAAAGATTTGAAAAAAGACGAGGTAATTCTGATTGTTTTCAATTTTGACAAGCACTTCTTTATTTCACCACTTTTATCTTTCCTCCGCTCTTTCTCGTTGCTTTTTCATTTCATTTAAATTCATTCTTTTGCATTCATAGCTTCCCTTTTCTTCCTTTTCTTTCAATCTTCTTTTTTCTTCTCATTTTAAGTTTTACTTTCTCAAAAAGCGCATTTGTGCGAAACATTCTGTTTCAATTTCAATCAACTTTTCAACATTTCGATTCTATGTTTTCTTCGTCTCTTGCCATCTTCTTCATCTGTTCTCTTCGTATTACCAACTTCATGTTTCTAAAAGAAAGCGCACTGGTATTAATTAATTATCTCATTTTGTTCATTTAGATTTATAGAGTGAAGTCTTGTCAAACAGAGGTAAGAAACACAATATCATTAGTAATACAAGCATGATAGCTTCAGTAGAAATAGCATTAGAAGCATAAAGTAACAAAAATAGCTGTTAAAATAAGAATAGTGGTTGAATCAGGCCATACTCATATTATTTTTTGTTTCCCGTCGATCAAAAGAAATAAAAACAAACTATAAATAAAAACAAATTAAAATTGTCGAGAAGTGGTTACCTGATTTTGGAAATTTAGGGTCGGTCGGGCGACGGGAAACAAAAAAAATATGATGACCTCGCAGTTCAGGTCAAATTCCACATAGATCGACATTCGAACCTTCTTCATCAATCAAAATATACAAATAAATAGATACAATTTTAAACTGGTTAAAACTTAGAGAAAATATTTCAAGTTCTTGTTACAAACAAAACTAAATTTGAAAATGCCTGATATGGCGATGAAAATTAAGAACAGTGACAAATTTTGCTCAATTGTTTTCACAATAAAAACTTCACATACCTTAATTTTACTATGACTAAAATATCACAGCTCTTCTCTACGTTAAACATGGTTTGTTGGCTAAGCTAGTACCGATGTAGTGTAGTTGTAGAACGAACAAGAACCAGTGTTGAACAGCCATGTTGAACAACCACCAACATAAAGCTTCTATTAAAATATCATTTATTTTCGCAGTGTCTATATACCCGGCAGCCGGTCGCGGTCTCCAAAAAACTAAATACCCGGCAGTCCAAATTTTCTCAAAAGTATGGCCGAATAACTATCTGTGTTAATTCCCTTTACTTTCATCATACCACCGTTTGTTCCACACTTACAGTCGGTTCATACACATCGCTCTTGCATTAAACGCTTATGAACTCAATGTTTATTTCTTAAAATAACACCGTATATTTCTCGCATTAAACCGGGACTTACACCACCTACAACCTAAAGAAACACTTCTACATAAGCTTTTAAAAAATTACATAATATATATTTCTTAAAAAGAACACCACCTACAACATAGTCAAACACTTCTTAACATAAGCACTTAAGAATTACATATATATATATATATATTTATTAAAAAAAAACAATTACGCATATACTTTATAAAATAAAGTATGACTCGTACATAATTTCAGAACTTCTAAGAAGAATAAAATAGGCAAACACTTCATACACGCTCAATAACAACACTCACAATGCACACACACTTTTATAGAAAAGAACAAACAACATGTATTTCCTACATACAAACGTTAACATATTTTTTATATAAAGGAATAAAAACTTTTGAACATATTTATATATACTTACACATACGTTTTCATAGAGGAAACATAAGCACTTCAGAGTTACATATACATTTTATAAAAAAAGCAGTAGCAATTTGTAATATGGATTTTTGTGAACGTTTCGACTTTATATTTATATTATATACAATATATAGTCCATATAGCCAATTTACAAGAGAGCGTGACCGCCAGTGCTCAAGTATAAATTGTACTATGCCGAGCAAAGACTGACGAACTTTATTCAAAGCAGTACAGCTTAGAAGAAGCGCCTAGTATTTCTAAACAAACTTTGACTGGTTTGGTTTTAACACAGATAGTTATTCGGCCATACTTTTGAGAAAGTTTGGACTGCCGGGTATTTAGTTTTTTGGAGACTGCGACCGGCTGCCGGGTATATAGACACTGCGTATTATTTTTGTTACTCATAAGTTTCAATCTAAAAACATAACGGAAAAACATCACCAACTAAGTTTTAGTCACTCGAGTCACTGAAGTAAAAATTGGCGCCAAAACTGACGCGTATGCGCCGGAAGTAAAATTTCATATTCAAGCTGTAATTCGCTGGCCTAAAACTATCATCATTTCTAAAATGTTGTTTTATTTTACAAATTTTAGATTTCCATCGAATCTTTTGAGCGGGAACTCCTGAGATTTAACTCAAGGCAACAACTGGCAGCTCGTAGAAGAAGCCTCAGCAATGGTAGTTATTTGATAGAAGATATTTTTGTAAAATACTTAGTAGATTTGTAAGCCGTGTTGTCTGAAATTAATCACTCAACAACTCGAATATTTTTGTATAGATTGTGCTTACCAGTAGTATGATTGTATTGCAAAACATCTTATCATTTCTTATATTAAGACAATGTTTTGCACTGATAGGCTCAAAGGCAAGCCTGGACAGCGTTAATTCACTTAGAAAGTCACACTCTGCAGTTGAACAAAAAGACACCAAACCGCTGACAAAACCTCAGCCAATTGGTAAATTAGTTGGACCGTTGAAGCCAAGTATTGACGCTGTGGTAAAAACAGACCCCCTTCCCGTCACAGTAGTTGACGAGGCAGTCCTGACCTATTCACTGGTTGGTCCACTGGAACCCAGTATTGACGCTGTGGTAAAAACAGGCCCTCTTTCTGTCACAGTGGTTGACGAAGCGGCAGTCTTGACCTATTCACTGGTTGGTCCACTGGAACCAAGTATTGACGTTGTGGTAAAAACAGGCCCTCTTTCCGTCACAGTGGTTAACGAAGCAGTCTTGACCTATTCACTGGTTGGTCCACTGGAACCCAGTGTTGACGCTGTAGTAAAAACAGGCCCTCTTCCCCTCACAGTTGTTGACGAAGCAGTCTTGACCTATTCACTGGTTGGTCCACTGGAACCCAGTATTGACGCTGTGGTAAAAACAGGCCCTCTTCCAGGCCCAGTGGTTGACGAAGCAGTCTTGACCTATTCACTGGTTGGTCCACTGGAACCCAGTGTTGACGCTGTAGTAAAAACAGGCCCTCTTCCCCTCACAGTGGTTGAAAAACCAGTTGCGACCATTGATACTGTTGGCCCATTGGTACCCTACATTGATGTAGCTATCCAAACTGGTTCTAAACCGGTTCGAGTAGTCAATGAATCCCCCAGAAAATCAGTACCAAATAAGGAAATTCTTCAGCTTGGTGCAAAGGAAGAATCAGACAAAGAATTGTTATTAGTTCCTGCCTGGAAAAAAGGAAACCGCAACAGAGTACTGTCTAACTTTCCATGCACTGCTAAGGTACATGGAGCCAGTAAAGTAACAGAGAGTCTGCCTTCCAGTGAAACAACAAACAAGCCAACTGAGGTAAATATAGATAGCATTTCTTGTTTTGTTGTATTGACTGTGGATCTAATCAACCTAGTCTTTTTTAGTCACAGGAAAAGCGAGGAGATTATACGTTGGTGAACACACAAGATGATGACAGTAACAAGGGGTCTGGTCTTAGTTTTTCGACATCAGATGTAATACTACAAGATTTACACCGTGATAGACACAGAGTAACCCCACGGAAGCTTAACGTTGATGAGGAGATTGAGGTAGTAACAATATTGCATGCATGGCGTTGATAGTGTAATTGGATGCTAATAACGACTATACAAAAGATTGAAGTTATATGGAAAATTAGAAAATTGGAAGAATTATGCGAATAAATAAATGTGTGAAGAAATGCATGCACAAATAGATGTCCACATTGCCGTCTTTACTTTTAACATTAAAGACGATTTATTGATATTTCAGAAACAGATGGTGAAATCTGCCATGATGGAGATCAACAAACATCGTGAAAACTTTCATCTCAGTCCAGTAAGCACTGCGTTTGTTATGAAGTTTCTCAGGGCGACAGACTTTGACGTTGATGACGCTGTAGCTCTTAACCGCAACTACACGGTAACTAGCAACTTCTTGTTATATTATAAATGTCTTGTAAAAATACATAGATAGCATATTGGAACACTTTCAAAGCGACTGTAGTTGTAATGCCATGCGCACCCTACTCTGGTTTCCTTTATATACATCTATTTTTTTTACATTCATTTCTTATTGTAATCTATGACCTTTCTTGTTTTAGGTAAAGAGAAATATGTACTTTGATAATAGCTTGGCACCAACAAGAAACCCTTTGAAAGCAGAAATAATGTCTGGTAGATTTACCATACTTGTAAGTACTTATACAGATTCGTCAGTTTCTGTCGGGATGAAAGAATGAATAGAAAAACGCATCAAAATCAGTAAATGAATAAGTGAATGAAAGAAATAATGAATGAACGATAAATTAACGTTTTAATAAATTAGTGGATCAATGAATAATTGAGTGAGTGGATGAAAATAGATTTATTATGAATGGCTAAAATCAATTTGTCAATTCCTTATTTAGGACAAACCTGACCCCGAGGGTTCAGCCATTGCAGTGTTCACAGCTCAACGAAATTCCTCTGAACGAAACCACAAAGTGATCATGAATAACATAGGCTTTCAGCTCGAAGAAGCAATCAAAAGGTAAGAATACATTGTGAACGGGACACAAGATTACAACAATACTTATTGACATGTTGTTTACAGTAAGAATACATTGTGAACAGGACACACGATGACAACGATACTAGTTTATTGACATGTTGTTTACAGTCCACAGTTCCAAACCGATGGTATGGTTCTATTGTACGATTTCTCCAACACATCATATATGACAAGTGATGTCCAACTATGCGTCGATATCATAACCATATTAAAGGTACGTAGATCATCTATATACACTACGGCGTCTATATGCGATGACAACTCGACCCAATCCCTTGTGCAACTTAGGTATGGTGAATACGGGCACCGAAGAAACATGTCAGTAAAACGTTTTAGCAAAACGGAGGCGTCTTGTACATATAATTACAACCTCTATTAAAATACGGGCATTGAAGGGCCCTGCCATGTAATATAATTACAACCTCTGTTACTATATGGACACTGAAAGGACTTTGAGAAGTGTCGATAAAAACCCTAGTTATATTCCTTTACGTCGATTTTCAACTGATATCCGCCATGATAGGTCTAACGTAGTGTTTTCTTACTTTACAGACAGCGTATCCAGTGCGCCTTCGAAAAACCTTCATCATATCTCCACCATTTTGGGTCCAAACAGAAATGAGACTATGTTCACAACTGCTGAAAGATAAAAACAAAGAAAAGATTCACATTGTTTCACGTTCAGCTCTGAAACAACATCTTCCAGTAGAATGCATTCCTCGAGGTCTTGGAGGATTGTTGCATGTTGACTATATGTCATGGATAGACCAGTGCATGATGGATTATGCTTGACGATAAACATGGATAATTCTTTGGCTGTTATTATTGATATATATATTTTAAATAGTTTAATAGTGTATCTATCACGATACCCATTTGATATATTCATTGTAAATTGTGTAATCACTTAAGTGATTTTGAAATTAAATAAATGTTTTTTTTGAGTATAATTTGCGAGGTCCAGTAATTATTCATTTGATATTCTATGAACTTTCTATTGCACACTATCTGCAATATTTGACAAAGGTATTGGCACGACTGTACGTAACAAATTCATTTTAGCACTGCTGAAATTCTCATACTTCCCCCCAACACCTCCCCTCTCCGAACTTCCCTCCGCCACACATGCACACCCACTCACTTGGCAATGTTGATAAAGGAGTCAGTGTTTACCGCCCCCCCCCCCCCCCCCCCCCTCCCGAGCATTGCTTGTTTCCTATCAATGGAATATTTTTTTTACTTATAAGAAATAAATTAGTCACTATCAGATAAAATACTAATATCGTGCCAAGGATTGTAGTAGGCATGCAATAATAACAATATAGTCGATAGTCTAAAAGGCAATTCGTTGATTATAATGATGATGACGCTGCCGATTATATGATATTGGTAATGATGATTACAACAATTCCTTTCCCTATTGGAATACCCGTTTTGAAATAGGTGTATGCCTATATTTCCTTTCCGGCTTGGAATAAACTATATATCGCCTTGTACAACTTTATTGAAATAGGTGTATGTCTATAATTCCTTTCTGTCTTGGAATAAACTATAGCCTTGTTCGACATTATTGAAATAGGTGTATGCCTATAATTTCTTTCTATCTTGGAATAACCTATCGCCTTGGACAACCTTTTTGGTATAAATACTACCAGTACTACTATTAAAAATCCAGCTCATTTCTTCTGTAAACGTCTTATATATCTGTGCAGTTAGTTTATTTCTTTAAGCATACAATTTGTAAATAAACATAAAAATGAGAAGTGTCACTTAGTTGTACCATACTCTAACTTACTGAGCTTCTGGTTAGATACACTAGAAGGGTCTTGCTCACAAGGGATGCACCTGGGTCAGTTTGTTACTTTGTGGGTATCAACAATTTCACATACGAAATTTTTCTCCCATCAGCTCCTTGATAGAGCTGTTGAATATAATAATAATTCATTACTTATTAGGTGCAAATTAACATGTAAATTAACCCTATGAAACACACTTTAATGTATATCACTCTTTAATACACCTTAAAGTGCACCTGACGCCCTTCATGATATTTTGCAAATCTGTTGTACATGAGATGTATAATAAGTGTACTTAATTTTGCTTGATGTCGACCTCTCCTTTTTGAGATATGAACATTTGAAATCTGAAAATGCAAATGAAGTGACGTTGACGTCATCCCAGGCCTCATTAAATATATAAACGTTCTCTGACGTCACTTCATTTGCATTTTCAGATTTCAAATGTTTATATCTCAGAAAGGAGAGGTCGACATCAAGAAAAATTAAGTACACTTATTATACACCTCATGTACAACAAATTCACAAAATACCTTGGACGTCGTCAGTTACAAGTGTTTTTTGCACTCATTGCATGCTGTTTAGTATATCACTAAATGTGTAGTTCCAGAAAATATCCATACCCCCACCACGGAGGAAATTTTTTTATGAACAAATAACCTAGACAAACTCTAGGTTTGATAAGTTCTAATAAAAGACGAAACTAGTTCCTTAAAAGAGTTTTAAAAGTTTGACTTAGTACGTTGAAAGAGTTTTTATTAAGGTTTAGAACCACTTGAAACGAAACTTAGTAAATTTTTTGACATCCGATCGAAGAAAATATCAGCAGAAATAGAAATGATAAACACAAAAGGAGCATTCTTAATAGACGTTTGACGTTTGTATGCCTACTCATGGTATCCGGTCCTTTCGCTACTTCGCACTTTTCGCTACCAGTACATTCGCCACTGAAAAAGTTATTTCGCTACCTTGTCAATGGTTCTTTCGCTACTTACTCACAGTGACTAAATATCTCAAAGTTTCATAGTTAAACTGTCGCTTTGAAGCTGGAGGAGTTATAAGATTGTGATTTTTGGTAATTTTCAAAATAATTTAAACATTTTAGATAAACATTTAACATTTACAGCCCGCAGTCGATTTGAATCATCCGATTGACGTACGATTGATTATGTTTTTAAACTGGTCACATTTTATATTTCGGAAAAAGATATGATTTTACCAAATATAAAGCGTTTATGCAAAGCGAATAAAAGAAAACTACGACAATTTAGTTTTTTATTAAAATAATTTTTATAAATTGTAGCTAGTATTAGGCGAATTTAACAGCACTCTCAAGTTGGTCGAACTGCCGAAAGATCGGCGTTGAAATACTTCTCAAATCTCAACATAGGCTTATATGATATAAGTCGCTATAGTGCTTTTTTTTTCGTCTTTAATGTGTTCTATGAAACCATTATCGTCTATGAATAAATGTAAGTGAATAAGTGTTGTTTGACTCTATTGACGATTTTGGTCAAAGTAGCGAAAGCACTCGTGGAAAGACGCGTTGTAATACTTCTAAAATCTCGACATAGGATTGCGATGAGTCGCTTTAGTGCTTTATTTTTGTTTTTATATACTCTATGAAACCATTTTATTTGAATAAATGTACATAACAAAGTTTTGTTTGACTTTATTGAAGATTTTGGTGTAAGTAGCGAAAGCACGCTTGTGACTGAAAAATACATTTAAGTATTATAAGAAACGTTCAATGTTCTATGCAAATCGTTCGGTTGTAGCCAACCTGTTTTGTAAATACTGATTAACCTTGACAGATTTGCGGACTTTTTTTACTAGTACATGTATACGGACAAAAAGTTTGCAATTTGTTAAAATCAGTGATAGATTTGCGAACTTTTTTTACTAGTATATAGTGAATTATTTATATATAGGTATTTATACTTGATCATATAAATTGCGAACTTGTTTTACTAGTACTATATAGTATATCATTTTGCAACTCTTTGCAGGTGTGTTTAATTAATAGTCCCCAATCCGATATTGTCAAGATTTGAGAAGTATTTCAACGCCGTGAACTTTTGCCGTCTTTCCACAAGAGTGCTTTCGCTACTTAGACCAAAATCTTCAATAAAGTCAAACAAAACTTTGTTATGTACATTTATTCATTTATAATGGTTTCATAGAGCATATAAAAACAAAAATAAAGCACTAAAGCGACTCATCGCAATCCTATGTCGAGATTTTAGAAGTATTACAACGCGTCTTTCCACGAGTGCTTTCGCTACTTTGACCAAAATCGTCAATAGAGTCAAACAACACTTATTCACTTACATTTATTCATAGACGATAATGGTTTCATAGAACACATTAAAGACGAAAAAAAAAGCACTATAGCGACTTATATCATATAAGCCTATGTTGAGATTTGAGAAGTATTTCAACGCCGATCTTTCGGCAGTTCGACCAACTTGAGAGTGCTGTTAAATTCGCCTAATACTAGCTACAAGTAAGTATAAAGATTATTTTAACAAACAACTTAATTGTCGTAGTTTTCTTTTATTCGCTTAAACGCTTTATATTTGCTAAAATCATATCTTTTTCCGAAACATAAAATGTGACCAGTTTAAAAACATAATCAATCGTACGTCAATCGGATGATTCAAATCGACTGCGGGCTGTAAATGTCAAATGTTTATCTAAAATGTTTTTAAAAATCTTTTGATAATTACCACAAAATCACAATCTTATAACTCCTCCAGCTTCAAAGCGACAGTTTAGTATGTGGGTCTGATCCGCGGTTATATGATGTGTGTATGATTATGATCGTCGCGGAGAAATAAGCAATTTATGCAATTGCAATTATAGAAGCCCGAAAAAAAAAAATTCGGGACTTCAACGGGATTTCAACCCATGACCTTTGCAGTACCGGTGCAATGCTCTACCAACTGAGCTATGAAGCCACATATGTTGGTAGGAGGTCATTTTGCTGGGTTCAATAAACCACAGAGTGAGATATGTATTATTTCTCCGCAACGATCATAATCATACACACATCATATAACCGCGGATCAGACCCACATACGTATCTACATATCTCACTCTGTGGTTTAGTGAACTCAGCAAAATGATCTCCTACCAACATATGTGGCTTCATAGCTCAGTTGGTAGAGCATTGCACCGGTACTGCAAAGGTCATGGGTTCAAATCCCGTTGAAGTCCCGAATTTTTTTCGGGCTTCTATAATTGCAATTGCATAAATTGCTTATTTCTCCGCAACGATCATAATCATACACACAAACTTTAGTAAGTTTATTTTGAAACTTCGCATTAATAGATATCGATCATTGTTGAAAATGAGAAAAATGCGGTTTTCTTGGAAATTTTTGGAACAATTTTTCTTCGTGTATCTGAATTAACAAGGGGATCTTTTTATACTAGCAGAGTACGGAGACGCAAATTCGCGCGTGTGAACAACCGGCTATTTTACTTCAATTTTGGAAATTCACGTCGCCGCGATATCGCAGGAGCTTTGAACATGTTCAATTTTCACTGTGATTCAGATGCGATTTATTTCAGAAAACTGCTAAAATTAGAACTAGGGGTCTCCCAAAAGGAAATTTGTAGTTTTTTTTCCGTCATGGAAAATTTTAATTGCATACAGAATGAATCAAAAATGATGGTCTCTTCGTAAAAGTCGCAGCAAAAGTTTACAAAAGCCGCAGTAAAATCGCCGGTTGTTCACACGCGCGAGTGCATCGCCGCAAAAATCGCCTTTGTCAACCGACCTTTAACTCTTCATTAGCGGCGTTTACACTAGCAAATTTGTCGCGCGACAAGAGCGGCGATTTCAATGGCGATTTTATCGCAGCTTTGTCGCCGCAATTTCGAATACGCTCGAATTTAGGAGACAGAAAATCACAGCAAGTTGCACTAAATTTCGAGCATGTTCAAAGTAGCGTTGACAAAGCTGCGGTAAAATCGCCATAGAAATCGCAGCTCTTGTCGCGCGACAAATTTGCTAGTGTAAACGCCGCTTAAAGATGCTATGTTGCCAAGGACAACATCAGTTGGTCACGTAGGGGGGACTACAAAGGAGATAATGGGAGGAATATATTGACTATAGCCATCCAACCACTGAAAGAGATAAGAAAATTATATATATTTTTTCCGGCTATGTTTTCAGTGTCGACAATGAGATCGATCATCCTAATCATTGTGTTACCATGGATACATGCACTTCCACAAGCCTGTGACAAAGTATACACCCAACGAGGATTCAAGATTGATGGTCACGTGATCCAAACCATTCCGATCTCGACCAGAGTGCAATGCGAACAGGGATGTAAAGCAAAAGATGGTTGCCATAGCATCAACTATTACTCCAGCACGAAGAAGTGTGAATTGAATGGAGCTAATCACTTGTCCAATCCTGGCAGCTTAATCCCACAGGCTGACTCCAAATACATCGATTTTCCTGCAAGACCCGTTAACAGCTGTAGCGATAATTTATGCAGTGGAACAGAGTCGTGCGAGCCTGATGGCGACGACTACAAGTGTGTCTCTTGTAAGGGTGAGTAATGACACTTCAGGCACAGGGAGACCAAGTGATGTTCTCTTTACTCAGTCATTCAATACTTTCATTCATTCATTCATTTATGGAAAACCAACCAATAATGTAACTATATTTCATGCACTTTAATTTTACATTTATGGATTCAGTTATGGATTGATTGGTTGATTTGTTGTTAGATTGCTTGCAATGCACTATTCAGTATGTAGTATTCAGTATTCTACGTTTTTTGAAATACTTTTTAATACACTCGATAACAGATAGATTGTAGCACACACATATACAGATATCTAATAAGATGCAAAACCAAAAATGCTATTTTATATGGTTGCATGTACATTGCATGAAATGCAGTGATTTCCAAATCATATACTTGATCTCACCTCAATTTTAATAATATCTATTTCTATTTGTCATGCAGATGTTGGGAAAAAAGAAGTGCTGCATTTTCCCAGAAAATCCATTGAAGATACAGTTGTAGTGGATGAACCATTTGCCTCTGCATTAACTGCCTTCACGCTTGCACTGTGGGCCCAACCGAGCATGATCACTAGTGGTGAACATTGTTTGTATTCTTTTGCTACTTCAACAATTTATAATGCCATTTCCATATTCGTTAAACCTACAGAATCATGGTTTAGTATCAATAATCTATATAAGTAAGTGTTTTCTTTTTTCTCTTGCTCTTGCTCTTGCTCTTGCTCTTGCTCTTGCTCTTGCTCTTGCTCTTGCTCTTGCTCTTGCTCTTGCTCTTGCTCTTGCTCTTGTTCTCCTACTTCTTCTTTACAATGACAAGAAAGAACACTATATAGCTATCATGTCTTTATCATAGTCAATTGAAGTGAGCCTTGTATCCCTTCTTTTCTCAGACGTGCTCCATCAGTTCTCGACGGCCAGTGGCACCATCTCTGTCTAACCTGGGAAAGTTCTACAGGTCAATTTAACTTCTACATTGATGGCTCGATGAACCAGCATGGTACCATGCAACAAGGCAGTTCTATCAAGAAAGGAGCATTAATGCTCGGCCAGGATCAAGACATATACAAGGGAGGTTTGAATGCAAATCAAGCTCTGCAAGGTAATCTGACCGGCGTTAACATGTGGGACAAAGTGCTTACGTCAGCAGAGGTTTGGGATCTTGCAAAAAAATGTCCCTCTGAGGAGATGGAGGGGAATGTGCTCAAGTGGTCAACGGTGAAAAGCCAGCCTGCATCTGGGTCTGTGAAACTTATCACTTCTCCATTCTATCAGCCCTCGTGATAGCAAACATTTATAATTTGCCAGACTCCTCCCATATACAGGACATCACCCTTCCCTATATTCAAAATGGCTCTGCCGGGTAAAAGCTGGAAATCACTCGATCAAATATTACATTTTATTAAAAAATCGTAAGGCTTCACTTTTCTATTGAATAAATAATTATTAGAATTCACGTATTTTGATTGGCTGAGGCGCATGCTTTATGAGAGCACACAGCAGGCGCGTTTGCATGATGATCAAATATGTTGATTTGTATTTTATAGAAGAAGCAGAAAACTTGCTTGCAAATAAACAAGGCTGGATTTTAGCCAGTAGAAAGCCTCATGGTTAAACTAGACTAGGCTTATGCAGTTTCCAAAACGTTTATTATAACTTTTATTCTATAACACTGAAAATATTGTAAAACATTCAGAATTTAAAGAAAAAATAAACTTGAAGTGGCAAAAAAAGTATAACGTTTTCTCTAAAACAATAAAAATTAATAAAGCAATTATTGAACTCGGTTTATGTGCGGTATTCTAATAATCAAGGTCTCCGTCGTCGACCAACATTCAGTTGTTCTGGATGTCGCAAAAACCGAATTCAATGATTGTTTAATTACTTCTCTAGAACTTAGTTACAGTCATTAGTTTATTGCTTGGAAAAACCTTTATAACAGGGCTGGCTACCTTTCAAGATGACACAGGGTACTGTGAAGGAGAATATTGTTTATTACTTCTCTAGAGCATAGTTCACAGTCATTAGTTATTTGCTTGCTTGGAAAAACCTTTATAACAGGGCTGGCTACCTTTCAAGATGACACAGGGTACTGTGAAGGAGAATATTGTTTAATTGCTTCTCTAGAGCATAGTTCACAGTCATTAGTTATTTGCTTGCTTGGAAAAACCTTTATAACAGGGCTGGCTACCTTTCAAGATGACACAGGGTACTGTAAAGGAGAATATTGTTTATTACTTCTCTAGAACATAGTTCACAGTCATTAGTTATTTGCTTGGAAAAACCTTTATAACAGGACCGGCTACCTTTCAAGATGACACAGGATACTGTGAAGGAGAACATTGTTTATTACTTCTCTAGAATATAGTTCACAGTCATTAGTTATTTGCTTGGAAAACCCTTTATAACAGGACCGGCTACCTTTCAAGATGACACAGGGTACTGTGAAGGAGAATTATATCTTATTTGTGATTTTTCCGGTAATACGGGCGGATATTTTACGAGTTGTGAATGTATTTTTCCGAGTCCCTCTGGGGACGAGGAAAAATGCGAATAACGAGTAAAATGTCCACCCGTATTACCGGGAAAATCACAAATAAGATATTTATTATACGACTCTATGATAAAAATGTTTTTTTTTTTGGTAAACAATTGTTTGGAAACATTTTGTGTGAAAACTGGCCTGCAGCCCGTATTTTGTCGAGTTCAAAACCGGTTTAACAAACGTGAGATAAATACGGCTTCATATTTTTCGAGTTCTCTTCTCCTTATAAGGTAAAATTACGTAATAGTCGTATAATAATATTGTTTATTACTTCTCTAGAACATAGTTCACAGTCATTAATTTATTGCTTGGAAAAACCTTTATAACAGGGCCGGCTACCTTTCAAGATGACACAGGATACTGTGAAGGAGAATATTGTTTAATTACTTCTCTAGATGTTTGTCCACAGTCATTAATTTATTGCTTGGGAAAACCTTTATATACGATACAAACTGGTGAGGCGTGCTCGGCATGCTCCCCCGAAAACTTTAAATATATTCAGACGCTTTGGAAAGGCGTTTTCCCTCATAGGGTATTTTTATAAATTATTTGCAAAGAAAAAAAATTACCTCCCTCTTTATTTTTACATGATCAGATTGCACAGTCCCTATACTGAAAATAAGACAATTTAATAAAAAAACTAGCGAATACAAATTACTACGTTTCTTTGTCATCGCGACAACATTATCAAGTAAATGATGGTGCAAAGAGAGAAATATATATAGTGGTGGACAATGGAAAAATACAATAGGTTAAATAAACAGTTTCGCTTGAATAGAGTACAATAAGTAAATAAGACAGTTAAAAAGATATCTCATAGCGTGAAATACTGCCAAACAATTTGTTTCATTTGACGCTTGATGGTATACCCCACCGAGAACCTCTGTTGAACTTCATATCTCCAGCTGTTTTCTTAGAAGCACTGACGCACTTTGAATCTTGTTATAATCTCATTTAGTTTTGTTTTTATCAATTTATCTTTGAAGTAATATAAACCAGTATATATCAAAAGAAAGTCGAGAATTAAATATTTATTTAAAAATTAAATAGCGATTGCAAGGCTAACAGGAATAGTGGCTATATAAATACAATAAACACCGAATCGAAATATGCTATTGTTCTTGACTGGCTAGACTCGTTCTCACGTTGAAACACAATGGAGTTTTCACATGTATGAGAGGCTAGCCAGTCAACAACAATAGTTATTCAAATTGATCGTCATACAGCAAAACCCCGCGTATAAGAACCTGATTTTTCCAAAGCAGCCTGAACAGGTTCTTATATAAATGGTGCTTAACTTGAAATCAGGCTATCTAGGTTCTATTAGCATCACTCACTTCATCATTACAACACCTCCTATTTTATTTACATACAGGTCAATGCTTTTGCACATATTACAGCCTGACAGATTCTTAAATTTTAGGTTCTTATACGCGGGGTTTTACTGTATACATAAGATTGATTTCTTCTAAATTGATAAACACAACATATACACCTAATTCCAAAAAGGTTGACGGGGCAAACGGCAATTGGTGATCGGCGATTGCATGACCGAAAGGGACTGTGGGTAATACGAATTTCTTCTTATTCCATTTTAAATTACTCAAACACCGTTCAACGATGACCTAAGATGGGTGTCTCGAAGGTTTCGCTGAACGGTGGAGGCATTGTTTGGATAATTTATAAACGAATAAAAAAAAACATTCGTATTACCCATAGTTTCTTTCGGTTGTGCAATCGTCAATCGCCGTTCGCCTCGCGCGTCAACTTTTTTTGAATTAGGTGTAAATCATGACATGACGTTCCTTAATAGCGCAGCACAGGAATGCTAAAAATAGTTCCAAGACTCCGACAAACATTGCTTTCAGTTTTACCGTGTTGAGCAATACATGAACCGATCTTATCATTTCCTACTGAAATTAGAATAACAACGTGATTAAACAAAGATTTGCTTCGATCGGCATTGAAAACAGTCTGCTGAAAGTTAAATAAAAGTTTACTTGTCCGAATTAGGCCTTTGTCTCCATTTTTGTGACGTCATTACTGCGCTGCGCTATTAAATGAAACTGTCATCGTGCCGTGACTCTGTTTTCCACCACCCGGCCAAGTGTGTAACGATTACGCGGTAGTGAAAAACTTTACAGTTTCAATTCGTTCTCTACAAATTGTACGCATTTCGCTGTCCGCTACAACAAAGATTTTACAATACATACAACAAAAAGTTAGGTAAGTTTTTCTATTTAATGTTAATGGAAACTAGCGAGTAAACTAGTATATAGGCTGCATAGGGGTTTGATATAAACGATAGGTAATAGAATGAAAATAATAACACCGTAAAAATATATTTTGTTGACAAGAAGCCTATATCGTACGCATTTCGCTGTCCGCTACGTTACAACAAAGATTTTACAATACAACAAAAAGTTAGGTACGTTTTTCTACTTACTGTTAATGGAAACTAGCGAGTAAACTAGTATAGGCTGCATCGGTGTTTGGTATAAATGATAGGTAATAGAATGAAATTTGTAACACCGTAAAAATTGTTGACTTAACTTTACTGACGTTTCGAGCTTTAGCCCTTCGTCGGAGTAAAACTTAAAAGTAAATCTACTTAATGAATAATCTTTGTACAATAAACTTCTTTTCTATACTTTTATAATTACTTTCTTCTTCTAAATTCGAGAATATCATCTCGCTTCTTATACATTTGGAAACTTTACTTACTAAGTTCTTTTTGAAACTTCGCATTTAATTGATATCTCATTGTTGGGCGAGAGAAAAATGCGCTTTTCTTGACAATTTTTTAAACAATTTTAGCTTTAATCTTTGAAAAATATACTAGTAAGTTATTTTCTATATATTTCCACAAGTACTTCCTTGGGAAATACGAGAATCACCTCGCATATCATCTTTTACATTTTGAAACCTCGCATTAATTGAAATCTCATTGCTGAGAATGAGAAAAATGCGCTACTCTTCACCATTTTTGAAACAATTTTAGCTATAATCTTTGTATTAGAAACTTTAGTAAGTTTATTTTGAAACTTCGCATTAATTGATATCGATCATTGTTGAAAATGAGAAAAATGCGTTTTTCTTGGCAATTTTTGGAACAATTTTTCTTCGTGTATCTGAATTTACAAGGGGATCTTTTTATACTAGCAGAGTACGGAGACGCAAATTCGCGCGTGTGAACAACCGCGATATTGCAGGAGCTTTGAACATGTTCAATTTTCACTGTGATTCAGCTGCGATTTATTTCAGAAAACTGCTAAAATTAGAACTAGAGGTCTCCCAAAAGGGAATTTGTAGTTTTTTTTCGTCATGCATGGAAAATTTTAATTGCACACAGAATGAATCAAAAATGATGGTCTTTTCGTAAAAGTCGCAGCAAAAGTTTACAAAAGCCGCAGTAAAATCGCCGGTTGTTCACACGCGCGAGTGCATCACCGCAAAAATCGCCTTTGTCAACCGACCTTTAACTCTTCATTAGCGGCGTTTACACTAGCAAATTTGTCGCGCGACAAGAGCGGCGATTTCAATGGCGATTTTATCGCAGCTTTGTCGCCGCAATTTCGAATACGCTCGAATTTAGGAGACAGAAAATCGCAGCAAGTTGCACTAAATTTCGAGCATGTTCAAAGTAGCGTTGACAAAGCTGAGATAAAATCGCCATAGAAATCGCAGCTCTTGTCGCACGACAACATTGCTAGTGTAAACGGGCCTTTTAAGATGCTATGTTGCCAAGGACAACATCAGTTGGTCACATAGGGGGACTACAAAGGAGATAATGGGAGGAATATTGGCTATAGCCATCCAACCACTGAAAGAGATAAGAAAATTATATATATTGTTTCCGGCTATGTTTTCAGTGTCAACAATGAGATCGATCATCCTAATCATTGTGTTACCATGGATACATGCACTTCCACAAGCCTGTGACAAAGTATACACCCAACGAGGATTCAAGATTGATGGTCACGTGATCCAAAACATTCCGATCTCGACCAGATTGCAATGCGAACAGGGATGCAAAGCAAAAGATGGTTGCCATAGCATCAACTATTACTCCAGCACGAAGAAGTGTGAATTGAATGGAGCTAATCACTTGTCTAATCCTGACAGCTTAATCCTACAGGCTAACTCCAAATACATCGACTTTCCTGCAAGACCCGTTAACAGCTGTAGCGATAATTTATGCAGTGGAACAGAGTCGTGCGAGCCTGATGGCGACGACTACAAGTGTATCTCTTGTAAGGGTGAGTAATGACACTTCAGGCACAGGGAGACCAAGTGATGTTCTCTTTACTCAGTCATTCAATACTTTAATTCATTCATTCATTTATGGAAAACCAACCAATAATGTAATTATATTTCATGCACTTTAATCTTACATTTATGGATTCAGTTATGGATTGATTGGTTGATTTGTTGTTAGATTGCTTGCAATGCACTATTCAGTATGCAGTATTCAGTATTCTACGTTTTTTGAAATACTTTTTAATACACTCGATAGCAGATAGATTGTAGCACACACATATACAGATATCTAATAAGATGCAAAACCAAAAATGCTATTTTATATGGTTGCATGTACATTGCATGAAATGATTTCCAAAATCATATACTTGATCTCACCTCAATTTTAATAATATCTATTTCTATTTGTCATGCAGATGTTGGGAAAAAAGAAGTGCTGCATTTTCCCAGAAAATCCATTGAAGATACGGTTGTAGTGGATGAACCATTTGCTTCTGCATTAACTGCCTTCACGCTTGCACTGTGGGCCCAACCGAGCATGATCACTAGTGGTGTTCATTGTTTGTTTTCTTTTGCTACTTCAACAATTTATAATGCCATTTCCATATTCGTTACACCTACAGAAATATGGTTTAGTATCAATAATCTATATAAGTAAGTGTTTTCTTTTTTCTCTTGCTCTTGCTCTTGCTCTTGCTCTTGCTCTCCTCCTTCTTCTTTACAATGACAAGAAAGAACACTATATAGCTATCGTGTGCTTATTATAGTCAATTGAAGTGGGCCTTGTATCTTTTCTTTTCTCAGACAACCTCCATCAGTTCTCGACGGCCAGTGGCACCATCTCTGTCTAACCTGGGAAAGTTCTACAGGTCAATTTAACTTCTACATCGATGGCTCGATGAACCAGCATGGTACCATGCAACAAGGCAGTTCTATCAAGAAAGGAGCATTGATGCTCGGCCAAGATCAAGACTCATACAAGGGAGGTTTGCAGGCAAGTCAAGCTCTGCAGGGTAATCTGACCGGCGTTAACATGTGGGACAAAGTGCTTACGTCAGCAGAGGTTTGGGATCTTGCAAAAAAATGTCCCTCTGAGGAGATGGAGGGGAATGTACTCAAGTGGTCAACGTTGAAAAGCCAGCCTGCATCTGGGTCTGTGAAACTTATCACTTCTCCATTCTATCAGCCCTCGTGATAGCAAACATTTATAATTTGCCAGACTCCTTCCATATACAGGACATCACCCTTCCCTATATTCAAAATGGCTCTGCCGGGTAAAAGCTGGAAATCACTCGATCAAATATTACATTTTATTAAAAAATCGTAAGGCTTCACTTTTCTATTGATTAATTATTAGAATTCACGTATTTTGATTGGCTGAGGCGCATGCTTTATGAGAGCACACAGTACGCGTGTTTGCATGATGATCAAATATGTTGATTTGTATTTTATAGAAGAAGCAGAAAACTTGCTTGCAAATAAACAAGGCTGGATTTTAGCCAGTAGAAAGCCTCATGGCTAAACTAGACTAGGCTTATGCAGTTTCCAAAACGTTTATTATAACTTTTATTCTATAACACTGAAAATATTGTAAAACATTCAGAATTTAAAGAAAAAATAAACTTGAAGTGGCAAAAAAAGTATAACGTTTTCTCTACAACAATAAAAAATAATAAAGCAATTATTGAATTCGGTTTTTGTGCGGTATACTAATAATCAAGGTCTCCGTCGTCGACCAACATTCAGTTGTTCTGGATGTCGCAAAAACCGAATTCAATGATTGTTTAATTACTTCTCTAGAACTTAGTTACAGTCATTAGTTTATTGCTTGGAAAAACCTTTATAACAGGACCGGCTACCTTTCAAGATGACACAGGGTACTGTGAAGGAGAATATTGTTTATTACTTCTCTAGAACCTGGTTCACAGTCATAAGGTTATTGCTTGGAAAAACCTTTATAACAGGGCTGGCTACCTTTCAAGATGACACAGGGTACTGTGAAGGAAAATATTATTTATTACTTCTCTAGAACATAGTTCACAGTCATTAGTTTATTGCTTGGAAAAACCTTTATAACAGGGCTGGCTACCTTTCAAGATGACACAGGGTACTGTGAAGGAGAATATTGTTTACTACTTCTCTAGAACATAGTTCACAGTCATTAATTTATTGCTTGGAAAAACCTTTATAACAGGGCTGGCTACCTTTCAAGATGACACAGGGTACTGTGAAGGAGAATATTGTTTACTACTTCTCTAGAACATAGTTCACAGTCATTAATTTATTGCTTGGAAAAACCTTTATAACAGGGCTGGCTACCTTTCAAGATGACACAGGGTACTGTGAAGGAGAATATTGTTTACTACTTCTCTAGAAGTTTGTCCACAGTCATTAATCTATTGCTTGGGAAAACCTTTATAACAGGCCTAGCTACCTTTCAAGATGACACAGGATACTGTGAAGGAGAATATTGTTTACTACTTCTCTAGAAGTTTGTCCACAGTCATTAATCTATTGCTTGGGAAAACCTTTATAACAGGACCGGCTACCTTTCAAGATGACACAGGGTAATGTGAAGGAGAATATTGTTTACTACTTCTCTAGAAGTTTGTCCACAGTCATTAATTTATTGCTTGGGAAAACCTTTATATACGATACAAACTGGTGAGGCGTGCTCGGCATGCTCCCCCGAAAACTTTGAATATATTCAGACGCTTTGGTAAGGCGTTTTCCTCCTTATGATATTTTTATACTTATTTGCAAAGAAAAAAAAAATACCTCTCTCTTTATTTTTACATGATCAGATTGCACAGTCCCTATACTGAAATCAAAAGAAAAATTTTGAAAGCGAAATTTTATCTATAATTTTATCTATAATTTTATCTATAATTTTCTTAGAGTCGGTTTGGAAAAAAAACCTACTACAAAAACGGCTGCGGCCGGGAAGGCTATCGATAAACGATATATTTTTTTTAAATCAGATTAAATCTAATGTAGGCGAAATTTTATGAAGAACCAAAAAGAGCGAGATCTACGAAAATTTTCGATTGGAAATAATTGTTCCTTTTGTTTTCCAACCGGAATCTCCGGTTTTTCCACATAAAAAGAAAGCACCCCAAATAAATAAGTGCAGAGATGGGCTTCCTGTTGTACAGCCATAATGCTGTAAGCTGAGTTGTGATTGGTGATAAATGCTCCAATCAACAAAAGCCTTAGATTGGTGGGTGGAACAAGGAAATTACTCTACCAAAGAAGCCATCTTGTCGTGTTGACTGACCAGAGTCCACGGCAAAAAACTGTTTCATTTGTACACTTTTAGTCTCAGGATTGCTCAGGAATCAATTTACCATGTCAGGAAAAGAAGTACACGAGATAACTACAACGCCAATTGCGTGTTTTACGTTCAACAAGGAACGCACTAGTGAGTATGATTCTCGATCTAATTTGTTTCCGGGACGACATTTTATACCTATGCCAAGCTTACTTTCAGAACATTTCATTTACATTTTACGTTTATCTTATTTGTAGAGTTGGCGTTGTCTCCAAATGATCCAACTGTCCATATCTACAAGAAATCAGGAAATAAATGGGTCCCAGATGTTGTCTTGTCCGAGGTAAGGTTATCATTTAAATTTGGACGTACAAAATGTATATTAAACTTACATGTTCGTATGTTGATGTTCCTACTTTTTATTTCCTACTTTCAATGAAAAGATTTGTTAACTTAGACCAAAAGATTATTTTATTCTTCAAAATAGATATAATATTTATTTATTTGCAAATGTACAATTGTAATCTTGATTATCTTCCTATTTTCATTTTGTTTGTTTTCTATTGTTGATGTTCAGCATGGTCAACATGTTACAGACATGGAATGGGCCCCAACAAGCAACCGTCTAGTAACTTGCGGTGCTGTAAGTATTACGAAATAGTTAGTTTGTATAGGAAATTACAACGTTCAAGAAGAATTTGAATTGATACCACGAGTGTGTAGCACAATATTGAACAAATACAAGCAGTATTTTTCATTAATTCTTTGAGAACATAGGTGTAATTTCCTGTTAATATCACATCTATAAAAAAATATGAGTTTCTGAGAATAAAAGTGCAGCTATTTGAAAGGTATCCAAAAGCAAATTTCCCAGATTTGTGCAATTAATTAATTGCACGGTATTATGAAAAAATTCACAGTTCGTCAGCCAATCAGAATCAAGTATTTTTTATAGATGTGATATTAAACATCAAAATATATCACGAGCATTAAATGTGCACTGTTGTATATTAAAACACAATTTTTAGACACAAGCGTACACCCCTGCTAAATGGAGATGCTCAAAACTTTACAAAAAGCAAAATAATTGAACAAGCCAGTAAATCAAGGCACTTGAACTTGTTAAATGAATTGGCTATAACCGTTGCTTGTTTCCTAAGCATTGATCAAGAAAAGTGTTTTTTGTTGGATATTTGCCTGGTCTCTGAATTCGTTGGCCATTTTTTATTTTCCATGTGCATTTCTAAGCATGCGCATGCATGATGCTGTTCCAATCAGGATCTTGTGATACACCAGCTTTATTTTTCCAAAATGTAATATTAATATTTTGATATATTTTTTGTTTAGGATAGGAATGCCTATGTTTGGACATTCAATGATGGTCAATGGAAACCAATGCTTGTCATCCTGCGTATTAACCGTGCTGCAACCTGTGTACGCTGGTCACCAAAAGGTATTATATCCAGTATTAACAACTCTCACTCAAGTAAACCAGTATGTCATTACTAAGGGTCTAATTGGTGACCACAAACAAAGGACCCAGAGCCACCAAATCCACTAAATCAACAAACACTCAAAGCAAGCTGAATAATACTGCAGTTTCATGTTATCTAGCACTGCTGTACTATTTGACAAAAGGCGCATTTGCACAGGGAAAGCCTTGATTTGTTGTCAATTGAAAATATTCATCAATTCCAAGTAAAGCAAGAAATGTTATTGCTTAACAATAGAGCACATATTTTAATTTAGCCTGAATTGAGGCTATGCCTGTGCAAATTTGCCTTTTGTTAAACAGTACTAGATAACACAAAACTGGTCTATTTTGATTATCTGTCTTTCTAACTTTATTATTACTAACTTGGTGTTCCAATTAGCTAGATAGTAAATTATTTTGTTATTTCATGCAGAGGACAAGTTTGCTGTTGGTAGTGGTGCACGCCTTATCTCTGTCTGCTACTTTGAGAAAGACAATGACTGGTAAGGATATGATCACTGCTAATTGCACAAAACTTGATAATCAGAATATCAGAAAGATAAATTGACCCCAAATTCAAAACCTTTTTTGTGACAGTGGCTTGCAAAATCATATGACAACAATTCTGTACTAATGAATTTGTTAATTGTTATACTTAAGGCTTTTGTGAACAAAAGCTTGAGGAAATAAATACACTTTTAGGCCTATGTTTCACATTTTCAATCAATCATAATATACAAGTAACTGTAGTCTCACCTAATGTATTTTTCAATGTTTAGGTGGGTTAGTAAGCACATCAAAAAGCCTATCCGTTCCACTATCTCAAGGTATGTTATGTGTTTTATTTCAGAAACCATCTTGTATCTTTGCAGATCAGTTTTATAGGTTAGGGCAGGAGGACGCGGAGCATATATACAGGGGACGCGGAGCACATTAAAAAGTGGGGAGGGGGAGGGAGAGGGGGAGGGGGCTGGCATTCATTTCCCGTGCAAAGCACATGAAACCCACGATTCAGTTCTGCCCAATCATACCAATCATAATAATTTGTGAATTTGCAATAGAGATTTCCGATTTAGCGGATTATATGCGGAATAGGCATATAATAGTGGAATAGGCATATAGAAGAAATAGTGTTTTCAATGTTTTGTAAAGTTGAAATAAAAATGACGCAATTATCGAGGGGGCTTTGGAATATACTAATCCAAATCCGTTAAATCGGAAATCTCTAATACACATTTGTGCAAAATAATTATTGGACAAATTGTGAAAAAAATTACAGATTGTTATTTTCATTTATTTTATTTCTTTTGGCACAAAAAGTGGGGGGCTGTATAGTAATGCCAATGTCAAACTCAATGGTATTTGCTACAACACCAATTAAGGGCATGACCAGTTTGCTGTTTGGCCTAAGTAAATTAATGTGTTGTTCTTGTCACCTCACTCTTCTATTTCTTTATATTTTATTTACATATAAGTAAATTTGAACTACCATAATATGTAAGGAAGAGTACAAATGTGACAAACAGAAATTTAATGCACTAAATAAATTTAAATGCAGCAAGATGTTAATGTCTTATAATCTTTTTCCCTTTCTGTTTGTGTAGCATTGACTGGCATCCAAACAATCTTTTGCTTGCTGCTGGCTCATCTGACTTTAAAACAAGGTTAGTATTTATCTGTAAATTTTTCAATAAATGGGTTTTTCTTTGTAAATCATGAAAGACATTTTAAAAACATGTTTTGAAATCCCACCAATCTATAAACCAGCATCAAAATATATCTACCTGGCCCATAAATAAATAACATCTCTGCCCTATTTACAAAATTTCAAAAAAATGGTCTAAAAATCATTATAATACAAATGCTTGATAACAGTGGCCTGATCATTAAAAAAAAAAAAAATAAGTAAAGGTTATATACCGTTACTGAGGTTGAGATATATCAACCCAAGGCAAAGCCGATATCATCCTGGATCAGTTCCTTTGTTTAATCAGTTGGGTGAATATGAAGGATAAAGATGAACAAAAGAAACTGACTCAATGATGATACAAATAAAGTATTAATTTGAAGTAATTAATTTTGTGTACATGTAGAGTTTTCTCGGCATTTATCAAAGACGTGGATGGCAAAACTAACTGTGATACAGAGTGGGGTAAAAAATCTAACTTTGGATCTTGCCTTGCTGAGTTCTCTACTGGTACCGGTGGATGGGTTCACAGTGTGTCTTTCTCTGCTTCTGGACAGAAACTAGCTTGGGTTGGTCATGATAGCAGTATTAGTGTTGTCAATGCTGGAAATGAGAACAAGATTGCAACCTTTTACACTGACTACTTGCCTTTCATTCAGTGTGTTTGGATTACTGAGAACAGTATAGTTGCTGCTGGTAGGTTCATAATATAATATGTTTTTTTGTGGTATTAGTAAAACTCTTCTATACCAGGCAGTACTGTGACTGAAGAAAATGTCAAGTTTTGAGAGTATATTTTATTGGGTTTTGCACTGTAGAGTTTTAAGACTTTTAATACTCAGTACTATTAATTAAGATAATGTTCTTTGAGCTTTCGACGCAATCTAGAGTCTCGATCACAATTCATTGTCTTTTAAAATAGCTTCAATGGGATAATATGCTTTGTATAAAAGTCAGTTTTAATGGCACCTTATTAGACTGTTTGAATATTTTCTCAAAAAGCTCACTTGAGTTATCAATATTTCTTGCAGGACACAACAACATGCCCTACGTATTCTGCCATGATGGCAGTGATAATTTGACATATGTTGAAAAACTTGATGCAGCCAAAAAGAAGGAAGATTCTGGTACCATGAGCGCCATGGCTAAGTTCCGTACTATGGACAAGAAGGGTCAGGGTGCAAATGAAGTTGATGGTGGAAGCGCCATCCATACAGTCCATCAGAATGCTGTCAAGTATGTTGATAACAAATCATGTTTCTTTTAAAGGGTCTGTCCTTGCAGTACCTATTATTTAAAAAAATGTTATGAAGAAAATGCTCTAAGCGTATCACAAATTAGTTGCATCATTGGTGTGCATTTTAGGTTGGATCTTATGCTAATTGTTGCTAACCAGTTTAAAAATGTTATTATTTCTATGTTTCCATATAATTTCTGATATAATTTAGCTTTCCAATTTTTTTTCTAATTTATGCACTAAACTATACATTTTGTAGTTATAAGTTAACAAGAACACCTTGTGTTTTCGGACATAACTCATGCTCCGTTGTGTTTTATTTATTTTTAGCAAAATTGAAATCTATGCTGGGACCAAGGCTGGAGTGCAAAAGTTGGCTACTTCTGGGATTGATGGACGCCTGGTTATCTGGGATATCAAAGTAATTGTTAACTTCATTTTTCTAGACAGTAAATCTTTCTTCTTGCTTCAATGCAAAGGCCAGGGGCGGATACAGGATTTTTCAAGGGGGGGGGGGGGGGGGGGTGGAAAAAAATTTCAATCAACCAAGGTCATTACGCTTTATGTAAATAACGATAATTCAGTTCATTGTGAACATTACGGAACTTTTAATTTATATTTATTTTTATATTTTGTTTAGAATCAATTCAATTTTTGATTTTTGATTTAAAATCAGTTTATGTTTTAAACTTTTAGGGATCAAAATGGGGGGTGGAAATCCACCCAATCCACCCCCCCCCCCCCCTGTATCCGCCCCTGAAGGTACTCTAATTTTGAAATGGCTTATACAACTGTGAAGGAGATTATTGATTTCATTTTGTATCATTTACTAAATTTAATCTTTTTTTATTCCAGTCCCTAGAGTCATCAATTGCTGGGCTCAAGATTGCCTAAATCTGTTGCAAATGTATAGGAAGACGCATTTCAATGTCTGCAGATACAGCCATATGTCATCATTATTTTTCTAATTTTCTACTTTTGATTCTGAATTATTTGAATAAACGTCCATTTTCCTTGTTAATGTAGCTTAATAATTGTCTCTTATTGTATCTTGTTTAAAACTAAAGCATATATGCATTAGAACCACAAAATAAAACCAAACTTCATACTGACAAATACCAGCTATCATTCAATGAGAACAATGATTAAACAGGCCTGTAGGCTGGTTTCTAAACAGAAAAAGGGGGGGGGGGGGGGGAGGGGGTCACCTTCCAATCTGACCTGTACAGAAATAATAACACTGAGTCTTTCCTGGGGAAATAGGGTTTGATTTAGGCCACCAAAAAATGTAACTTTAATGATTTCATTTTACATTATTTGGCAGCCAAAATAAGGCTGGTATATGGACAAAGATATATTGTTTATACTGGCTTATGTCAAATCAGACCTCAACAGCACGTGGGGCGTCCAAACTGACTGGGTGATGCACAAAAACATATAAATTTAATACATGTGAAAACTATCATCAGGGTTCGTACGGGTTTTGGAAAGTTTTTGAAAAGTTTTGGAAATAGATAATTTTTTTCCAGGACCTGGAAAAGTTTTGGAAATTTTCCTTTTTGACCAGTGGGCTATGGAAAAGTTATGATTTTTTTGTTGGTTGTAATCAGCTTCTACCTTGAAGTTATTCGTTTTTGTTATATATTCCAAATTTATTAAAATGCGGGTTTTTTGTAACAAATCTACCACTAGTAAATGCACTTTTTGCTAATGTCTATTGTTTTGGAAAATTAGAGTAGGGGCTGTGGAAAAGTTTTGGAAAAGTTTTGGAAAAGTTTGTTGAGAATTCTGTACGAACCCTGTATCATTCTTTCTGAAAAATCATTTATGTTTATATAAAGATCAATACATGGATGCTTGGAGATTTGGAATTTATCTTCTCATCTGTATCGCATATATCTCTACACACCCATGTATTACTCTCATTGCTCTCATGAAAGCATGAAAGAGATTTGAGTATATAATATACATTTTTGTGCTGTTATCCAGATTGTGTTGAAAATTTAGTTCTTTGATAATAACTTTTTGCTTTGTTTTTTTTTTCCGACCTTTTTGTTTGTTTTATATTTTGCAATCGATCCATGCATGTTTTTCTTTCTCGACCCAGTGTTTTCTGTGAATTAGCGACAGAGAAGGGACTAGAAACGAGGCGCAAAATCACCAAACATCAAAATGGCGTCTTGGCCTTAGCGACGAGCTGTTTTTCTTCAAAATGACATCGAAATAGATATTGGAAGTCATCTAAAACTGCTTTAAACTGTTTCTACATTTTGTTAACTTCATTTTATTTTAGACTGTCTAGAATTTACCTTCAAAATGGTAAGAATTTTGATATAAAAATGATTTGTTTTGTACATGTCGTCAATGAGACGAGGTTTTCTCATTTCTAAGCAAATGTGAATTATTTCATGCGTATTTTACCAGGTTTAAACAATTTTATTGTTGCTTTAATTACTAGATACTTTCAAGGACCAAGCCTGCGATGGGTCCTGGATCAGGAACGACAGTATCGTCAGCGAAAGACTCTAAAAAGAAACGAAAACTGCCCAAATTCGAAGACCTTTTACAGGGGAGAGACTTCACAGGCGCACTGACGCTTCTTGAGGTATCACCGTTACATTTGTTTGTCTGCTTAAAAAGAAAACTATTATTAAATATTTCGTCCAAATAATTTTTTTGTTAAAGTGAAGGCTGGGAAGGGCTGATTTTTTTTGTGCTTGTCATTGCCATCTGTGTCCCATAACAAAGTAGCAAATCTGAAGAAAACACCACAACCCCTCCCCCTCCCTAAAGGCTGATCATTGATGTAACAAACAGGACAGACAGCCTTCATTTGCAAGCCATAGTGATTTTATTGAATATATTCCTGTATTTGATATTTTTAGTTCAACCGCAATTCAGGCAAAGTTAATGAGGAGACAGCTCTGTGGATTGCATACTGTGCATTTCATTTAAGTGATTACAAGAAAAGCATGGAGGTTTGTGATATGCCATTAAAAAGGCTGCTCCTCCGTGTACCGGACACAGTCAATGTCATTCAATAGAAACACAAAAGACTCCAAGTTAAACAAAGAAGGAAGCTAACAAAGAATACATTAGGTTTCCAGTACACAAAGGAGGAGCCATTAAATCAGAGTAAATATAGAATACCCAGCAAATGATATCCATATAGTTGATCTTTTGCAAACACATCACAAACGATAGGACTATGTTATGAAGAGGGTCCCCTATACCACCTCGCAAAATGCATTCACGTATTTTAATTAATTGGTCATTTCACAAATCAATCATAATGCTGAAATCTTTTTCACATTCACGCAAAAATCGACGTAATCACGTTTCACTTAAATTCATTTGGCCATTTCACGAATCACGCAAAATACCGGAATTGTGTTCATATTCACGCATTCATCCCCCATGATAGGTTCTCATGTCAATTAAAGCCGTCAAATGCAATCTTCAAAAACCAATCAGGTTACAATGTATGTATATGGAAAAAACATCACAAAAGACCGGAAAGACATTTTTACCATAACTTAAGTGACATCCAGTATGATCTTTAATTCCATTGACAAAAATATAAAGCGGAAGGACGTCATGACCTGGTCATGCAAAACCAAGGCATTCTCGAATGACGTTGAATTATTCTTTCCATTCACGGATAAAGGAAAAGATGGGTTCACATGGACGCATCAAGTTTGAATCACGAATCACAGGTTAAAAAAATGCTCCAATCACGTTTCACACAAAAATAAATAGGCAGATCACATTTCACACAAAAGGTATAGGGGACCCTCTATGAGGATAAATGTTATGAACATGCAGGTATAATTGTAGTACACATACTTACATGCATGGAATACATTTTGGTAATGGTATAACATGTTTTTTGCCAGGAATATCTTGTTCTAACTAAAAGTGATGCATGTCATCCTGATGTCTGGAATAATCTGGCTGCTTGCTATTTCTTCCTGGGAATGTACACCGAAGCACAGGATACTGCAGATAAAGGTTTGTGCTTTATTAGTTTGAAATAGAGGAACCTCATACCACAAAATAAAACAGATCAGTAGCCCACAAAAAAGATGTTATAACAAATCAGATACATGTACCTATAAGGTCCTAATAATGTATTGTTTTGCATAAAATACATTTTAAAAACAACCATGTATGCTTAATATTATTAATTTATATGAACACCAGCTTTAATCAGTTTTTCAGTACAATAATTTAATAATAATATATCACTTCCATTTATTACATTGTTTATATACAACAGGTTCCCATTTAAATCTGTACTTTCCCATTTAAATCTGTACTTATGCAAATTGTGTTGATGTGTGCTAAACACACAGATCAACCAATCAGAGAAGTTCACTTCAGAAATAATATACTCTGATTGGTTGATCTGTGTGTTTAGCACACATCAACACAATTTGCATAAGTACAGATTTAAATGGGAAAGTACAGATTTAAATGGGAACCTGTTATATATTTACTAATAGAATGACATTATTATAACTTTTAGCTACAAAGAGCCGACTTAACAACAGACTTCTATTCCATCTTTCTCACAAGGTATGCTATTATAATGGACTGAGAAAATGTTTCTTTCTTTTAGCATGTTGCTTAGAAACATATTTTTCTTCACTATTAAATGTTGTATTATAAATAAAAAATGACAAAACTACTGTTGGAATTACATTTCCTGCATTTGTTTAGCTGCATTTGTTTACCTTGTGAGTAGAATTGTGTTCTAAAATATTTAATGCATGGGTAGCCTCCTATGCAGCCGCTCCTTTGTGTCGGCACGTTGGTGATGACACAAAGGAGCTGCTGTATAGGAGGGTAGTGAGTGTGGGTCTGACATCAGTCTCCCCATTAGTAGGACACTTAATTGTGTCTGGCTAAATACATTGAAACTTTAAAAATGGGATTTATTTATTTTATTTACTATTAACAAATAAAATGACTTAAAAAGGAAACATTCTTTTGTTTTTGATAAACAGTTCAATGATGAGAAGAGGCTTATGACATTCCATCAAAACTTACAGGATATTATTGAGGACCAGGTAATGATGTGAAACGTTTATTTTCTTTTACTAGCAGTCAATAAATATGGGATATAAAATGTTACACAACAAAATCTCAATAATGTGAATGATCATGTTGTAATAGTCTATTTGTATCATCATGATTCTTATTGTTCTTTCTTACTGATTTTAAGAAATATGATTGTACAGTACTAGTGTAGCTTGGGATATTGAAATAACCATGCAGGCACACAGCAAGGCCATTTGCATTGTAGCATGATCATATATATAGCTACCAGTGTCATATATGACCAGAATGCTTTGCTTACTTTCTTGCGTTAAAGACTGTTGATTGTTCTATTAATCACAGTGACTAGAGGGATGACGAGGGAATAGAAATTTGAATAACAAAGAAAAGTTGTTAACCATTCTGGTACTCATAGTACAATGTAAAATTACATTTTGTATGTGTTGATTAATTAAACTTCAGTGTTAACATCCCTTGCACCATGTTCAGCTATTTGAACAGTTGTTTTAAAATACAAACATGACTGATATGATATTTGATGATATTTTAGTTAAGTCTTGCATCAATCCATTATTTGAGAAGTCATTATCAAGAAGCAATTGACATCTATAAAAGGATCTTATTGGATAACAGGTAAGCATACAGTCCCAGGACTGACAGTCTTTGTGAAATCAAGTATGTGTGTATGATTATGATCGTCGCGGAGAAATAAGCAATTTATGCAATTGCAATTATAGAAGCCCGAAAAAACATTCGGGACTTCAAACGGCCCCCAATTATTTTTTTTTCGGGCTTCTATAATTGCAATTGCATAAATTGCTTATTTCTCCGCGACGATCATAATCATACACACATCATATAACCGCAGATCAGACCCACATACGTATCTAAAAATCAAGTATATTGTGTCAATAGAAAGATTAAACAATACATGTAAGAAATACACATTAATTTTATCGTTTACAGCTGCAACAAACGTTACATCCCAAATAGCATAATTTGCATTGGATTTTTCTAATCTGTCAAAAAGTTTAGAAGTTGGAGGTTACATCAAATTAACCAATGACTTTATTAGTTTACATGCAAGCTCTACCTCTAAACTGATTGACAGATTAGAAAGACCCAAAATCAAATTGAAATTCGCAGTTTGCTTAGTAGCGATGCAACAATTCACACTGTAATGGGATACCCTGCAATACATAACTTCATTTATGATATTTTTCAGAGATTACCTGGCTCTCAATGTGTATGTTGCCCTTTGTTACTATAAATTGGACTATTACGATGTCTCACAAGAAGTGTTAGCTGTTTACCTTCAACATTATCCTGACAGGTAACTAATGCTAGTTTTCCACCTTAAAGCTATCCATCTAGGCTTGTAGTTATCATGGATCGCTTGTACTAACAAATATGTATGATATCTATTGGCCTTTACCTAAACGAGCAGGGGACTGGGTACTAGTTTTCTAAATTAATCTAATTACAAAATTAAGCATATCATAGGAAAGAGCACATTGAAATATACAAGGTTTCAAAGTTTGGGCACATTAAGTTAAATAGCGACAAAATGAGAGCATTTTAAATGTCCAAAGAATTACAAAGAAATGTATGGTTTGGATGGACAGTGTCCATCCAATCCATACATTTCTTTGTAAATTTTCAAGGTTTTCAAAGACTGCCTCTATCCCAGTATTCAACCAAATTTAACCAAACTTTGGAACCTTGTATATCTTGATGTGCTCTTTCCAATGATATGATTAATTTTGTAATTAGATTAATTTAGAAAACTAGTACCCAGTCCTCTGCTCGTTTAGGTAAAGGCCAATTATAATTGTAAAAAAATGTAACCGTTTAGTACTAGATAAAATGTCTTCAAGATAGTAAGACAATACAGATAAATTTCTGTAAATAAAAGACTTTCACAGAACACCTTTATTTGATGCAAAGCCATTGTTAATTAAATGATTAAGGTAATACTAAGAATCAAATTTGTAACACCATAAAAAATGTTGACTTTTGTCTCAAGCTTTAGTCCTTCGTTGGAGTAAAAGCTATAATAATAAAGCTTGAAATGTACAAATTTCATTCTAATATGTATTACCTATCGTTCATATCAAACATGGCACAGCCTATACTAGTTAACTCGCTAGTTTCCATTGTTAAATAAATTTCTTGTAAATTAATTATCTACTATAGACAGTATATTAAATAAATGTGACTTTATTTCTTTTTAATTGTGAGAGTAGATATAACAACATTACAGGTTACCCATGGCCCGTAGTTTTCATAATGGCCCTTTAGCATTAACAATAAGTATTGTCTTGCAATTGTAATTTCAAACCAATGTTTGTTTGCAGTGCTACTGCCGTCAACCTCAAGGCATGCAATCATTTCAGACTCTACAATGGTAAAGCTGCAGAGGCTGAGCTCAAGTCTTTACAGGAAACTGCAAGTCCTTCCTTTAGCTTTGCAGCTGATCTTATCAAACACAACTTGGTAAATATCTGATAATTTCTGATAGCATTTCTGATTATATTGATTTCAAATAACATGAAAATTATACCACTGCAAGAAATTTACAGTTTTGACATTGATTAGTGCCAGGTTCTCTTAAAGCTTGCTTGCATGGAGTCATAGAGTGCATTTAGTAAAAGCGTGTTCACAAAACACTAGTAATACTATTTTGTACTATTTTATGCTAGAGTGCAAACAATATAACCGTGAAACACAAAAACTAATTAGTCGAAAATTAGTAGAAATTAGTGAAAAATAGTCGAAGCGTGAATAGACTAAATTTAGTGTGCACGTGCAATCAGGCAAGCGTCCTAGCTAGCGCACAATACGCATTCGCGGTTCAGTGATCACACTAAATTAACAATAGACTAATTTAGTGAAATTTAGCAATTAATTTAGTTTCATGGTTATATTGTTTGCACTCTAATTCTATTGTTTTCTGTTGTTCAACTAGCACTATTTTGCACAATTTAGTAATTAGTGTTTCACGCTTTTACTGAGTGCACTCTAGAGTTTCTAATGCTTCTTATAATTTAGAATCGAAACCACATTCAAAATCTGTCCAACATGCTGACAGCAATTATAATTTTATTCCAAATGGTCTTCTTGTTCCTATGGTTACCAGTCATTTCACCCAAATGCATTTTCGCCAAAGTGGTTTAACTCCCCAAAAAGTTGTTTTGCCCAAATCATTTTTCCTTCATATATACCTAGTTGCAAGAACGTTGTCCTGACTTTTGTAATTTCGTGGGAAAGGAATTAATTAAAAGACAAAAGAAGATCACTCAAGCTGAACTCTTTCTTTTGTTATTCCTGATATTCCTTTGTTACTAAATTACTGATGTTCTTTTTTCATGTGACAACATTCTTGCAATTAGGTGTATCAACAGTCTATAATATATCAAAATTATTACTCTATGGCTGCCAGGTACCTTTGCTATATCTTGTACATGTTTTTCTATGTTCTTTTACTAGGTTGTGTTCAGAGGTGGAGAAGGTGCTCTTCAGGTTTTGCCTCCATTAGTGGATGTTATACCAGAAGCAAGACTGAACCTGGTAAAATATTTGACTTGTCATGCATGCTTATTATTTATCATATTTCAATAAGACTAAAATAAAGTTTATTAATTGATGCTTCGCCAAGTGCGATGAAACATGCTAGGCCTGGTTCAGGGCAAAAATATCTGGAATGCTTGTCAGAGTTTTCAAAACCACCCCTAAAAGATACTGATAGTCCTGTAAAACGGGTGTAACAGGGACTATTATTTTTTAACCCCTAAGAAATAGAACACAAAAGATAAAACATTAAAATGGCATAATTATTAAAAAGGTAGGCCCTTTCTTTCCGATACTCTAAGAAATGGTACCAATTAAGAAATGTCCAAATTCTAAATTTCATTTTTAATACCCTAGAAGATACCAAAATGATTTTACCCCTAAGAGATACGACATACCTGATGTTTACCCCTGAGTCCCCCCCTGCAGTACCTGTGGTTAAGAGCGATGTCAAGATTATTATTTTATATCCAGTCATGGTGAGGGGTAAACTTTACCCAAAGTATTTTTTGTAATTAAAAGGAAAAAGAAACCAGTAGCCTTTCACATGCTAGAGATATTATCATTCCAGAGTGGGACTGTCCACATTAATAACAAGTCATCTGATAAATAATTGTTAGTGTTTTAACACATTCCTTTTTATTTTTTGTACAGGTTATTTACTATCTACGTCAAGGTATAGTTCTTGTTTACTCTATCTTTATTTTTAATGTTTGTGTTTAAATATTGTGTTTGCATTTCAAATCTAGTCAATCTAGTTTACAATATTATGTACTGACCACTATTTACATGTACATGTAAGGGACACAGATGTATATGATAATAAGCCAAATTTGCAACAACAAGTCATGTGACCCTACCCCTTTTTAATCGAGCAGCTATGTCTAAATGAACATCGATATTGGACACCTCCATATTAGTAAGAAGGCAAATAGCTTCTTATTGTTGAGTATAGGAGAAATGCATTAAATATAAAATGAAATATTTTATAAGGATTTGTATGGGAAATATGCTCTGGCAAAGCTTGCCATCCAGAGCATATTTTTCATACAAATCCTTATAGAATATTGAATTTTAAAATTTATTCAATATCCCTCTTGTTACATTTTATGAGCTGAGATTTTTTCGCCTCCTTACTAATATTGAGGTACTCTTTTTATTTCTAATTTTGACACAGCTCCTTGATTTAAAAGGGGTAGGGTCACATGACCAGTTGTTGCAAAAGGCCTATTACTATCAATGCCAGATCGTTTAGAAGTGGTTATAACCAGGGTTTCATATATCCCCAGTCACTATAATTACAACCTCCTCCCCTCCTCATTGGACAACTTACTCATATCAGGGTTCGTACAGGTTTTGGAAAGTCTTGGAAAGTTTTGGAAATTGGTAATGCATTTTTCCAGGACCTGGAAAGTTTTGGAAAATTCCTTTTTCACCTGCTGGGCTATGGAAAAGTTATGAATTTTTTGTCGGTTGCCCAGCTCCTACCTTGCAAAGAACTGTTTTCGTTGTAATTAAAAAACGGCTGATGGTTTTTTGCCTGCCTTTTTTTATCCATGAATTTCACTTTATTTTTTCGCTTGACTGTGTGGTTTTGGAATTTTGAGTAATAGGCTTTGAAAAAGTTTTGGAAAAGTTTTGGAAATTTTCTCTGAGGATTCTGTACGAACCCTGTCATATATAATTTTGATAGAAAACTTGAAATTGAACCATTTAACAGAAGCCAGTTCACAATCCTGCTATATTTAAATGGCATTCAAGCTGGGTACCTTGACTTCTGACCTGCTGTGTGATAAACCACTCCCTTAATGTAACCGCCAAATAAAACAACTCAGTTGAGGTTTATTTGATCATGTGCTGTTCATATACAGAGTATCTGATAGAGTGCGACGGTGCGATCCCGCACTATTTGCCTCAAATCGCACCGAATCGCACTATTTCCGACTTATCGCACTATTCATCAATTTTCGCACTAATTGCTGTAAAATGTATAAGAAAACAATAAAAATATCTAAATACAACATACAGATTAAAATAAACTCGCAATTTTACCATTTGTTGATGAAATTCAATGTTAAATAGCCGGATTTGGGTGCTAAAACCCGTTCAACATCTTTCAAAACACGTTCTTGCTACTTAAAACTACAAAATCACACAGGCGTTCCTCAAAAATTACGGAGAGACCTTCAACTCAGGCCGTGTATTTTACGGACCTGTCTCTCTGGAAGGTACTGGTCCATTTACTATTTTGCAAGTGAAAGAAGTTGACGAGGTGGCTACAGAAAACAGAAGCATGATAAGCGAATAGACAACAACGTATACGCATAATGAAACTGAATTAATGAAGAATACAGTGGATACTTAAAATACAATGAGAACGTGAAAACGAACTAGCAAGTTCTAATGTTGTACAGTTGAAAACAAAAGAAAAGTAATGAGTTTATGTCAAACGGAAAACGAACTAGCAAGTTCTAATGATGTACAGTTGAAAACAAAAGAAGAGAAACAAATTTAAGTCAAACGGACGAAACGAACTAGCAACTTTTAATGTTGTATAGTTGAAAACAAAAGAAAAGTAACGAGAAAACGAACTAGCAACTTCTAATGTTGTAAACAGTTGAAAACGAAAGAAAAACTAACAAGCCCCCATTCTTCCTTCTGAATGAAAACATCTTGTTTTGTCATGTTCTCTAAATTCATTTAGTGTCTAACACTTTGCACCAAATAGACAAAAGCCTATAAAGCTAACAACTACAAACAGTATACCTACACAAAGTTTATTTCTCTGATCACGTTTAATTTTCTTATTTATTTAGTTACTAAATTTTTGCTTTAGAAACAAGAAAGGAATAGTACTGTTATAAAATAGTATTTTAGCAATTTATTTTATTATTTTTTTTTTATCGAGCGTATTTTAATTAATGCTAATTTATGCAAATTTATGCGATCGCACTTTTTCGGAAAAAAATCGCACTTTTTCGCACTATTTTTGATTTTTTCCCGCACTCCATCAGATACTCTGCATATAGCATGTATGTCTGACTGCATAAAATGTTAATTGTTATTGATAATTATTGTTATGGCAGATGATGTTGTTGAAGCTTATAATCTGATCAAAGACTTGGAGCCCACTACACCTCAAGTAAGTATTCACATTACAGCCAAACCTACTGAAGCGTTCCTTCAAAACATTACTTTCAATGTTTTTTTGGACAACATAGACTTGCTAAACCCAGTCTGCTTACAGAAATATTGTTATAAATGCTTACTAAAGTATTTTATTACAATAGCATTATCAGTTATTGACCACAGATCGTGATTTTGGGACCATTATCGGTTGACAGTTGAAGTCTGCATTTTTAAATTTACAATATCGGTTTCGTAAACAAATTTAAAATCAAGTTTGGAAGAATAAATCGAGCCTTCCAACCTCGTAGGAACGCTTCTGTAGGTCTGGCTGTAAAAGCATTATTTGATGAGACAAGCCTTCTTGAAAGGTAGCCAGGCCTTTGCATTTGTAGCCAGGCCTTTTCAAGCTTGAGTTATTAAAAGTTCTCTATCATTGAAAGGTCAACGTTCATCTAGCTTTGATGCAAAGGCAGGCCTGTTTACCTTTTAAAATGGCACATAGAAGGGGACTATTGTTCTAAGACAAGCCCTTGATTGAATTATTATTTTGTCACTAAGACACCTATAGGCTTGATTGCGAATTGTTTTTATATTATAGCTATAAAACGAGTTCTCAGATTGATTGTGAATTGTTTGTTGTTTTTCAATGTTAGGAGTACATACTGAAAGGTGTGGTCAATGCCTCGCTTGGACAAGAACAAGGATCTGTAAGTAAAGTTGTTAACCATGTAGAACTTACAGTAAAATAGGTATGCTGATGTCTCATAGAATAGTAAAATAGGTATGCTGATGTCTCATAGAATAGTAAAATAGGTATGCTGATGTCTCATAGAATAGTAAAATAGGTATGCTGATGTCTCATAGAATAGTAAAATAGGTATGCTGATGTCTCATAGAATAGTAAAATAGGTATGATGATGTCTCATAGAACAGTAAAATAGGTATGGTACATGCTGATGTCTAATGATTGTGTTGATTGTAGAGAGAACATTTAAAGATAGCCCAGCAGTACTTCCAGTTGGTTGGTGGGTCAGCAAGTGAGTGTGGTAAGTCAACTGCTATAATTATGCAGCTATACAGTCTTTATAGTTTTATAGTCCCATGGCTACCTATTACCAGCCTGCTTTGCATGCATTTATTTGACTCGCTAAATGATTCATTAAGAACCTAGACAATCAATATAGCTAGGAAAGCAATATGATTCTTATTGTTTTCCTATATATTTGCTTTTAGTAGTACTGATGGTCAAAAGGGTAGTTTGTTTAATGTTAACTAATACTTTGATACTTGATGTTTTTAATAGACACCATTCCTGGTCGTCAGTGTATGTCTGCCTGCTTCTTCCTTCTTAAGCAGTTTGAAGATGTTTTGATCTATCTCAACTCCATCAAGGTATGCAGTAGATCCTCCATTGCCATATGCATACCCATCATTCCATGACTCCAATACAATCATCCCTCCAAATCAAAATCTCTCTAGTATACCAATGACCCTTCCTACCAAACACACCTACCCATGATCCTTTACCATTCCCTTTCCCCATCCCACATATCCATTATGCATGTCTCCCTTACAATGGTACACCAATCATGATCCCTTGAATACTATGACCTTTTATTTAATATATATGACCTGCCATAGTGCTTACTGGCATTAATATCATAATCTGCAGGGAATTGCATACAATGTTATATATCAAGGTTATCTTGGAAAATTCTTTTTGAAGTGGGATTATGACAAGTTTTTTTCTTTCAGAGTTACTTCTATAATGATGATACATTTAACTTCAACTATGCACAAGCCAAGGCAGCAGTTGGAAACTACAAGGAAGCTGAAGAGGTACATCAAGCCTGCACTTTATATCTTATAACTGACAACATTACTAAATAATATGAAACTAATCAAGAATGAATTAATCAAGTTATTGAATTAAGCATTGTCGGAAATACCAGACACTTCATTGCATTTGTCAATCATTGTCTAGTTACATCAAAATGTATGTAGAGCAACATCAACTAGCTATTCAATTTCATTTGTAATTTCACACCTCCAACCATATGAACTCCAACCACCAAAGGGATATGACCCCATGCAAACTCAAAGAATATAAAAGCACCTGTTAATCAACATGGCACACAGTAAATAAGACTGTCAAGATCTGTTTGTAATTTTACACCACCAACCATATGAACTCCAACCACCAAAGGGATATGACCCCATGCCACCCTTGCAAACTCAAAGAATATAAAAGGACCTGTTTATCAACATGACACACAGTAAATAAGACTGTCAAGATCTGTTTTTAATTTCACACCACCAACCATATAAACTCCAACCACCAAAGGGATATGACCCCATGCCACCCTTGCAAACTCATGGAATATAAAAGGACCTGTTTATCAACATGACACACAATAAATAAGACTGTCAAGATCATACTCTGTTTGTAATTTAACACCACCAACCATATGAACTCCAACCACCAAAGGGATATGACCCCATGCCACCCATGCAAACTCAAAGAATAAAAAAGCACCTGTTAATCAACATGGCACACAGTAAATAAGACGGTCAAGATCTGTTTGTAATTTCATCCCACTAACCATATGAACTCCAACCACCAAAGGGATATGACCCCATGCCACCCATGCAAACTCAAAGAATAAAAAAGCACCTGTTAATCAACATGGCACACAGTAAATAAGACTGTCAAGATCTGTTTGTAATTTCATCCCACTAACTCTATTGTATTTCAGATATTTATGTTGATTCAGTCAGAAAAGATCAAGAATGATTACACATACCTTAGCTGGCTAGCAAGATGCTGTAAGTCACATTTTTATAGTAATATTGTGGATGTATCAGTCTCCTCCTGAAGAGTGCACAATCAGTTTTTATTTTAAATCACAGGAAATTAACCTCTGTACAATATACCGTAGAGTACAAGCACTAAAAGTGTGCAGCATAAATACCACTAAATACTGCTAAATTAGGCTAATTCTATTGTTCTCTATTGTCTAATCAACACTATTTACTGCTAAATAGTGCAAAGTGCTGCACACTTTTAGTATTTGTACTCTAGTGTGATTGTTCAAAGCTTAGATAGACCTATGTAATCCCACATGGGGATTGTACAAGTGATTGTGTTGTTCTATGCAATACTCTTATCAAATGAATACAACATGACATTAGTCAACTCTGACTAATACTCTTCGGACAATCTAATAATCTCAACATGGGATTGCACAGTGTTTTATAATCCTACATAAGATTGTACATGGTATTGACCAGTCTTCACAATACCTGTTCAATACAACCCTTGGGATTGCACAGTGTTTTACAATCCTACACAAGATTGTACATGGTATTGATCAGTCTTTACAATACCTGTTCAATACAACCCTTGGGATTGCACAGTCTTGTATAATACTACATAAGATTGTACATGGTATCGATCAGTCTTCACAATACCTGTTCAATATTGATTGTATCTGTTGTTGTAGATATCATGAACCATAAAGCAAGACTGGCTTGGGAACTTTATCTTAAAATGGAGACCTCAGGAGAGTCATTTAGTTTGCTCCAGTTGGTTGCAAATGACTGCTATAAGGTAATCAATCAAACATTTTATTCCAAAATTATATTAATAAAAACATTCCATGGTGTGAAAAAATTCCTTTTGTTGGACGAAACTTAAAAAATTTAACTTGGCTGTTAAAAATGAAATGAATAAAAAAAAAACAGTAAGCTCTTGAGGATGTGGGACTCTAAGAGCTAAGTAGATGAAAATAATTTGAAAAAACTTAATGTAACTTTTTTGTTTTCTACTCACTGTAGTTAGCTTAACATTTTCATCTATCTGAGTGTATGCATTCTAGTTGTAATATACTTAGGTTGTAGGCGGTCATTGGGATTGAAGGAGTGAAGAGGGGGGAGGAAGGGAGGGAGCAGGCTTTCTTCTTTATTTACTTACTACCAATCTCTCTGCCTTCCTACCCCTCCCTCTCCTTTCCATTCCTTCCATGGGCCATCAGATTGGTCAACTATCGAGCATGAGGCCAGGTTTCTTAGTAAAGAAATTAAAACCCCTCCACTTGAGAGCCTATGGTTGTACTATAATTATAATATTGGTTTTGTTTCTAGATGGGTCAGTTTTATTATGCTGCTAAAGCATTTGATGTCCTGGAGAGACTGGACCCTAATCCTGAGTACTGGGAAGGCAAGAGGGGTGCATGTGTTGGAATCTTCCAACAGATTATTGCCAGCCATGAACCAAGGTATAATGTCTTCATATACATTGTTCATATACATTGTTCATATACATAGAATTGTTATGTTGTGGTTGTCATAACTATAGCCTGAGAAACTAGTTTCACAGTGGGAAGACAAGCGAAAGAACATCTGTTTTCTCAGGCTATGGTTGTCATTGTCTTTGACTGTCATCAGCCCAAACAAGGGTCATTAATATACTTAATATATTACATATCCATGAGTTTATTCAAATTCAAAAGGCAGATAAATGGTTGGTTTCTTTACCATGTTCTACCACCATGTGCATAACTACGTCTCCTGCCGGTTTCATCCTGCCATACTAAAACTCCACCCACTTATAATTTGTGACCATTGGGATACTTGGTTGGCTTGAATGGTAGCCAAATTGAGACTATTCTGGCAGCATGAATATAGTTATGCAAATGGTGGTCAATCTTGTTTTAGTTTGAAAGAGATTAAAGAAAAGTTACCAGATGATTGTAGAGTTATTATACTTTTAGTATCCTACACAACATATTTATTTTTCTTGTGTGCTATATTTAATTTGCTACTACTATAATTATTGCTATTGTTATGTGATATTAAACAGGTTCTTTCCTTTTATTTCAGAGAAACTCTTCGTGATGTTCTCCAAATCCTTCGTAACACAGCAAACCCTCAAGTGGAGTATATCATTCGTACCATGAAGAAGTGGGCCAAGGACAACCGTGTACCAGTATCTGTAAACTAGAATTTCTTACTTACTTCCACTAAAATAGAACAGTTTTATCCCAATATGTTATGAGTGGGTTAATTTATGGAACTAACTTTTACAGGCTCATTATTAAGGGCTGGTTCACATACACTTGTCTGATATTGATAACACACTAAGTAACATCCATATGAACCATAACGATTGTGAAGTATGAAGGTGGGTTCCTGAAGTATTCACTTTCACCACTAAATAAACAAGAGAGATGAACTATTTATAAATTGTGCTTAACTGTATATTCCTGTATGTTGGCAATTGTGACTTATGAGTATGTGTTGTTATATTCTTCTATCCAGATTGCATGGTTCTGTAAATAGTATTGTTTTCATGTACTCAGTAATTTTGGTAGCATTTTATCTTCATAATTGTAAAAGTGAAATACATCAACACTGACAAATTGTTATTTGTTTATCTGATGTCTTGTAAAAAATAAAAACCACATGTATCTTTTAGCAAACCAATAAAGGCTAGAATGTTCCATAATTATTCAATCTCATTCTGCAAAAGATTGATTATAATAAACACTGACTACAGTGGTACCTCTTTTATGGGTCACCCTCTATTAGGAGGCCACAATAAAAAGTCCCAAATCTATTCCAGACCTATACCTATTCTATACCTCTATTCAGCGGCCAACCTCTATTAAGCGGCCACTTTGGAAAGTTGCGATGGTGACCGCTTAATAGAGGTACCAATGTATTAGGTTTTAGTATAAATTATACACAAGTGATTATAGAGAATCATGCATGTGATTGGTCAAGAAGTTCACACTATTTCTCAATTATCACCTACAGTGTTTCAATGGTTATTTTTTTGAAATAATCACTTTTGTATTTATACTAAAACAATTATTCACCTCAGGCTAAGTGAACTGATATTCACTTTAAGTATAACAAGGTATTTTTTTCCTTTGCTTGGTCATATAATGAACAAACATATTTGCTACAAGTCCTGAACAGCATCTTTTGCATTTGCATTACTACGTTATCTTATATCTAGAATAATTAAACACATTTTGAGAGTTGGGATTACTGGTAGTAAACAAGGATCAGAGAGCAAAATTATGGATCAATGTTCAGTGAAAATAATATGATCACCAGTGATCACAAACCTATATGACTTGTAATTCTATAGATTGTAATTTTCTGACTCAAGTGGTCATAACACCAATGACAACAATATACTCTGAGAAGTTCAAAACCACACACAGTTCACTACCTTGTATTGTATTTTTATTTGTGCTGATAATAGTAAATTACAAAACAATGTAAAACAAATCCCCTCCATGTTCAAAATAAGTTTAAATAAACAAATACCTGTAGCACTGATGGTCATGAAAATATCGCATGAGGAAAAAAATGTCTTAATTTTTAGTTTTATTCACTTCAAATATGCAGCTTTATTTGCAGTTTTTTAAGTTCCTCTTGCAAAACTACCTCCCCCTGCAGCTGTTTGTAGTGTCTTCATGTAGGGTTGCGAGAAATGACTGCGGAGGAGACTAAAATGAGACCTGTTTTAGATGATACAAGAGCCATGCACCTTCAAGAAACATTTATAAAAACTGATTATTTGGAGACAGGCAAAAGAAAAATGGTGCATCAACATTAGCCAGAAGCCTCATGCTTTTTGACACAGAAGAGCAACTCCTCTGTCTCACACACATTTTGGTTGTGTATATATAGATCAATCAACTAACATTTCTTTGGTTCTTGGCCATTAAAAATAAAATTCCGTAAATCACAATTTTTTGGTGAGCCCTCCCTTACCTATTTTCTCACTTCTCCAGATATGAGCTGGTACAAGGTTGAAAGGTATTATCAATGAAACCTTGCAATTTACCTTACTCACAAGACTGTGAGTGTCGACTCTAATACATCTTAATATGTATTGTTTTTTCATTTCTAGAATTATTTGTTATCTTTTAAATAAAAACATTGTTAAATATTAAACAATTGTTTCAGTTGAACCATAGTATCTTCTGGACATGTCACTTTGTGAGAAATGGTTCGTGGATCCTCGTAGAGCTCCCAGTCATTGCCACCCTGAAAGATGTGAAAAAATATTAGTAAGCTGGTTAAGGATATGGTCCACGTTCGCAGGGTGCTCTCAGTTAAAAATTGAGTAGTGCATCATTTTACAATAAAGATAGATTTAGTACATAATCATTTTAAAGCTTATATATAACAGAGAAAAGGACTGTACATGTAAACCCATTTTCAACTGAGACTGTGAAAGCACTCCGTGAACATGGACTGTATCCTTAAAATCAAGTCTATAGTAATGTTTTGCATTGTTGTCAAAATAATGAAAGTATCAGATTACATTTCACTCCAGAGAATTACTTTTTTCGGTCAGTTTGTATATCTGGAAATTGGTTTTCATTACTGAAAACCGCCTACATTTACAGTATCTACAATTTTGTAAAGTTGGATGGCACAACCTTCCCATCCAGTGAATTTTCCACACAAATCTTTAGAAATATTACTTGAGCTCATATTTATATATTTGCAATTGCCCTTTAAATCAAACATCTTTGTAAACGTGAGCCCAAGAAATGAAAAGAGCTAGCATCTTGATATTTAGTAAAAGTGCAAAGTTTTAGCATTACTAGGGTTACCGTTGAAGTGGATCAAAGAAGATCAAACTGTCAAACTCGTTCCTAGTATGTTGATTGGCAGCCAACAAAATGCTGGTTTACAAACGAATTCAGTTTACACTCCTTTCTTACCCCCATTACCTTTTGTCCACACTACTCCACTACTCTTACTAACACAGGAAACCCAAAACGTATAATTCTCACAGAGAAAGCTACATTCTTGTACTTAAAAATATAATCTTACCGGGTAACATTTATCGCCAAAAAAGTGGATTTCTTTGTAGTTTTCTTTCAAGACATGGTTCAAGCAATATCTTTTATCCCATCCTAATGGGAACACATCAAAACTAATTTGTCCTCCTATGCTGAAGTGAAGTTTGTATTCCTTAAACTTTTCTCTTAAAATGTTCACAAATGTGTCACGGATCTTGTGCTCCTTAAAATAATATAAATAATAAAAATGAATAAGTTTTTGCACACATTTTTTAATACACTGAATTATCACTACAGTGGTTAAATGTCCGTTGAAAATTTGGCCTTGGAGGTGTTGTTTTTTTGTACCCCATGACCAATTTTGAGCAAAATGATTGGCCAGAAGTGATCATATGGTAAAAAAAAATAGTCATAATTTCAAACAAGCATTTTACCACTCTAGTAATTTCAATAGTATAACAATTATAATAGTTTGTTCATTCCTTCTCACAGCCAAGGGCAGACTATGTGGATGGCCAGCAGACATTATATACATGAGAATAAAATATTATATACGGTATAGATAATATGAGATTCAACTACTGGAATGGTCCACTAGCTGGCTCAAATTCACCAGAACATAAACCGTATGGTCTGCTAATTGATGGCTAACTGCTAACTGATTTTCTGGGTTATCCAGTTTTTCCTCCCTGTCCAAAAATCAACCATTGTGTGTTGAAAATATTGAATGTAGTGAGTCTGATTGAACCACACGGAGAGCCCTAGTGGGGAATGAGGATTGTACAGACTTTGGGGTAAAATTATCAGGCATGCTCGTTGTATCTTATTTTAGTCTATCAAAAAGGTACATCACATTACTCTCCACAATGTTTCCACGTTATATTTTTTAAAGGAGTCCTGATATGGTGAAAATTCTCAATGAGCATACAAAATATTCTTAGCCCTGATTAAAACATCTCCCCCCCCCCCCCCCCTCCCCAGGACAAACATGACCATTATTTATTCAGCCTAGAGTTCTCGCTTTAAGAGATGCAAGTCAAAATACAGTCAAAGTATAATTCATGCAAAGCAAGTTAGCCTTGAGAGTACCTTGTCATATTCATTAAATGCTATTCGTTCTTCCTGTGAACAGTTTCTTCCAATGGGAGACACATTAATCAGACCACTACGGAATTCAATGAAGGTTCCTCTGTGAACAAATACACACAAGTTTTCATGACACAATCATACTGAATAGTTTGTTTTAAATATGCTGGGAAGTAAAAATGATGCTGATGCATGTACATTGTACCAAAGTGACTACATTTGTTGGCCAAATTAGACAAACTACTAACTTAAACCTCAATTGCATGCTACAATCAGGTGCAAAATACCTTGGGACACTATCTGATTTTCTATAACTTCAGTGTTGAGACAATAAATGGAAACAAGCAAGTAAACTAGTATAGGCTGCATAGTGTTTGATATAAACAATAGGTAATATAAAGGAGGGCTAAAGCTTGAAATGTGTAGTTCCAGAAATAATCCATACCCCCCCCCCCCCCCCCCCCCCAAACCGAGGGAATTTTTTAATTGACCCTCCCAGCCCCCCTGGAATTTCCGATTACAAATTTCATTATATTACCTATATTTGTTGAGATAATACATTATGTGACATGTGATGTGAAAGAGAACATTTCAAAAACTGATAATTAATGTAGAAAGCAGATTAACCATAAATAGTTATATGTATTATACCTTTTGACAGGAATCTTTAGGTCAGCTATATATCTCAAACAGAAGTTTACAAACTCTTGGATCTTGTCTTCCCCTAGATACTTCTTTATACTCTATAAATAAACATTCATACACATATCTTAATGCAATATAAAAAAAGAGCATGTGTCTATACACTGTTTTATTATTTGACCATGTACCTTGGAGTCTGGACACTAGTAAATTGAGCAATCTGATTGGTTAGATTTGATATTGGACCGGTTAATATTCTCTGTGTGCCGTTTGATATTCCTTAAATAAAGGCTAATTATGTCATCTGATATAAACCCGGGGGGGGGGGGGGGGGGACTCCTAGAAAATGGATAGGGGTGCTTGTCGGACCTTTCAGGGTCGAAAATAAGACCCTTGCGTACCTTTTGGGGTCTCGAACTGGCACCGTACCTTTTAGGGTCAGTTTTTGAACTTAAGATTCCATATTGAAAAATGTTTTAATGTGGTCGTACCTTTAAGGGTCTGAAATCAGTATCTGAGTTAATTTATGCGTACCTTTTAGGGTCATTTTCAAAACCGTCCATCAAGCATCCCTATCCATTTTCTAAGGGAGTCCCCCCCGAGATATAAACATGGTAGCCAGCCACTCAGAACATGTGTAGTATCTCAAATATTTCATCATATGTAATATATAATTAATATTGACTTAGTTCTAGGAAATTGTGCTCACTGATTGGCCAACAACAAATTCATATATTACAGGAATTTCAAAATTGAAGAGTCATGGCCAAATCTGACCAACTTTCTTAAATCACGCATTTAAACGGACCCAAACCACAGATCACTTGAACCCACTTTGACAGCCCCTGCATATATTCAGTGTCCATTTAACTTACTTGGACAGCCAGAAGTTGTCCATCTTTGTATGCCACTAGGCCATTCTCAGGAAAAACATAATCGTATAGTTGAGTTACTGTGCAGCAAATAATAAACAAAAATTAGCATTAGAACACATATAAATGTCTACATGTATATGCAAATGTAACTATAGTTGCGTCATCAATCGATCAAAGGTCGCGTTGAATCGTGGCAAACATACACAAAGCACTTTGGACGAGAAACAAACAAACTAAAATTACTGAAATAATTAACGTGTTAACTAAGTATAGATTCGTCCATACCGTACACTACGTCAACTATCCAAGAAGCGATACATTATAAGCGATTTTAGAATTTGACAACTTTGACACTAGAAGTAATTTCTACCGAGAGTGAATTTACTAGTATAAGATTTAAACAACTTCTTTACAACTTTTCATACAAATTAAACACAGTTTTTAAGTGGAAATAGTTTTACCGTCATCTCCTCCCATTTGCTCTTGTAGTTTCGGAAAATCTGACCCGCCAACAAGTCCAACTTTAGCTTTTTTTCGAAGTTCTGCCATCAGCGTCCTCATCTCGGGCTTGATGACCTGGGTAAAGCGAGTGCCGATAAAGTTACAAATGACGTTGAATACACTTCAAAGTATTAAATAAATGTTCATTAGATAAACTTAGAAGGGTTTCTCACCAGTCTAGATGGAGTAACAGTTCCATCGACATCAAAAAGACATAGAATTTCTCCACTTGACTTCGCGGCAGCCATCTTGTTGATTCCGAGATGATCTGTGGCGTGACACGTTGCAAGGTACACACCTCCAGCACATTAACCAATCAAATGCCTCGTTACATTTAGCATAAAAATAACTAGGCGACACGCAACACGATTCGTGTGATAAAAAAACCATCACTTGCACCAACAACCAAAAAACCATAATAAACAAACAAACAAACAAAAATTACTGTATCTTAAATCAGTACCATTTGCCGCAGTGTGCTATTTAGATCTATTTAGTGCAAAAAAAGGCTCAGTCGGTCCACAGGAAGCCCAAGCGTTGTGTCAGTATGAACGGAATATATGATAGATTTTCAACACCATAATTTCAATAGAAATATTTCAATAACATCTTTTTTGCATGGATGATTTTGTGTATGTGATGAATTTTGGGAGAGGTAATGTACACTCACCTTGCTTATACTAATTAACTGGGTAGACCATTCTTGCTTCGAGCGAAACGGAAGTGTATGGTAATAACAAACATTTATTATACCTGGGTCAGGACGAAAAAAAATCTTCAAATTTCTAATTGATTTCTATAGTCTAAATCCATAAATTAAAGTAGAGGGTCCTGAAGGGGTAAAATGGGAGCTGGGATTGGCCTTATTTTTGACTGGGAAAATGGGATTGGATGCACTGGGACTGGTATTTACAAATAAAAGAACAATAGAAAATGGGAATGGAATTGAAAACTTGAGCAGAACTGATGGGATTATGTGATTTTTGACTGGGATTTGGTCCAAATACAAACTGGGAAATGGGATTTGGACCCCCCCTTCAGGACGGCCCTCAAAGTAATTGAATGACTATATTAATTGAAACCAGTTGACTTTATATTAGAACGCACAACTCAAACCACTTTTCACTGGATAATGGGATCATGGACATCCTTAACGCAGGTAAGGGACAATATGTCTTTAAAATACTGCTACTCCCTCTTTTACTTAGAAACATTATTATGGTTTTTAACAGCCTAGGATAACAAATTTAATTTCATTCCATTGCCTGTCATTAAAATACTACAAAGAACATCATCACTTCATCAAAATATAATAGCAATACGGGTACACGTGGGTCTAATATATTTATTTTTAATTTAACCTATTGGTTTACAAATAAAAGGTAATTTTTAGAACTCAATTTAAAGTTTTTTTCAAATTACAGTGTTGCACATGCAGGCAGGGAACACAATACATCTACGTACCTAGTTAGCAGTCAATGCATTTTGAGAAGCAGCCATAGTGAAAAGTGAGCACCCTGTTGCTATATTTTTTTTTTACTTGAAAAAACTTGCAATGTTTTACAGTGCAACTTGCCGTAGCGTAGTCACCTACAAAAACTTTTGATGAATTTTTGACATTATTTTGACATTTTTTCATCTCAATCTGACCAATTACAGACATCAAAGTATCTAAAGTCTCCGCCTCTGATCGATATTAACTCTGCCTCTCAATATAAACTTCGCCTCTCGATATAAACTTGTACCTGATTGGTCCGATTGAGATGAAAAAATGTCAAAAATTCATCAAATGTTTTTGTAAGTGACTACGGTACGGCAAGTCGCACTGTAAGTGAGCCAGTCTGTTCTAATATGACATTAGATTGGCATGTCACCCTGAATTGTCTTCACCACAGTATGGTGTCTTTGTGCTCACTGTTCAAAACATTGCCTCTAGTGTTAACCAGAACGGTAGATGTGACCTACATATCCGACAAAACAGATCACAAATAAATAAAATGTCTTGGCTCAGTGCAGAAAGGGTCCCCCAAGTCCCTGCTTGATCAATTTCCCAAATAGACCTCTTTTTTCCTTCCTTGATGTTTACACTTTTCAGACCACATGATATAGGTCTTGGAAATCCATTAATTCATTCTCAATCATGTAAATTTTATAACATGTTCATAATTGCAAGAAAAATTCTCAATGGAATGTGGTCTGACATAGGCAATTTATATAGAAAATCGCACAATCTTGAGTAAAATTCATAATTAATATGTACGAGTGATGTTTTGAAAGTTTTCAAAATTGGACGAGCCTTTCAGGCGAGTCCAATTTGATAACTTTCAAAACATCACTCGTATATATTAATTATGAATTGTACTCAAGATTGTGCGATTTTCTGTTTATAATATACTGGAAAACTAATTGGTACTCTGCAGAGTACAATTTACTATTTTTTTGTACTCTGGTCGTCCAATCAGAATCAAGTAATTTTGTACAGTGTATTATAAAAAGGTTGATCAGGTCTATTACATGATTTTCTCTAAAAACAAAAAACCTTGACTTGAATCATTTGTTATAACAGCATAGGCTCTTCTTATAAAGAATAGGTAGAAATTTGATTAAACACCATTCCTGGTTGTTCAAAGCTTGACATCACAACCTTTGGAGTGCAAACCTATGGACCTTGAAGCCTGGTTTTAAACTAGGAGTTGAAAAAGAAAACTACTCATTTGAGTCCAACCAAGATTTGGTTTCAAGATGATGGACATTGAGACAAAGAATGTTTGAAGGAAAAGATGTAAGTACATATCTCTGGTATGATGAGATAAAACCTTAATTTCCCTCATCCATTAAAGTGCACCTGAAGCCCTTCATGATATTTTGCAAATCTGTTGTACATGAGGTGTATAATAAGTGTACTTAATATTTTTTGATGTCGACCCCTCCTTTCTGAGATATGAACATTTGAAATCTGAAAATGCAAATGAGGTGACGTCATCCCAGGAATTTGTCAAAGTTTTGTTTCAAAGCTGACTGCAAGCTTGTTTTTGTAAAGAAGTAAAAATGTGAATGGTAGTGTAAATATTAGTAATACAGATATTGAGCTTTAAAAAATTGCTATAATTATTTCCAGAGAACTTTTGTATATTTAATGAGGCCTGGGTAGACGTCACTTCATTTGCATTTTCAGATTTCAAATGCTTATATCTCAGAAAGGAGATGTCGACATCAAGAAAAATTAAGTACACTTATTATACACCTCATGTCAAACAGATTTGCAAAATATCATGAAGGGTGTCAGGTGCACTTTAAGTCATATATGTGGTGCGTTTTACCTATACAACATGTTTAATCTCCAAGTTTACAGAATCACCATTTTGTATCACTAGGACTCTTCAAGAAATTTGTACTGAACTCAGTTCAGCTCATTGTTAGGAAAGCAGGCTTTAAGCTTCATAGGTCACATTTCAATGATAACGGTTGTTAATGTCTATCTCAGGATAGACTGTAGCTGCCTATAGGATTAGCAATGAATAGACGGTTCCCTAATTCACTTCACCGATCATGAAATAACATAGACTCAAATTGAGGCTGGAGTGGATCAAATACAATGAATATACTATAGATTCATCCATTGACTCATTCTTATTCATCAACTTTTAAATTACTTAAATCAGTAGGCCATTTGCAGCTAGAGGTCATGTGACCCCACCTACCTTAAATCCATCAGCTGTGCCAGTCCATTAATGGATGTGCATTAATGGATGGATTTATTGTAGGTGGGTCATGTGACCTCTAGCTGCAAAGGGCCTATTTTCCCATGATTCACTACATTTAAATCTACAAAAAGAATGCTTAAAATGTTTCACAAATGTTTCACAAATGTTTGTTGTTCTTGTTTTCAAGAGGAACTTTATGGTTATTGGTTGGCTCTGTTTCAGACTCTTCTTCTCCTTCACTTCTAGAGTCAGTCACGCCCTGAAAAACACAAATATACTTATTAGACCAAGCAAGAAAACTAGAGTCAGTCACAAATAATTCTATAAGGCTAATATAGATATAATACAGTCATTAATTAATGTTTAAATATTGCCACTTATCATATGACCCGTATTTTGCCCGGCGCGCGCTCTTAAGAAAACCTTTGTAAAAAGTCACGTGATGGGGTCCGTACGGCTTTTTTCACCTGGTCCGTACAAACATGTACGGACCAGCTACTCGAAACATCACAACAAAAATGGCCTTTAAATTAAAAAGAGTGGGTCATATGATAAAAAACTTATTGACTGAGTTAGGTCGGGCCGTACGGGAAAATATTTGGCTCTTGGTCATTTTTACGGACCTCGCTGCGCTCGTTCCGTACGTCATGACCGCGAGCCAAATATTTTCCCGTACGGCCCTCCCACTCAGTCAATAAGTACTTAATATCTAGAACTTAGAAAACTGACTAGTCCTATGTAATTTTGGATGCTGAGTTCAAATTTGTGGGTTATCACTCTTCAAAATGAATTCCAAGGGGGGTTATTCCAATTTTTAATTTTCTTTGGGCTGTGCTCGCATCATGCCGAAGCGACATTTTGACCAAAACATGTATACCCAATAGGTTTGTTGACTAACTATACTTTGGCAAAGAAACTATCTCCCTGTGACTCCTGTAAGATGCTTTAAAAAAAAAAACCTTTTTAGGAGGGGGAATGGGGACGAATTACCTTAAAATACCCCTTAACACCATCCATTGAAAACATTTTCACTACCCGCGACTCATATTTGTGACCGACTCATGCTATGGAATCAGGAAATCAAGCAAAATTCAGATATCTTCAATATGTTGTCTGTTATTAAATTAAATGCTCCTTTATTCTATAAGGCTAAATAATATAGATATAATACAATCATTAATTAATTAATGTTTGAATATTGCCACATATCTAGAACTTAGAAAACTGACTATTCCTATGTAATTTTGCATGCTGAGTTCAAATTTGTGGGTTATTACTCTTCAAAATGAATTCCAAGGGGGGTTATTCCAATTTCTAATTTTCTTCAGGCTTTGCTCGCATCATGCCGAAGCGACAAAGAAAGTTGAACTTTTTGGCCTGCCTGCCTGCCTGTCGGCCTGCCTGCCTGCCTGCCTGCCTGCCTGCCTGCCTGCCTGTCTGTCTGTCTGTCTGTCTGTCTGTCTGTCTGTCTGTCTGTCTGTCTGTCTGTCTGTCTGTCTGTCTGTCTGTCTGTCTGTCTGTCTGTCTGTCTGTCTGTCTGTCTGTCTGTCTGTCTGTCTGTCTGTCTGTCTGTCTGTCTGTCTGTCTGTCTGTCTGTCTGTCTGTCTGTCTGTCTGTCTGTCTGTCTGTCTGTCTGTCTGTATGAGTATCATTTTGTCACATTCAAAGTAGATATTGACCCTTACCTTCCCTGTTAATGCCTTGTAAACAATGGTACTTATACAGTATGCCCAGTAGATGTGCAACATCTGACAAATAAAATACATTATTTAATAATGAGAATGAACAGGAGAGAAAAAATAATAATTGTTTCTAATTATTAGCAAATGAAAATGAATAGAGGGACAATAAAATAAAGTGGTGTGAAGATATGAAGTCACAAGAAAATACATTCCATATATTCAAGCGGCCATGTTATTTTCTATTTATTTTTATTATATAATGACAAACTAAAAAACAAATGATAACAAAATTTTGTTTCCAAAGAGTATTTCTTTTTCAAAGTGTGGATTAATTTTTTATTAATAAATAACAGTGAAAAAAGAACACGCACACACACACACAAAATTTACAATTTAAAGAGTGCCACAATAAATGTGACACACAAGATGACTATTGTACAATAATGTTATTTACATTTCTAATAGAAAAAACTAAATTTTAGTAACATTTACAATGACTTACAACTAGGTTTTTAGGTTATACACATTTTATACAATTGTATATTTTAACTTTTCTAATTATCTATAATTATAAGAATACTACGAAAACAAACACTAACACGCACAATCACACATGCACTTTACCAGACTCTTTATTTCAAAGCTAATGATATTTTTTCCCATTTGTTTTTATGTTTTGAGATAGAAGATTTCTTATTGGCCAGTACATTGTCTCCGTCATGTTTTTCAATTCAATTCAATATTTTTTTGTTTTTCTTATATTCCCTTAGGCCGCAGAAGTTTAAGGATAGTAAATTAAAGCTAATTTGGTTTATTTTAAATTTCTAACTGTATAACTTGATTTGAGAAACTGGTAAAAGTGAATACAACACACAACAAACACAAAAGAGTATTAAATTATTTTATTTTTCAAAGTGTGGATTTAATTGAAATGTATTTCTCTTGTAATGGACAACGATAGAAGAGAGTTGGTAATGTAAAGAGAAATGATTTCCTAAATGCATGAGAGGACTGGGTATGAGTTATGTAAATGATTATGTAAATTAGCAATGTGTGTTATAAGGTTGAGTGAGTGTCAGTTAGGTTATTGTGGTCTAAGTTCGCTTAGTTGACACTTAAAGTTCGCTTAGTTGACACTTAAAATTTTGTTTTTACACATGATGTATTCATTTACTTGAAAGTATAATAAAAGTGAATTGTGGGCTTAGGCCAACCACCGCAAATTGTGTTTTGTGTTATGGACTAGAAGAAATACTAGGAATGATTCATTTTCAAAATTGATCAAACTTTAAATATACCAAACAATGTTGTCTTAAATTGAAAATGTTTCTTATAAGTTTTGGTTATTAATGGAACATTGTTTAAGTGGCTTAAACAAGCCCAAAAAATTTATGTCATTACTATCTTCATTACAGAATATATGAAAAAAGATGTCACTCATAATTATAAAAGATATACAGTAGTTTCATATGATACTTACGAGTCACATATTTCCTAATGACACAAATGCCTATACAATAATTATTTATATAAAAATGTGACGAAGATATGATTACATGTGATATCATTATTACGATAACATTAATAGAGCGGTTTTCGTATGAGTGGGAAACTGGCCGTAATATTTACCTCACAGTTACAGTACTGTTACTGTAGAATTTTTGAATGTTTTTATAGAACTTACGGTACAGTTACGGCTACGGTACAGTACGGTCAATTTCCCACTCGTACGAAAACCGCTCTAATGATGATATTTAAGGTGATAATATGAAAGTACTGATGGCAATAATATAGATAACGATAGAAAAGTTATTTGTTAGGGTTTTTTTCGAGCACCTGAAAGAGCTAGCGACTAATAAATAACTTTTCTTTCATTTCTTCCTTCTAACCATGTATTTGTTTTTGATGTAGATAATACACCGAATCGAAATATGGCGTCCAATTTTAATAACTATTGTTCTTGACTGACTAGCCTCTCATACATGTGAAAACACCATTGTGTTTCAACGTAAACATGAGGCTAGTCAGTCAAGAACAATAGTTATTGAAGTTGGACACCATATTTCGACTCGGTGTATGATTAAGACAATAGTGTACAAGAATCCTACCTGTAAAACTATAAGAAAGGCCAGCATCATAGAATATACAAAGAATGTACCAATGAACACTTCATGACGAAATACACTGGCATGCATGACCCTGAAATTACAATATTATTAGCATACAGTGATTATACTGGCATAGATGACCCTGAAATAACAAAATATTAGTAGCATACAGTGATTGTACTGTCTGTCTGTCTGTCTGTCTGTCTGTCTGTCTGTCTGTCTGTCTGTCTGTCTGTCTGTCTGTCTGTCTGTCTGTCTGTCTGTCTGTCTGTCTGTCTGTCTGTCTGTCTGTCTGTCTGTCTGTCTGTCTGTCTGTCTGTCTGTCTGTCTGTCTGTCTGTCTGTCTGTCTGTCTGTCTGTCTGTCTGTCTGTCTGTCTGTCTGTCTGTCTGTCTGTCTGTCTGTCTGTCTGTCTGTCTGTCTGTCTGTCTGTCTGTCTGTCTGTCTGTCTGTCTGTCTGTCTGTCTGTCTGTCTGTCTGTCTGTGCTTTTTGATATAATTTTAATTCAGGTATGGATGGAACTTACCAAAACGGTAGAACATAGAGCCTTGATATGTAGAAGACAATAGCGAATACTACAAAACACATATCACAGATCCTCTGAAGTTTTGCATAGTGTAATATTTTTGCAGCCTGTTAAAAATAGTTAAGAAGTAAATTAGTCTGTATCTTCAACATGAAAAGAACATTCACAATAATAACATTTTAAATCCTGAAGAAGTTGAAATATTCCACTTCATTCATTCCCTCATCCAATTACTGATTACCTATTCATCCATCTATTCATCCATCTATTCATCTATCTATTCATCTATCTATTCATCCATCTATTCATCCATCTATTCATCCATCTATTCATCCATCTATTCATCCATCTATTCATCCATCTATTCATCCATCTATTCATCCATCTATTCATCCACCTATTCATACATCTATTCATCCATCTATTCATCCATCTATTCATCCATCTATTCATCCATCTATTCATCCATCTATTCATCCACCTATTCATACATCTATTCATCCATCTATTCATACATCTATTCATCCATCTATTCATCCATCTATTCATCCATCTATTCATCCATCTATTCATCCATCTATTCATCCACCTATTCATCCATCTATTCATCCATCTATTCATCCATCTATTCATCCACCTATTCATCCATCTATTCATCCATCTATTCATCCATCTATTCATCCATCTATTCATCCACCTATTCATCCATCTATTCATCCATCTATTCATCCATCTATTCATCCATCTATTCATCCACCTATTCATACATCTATTCATCCATCTATTCATCCACCTATTCATCCATCTATTCATCCATCTATTCATCCATCTATTCATCCACCTATTCATCCATCTATTCATCCATCTATTCATCCATCTATTCATACATCTATTCATCCATCTATTCATCCATCTATTCATCCATCTATTCATCCATCTATTCATCCATCTATTCATCCATCTATTCATCCACCTATTCATACATCTATTCATCCATCTATTCATCCATCTATTCATCCATCTATTCATCCATCTATTCATCCATCTATTCATCCATCTATTCATCCACCTATTCATCCATCTATTCATCCATCTATTCATCCATCTATTCATCCATCTATTCATCCATCTATTCATCCATCTATTCATCCATCTATTCATCCACCTATTCATACATCTATTCATCCATCTATTCATACATCTATTCATCCATCTATTCATACATCTATTCATCCATCTATTCATCCACCTATTCATACATCTATTCATCCATCTATTCATCCATCTATTCATACATCTATTCATTCATCTATTCATCCATCTATTCATCCATCTATTCATCCATCTATTCATCCATCTATTCATCCACCTATTCATCCATCTATTCATCCATCTATTCATCCATCTATTCATCCATCTATTCATCCACCTATTCATCCATCTATTCATCCACCTATTCATACATCTATTCATCCATCTATTCATCCACCTATTCATACATCTATTCATCCATCTATTCATCCACCTATTCATCCATCTATTCATCCATCTATTCATCCATTCCTTCATCCATCTATTCATCCACCTATTCATCCATCTATTCATCCATCTATTCATCCATCTATTCATCCATCTATTCATCCATCTATTCATCCATCTATTCATCCATCTATTCATTCATCTATTCATCCATCTATTCATCCATCTATTCATCCACCTATTCATCCATCTATTCATCCATCTATTCATCCATCTATTCATTCATCTATTCATCCATCTATTCATCCATCTATTCATCCATCTATTCATCCATCTATTCATCCACCTATTCATCCATCTATTCATCCATCTATTCATCCATCTATTCATCCATCTATTCATCCACCTATTCATACATCTATTCATCCATCTATTCATCCATCTATTCATCCATCTATTCATCCATCTATTCATACATCTATTCATCCATCTATTCATCCATCTATTCATCCATCTATTCATCCACCTATTCATACATCTATTCATCCATCTATTCATCCATCTATTCATCCATCTATTCATCCATCTATTCATCCATCTATTCATCCATTCAATCTATCAATCATTCATCCATTCCTTCATCCATCTATTCATCCACCTATTCATCCATCTATTCATCCATCTATTCATCCATCTATTCATCCATCTATTCATCCATCTATTCATCCATCTATTCATCCATCTATTCATCCATCTATTCATCCATCTATTCATCCATCTATTCATCCATCTATTCATCCATCTATTCATTCATCTATTCATCCACCTATTATTCAATTTATTCATATATTCATAAACATTAAATCAACCATTTATAGACCGAATAGAAATATGACAGCCTGCTATTGTTCTTGAATGACAAGCCTTGTGTTCATGATGGAATACAATGGAGTTTTCACATGAATGAGAGGCTAGTGAGTCAAGAACAATTGTAATTCAAATTGGTCACCATATTTCGATTTGGTGTATCCATTCATTTGTCTATCCATTCATTGCCCTTTTATTTATCCAACCAGCCTTCCATTCATCAATACATCCATTCAATCTATCAATCATTCATCCATTCCTTCACCTATTTATAAATTATTTGCCTAATCATTTCAATCATTTCATCACACATTCAGTTATCCAACCAACCATCCATTCATTTATCCAATCAACCAACCACCCACTTATTCATTCATTCATTCCTCTATGTATTTGCCCATTGTTTGCCCAATCATTTCCATCCATCCGTTCATTTTTTCACTAGGCTTACTCACCTCCAGAAAGACATCAGAGACATCATGTACATAGACAATGATTGCGCCAATATGATAGTATCCACTGCTAAATGAATACGCCAGCAACATCAATGTCAAAATGTGATGAACCAAGTTCTGGAGAAAATCCTGTAAAACAAAACAAAACCCTTAATATTCATCTACAATACAGACATTCCCATTAATGCTCTCCAGATATAAATATTAGACATTTCTATGCCTATATTCCAAATGACATGTGTTCAATTACATATCCCATGCTCACACTAGCTATTGTTATGAATACATGTGGAATTTACAGCTTCATAGTCAATTAATTTGTCCAAATAATGAATTCATGTTGTAACAATTACATGACATTTGGAGAATGGATAGCATTAAGAAGAATGGTTGACTGTTTATAAATAATAGAATAACAAGCATTTTCTATGGCATCACTTTACTTCAAGTTCCAGAATGTTTTACAAATGTCCTTGTTTCCTCATATATTGGTATCCTGTCTAAGACCAGAAGCTCAAAGACCTTACCCTTACCTGTTTAGCAAATATATGCGAGTACCCTAACCCTAAGCAGTTACATATGCCGTTTGCTATATAATTCCAGTGATGTTACTGAACTGACAAGCCTGCTGGTAGCTGTCAGCCCTAGTTTTAAGCCTAGGTCAAAAAAGACATGGATCGCAACCCTGAAAAAAGTGGGGAATAAAAATCAAGAGAAACTTCTGAAGCAAAATGATGATCAGTGAAATTTAGATAATGGAGGACTTTCTAAAAATGATTGCAGAAAATAAATAAATCAGCCAATCCATATAAAATTTTTGGATTTGATTGATTTTATACGACAACTGCATTTATTTGGAGTTTATCTGTAGCGAAAAATAGATGAACAATTACACCAAAACAACTGGTATTTGCCCATCTTCGGCATTTTCTATCTTGAATTTCTCCTATAATTATTGTAGACATCCTCAGTCCTCAAAGGATTTCATGAAATTGTATGTTTAATTTTTTTTTGGCAGATTTGCAACGTTAAAGATAGATAGATTTATAAGATAGAGGAAAAGGTTAACCTAGACTCATGCTGGCATTATGCCTGGGACTGAGCAATCATTTCATGATAGGATGCTCCACACAGTAATTCCCAACATAGATTATCTCATCATGTAATCATTATTCAAATACTAATTTATTAATTATAGTGACTGTACAAGTTATGAATATAAAATAGCTCATTTACAAAAAAAATGACTTACCTTTCTTTTGACATCAGTAAATTGCGTGATCGACAGGGAGATGTACATTGACACCTCCGCAAGGTAGTACACATAAAGATCAACGTGCAGAATCTAAAAGATGGAAAACAAAATCATTATTTCTAATTACATTGACTTCAGGTTAAGCATTTATTGAAAAACATATAACTCCCCCTCCCCCTCAACATCAATGACAATTGATAATTGTAAAATAATTGGGATAGTATGCACGCGTTGATTGGTCAAACAACCGTGTTTCAAGTGAGCATGAAACACACTCCCGCCACTTTCAAACACGTGCCCTTATTCAACGTTGTTTTGATCTTGCATGCTTATTGGTCAGTTTCAAGAAAAAGCAACGAGTATTAAAAAAGGCATTTTTTTCGTCATTTGGCGCGATTGTTATTTTATAAAAGAAATTAAACACTTCTGTTTTTTCACTGGTTTATGAAAACATTAATAGATTTGGGCTCAGAGTTCTCGACTTTGTCTCGTGTTTGGACTGATCTGCTTTTGAATACTCCTAAACGCATCTCTGCTTTCAATAGCATGTGAAAACACAAGAGGGATTTCATTTCTTAAGTCCACTGCCAACAACATTGCCAAGGAGGGATGGGATGATTAACTTTTCCGATGTTTCCCCATTTCACAAAAAGAAAATTATAATAATAATAATAATATAATAATATAATAATATAATAATAATTATCTTTTAAAATAGGAAATGGTGAAGATATACATTGTATACTTACATGTGTCTCAAAGTTCATAAAGCATTTGTCAAGGTCAAACAGGTAGCCATACTGGAACAAACAATCATGTCAATACAAATAAAAACCATTCATATCATAATAAACATTTTTTTTTTTACAAGGACTTCAATCCCCTATTTGCCTTTCAGGAATTACAGTGTAGACACTCGAACCATGAACACTTTGTTTCGACATAAATTATAGCTTCAGCCTATCCCAGACATCCTTCTAAACAACATTAAATAATTTTTTTTTACAACAGCCAATCACTAGTTAGATTGTTTGCATCTACAGTTAGTTGTCCGACAAAAGTATGTTCTATTCAATGGAAAAATAATCAAAAAATACTTTGAAAAATGATTATAATTCTAGACCATATAGTATAAAGAACGATGCTTTCCCTTAAGGATGTTCACTGGAATTGTTTTATTGTTCATTTTTTGGTTCATGACTTTTTCACTTGAATTGTTCATAGTGCAAGCAAGAGATTTATGGAAGAACAAGGTAGCACTTTGAGATCATGTCACTCCTAAATGAGCACAGTGACCCTGTTTTTTTATCTGCTCACAAAACTTGTATGATGATTGTACCTCCTATGCAAAGTTTGGGGGGGGAAAAAACATGGTAAACTTAATTTCCCGCAAATGTCCTTAAATGAAGTACGATATATATTAAATTTTATGTTTACTTAATATTATATAAGCCCAAACGATAGATACAAGACAATTACACTTGACTTTGTCTCAAGGGAGTAGGTTAAAACGCTCTAAATTCATTATATTATAAAGTTCACAACCAAACTGATAAATATATATTACATATAATAACATAATAAAACATTTACATTATTGGTAAATAAATACAAAGCAATCATTTGCTTAATATTCTTTACAAAATTTTGTATGCTCTCATATAATTATTGTCTGTAAATGGTCTGTTTTTCTACCGCTTGGGCTAACTGTGGTAAGGAAAGTACAAAATAACTAACCCTTGCAAGAGTAATGCTTCCATATATAGTGACAAAGAAATAGAATGCCAACCTCCAACTAAAAGAAAAAAATGCATTATTAATCTTTAAAACTATTTAATAGACATACCCCTAATTGCAAGAACGTTGTCCTAACTTTTGTAATTTAGTGGGAAAGGAATTAATTAAAAAACAAAAGAAGATCAATCAAGCTGAACTCTTTCTTGAAGAAAGATTTAAAACGTTCTGATATTAACATCTTTTAGAAAAACTCCAGTAAAAATTTATGGTTTATGACTCCGCGATCACTCTGAGCATGCACGAAGATATACCAGATGTACTGATCTCTCACATATAAAAAAAGCCGCAACTTTAAAAGATACACCATTTTCTACGTTATTAATAATAAGTATGCAGTCATTATGTGCGATTATATTAGTGAAGTGCCCCACATCAGTAGTTAATTTAAAAGTGATTCATTGGGGTATAAATTTTGAATTTACATATAGACTACATGGTGTGAATAGCTTTGCGAGGTTAGAATGTGACCCGGCCCTATGGTGGGGTAAGTAACACGTGGGGTGGTATAGGTCATGACATGTTTACACAGGGAGCCCACTGAGTGGAGCGCTAGTTTGAAGGATAATGTACGCTGACCAAAATCTTGGGGCTCAAAAGTTTACACTGACGGTCTAGTGAGTGAGTGAGTGAGTGACACTTACGGTTCAAAAGCCCCATCCCAATAACTCAAGGATTTTCAATCCAGGAGTTAAAAAGGGGAGAAACATTGTAAATTTCATAGAAAGTAAACATTACTTCTTCAGTAGAATCATTAACTACATTGTCATTTTCCTGTTAGGTACTGTACCTGTTCTCAGTAGCTTTAGTGAGAAGAGAAGGTTGATCTTTATTTCGTCTTAACCTAAACCATCTTTCCACTTCTCTAGTGGACCATCCTAGGTGTTCTGACAGCTCTATTGCTCTTTCATGGCTCAGTTTCTTTGTTTTTATGAACACTTTTTCAAGAGTTGAATTAGGTGCCACTTTTATATTGGGTTTAACTTTGACCCCAAGCCACTGAACAACAGGACTGGCAATATACCTAAAAAGCAAACCCATTAACAATGCAGTCTGATAATTTACAGTTTGACTACTTCATCAGAGGCCATCCAAACCAATTTCAAAATGAATGTTTTTGAGATAAATACAATAGAACTTGTGGAGAGTTCTCATAGGCTCAGATGTTTCTTATTATTGTGTTTACATATAATGGTAATAAATGATAGGTAATATAATGAAATTTGTAACAACGTAAAAAATGTTCACTTAACTTTACTGACGTTTCGAGCTTTTAGCCCTTCATCGGAGTAAAAGAGGGGGCTTAAACTCGAAACGCCAGTAAAGTTAAGTCAACATTTTTTACAGTGTTACAAATTTCATTATATTACCTATCATCATACTTTTGCATATAATTATAATGAGGATACAACTGAGTAATTTGTTATTTCCTTAGTTTATGAAGGTCATGTTTAGAATAAAAATATTTGGTCATAGCTACGTTTTTGTTGTTCTTTGACAGTTGGTATATAACAAAACACTTATAGACTGAAACCTTGGTAAAACAATATGTTTTGTGGTCCCTCAGTCCCAGTCAATAAGTGATAAATACTAACCTTTCAAAAACATATCGTAGTATCATCATCAACACAGTCAAGGGTATAGACATGTAAAGACCACCAAGACTGTTTATAATAGGTAATCGGTTGGCATGGACTTGTTCCCATGTCATCATCTTGGGAAGCCATATCCTTCTATCCCAAAACCAATCGTAGAACTCTTGGTAGTTATTCCACACCATGATTGCAGCACTCACTAACAGGTTAAATAATCTATCGCAATAGAAAATAGATAAGATGCAATATTGCACTATGAGCCACACAAGGGCCATGCTTAGTCTATGTGAACAACATTGATAATTTAACCTTTTATCATACAAAATTAATCAAAAAAGCAGGAAAGCCATTGTATATTTGGTGGTATTAAACAGACTCCTCCCATGAGACATTATAGCAAATACCTGTTCTATGGTGTGGAATAAAACAATGGTTTCCTGGAACACCATGCTTATTTCACTTGTCACGTTAGTTAAAGGCTTGTGTATTGAATACAAGAGACAAGTGGGAAAACCCATGGTATTCCAGTTAAAACCTATGATATGACTAATATATATACTAGCGTATCTAATAGGTAGTACATTGCTGCCTCATAGCGCATGCAACAAGTACATTGTAAATATAGAATGGCGAATTGGCGGAATATTGATTTTGCAGTTTGTTGATAATTAATTTGTTAAATTTAGGGTAGAGTGAAAAACAGAGTATACTTAAATAACCAATGACTATTCAGTTATGTGGTACTGTTTCATGAAAATATTACAAACTGATTGAATTTTTAAGAGTATGATCAAGAATTGAACATTACATGGTATAAAAACTGGAACAGTAACAAAGTTGTATCAATCTACAAATGAAGAAAAAGGATAAACAACTGGTTATATTGAAAGTTAATTATGAAATAACTAAATTTGTGTCAGTTCAGATATATTTGAATATTTTACATTATCAATAGAATCCACAGGGATTTATCATACATATTTTCTTTAGAAAGTTTACTTTGCTTTTTAAACAGGATGTTCCACTATAAAAAGGGCCATCTCACGTCAGCAGAGCTTCATGGCTGCCGATTTGTTGAAAAAACATGGCTGAGGGCACAGCTCCTATCTTGACATCTCAGAAATAATTTGCGATAAACAATAAAGTTAGCTTCAAATCGTAAAATCAATGAATTAAATTGATTGCCTATTAAACACTTTATCATAAAAGACGAAAATAATATCGATTATGCCAGAATTTGTTGAAAAATTTAGGGTGAAAAGTTAAAAAAAATTGTAACATCTCTTCAATAGTCATACGTCCAAATCAAAACACGAGGGAAAATTCCCGCCAATTTTGTAAGCGGACGTGTTTGCATAACCGGGAGACCTTGCTTTCAAAGAGAAAGAAATACTCTTCATTTTGAAGGAAATTGAAGTTTATTTATCGCAAAAAGAGTCTGGAAAAAACATCACCTTACATATCATGCCTTTGTCTTCAAAGAAAAACTGACGTCGTCTTTGAATTACATGCAAGGAAAGATTACTATTTGGGGCAAAACATTTTTATCAAGGAATTTGGATGTTTGCCGAAGACATACAACCTTCAACAGATAAAATAGCAAAAGGTCGACTAAGTATACACTAAAAGATGACTTCAATTGCTGATAATCAAAGTTTGAAACCTATTTGACTGTTGAAGATCGAGAAAGGTTGAACTTTTTACACGTCAAGAACAATGCCTTTGAATGATATCTGTGTTGTAAAATTTCAAGTTTTGCATGCAATGGACACCTACTTTTGCTTTCTATTACCAATACATCGATAAAAACATTTATAAAGAGCATTACAGAGGCTTTTTCATCGGCTGTTCAAAAATGACAAGGTACGAAATTACGAAATTAATTTCCCTTTTATACTGGAACTTCCTGTTTAAATGGGTTTCCTGTGTTTTGAGATTGACTCCCTGTTGTTTGGGATCGGTTTAAGGGTCATGTTTACATAAGCTGTAATTGGATCTGGACTGTAACCCTCTATTGTAATGTTGCACGCTACTAATCAGTGAAGAGACGAGAAGGGATCAAACTAAGCGAGTGTCAGATTCGAAAACTCTTGTTTTAACGATTCTTGGATTTCTCAATCTTTACTGTTTACTAAAGATTGTGTTACTAAACCGATCCCAAACAACAGGGATTGTGTAAAGACAATAAGACAATTGCTGGAATCTTCAATGACTTTTTTCGTCCATAGGAAAGCGATTGTCAAAGGCATTTGATAAACATTTTCTAGGTGGTATGAATGTTTTTAATGATACTCACAGTTTTAAATTTTGTGCCGTTGATGAGAAGTTTGTCCAAGAAAATCTTAAAAACTTGAAAACAAACAAAGCATGTGGCCTGGATAAAATAAGCGCACGCTTATTAAAAGATGCTGCTGAAGTCATATCACATTCATTGCCTCTACTGATAAATAAATCACTTGCAGAAGGTTGTTTTCCCGCAACATGGAAATCAGCAAAAGTTACAGCTTTGTTGAAAGGGGGTGACAAGTCCTCCAAGGATAATTATAGACCAATATCCATCTTGCCTACCATAAATAAAATAATTGAAAAAGCTGCCCATATTCAACTTTACGGCTACTTAGAGGAAAACAATTTATTATCAAATGCACAGTATGGTTTTCATCACAAGCGCTCAACAACATCAGCATTAATTAAGTTTACTGACAACTTTCTCGATAACATGGATAAAGGACAAACAACAGGAGTAGTATTTTTGGATATGAAGAAGGCGTTTGATACGGTGAACCATGTTATTCTGATCAAGAAATTGAAATCACTAGGTGTATCTGGAAAAACTCTCGAATGGTTTAATTCTTATCTTAGTGGTAGGACCCAGAGGACAGTTTGTGGCAATGAAATGTCTTGTTCCGCTAGTGTCTATTGGTGTCTCACAAGGTTCCATTCTTAGACCTTTGCTGTTTCTGGTTTATATTAATGGCATTCGTGAGGTAACTAGACATACAACTATGACGATGTTTGTTGATGACATGGCAATTTCCTATTCCTCAAAATGTGCAAGTGATCTTCAAAATAAATTGAATATTGATCTTGGAAGCATCGCAGCATGGTTAAATGAAAATAAACTGACACTTAATGTTGAGAAATCTAAATCTATGCTGATTGGGACACCAGGTAGAAGAGAGAGAATATTCAAATTTCTGTGAACTGTAAGTACTTTGAAAGAGTCAAATCTTTCAAGTACTTAGGAGTCATTGTGAATGAAAACATGACGTGGAGTGAACATATTGAATACATCCGAAGTAAAGTTACACAGCAACTTGGTATTCTCAAACGTTTAAAACATCTATTACCCATAGACACTAGAATCATTTATGTTAACACTATGGTGCTTCCTATTATTGAGTATGCATGTCTAGTATGGGGAGATAAGAACAACAAAGTGCTGATGAATTCATTTACAGATCCTCCAAAATAAGGCTGCAAGACATGTCCTCAATTTACCATCATTTTTCTCTGGATCAGAGGCGTTGAAGATGCTTAAATGGCAAAACCTGCATACAAGAAGATCAGTCCAAAGATGCATATGGATGTATCAACTTGTTCAGGATCAGGATACTTGTACTGTCAAAACTGGTTCTAATATCCATTCTTACAACACAAGAAACAAAGATATGCAACGAACTGAGAAGTCTAACTTAAATAAAGGTTTACAAAAATCATACAATAGCTTCCTGGGAGAATGGAACGCTTTACCCACAGACCTAAAAAACTTACCAACAAAGAAACATTTTATAAAAGCAATTTTGAATAGATTTAATGATTAATCGTTTGGATAAATTTTATATGTTGAAGAATTTTATCATTGACATTTATATCTTACCTAGTTTTTAATTTTTACCTACAGACACTTGATGAATTTCATCGACTTTTAAATCTTATCTAGTTTTATAATTTGTATATATCTTTCTTATTTAGTTATTTATTTATAATTTTATTTATGTATTCTTTGTTTTATACAGAGACCTACTGAAAAGCAATTTTAAATGATGTAGGCCATCTGTTTAAAGATTGTACTATGAAAATCACTAGAGTGGTTAAATGTACGTTGAAAATTTGGCCTTGGGGGTGTGTCTTTTTGTACCACATGACCAATTTTGAGCAAAATGATTGGCCAGAAGCGATCACATGGTACAAAAAAAATTGGTCACGTGGACGGAATTTTTGGGGCATGATTACCAGTCTACTGATTTCCATAGTAATTATTATTATTATTATTATTATGGAGTCAATCTCAAAACAAATGTCCGGATGTGACGCAGGCTAGAAATAATAGAATGCATTGTGGTTAAAGCAAAATCAAGAATTTTGCTCCTCTACGGGTTAGATCTGCTGCCTTGCTCGCTCGCTCAGGCTCGCTTCGTGTGGCAGCAACTACTACTGTATACATGTACTAAACATAACAACATTGGTATCGTTGGCTATTCACTTTTGAGAGACTATAAACCATCCTTTCACAATAGTAACAGTGTTTCATACTGTAACAAACATGCTTCAACATGAAAGTGTGAACTATATAGTAGGTCAAACAAGTCATTCAACAACTAGAGGTTTTTTGTACAATCAAAAATCAGCACAATAGCATTCCATATGTTAGTTCTTAAATATAAAAACATTCTAGTGTTAATAGCTTTATTTAATTAATTGCCATTTCAATCGGACCATTACCAACAACAATAACACGCTTAAAAAAGCCTTTGCCAAAAGCAAAAACTTAGAAGTCTTAGAAGCTATTGGATTACAATCACTTCAAAAGTTCAAAGTCTCTATTTCTCAATCCTATTATTCCTCAAGGAACTATTTCTTATCATAATTTGATATACTATTCTATAATGTACGAGTCAAATCCAAAGGTGCCCATCCCCCCCCCGGGCAAACCCCCGGGCATTTGACTTTTTGAAAAAAAATTGGTCAAATTCCCCACCATCTGGGCAAACTGAACAGTCAAATGCCCCACTATTGAAACAACAGAATGGTCAAATGCCCGCCCCTCGAGCTCGAGTCAGTGATAAACTCAAATTTTACTTTAAGTAGAAAAGAAAATACTAAACTTCCTTCTACTACATGACGTCTCATGAACATGGTAGACAAAACTTGTACAATCAAATATGAAGGGAAATTTCAAAAAACGTTGAAGAAGAGAATGGTTATTGGCAATTTTTGATTGGTGATTGCACGACCGAAAGATGGATCTCGATATAATTCACAAATCTATCTTAAAAACTGAAATAACTTGGATTTTCTTTGCACTTTTCGACTCTAAAACACAAAGACAAGCATTTATACTTCGTCAATTTAATTTTACTTGTGAAAGAACAGTACCCAGAGCTCCTTTGCAATCGCTGTTCGTCAATCGCCAATTCTTTCTGACGTTTTTTGAGATAGGTGTATAACAAGGAAAAACTATCTATCAATTCTTTGCTTTTCGTTTCCGTTCCCGTGTGACTTTTGCCTGATCATGGGCTACCTGTGGTTAGGACTCCAATGCTTTCTGGGTATTTTTAAAGATGGCCGACACTCGTCAAATGCCCGCCCGTTCAAGTAGCTAATCGGCGTCAAATTCCCCACTATACGGAACCCAAGTCTTGTCAAATGCCCGGGGTTTGCCCGGGGGGGGGATGGGCACCTTTGGATTTGACTCGTACATAATATCATTAAGTTGCTTGAGTATATTTTACTAAATTTACTATTGAGGTAGAAAACTGAATTAAAATCATAAGTTAGTAAAATCGGTTATATCAACATAATGCGCCTATTAGTTTCCGGTTGACAGAATGTCTCCTTCTCCTTTTCTTTCGATTGAGCGGCACTGTCGAGGAAAAGGGAGGGATTTTACTCTTCCACGCGTAAAGACGTAGCATCTATCAGCAGGGAAGCAAACCGTTTAGATATACGAATTCTGCCATGTCAAACAAAGTTTAGCGAAATGAATTACAAAATACCACACTTCTAAGTATTTGATATAATCTCCATAAGCGACTCTGTCAAATATTTTTTTCTACAGCACTATGTACGAGATACAGAAAATAAACTGCGAGTCACTCGATGGTTGAAGCCGGCTACTGACATTCAATCCCAACATACCTCTAGAAAATCTTCAATACACATTCACTAATCTACGTGGTTTCCATCTCTTTTTGCCACTGTTTCAATGTACTTTTGGCAAGCCTTTGTAAGTTATACATACACTTTTAACGATGAAAATGGTGCAGATTTTGTGATCCACTTCACATGAAAGACAATGCGTGTCGGAGTCGGAGTCACACCAATCTCGAACCAAGAGCCTGCGTTACTCTTGGCCAGCAGTGCCGAGCCGCTGACCTAATGACACGAATGTGTGCGCAATCTCGAACCCCGAGCCTTCGTTCCTCTTGGCCAGCCGAGTAACGTAAGACTCTGGGGGACCGGAATTCTATGCTTATGCTGATTGGCCCTTGAAAATACAATGGTCAGACCGGAAACAGACGAAGTAAAAGCTCTGATTGGTCCATCATGTAAACAAATGTACATTCAAAATGTAAATTTTACGATTACATGCAATACGACGTCAACGGTTCTTTAATACTAGATAGAATATTAAATATCGTCGTTTACGAGTCGCGAAGCGAAGAGATATTGTATCGCCACTAAGCGATGATTATCGAGTCGCGAAGAAAATTAGAATACACACAAAATACTTCTTTAAACTATTCTAAACCTTGGCAATCCTCAGACCTCTGGCATCCAGTTATTTACTAAAGGTCAATCGTACTACGAAAGCAAACTAATAACCGTTGGAAAACTATAAATAAATCGACGGTTAAAGCGATCTGAATTGAAGAAGATTTAGACGCGTTTTTATATCATTATAAATCCTGATGGCCGTTAAAAATCTTCCTAAACTTTAAATGTTTCATTAGTGAGGAAAATGTTTATATTTTGGCTTAGAAAATATTTAAAATGCTACTAGGTCAATAATATTTTGAATGTCATTAACGTACTAAGTAACACAGGATGCCCAATCCCACAGATCATTATAATATTAACTAAGCATGCGCAATAGAAACCGGAACTCCAAAATCGGAGCTGAAAATTCCGTTCCCCCAGAGTCTAATGTCGGGCGCCATAAGACCGCTGACAAAAAGCCAGACGTGACGCTGGGCTCGAGATTGATGTGTGCGCTGACTTCATGCTCTACGCGGGCGTTCTAAAATCAATCTCGAGCCCAGCGTCACGTCTGGCTTTTTGTCAGCGGTCTTATGGCGCCCGACATTAGACTCTGGGGGAACGGAATTTTCAGCTCCGATTTTGGAGTTCCGGTTTCTATTGCGCATGCTTAGTTAATATTATAATGATCTGTGGGTTTGGGCATCCTGTGTTACTTAGTACGTTAATGACATTCAAAATATTATTGACCTAGTAGCATTTTAAATATTTTCTAAGCCAAAATATAAACATTTTCCTCACTAATGAAACATTTAAAGTTTAGGAAGGTTTTTTAACGGCCATCAGGGTTTAAATAATGATATAAAAACGCGTCTAAATCTCCTTCAATTCAGATCGCTTTAACCGTCGATTTATTTATAGTTTTCCAACGGTTATTAGTTTGCTTTCGTGGTACGATTGACCTTTAGTAAATAACTGGATGCCAGAGGTCTGAGGATTGTCAAGGTTTAGAATAGTTTAAAGGAGTATTTTGTGTGTATTCTAATTTGCTTCGTGACTCGATAATCATCGCTTAGCGGCGATACAACATCTCTTCGCTTCGCGACTCGTATATATTCCATAAACGACGATATTTAATATTCTATCACCGTTGACGTCGTAAAATTTACATTTTGAATGTACATTTGTTTACATGATGGACCAATCAGAGCTTTTACTTCGTCTGTTTCCGGTCTGACCATTGTATTTTCAAGGGCCAATCAGCATAAGCATAGAATTCCGGTCCCCCAGAGTCTTACGTTACTCGGCTGGCCAAGAGGAACGAAGGCTCGGGGTTCGAGATTGTTCTAAAATGTATTTGCAGTTTTACCATTTACAGAGTTTTTGTTTGCCTTTAATTTTGTTTTTGTTGTTGTTAATAATTCAGATCGTAGTCTGTGTTTCCTTCAACCGTTCACAGAGCTTGCTTTCTTGCCAACAAGTACCCAGGGCCTACAGGGCTGTAGAACCTATGTATATGTATGTATGTACTGATGCATGTACAGAGGGTGGCCAAGGGGTGGGGTACCTAGTCATCACGTTTCACGAATCGGCGATATTTTTGATATTCACGCATCACGTACAAAAGTCACGTTCAACATAGTATTCACGTATAACAACTAAATTGTTCGGGTTTTTTTCACGAATCACGCACTTCCCTTATTTTAGCCTAAATCTAGCCTGCGTAGCAGTCCCTCCGAGGGGGCTTTCTCTTCTCGCCCCAAGCCCCCTCGGAGGGACTGCTACGCAGGCTAGCCTAAATCACGCGTGACGGGTTACCCCTTGGCCACGCTCTGTACACGTGCTACTACTAGTACAACCATGCAAATAATTCTATTATCCTGTTTTCGTTGTGTACGTGAAAAAATATCAATTATAAATATTTTCATATGGAAAATTTCGTGAATTAATTAATTACCGAGACAAAGTGACAGGTGAATATCTACGAAGAATATAGTCCGTTCCTACAGCGAGGAGAATAAAAAAAAGTGGACCGGATTTGGTAGAATCAATATAATTTTTATAATTCTTTATTAATTGTTTGTATGTGCTGTTTTATATTCGTGATACGGATACACCTATTTCAACTTTGAAGGTTGTCGTGCGAATGATGATTGCACGACCTACTGTGGGCCATGGATATTGATCATCTATGCTTCATGCATTTGTGGCAAAGAATTTATAAAAGATTCACAAATGTTGTGTGCGTCGACAATTCCTTTCAGTCGTATATACAATAGTCGACATTCTGGCGTACATTCTGGAAACGTTATTGAAAAAGATATATGGGTTTTCAAAACACAAAGGAAGGCCCGTTACTCTGACTGCGAACAGCGCCGGAACAGGTGTGCATTTGATCAAAATAAACAAAAAACATATAAAAAATTGAAATGGTATGGCATCGGTTTGCACTATAACCCTTCTTATTGACCTTATATTCACAATAATTTATACGTAATTAAACAGGCGCTGAACACACTAGTAAGTTTTGCATCATTCTATAAGCGGACTGAACGAATTATGAATAAAATCCAATGGTAAGTAGGTAACGCAGTGGGAGTGAAACAGGTCCACTTCAATGTTGTTGATCTAAAAGTCCCGTTTCTTATTAATAAAGAATGTATGGTTTACTTGGAACGGGTGAGAAAAGTTAGATAAATTTTTCAACGGATTAAATATTTTTATTGTATATTCTTCCTATCGAACTGTCGCTTGCCCGTTACTAGCTGAATGAAATCATTTCTTTCCGGCGGTAGGTCGTTTGCCGAGGTAGATTTTTTCACTGAATTTTTTATTAGTTCATGGTGTCATCACTCAGTACGACAAATATTGTCATAATTTATGTCAGCCGAAGCAGATATAATGCGCGAGCTGACAGTTTTCATTATTAAAACAGACCGAATTGATAGCATTGATCAATAGTGTTCTAAAGCCCTGCGGCTCGGCCGAACTGAGAACTGTGCTCTTTTAAAATACTTTGAATGGGTCATAAATCATAGTTTTTCACTGGTATTGACCCCCAGAGATATCTAATCTAATAAAAAAATTTGGAATTAATCTACAAAGCTAACCGTCTAAATATAGTGCATAAAAACAAACAAGACATATATAGATGTAGTATAGATACCAAGCAATCTCACCTGTTTCGATTCTCAACATTGTATCATTCGAATTAACAGTTATTCGCAGTTTTTACTTCTAGAATATCGATCAGCACGCACATGAAGCTATGCCGGTAACCTGAACCGATAGCCTAGTGTGAAATGCTCACCGGTCCCGACCAGCAGTTTGTTATTATAACATCAAGGCATTGATTTGATATTATAAATCATAATATAGCTAAAACCAATCAATGAAGCCCTGTACTGATGTACTTACAGTTTTGAGGCCTGTTGCCTTGGTACGCGGTAATGGCGTTCTGTCAGTCTTGATAAAATGGGTTACCCTAGCTAGCATCAAAAGCGTCTAGAGATAATGAAAAAACAATCCCTAGTTCTATTTGATAATGACTGACCGGAATGAGAGATTGGACGCCCATTATTCAAGAACTGCGCCGAGGACAAATTTGCATTTTTAAAGAATTAAAAACGCGTGGTGAGTGGAAAAGACTAGACAACTATTATTTGCTGATGACTGGCAAACAATTTGGACCGGATGACCAAGGAACAAAACCACTTTACAGTCAAAACTAACAAACTGCATCTGCTTCTTTTTGAGCTTAACCTGAGTATCAGGCTCTAGGGGAGGGGGGAAGGAGAGAAAGAAGGGCCTGATACTCAGGTTATTTTGAGCAGCTGAGCCTTCGAGAACATTCGAATAATCTACCACAGGGATCCCGTTTGGCCCATGGGTCATCACTCCGATTCTCATTGCTCAAGATTACGACGTCATTCGATATGGTGGACTCCCTTTGTCCAAGTGGTAGGAGTGATCGGCGCCCCGTTTAGGGTTGAAAATATCTGCCTATAACGATCATTCTGAAGGGTTTTTGTTTTAAGTTTTATGGAACAAATTTGCATTTACCCAAAAGTTTTCCATAAATAAATAAGTAAAAAAAATAAAAGATAATTTTGTTTAAGTATTGTTTAATTTGTATTTCTTACAATCAATAACGTTTTTTCCGATTTATTAATGTTCAAAGTTCAAGTCTTTCTTCCTTTCTTTCCGCCTTTTTGTGGTGTTTGTCGTCCTTGTTTTGAAGGTTTCTTGGTTGATTTTGTCTTGGGTTTCTTTCCACCTTTTTTCGGCTTCTGATTAGAGGCGCTGAAAGAGAATTATATAATTATTTCGAGCCACACATTCTTGGAGCCTGGCTCTGTTGCTGTGGTCTCCCACAAATGTGGAAAGCGTTATAAATAAATAAATAAATAAATTATCATTGAAAAAAACGTACTATAAAATAATCAAATTTAACATTTTCTCTGATTATTTCCATACAAAGAATTTGAAACGTATTTGATAGAGTGATTTCCCTTCGCTCGTGAAAAAAAAATGGCTATTTAGTTTGTACTATACTAGTTGATATATACTAGCTCGGCCCTAGATTCAGGCATGCCACACAGACGTAAAGGTAAAAGAAATACTGATTGATAAAGAACAAATAAACAATGCGTCAGTCTACTACTTACAACCTGTGAAGGAAAATCACTACATCATTAAAAAATTAATTCACGACAAAAGCTTACCTATGCTGTATCTGTGACAAGTGTTGCCCCACCGCCTGAAAAAAGCATACACGTTATATCAGTACATAACGAACAAACCTTATTCGCTTGCCACAATGTTTTCCCAACAAAAAAATCTTAAGAAATAAGTTGTTTTGCTCAAGGTAAATATTTTTCCATGCTTTCAAGTACAGTGGTACCTCTAATAAGCGGTCACCCTCAGGACTTTCTAAAGTGGCAGCTTAATAGAGGTTGGCCGCTGAATAGAGGTATAGAATAGGTATAGGAATAGATTTGGGACTTTTTATTTTGGCCGCCTAATATAGGGTGACCTCTTAATAGGTGACCGCTTAATAGAGGTACCACTGTATTTCAAAGAAAGAGGATTAAAACAAGAGGATTGTTTTGGGAAAACATTGAAGACTGAACGAATATTTGTGTGATGAGGGAGGAAGAAAGTGAACACAACAAAACAAAGTGTGAGAGTGGAAAGGAAACAACATAGTAGTTGTGTGTTTTATTTACAGTGAATTAAGCGAATAGATTAGAAATAAGATGTATTATGAACACTTAGTGTATTGGAACTCACTGCTTCATTTTCAGAGGTTTTGGAGCAGTAGAAGGCTTAGAAAATATTAACATGAAAAAAGTCAAGTGTTCACGGTTCGAGTATCCCCACTGTAAGATGACTCAGCAATGCAGTCTTTCTCAAGACTACACAAACCTGGACGATCACAACTCATCAGCATCTAGTATATTTACCTTGTTAATGTCCAGTGCAGGTTTTTTCTTGAACATTTTTTCCACTACATCTAAGCTTTTACTTCTCTCACTTGAAAATTCACCAGAAACTTTCTCAAACTAAAGAAAAATAACTTTTTACTTCATATCAAAGGTATTAATAATATAGAGGATATTACATGGGCGCGTGGAGATACAAATTATATCTTTGAGTGTTTAAATGATCTCTCACGAGTGAGCGCAGCGAACGAATAAGAGATTTTCAACACGAGAAGATAAAATTTGTATCTCCAAGCGACCATGTAATGTTATGTTTATTATATAAGGTGCAAGATGAACATAAAAACATGAAATACTTGCTTACCTTTCTTTTTCTTCCTTCAGGGTTTTTTGGGACTTTCTCTTTGGACTAAAAATACATATTGAAATTCAAGAGTTGCTAAAAGTATTTGTTGGCATGTATCTATATACACCTATTTCAATTAACGTTGTCCATCTGGAATGGTTGATCTGGGACCGATAGGAATTGTGGGAGTTCAATAAATTCCAAATGTGTTGTTTTAATCACACTTGAATGGTACTGAATTATGGATAATAGTATTTCAGAAGTAAACATTAATATTCGAGCGTGATTATAATAGTGCATTTGCAGTTTAACGAGCTCCCACAATTCCTATCGGTCTCAGATCGACCATTTCAGATAGACAACGTTAATTGAAATAGGTGTATATGTATGTGTCCATTCATGAACTACTTAAAGTTACTATTACTATCAAAATCACTAGAGTGGTAAAATGCTTGTTTGAAATTCTGTCTCGTTTTTGTACCATGTGATCGCTTCTGGCCAATCATTTTGCTCAAAATTGGTCATATGGTACAAAAAAAAAAACACCCCCAAGGCCAAATTTTTAACAGACATTTAACCACGCTAGTGATTTTCATAGTATTGATGTCATTAATACATACCAATCGTTCTGTAAACTTCCCAATTGAAGCATTAGCTTTTCTTGTAGCATTGATACTGGCCTGAAGCTGAGATGAACAATATCATAAACAAGATTAAACAACATATCATATTAAAATGATGATGGTGGTCAATGGTGATGGTGATGATGATAATGATGATGATGGTGATGGTAGTGATGATGGTGATGGCAATGGCGATAGTGATGATGATGTTGATGGTGGTGTACGATGATTATGGTGATGTTGGCGATGATGATGGCGATTGTGATGATGGCAATGGTGATAGTTATGATGATGGTGATGGTGGTGTACGATGATTATGGTGATGTTGGTGGTGGCGATGATGGTGGTGGTGGTGATGATGACAATGGTGATCAATTTATTCATTCTTTCACGTTGTACTTACTTGGTCTTTTGTTGTTTTTAAAGAAGGCTGCAGATTCTTATCTGGAACTGGAATTACTTTAACAATCAGTACGGTTTTACATAAAATGTTTAAGGGTATAGGTGGTCAGGGGTTTAAGCATGCCATTGCTGTGCTTGCACCTATATCCATTGTTACATGTAAATGTCAATTGGCAAGTTCATATTATATAGCAACGCTGTACTATTTGACAAAAGGCGCATTTGTACCGGGAAAGCCTCAATAGGCATTTTGTAGGACGTGGTCAAGTGACCATTCCCCAAGAAGTTAATAGTAGCATACGACAAATTCCAGATTCCAAAAGAGAATGCCATGACAAATATCCTCAGAAAGTTTTATCTCAATATCTATAAATTTCGGCTCTGAAAATTTTTTGAAGAGCATAAACACCTACTTACATCGTAAAATATATCAAAATGTCTAAATATGCAATTTTTATGGTCCAGGAAATTCAGTATTTCTTGTGGTGCATGCTGGTTAGTGAGCAAGAGTCTTTAATAAATCAAGATAACAATTAAAGTGTTTGCATTAGAACTTACTCTTGACTTTCTTGTTTTTGGCTATATTTCGTAGTCGTTGATATTCATTTTTAGAAACATTCTCTTTCTTTTTCTTGATGCGTTTTTCAAACTGATCTTCATAGGGATCTGGTTAAAGAACAAAGACGTTATTAATGTTGTTCATTGTAATTGTAATGATAATATGCAATGCAGTTCTTAAGATATAAAACACACTCAATTATGAAAGTAATTTTGGATCTTGTTCACTTTTATCCAATGATGTTATGATATCATTAGAGTGTTTGCTTATAACCCACTTTTAAATTGAATTAGAATAATTATGATTGTATTGTATCCTAAAACCTGTACTAGAATAATATACCCAATGTATGATATGCATGTTGAATAATACACTCACCTGCATTCTCAGGTACTACAGCAACCCAGTCTTGTGTGTCGTCTTTTGTTCGTTTGTAGCCATGTCTTGGTAGATATTTCTACATAGAAGTAAATGTAAAGAGTATAGACATGTTGAGTGTGTTAACCTTATCAACATATAGAAATATAATGTTGATTCACGACCAGGTAATTACACTAGAGGCAATACAAGTTACATGATGGTTTTTAGCCGTGAGACGCTTACGTCCGCCATTTTGTTTAGACACAAGCAAGAAATAATAGAATGAGGCATTGTGGTTAATAGAATGAGGCATTGCGGTTAAAAGCAAAATCGAGAATTTTGCTCCTCTACGGATTTGGTCTGCTGCCTTGCTTGCTAGCTCGGCAGCAATAACCATTGCATCGTGACTAGCAATTTGATTTTAAGTTTTTCTAATCCGTCAATCTGTTTGGAGGCAGAGCATTAACTAATAAAGTCAATGGTTGATTTGGTTTTAGCTTCACCCTCAAACTGATTGACGGATCAGAAAAACCCAAAATTAAATTGCAATTTTCAATTTGCTGGCCACGATGCAACGATTATAGCTGTAATAGTATGAATCCTAACTACAACTAGAAATAAATAAAACATGTTTCATTGAATAGACTTACTTCTTTAGCTTCATCAAATAACATTCTTTCTCTCTTGGTCTTGTTGATTCCCTGATAGAAAACATACCATGTTACAGTATTATATATTCATGGATTAAATAACTATACATTCAAATGTTTACTTTCTCTTTTGCGAATTTCTGCCATTTGGTTAAAGGCTTGGCCTTTGGAATCTGTCAAATACAAAATAAAAGTTATTATTACCATCAGAATAAAATTATTATAATTGTACACAATGAATAGGCAAGAAAGTCAAGTTGGCAGTTGATGGTACTTACTGGTTTTTCTCTGGGGATAACTGTGGTGGCTTCTGGGAGCTGAAAACATGATATTAATAGCATTTTTCACAGTTACTAAAAATAGATATTGCAAAGCTTTGTGGGATGGAAATGCGGACAAACTTTGTAAAAAAGGCTTTGAAGGAAAAGAAGATCAATATCAGTCGAAAAACCATACATGTATTTTTTCCATGAATTTGAAAACAACAAGACAAAAAAAAACATTGTTGTAGGCATATTAGTACGTATTTTGGGCTTGGCTTGTCCGCATTTCAATCCCATAATGCATCATTATGACATCATCTGCGGAAAGCACTATTTGATGAGGTTGAGTGCCGATTTAATGTATGTGTACTGTATTGGCAATTGGTAAGTGAAACATGGAATAGAACAAAAAACTGTTGCAAAAATGTTATTACTGACAATTTTATGTTGTTTGATTAACAGCATATTGTATTGATTGGTAATTCTGGTATTAACAGGTTTTTGTGCTAATAATGAGTAATTTGTATTTCATGGATAAACTGTTTGCACTAGATACTCAACATACCTTAGCTAATAATACATTTTCAAATCTTTCTACTGGGAGCTGCAATGATGAAAGTAATGATATCCATTCAATAAAAATTATTTTAAACATAAATTGTATTTAATAACTCTATATAACAGGTTCCCATTTAAATCTGTACTTTCCCATTTAAATCTGTACTTATGCAAATTTTGTTGATGTGTGCTAAACACACAGATCAACCAATCAGAGAAGTTCACTTCAGAAATAATATACTCTGATTGGTTGATTTGTGTGTTTAGAACACATCAACACAATTTGCATAAGTACAGATTTAAATGGGAAAGTACAGATTTAAATGGGAACCTGTTCTGTACTTATGCAAATTTTGTTAATGTGTGCTAAACACACAGATCAACCAATCAGAGAAGTTCACTTCAGAAATAATATACTCTGATTGGTTGATCTGTGTGTTTAGCACACATCAACACAATTTGCATAAGTACAGATTTAAATGGGAAAGTACAGATTTAAATGGGAACCTGTTATATGTACTTGAAAGTGTCTGTAATAAGGACGAGGCTTTTAAACCTCTAGTGGCACATCTCTATTCTAAATCAGATCAAATAACCCATGGTAGGAAACGATAGTAGTGACCTTAAGCACCACTATGGGAGAGCGGCAATAGGATTTATTGTTTATTTATTTTTTATTGGATTTAAAGCTATGACAGGGACATGGTATTTGTGAAGTCCAAATAACCCTATATCTAGAACAAAGTCGGCAATGTTAAAATCCTAGAACTGTCATCCTTTTTTCCTAAATAGAGAAATTATTTTATAACGAAAAATCTTTGTTTTACATTAAAGGTTTTACATTAGAGTTAAATGGCAGAATTGCAACTGAAATAAATGATACTTTTCTCTAAGATAAGCTCTTGATATTCCTCAAACTTATGCTTGCTTCTCTATCCATTATAAAAATAACATCACAAGAAACAATTATGGCTCAATATTTTCCTCGTTCACTTGCATTTTGACACGCGCCTAAAGGCTTGTCAAAATACACCGTTGCAGTACTCGTAAAATACACCGTTGCAGTACTCGTAAAATATCCAGCCATATTACACATCAAACTGTCTAATAAGATATTTGTACCCAGAATACTACCACAGTTGAGACTTTCATACCATTCTGGGTTTATCACATACCTGCCACATCTTATTAAACAGGATCTGGGTGTTATCTCTTGCAAGATTTAATAAAAGTTCTTCTTTGCTTTTCCTATAAAAAAAAACATTGAATAAGTAGAAAATAATACATGGGCACACAGTGATATGGAATTGTAAAAACACAAGAAGATTTAAATTAATTAAATATCTCCAAATGCCCATGATGATTATTTTTATTATATTATTATTAATATAAACAAACGTTTATATAATTATATACAACTTGTCATATGTTTAAAACCTCTGTAAAAGACATTGAATTTATATGTAAAATATTTAAAAAAAAATTCTTACTTAGAAGTGAATAAATAGTGAAGAAGTGAAAAAAGTACAACATCTGCGCCAACATTGTTTCTGCTATACAATCACACGCCTTCGGCATGTGATTGTCTGCCCATACAACACAGCCACTCATGTTGTAAATATTACATATTAATTCTTTTGAGGATATTCTCCACTGGTTAAAACTTGTTTCTCACTTGAAGTTGTAGCTACTCAACTGGCAGCTACAACTTAAAAGCAAAGTAAGATTGACAATGTCACACATAATATAAATTAAAGTATATTTGAAAACTGTTTTTTTTTTTTAATATGTTTTACAATTTCTTTCCTTTTTTTTCTTATTTACAATTCAGGAGTGATTCAATATAATTGCAACACTCTAGATATTAGTGAATTATTTTCATATAGAATGCTTATTAAATATGTGTGGTTTGCAAACTATTTGCAAACTGTTGACCTCCTTGAGATTGGCTATATGCAATGTTTACAACGTGAGAGGCCGAAGGTGTGTGATTGTATAACTGGGCCATTCCACCGTGACAGACATTACATTCACAGACCTAAATAAGCTTGTCTTTCATACACAGTTGCATTATCTTAAATTTATTTTTTCACACAACTGTCTTAGAACCTTGTCAACAATTTGCATGAAAAAAGTTTTCAGAAATAATTTTCCACTTCTCAGTTTTTTGTCCAAAAGGACTGTGACGGACATTACAGCTAAAACTACCACTAATTCCAGTTGGGTAAATTAGAAGTGAAATTCCTGAGAATTGTGAGAAGTTTATAGCAAACAAATGCTTTTTAGCATTTGGTTATAGGTTAAGTTTTCTTACTGAAGACCTATATTTTTTAGTTGTTTTTTCTATTTTTCTATAAAAAAGGGAATATTTAGCATGACGGACATTACAAGAAACGTGACCGACATTACAAATGGCAAATTCATTAAGTCAAATATAAGAAAATTGCCTAATTTGCTTAGTAAATATCACATAGAATAGATAATATTACAGTAAAATCACATCTCTCTTTTTGGAGCACGTACGTTTTTTAATGTTGTCAAATTTTCATTATTTCAATGTCTCATGTGGAATGACCCAATTGATTATAACTCAATTATTAAAATCAGCATGTCTTCTAACTACCAACATATGTGCTGGCTTCATATAGCTTAATTGGTAAGGCACTGCATAGATACTGCATGGGTTAGAGTCCAAGAAGTTTTTTTCAGGATTATCTAATGCATTTGCTTCAATTAGTAAGTACAATTACAGTATATTTAACTAAAAAGCAACCATTTATACACGAAAAAGATTGATTTTGAGGCCTTGATATTGATATATTTACAAAACAGATTTGTGTTGAAGTCTCAAAATTGATATCGATTTTCATAGAGTAGGTCGAAGAAGCCCGGCGTAACCAATTGATGAAACCAATAATCTATATCAATCGATAGTCAATCGATACCAATCGATATCAATTTATTGATTGATATCTAAAATCGATGACCAATCGATGAAGAAGAACTGTGTGATTATCGATTGTTATTGATTTCTTATTTGTTTACAATATATACTGTATAATACAACTGTTTCAATGTTCTTTGGCAATACAATTTATTCCATTGTACAAACATGAACATATAAAAATCTGATAAACAATCTTTATGACGAAGACGACGATGATAACCTAAAAAATTATGTGCTATATTCTAAATATGAGTGCAAGTATAGACAAGCGAATTGTAAGCCTCCGCGTCATTAATTAACGTTTTGGATTGGCATGGGTGGTATCATGAGGTGTGTCTTTCTTTAAAGTTCAAGGCCGAGATGGAACGAAATACATACACGCTTATTTGTCTAGAGCGTACATTTCCTCTAGTAAGTGCTGGAATCATATTGAGAAATTGAAGGGTTTTCATTACTTCTCTTTCTGCCATTTCCATTCCAGATTTCAGTTCTGCTTCGATGTTAACATTTGAGTCATTTCTGATCCATTTCTCCTTCACTGCCTCGTGCTTCACCGTAGCCAGGTCATGTAACAATTACATTTCACGATAGCATGATTCTGACAGCTTGTGTTGACATAGATCATGCAGATCATCAAATTGCGTCATCAAATACAGTACTACATGTAGTTTGACCAGTCGATACCCATCGATTAGCAATCGATAAACATAATATAATAGCAATCGATAATCATCTATTGGAGACTTTTTTGTGATTATCGATTGGTGATCGATTGACCGATGCCAATCAATATCAATTTAGTAATAATATCGATTGATATCGATTTATCGATTGAATTTCCGATGATCGGTTTCATCGATTGGTTACGCCGGGAAGAAGGGCTGACTACTAAGATCAATAATTTCAATACTATGACGATAGTAACATCTACAAAGATATAACACATTCCTCTACGATTACTAAAGACCAATGCATTCAATATTTTGTCAAAAATCACATAGATATCAATACAACATATTCAAATTCATTAAAACAAACGATGTGTTTTGAACCACGTGTTAACACAACAAACCAATATTTCAAATAATCGTTACCTGAACAAGTCCATATTGACTGGTTGTAGGTCATTCAATAGCATATTTCCTGTGTCTAGCTCTGGATCGACATCTTTTACAACTTCGGTCGATTTAAACCGAGATTTTGCCTCGTTTAGAACAGCATCGACATTTACACTGACGTCCGCCATCTTGGATTGTTGCGAAATTGAGCTGCATTGTGGGAATGCCAGGTTTTTGGACAGGAAGCCCAAATCAACTTGAAAAAACTAGAAAACCACAAAGACCCCCGTCTTCTGCGCAGACGCTTTTAGTGTCGGATATTCATAAACCACACTAAGAGCGGCTGCGCAGGAGGCTACAACGACTCAAGTTTTTACTCAATTATTCTATTTTCCATTCATAATTTGAGGCATGCACTCGCAGTATTCGATTGAACGTTTCCGCCCCGGGTTTCCGCGCTAAATGAGAGATAATAATTCTCCATTTTTCAATTCTTCGTTGCTCTTTTCAAAGCCTCGTTAGCTTTCATTGTCTATTTCCAAGTTACTACCGCTAGAATTCCGCCAGAAAAAACATAGGATAGGGATAAGGTCCTGGATACGAGGTTGAACTTATGCCAATATGTAATTTTTGCCATGCATCCAACTGGAAGGGGGGAGGGGTAGTTGAGATTTTAGCCATATCGTTAAAACAGCATACAGCAAAATAACAACATGTTTTTTTTTTACAACAAAATAACAACAGTTTTTTTTTGTGGGTAATGTTTGCATCTTTATTAAAATTCTAGCTAGGTGAGTTAATTGATCTCAAAGTCATTCAAAACCATAAACTAGTGACAATCAGTGGCGAACTCATGTACAAAACATGCGCAAGTCGTGTGAGGCCTAGTCTGGGACCTTAACTCGCGCAAACTCGCCTTAACTCGCACAAACTTGCATTAAACTCGCACAAGCTCGCAGTAAATTACTCAATGTCATAATGCACAGGGAATTGCCTTAACCTCATCTCACAAAGCTGAAATATACACATATAAGTCATGTTCTTTTAGTGTCACTCCAAATTATGGGATTTTTCCTTAACTCGCCTTAACTCGCAGCATTGAAATTTTGATTTTCCCTTAACTCGCCTTAACTCGCCTTAACTCGCCCAAACTCGCTGCGAGTTAAGGCGAGTTTAGGTCCCAGACTAGGCCTAGTGTGATTGTTTCAGTGTCATCGACTCAACGAATATCTATTCATAAAATAATATCGATTTTAAACGAAAAATTCCTATGTTTCACGAAAAATTACATGCTATATCAAAAGATACTGATTTGGATATTTGAGAAAAGAAGAGAAGAGGACAGAAGATAGTAAAAGAGAGGAAAGAAAAGGAAAAGAAAGGAAAGGAAAGAGAAAAAAGTAGGAAAGAAAAGAAAACAATATAAAGATCTATCGTTATAATTAAGAATTTTTGTTAATTATAGAGTACAAATACTAAAAGTGTGCAATACTTTGCACTATTTACCACTAAATAGTGTTGATTAAACAATCACATGCATTCGTTCTTTATCAGAGCTACTTGCTGTCGACTTGAATCTATCATATCTAAACATTTTCATTTCGATCCTTCTCTGCTTTCTTATTTCTCTTGAATGGGTTCAAGTTATTTATATTTATCGTCGGTGATTGTGGACTGCTTTCTGCTTGTAAGCGTTCTTTTCTTTCTTGTCCTTCCTTGACATAAATAGCTTCAACTGTCCCACAACAGCTTTCACATAGATTCTTGACCTCTGTATCAGTCATAATGTACTTCAAACCTTTTCTCTCCGTCATTTCCTCCTCTGGTTAAAGATATAATTATGAAACTGATAATCAAATTACTGTGTTACAGGGGCGGATTCCGGATTATTTCAGGGGGGTGCACCATTAGGAAATGACGTAATATATAAATAACTTAAGAACAAATATTTTCGAGCTTTATGATTTTTTTAAAACAATATGTCTCTAGTAAAAGTGATCAAACCGTTCGCTTTCAGCTTCAAAAGTACATGTACTTTTCAGTTGCACGGAAAGTGAGATCAAATTAAATCATTTGATAAGGTCAATAAAAGATTGAACTAGCTGTAGCCATGGCTCCTTTTTTTACTTTTCTGCAATTATTTCGAGAAAAGATCGAAAAACCATAATTTTAAGGCCTTATTTCTGACTGAAAGTATAGCTGGGGGATGACCAAATGCTAACACGTGTTTTCCGATGTTTAATTTGATGCGGAATTATTTCAAAGCTATTTATTTGTTTATTTATATTTCCCCATTTCTGTTTTAGCTTTAATAATTACTACATTTACCTTCTGTTTTGATTTTGTTCTTTTTCATCATTTGTGGCCTGTACCAAAAGTACTCCCACACTACTCCAATACAAACCATGACGCCGAATAAAGCAATCAATATAATAAAGAACTCATAGTCTTCAAAAAGACTTCCAGCTTGCTCGACATCTTCTTTTGATACTGTTGACATGGAAATGCTCTGAAATTATAAACATATTATTGTTTCTGTTACGTTTTATTACAGCAGTTCTCAGTCACACGTGCACCGCTCGCATAAAAAGCACCGCTATAAAACGTGAAGTTGGTGGACGTCAATCAAACTGTGTTTACAAGACGCATGGTGTTTTTACTTCAGTCGGGTTGCAAAACATGTCTGAATTCCTACAACAACCTCTTCGTCGGATTCAGACATGTTTCGCAGCCCGACTGAAGTAAAAACACCATGCGTCTTGTAAACACAGTTTGATTGACGTCCACCAACTTCACGTTTTTTAGAGGGGCTTTTTATGTGAGCGGTGCACGTGTGACTGAGAACCGCTGTAACGACAAGGGAATGGATCGCAGTACAAAAAGGGCATTCTTCGAAATGCGTTGATTCATTTTTTAAGAAAAAGTAATATTGTACTCGATGGTACACCTACATTTACGTACGTTTAAAGCGCGTTATGACGAGTTGGGTTTACTCACTATAAAATGTCATTCTGAATGCTATAATTTATTCGTTGTATTTACTCAGCCGTTTTTGCAGTTCATGATTGGATTGGTTTGGTCGTTTTAGTGGTTGGATCCTAAAAGGGCGGGGTTGTGCATTTGATTATAGGTGGATCGGGCTGCAATTTGCGATTTAGCACCACACAAATGGCAAAAATTGTAACCCGTTACAACGGGCTATCGCAACCCACTAGAACAGGTTGAGAACCTTTCAATTTCTTTAAGTATAAACTTGTCGACGAACCCGCTACAACCGGTTGGTCAACCCGCTACAGTCGAACCTAGCTGTTGTAACGTGTTATAATAATAATAATAATTTATTACTTATATTGCGCATTTTCTATAAGCAAACCCGCTAGAACGCCTTGAAAACCTTTCAATTTCTCTAACTGATACTTAATTGTCGACGAGCCCGCTAAAACCGGTTGGTCAACCCGCTAGCCGCTACAGCCGAACCCGTTGAAATGGGTTGACAGCAAATCCGCTATAACGGCTTGAGAACCACTCAATTTCTCTAAGTATACTTGTCGACGAACCCGCTACAACCGGTTGGTCAACCCGCTACACTGAGCCGAACCCGTTACAACGGGATGACAGCAAACCCGCTAGAACGGCTTGAAAACCACTCAATTTCTCTAAGTAAAAAACTTATATCTGGTAGCTTTTACGATCGAGTCGCGACCGTAATTCTTCTATGGATATATCCTCCCAAACCCGGGCCCAACCTCGTTCCCGGTGCCCTCTCTCTTCCGCTCTTGGGTGGGGTGGGAAAAGCGAAGGGAGAGGGCCTTTGGAACGAGGTTGCAATTCCCCGGGCCGATTGCTATTTCATATATCGTTGAAGCAAGCAAAGTTACAGTCCGCCACACTCTGAAGCATGCAAAGGATGTTGGTATTTATTTATTTGTTATCGATTTATTCATAGCATATTTTGGTTGTACGTGTTTTTGTTTTATCTCCATAAACATTTGTTGCAGTTGTAGATGATAGAACACATGCAAATGATGTTTATATTAACGACATCCTTTGCAGGCTTCAGGGTTTGGACTGTATAGTTTTGGCTGTGACAACGATTCTTAAAACAGGTGTATATAAAATTCTAAACAAACTTACTTTTAATAACGTCTCTTGGAATGGTTTTCGTTTGATCATTTGCTCCATACAGCGTTTAACAGCAACGCACATCTCAGGTTTTGGCATAATTAGCTTCATGCCAACGAAATGCTTGTAATCTATCATCTTTCCTATTTCAATGGCAGTGTCTTCAATAATTTTATCATCACTGACTATTGCATGCCGGTCTACCAACAAGCCTTCTACGTGTTTGTCTTTGATGGCTTTGAGCATTTCATTGGATAGACTGGTATATTCTGAAATTAAAGTTTTTGATATTTCTATATACTACACTGCAAAAACGGCTGAGTATAGATACACCTCACTATATATTGAGTTAATCATGCATTCAGGATGACACTTCATGTAGTGAGTTTACCCAACTCTATAGTGAGTAAAAGTGAAGTTAAACTCAATATATTGAGTACATTGTACTCAATGGCCGTCTACATTTATATTTACTCTTAATAATGAGTTGGGTTAACTCGCTATTAAGTGTCATCCTGAATGCATGATTAACTCAATATAGTGAGGTGTATCTACTCAGCCGTTTTTGCAGTGTATATATTTATATATATCTAAAATAAATAAATAATGCAGGAATCGCGTCTTAAATGTTTACCATGCATGTATTAAAAACATGTCTTGATATTTCTCACTTAAATGGACCTAAATTTAACTAATGAAATACTGCAATTGTCCCGGCCTTTCAAGATGGCGCAGGGAACTGTGAAGGGGACTTATCCGATCGGAGAACGGATAAAAGATCCTGTTTTAAAAGACGTCGACTACTGAGTCGAAAGAAGAAGGTTATTTGTATAATTTGTTTTTTTTTACGAATGTCGACAATTTGGACCGCGACGTTTCGACTGCTACTGCTGCATGCTTGTCTTTATAATTAGCACGAGTAATGATTGCTTTGTGAACAGACTGGAAAAGAGGGCAGGTCAGATTAACTGTTATCAGATTGCTGACAGACGTTGAAAGGGTGTGTAAAGGTTTCAGAGAGCGTATTTCGCTACTGTAACCTGGGTTCGATTCCCGGCTATGCCCAAGTGAATATAGTTTGAATTTGGTGTGTTGTTCTCTCTCATGCCACGAGGGTTTCTCTATATAGAGTTTCTCCTAGCTATCTGCTTTTCCTCCGATCCCTCCACAAAAATCAACATGTCAGCAGAGTAGTGCGTTGTAAATATTGAATTGTAGTGGTAGTGGTAGTGAGTGTGAGTGAACCTCATGCACGGAAGAGCCCCGACAGAAAGGGAGTGATAAAAATACAATAACAAGTATATACCATGCACATATAATATATATGACGTCTCTTAAAATAACACAAAAGATGGCCAGTAATATAAGTGGATAAGTGGACCAAACGATCCCAGTCAAAAAGGCCCTTACCCACATACTTTCCGCCAACGTTTATAGCAGCTTTACGTTCGATGCTTCCTTTGAAAACTGCAATCTGTAAAAAATAGATGCAAAAACAATTGAAAACAAAAACCAAGCTACGATACCTAACAATTTGTTTAGTGAGGCGCATTATTACAACATTTACCTTTTTAGAAAAAAGCTCAGTACCCTATCTAAAACACACCAAAATTATAAATCCTGTTTAAAACTGGGAATATGCATATCCCATTTACGACAGCAAGGCCAAAAACCATATATATAGATCTACCTCATCCAGTACGTAGCATATTAATCTAAACGGTTACGTGACTCTACCACAGTCACATCATATCTTTGGTCATGTTCATCAAAGCATATCTTTCTCCTCAGCAATCTGTCTTACCTTTTTGTTGAATAAGTTAAGGTCTGTCTCGATTTCCCGCGCTAGAGATGACGTGAAATTAGCAGTGAGAACAGAGAAAGCAACCATGCCCAGCAACATCCATAAAATACTGAACGTTCTTGCAGGTACTGACTTAGGCGCTAGATCTCCGTATCTGAAACAACAAACAATTGTTTACTATTTGACCTTTATATGGGCTTCCTGTGTCAGAATAAGGGCTGGGGATACGATGACCGAGTGGAAAACACGCAACACAGGAAACCCAATACAGAAATAAAGGTTTAGTCTGTGGAAGGAGCAAACGAATCGGACAGTATCAGTGGTCAAGCAATTGGTGTTTTTCAAATCGAGCAGGGTATATTTGGGTCCGAGATTGGATTGCAAAGCAAAATGGATTATTTGGAAGGACAGAACGCTAGTACGCTAGTACTGTTTTCCACCATGCTCTTCCACAGTATCTGTCAAACGACTTGGAAAATTTACAAAAGCGAGCAATGAGAATTATTCAACCTTATTCATCTTACAGTGAGGCACTGAAACAACTCGATGTCCCCACTCTAATTTGTAGAAGACAAGACCAAGCCTCCTCCTTATTTCGTAACATCATGGATGACACAAATCATAAACTTTATAACCTTTTGCCACCACTAAACGAAAGCACAGCAAACACAAGACACAAACAACATTTCCGTCTGCCAAGATACAAAACTAATAGGCACAAGAACACTTTTATTGTACATAACAGTTTTAATTATGCCTAAGATTTTTATACAAATCATTTTATTATCTATTTGTAAATATTATTATATATATATAGTCCATCACATTAAATTTTAATCATATATTAATTTGTAAAATATTTCATATTTCAGCCGGCCCGGGGGCTGCTAGGAATTATTATAATAAAGCTATCTATCTATCTATCATCTAGTAGATGCTTCAAAACATTACACAAAATGATTTGGTTTTGCCTGATTACCCTAAATAGATACTCAATATTGCTAAATTGAAAACAGATTTAGAAAATCGCCTTGAATATTTTAAACAGGAGCTAAAATGGTACCTAACATAAAGGCCCTTTGCAGAACTTGGTCATGTGACCAATTATATACCCTGTAAAGAGAGTTTTACCAACGTTGTACACTAAAAAAAACCCAGCCTGGATATGTTGACATGGGTTTCAGTTTATTACAGTATAATGTATCGTGCAAACCATGCAACCAGCTTCAAAAAACTGTGGCCGTTATTGTGATGGCTCATGGAACACTTACCCGACAGTTGTCATGGTAACGAAGGCCCACCAAAATCCCTGCCACGATCCTAAGATGAAAGAAGGAGGGAAATTTTCGGGATTTCTGTGTTGATCCTGAAATAGGGAACTTGTGATCAATAGTGTATAATGGAATAGACATTCTTCAAGTTCTTCAAGTTCAATGATCTCCACTGGTTGACTATACAGAAGCGTATTAAATTTAAACTCTTACTACTCACGTATAAAGTTTTGAATGGGTTTGCACCATCTTATCTGTGTGAACTAATTGTGCCATACAAGAATCAACGGAACTTACGATCAAATAAACAACATCTTCTAAAGGTCCCTAACTCAAGAACGACTACTTTTGGTGACCGTGCTTTTTCAGTCGGTGCACCCAGGTTATGGAACACTATCCCCATGGACATTAAGAATGCACCGTCAATTGACATTTTCAAGAAAAAACTTAAAACTTATCTTTTTAAAGAGAACTAATATATATCAATCAATTTTTACTATTTTTTCTAAATTATTTTATCAATCTTGTAATAATATATTTGTTAGTGTATATATATTTTTATATTGTAAAAGCATTGAGATTTTTAAATGCGTATTTTCAAGAATTAAATATTATTATTATTATTATTATTATTATTATTATTATTATTATTATTATTATTATTATTATTATTATTATTATTATTATTATTATTATTATTATTATTATTATTATTATTATTCAAGTTATAGTCTGACCCAACACCATGTTAACAAAACTATTTGGCGCTTTTGGCGCATTTGCACAGGAAAAACTTCAATTCAGATCGAATTCAAATGTGTTCTTTTTACTCCGACGAAAGGCTAAAGCTCGAAACGTCAGTAAAGTTAATTAAGTCAACATTTTTTACGGTGTTACAAATTTCATTATATTACCTATCGTTTACTGATATCAAACACCGACACAGCCTATACTAGTTTACTCGTTAGTTTCCATTTGTGTTTTATATGTTGATATCGATCATTTTCTCGTGCTTTGCTTGGAAATTGTTAATATTTTGACACCAAATGGAGGCTTCCCCTGTGCAATTGCGCCTTTTGTCAAATAGTACAGCGGTTCTTGATAATGTGAAACTATAGAGTATTCCCGGAGAGTATTACGCATTATAACTGATGGTTGTTGATGATGGATAAGCTAATGTATGCTACGTCGATGTTTCTAAGGAAACAATAAGATTAAAACTGTGCTATAACTAGCGGATAAACAATAAATGTATAGACGTGGTGTATCCAAATATTCCCATTAAAAAGGGTGCCTTCTACACCGTTAAAATACAAGTGATACTAACAGGTTTAATGTCAGTTTCCAACAACATGGCTATAGTTTCTCATGTATTTTTCAAGCTATAACTGAATTATCGTGTGATATAACTTACCAAGGCCCACATACAGACACCAGCGATGGCTGTCAGTATCAGAGTTAAGCCAATCACTTGGCCACCATTGATGAAAGATCCACCCAACTGCTGTAATGGTTTCTTGACATTTCTTCGAACCTGAGAGTTGTATAGACATTAATCGCACTGATCAACTGGTAGCTCTAAACAACAGGACATAAATTTCCGGGGGGGGGGGGGGGGAGTCCTTTATATGATTTTGATAAAAGGCGTGGGATCCTGTTGGCCGGGAAAAGTTTGAAAATGAACCCAAAAAATAGCAACGTATTTCCGTGTGGAGGGGAGGGAGGATCCGAAAAGTGGGTGATACTCATCGTATATTTAAGGGGTTAAAATAAGCAATTTAGTAACCCTTAATATAAAAAGTGCTAAAAATATAACTCTACTATACTAGAAAAACAAGCTGGTACGTTTTAGGGTACGCATGCTCGGCGGTAAATATATACCCGAAATAAAAACAAGACAATGGCCGGAGTGATAAATAGTACATTTAGTCAATGGTATTTTGGGGGTCATTATTTTTTAGGCCCCGGCCGTATAATTTTTTCAATTTGACCGTGTCAACAAAACTATTTTTGACCTTCAAAAGCTAGTATTTATTGTTCTTCTGGCTGTCATATCTCGAATATTCTATTTACTGACAAATAGCCTATGAGCAGTTACAAGGTTCGTTCGTCAATCTCTGGCGGTATACTCACCACATAAGCAAGTCCCATCGATTCGTACAGTTTAACATAACAAGGGTCTGCATTAGCTTCCTCTATCATAATAGGTATTGCTATTTTATTGGTTGGTCCGCTGCTACTTTCAGACAATTCTAGGATTTCATTGTAAGGTCGCTCTGTGCCCCATTTCAACTTCAGGGTTGTGTTAGTCGTCAGGTTTGTAGCTAGTAGATTGAACGCACCTTGAAAAAAAAAAACAATATGGGTCACGCCTTGAAATTTCCCGCCTTTTTAAAGATTAAAGTTCTCCCCAGATAGTAAAGGCATTTACTTATTTTTAAGGTGTAAACCGCTTGATTGAATGGAGTATAAAATATTGCAATGATGGTAATGGCAATATGTACCCCGAAACGAGAAGATTTTTTTTTTCGTCGAGTGATTTATTTCACAACTTGCATCCTATCAATTTCAGAAAAGTGTCGTCTGATTGTCGACAATCGGATCCAGATCACGATATTATGATCATGATAATACGAAATAGCCTGTATGTTATTTAGTTAAATAGCTTGGTTGGGGGACATTCTATTTTGATATCTTCAAACTGCGATACCAAATTGCTGAGTTTTACCTCTTATAGATAGGACGCTATATACCCGATACTTGATAGGTCGTACGTTAGCACTCCTCTGAATAGAATTGAAAAGCGCTTGTTTCATATGATATCCTTGTAGGATGTCAATTCATAGACAGATTATTGATATCTTTTAGAATTGCTTTTATTTGCTACATTCAAAACCCTCTCGGCTTTAAAGTTCTTTTTTACCATATAAAATTGTTCATTTTTAATGAAAGATTCTTCCCGAATAATTAATTCGTTTTAGAAGTAGTTCAAAGGCCTCCAGTCCTTCTACCGGCCTTTTTAAACATAACTTCGAAATGCGCTGAAAATTCCATTAAAGATTCATAACAGACGGAATATTGATGACTCAACAAAAGTCATCGCTGTGATGCTTTAGAAGATTAGATAAGATTAGATATGTCTTAACTGTTTTACCAAGTTTGGTCAAAGTTATGATAAATATCACAGTTAATTCATGCAGCAGAAAAAAGAAATCAAAAGAAAACATAACGAAATACTGGAAAAAGAAAAAAATTCAAAAAAAAAAAAAAACCACAGATACGTCTTATGTTCTATATATCTATGTTCTCCCAAACGAAATGTATATCGGACATTTATCTTATTATAGGAGTTGATTGCAAAATAACTCCCTGGAAAGCAGATTGGTAGCATCAGGCTAAGGTTTTTTTTTATTTAGTGTTTGTAATACAGCTAGCGTTTGTATTTAGCTAGCGTTTCTAATTTCTGTTCATTATTTCTTGTTGCTCGCAAAACGACAGGTTTACAAATGCCCAAACAAGATGGGAATATCATCTATGGTAAACAGGCCGGGTAAATTAACAACCAAGACGCAATCAACATTCTATTTCAAACGGTAAAGAAGTTTCTATTTGTTCTGATTGTATATGCAAAGTGTCTGTTGATTTTAAGGAGCAGGTGCAAGTGTGTCACTTGATTGCGTGAAATAACAACGCCTTTATTATATAAACTTCAGTGAAATATCAGGTGATCTCCCACGCGAAAAAGTGACTGGATATCTTCACATTGTGACCATCTATTTGTTAAGATTTTTAATATTTTTTGATGCATATCTTGATAAAACTTTTGCTATTTCATTTGTCATGAGTTTATATAATAAACAGAACATTACATGGGCCCCTGGAGCAAGGGCGCCAAAACGAATTACTCCTGATCATGTATTTTTCAGGAAAAATGGAGAGCTACATGCATGTGTGTCTTGGGAAATCTCCAAATTACGATGTTCGCCTCGGTTCTAGATGGTAGAAGGTGTGTTACGTTTAATAATACCGTTGTCTGTGACGATATATTCTTAAGAATTATAACTGCGTCATTGCCAAATTAAAAGCAAATTTAGAAAGAAATGCAAATAAAATATGTGTTATATATAATTGAATCGCAATTAGTTTTGAGGGATTTCTCATCTGTCATTAGGCAAACAATTATATTCAATTCGATACGAATGATAAAATGATTGATAGCTTTTGGTACCTGCCTTATAAGCGAGTTGTTTAGACAATACTATCGAAGTATGCAAATACTTATTAAAAACAGTAAATCAATCAATTACTATAAAAACTTCAAAGTGTTTACTCTTTCCGGTTGTTACGTCTTTGACTAGCTTGAAAACATCTGGAGCCGTTGTATGAAACCTGAATAGCGCTATCCACCGCCGGATAAATTCTTATATCCAACGGATAAAATCTATCCAAATTCTATACACCGGACTACTCTTATACACTGGGTAGCTTTATCCAAGCTTTGCACAACTGGCCTTAGTAAAAGTTAGACGTTTTGGTTCGTAACATGCACGGAAATTGAACCGTACGTCGTTGATGACAAATTATTTTCAGTTCTAGATATTTCATTTATGCACGTTCTAGAATAGTTGACATTCAAATAGCAACGGATGTACTAAACACCTAGCGTTAACAACAATACTGAAAAGGCATTAAACCCCCCCACGTCCAATTCAACATATACGTTCAATCCACCTGTTTATAAATATTTTCAGCTCAGTGATAAAAATGGGGAAAAAATGGAAACGTAATACAATAGGAACTGTTATTGTACACAAACACTAACATATTACCAACTCGAAGGTATAATCATCTTTTTACGAGCATCGTTGTTTAATTAATAAGCAATGTTATCCAGCTTATTGCAGCGCAAACACAACTAAAATACGAGAGTAATTCCCCCCGAGAAATATGTTTGCGAAAAAGTTGTTTTGATGTTGCTATGGCAATAATTATAAAAAGCCGATATATTCACCTGCAAAAGCTGATTTTTTTTTTATAGACAATCCACAGTTTCTCAATTATACATTTTATTTAAAGCGATATTTGTGAATCCGGGCCGGGTTTTTTTTGTTGACTTTTTGAAATACCAAAAAACATGATAAATGTGTTAATCGTATTAATCTTGAAAACATTTGAAGGTTTTTGAATAACTCTTATTCCAATATTTTGAAAATACTTTACTCGCCATGCTAAAGTATTAATGGGTGTTTCCGGTATAACTTGCCAAAAACTAAACATGCCGGACAAATGTAAATATACACATTCTCGTGACATTTACATTTTTACTTTGATATTTACATTTTCACTCTGATATTTACATTTTAACTCTGATATTTACATTTTTGCTGTAAAAAAGCCAACCTTTTTATGGTTTCCAAATGGGTTTTAACTGGTCTTAACTTGCTCTAAGCAAGTCTTGCTAACTTTATAGAGTATAACTTACCTTGCAATTGACGAGAGTGCCGAGTTAAGTTGCTTGTAGTGTAAGGATATAACTCCCAAAAATGCACATCGAAAGTCGTCTGGTTCGGAAGCAATTCTTGGCACTCCGTGGCCGTGGCTACTCTCAAAACAATTACAATAGTAATGACAGAGAGTTGCTTTATAATGGCATAAAAACGACTCATGTTTTAGAACAGCTTTTCAGTGAAAATATTAAAAACTTATTTTTTTTATAGCGAAAAACCGCATGTCGGCTGTTTGTTGTTGTGCACTAGAAAGCTTTTTGTAAATGCACGCAAAACACTTGATATCGTTACTAGTGTGAATGGTTAATAATTTAACACTCATATTTCGATTCAAAAGCAATTTTTAATAGTGTTACCATGGTGTTGGCAGTAATTAGCAACTGCGATAACATGCCAGAACTATCATTTAACTTAAGGGACATTTTACCTATACTGTAACTCAAACCACTCAGTCTGAAGTGAATTCTGCTGGGTATAATGTAAATATTAGGTATTCTTCAGGTAATGCTTTCAGACTTGAAGACGTTGTAATGAATTAGTAATGTGTCTAATATTTCAACTTTCTCAGAATGAAGTGCATATTTCAGATGTGATCTATATGGTCGTCGTAGTTTACTCACATTTATCTCAGAAAAGGCGTATTGGGGGCAAGGGGGTGGGTTTACATCGAACACACGATGAATTTAATTAACAGATTTCCTCTTCCTTTTCCTGCCCATCAAGTCTTGAATTTAATTTATTTTGTATCTATCCAGTTATGGATTTATAAGCAAACAGGTTAAGCAGCATCCAAAACAGTCCGCCGGTTAAAACAGCACATGGATATACTAATCTAGACGTAATGAAAAGTCTTAGACTGTAATGATGTCCAAAACATGAATCAAATATTTGTAGGAATATTTGGTGAAAGTGGTAAAGGGAAATTACGAACGAACGAACAAACAAAAAAAAAAGAACAAACGAACGAACGAACGAACAAACAAACATACATACGAACGAACTTAACGAACGAACGAAGAAACGAGCGAACGAACGAACAAACAAACAAACGAACAAACAAACAAACAAACAAACAAACAAACAAACAAACAAACAAACAAACAAACAAACAAACAAACAAACAAACAAACAAACAAGGATAGCGATGTAGGTCATGGTCATGATGATGATAGTCACTGTGGTAATAATGGTGATGATGATTGTTTAATTGGGCATTCTATAAAGGCATTTTGAATCTTGTGTTGTGTGCAGTTTGGATATACATGTGGACAATTGTGATGATAATGATGGTGATCAAGCTAGATGGTGATGATGATAGCGATGATAATGATCGTTTGATCAGGTATTTAATAAAGGGTTTTTAATTCTTGTGTTGTGTACTGTGCGCTTTGATCTTGGATATACATGTGGAAATTGTGATGATAATAATGACGATTATAATGATGGTGATCATGATGATGATGGTGATGATGATTGTTTGATGGGGTATTTAATAAAGGGAATTTGAATCTTGTGGACAATGGTGAAATTACTGCATCTTAACTTTTTGTTTGGCATATTTTCCGCCATGGTATTTAAGGATATGTTGTCCATGTTTTCCAAAAGGCAGCAGTCTAATGACTCTGGATGGGCACTAACAAAGAGGAAAACAATACAAAAGTCCAAAACTTGAACTATAAAGTTGGTTGGGGTCGCTTACGAGAGAGATTTATTACCGAGTTTATATGGGGAACAAAACGTAAAATTGGAAGTGGTCGCTAATACGGGAGTTGTTGTCGAGATTGTAAAAGATCTTAACACCATCTATCACAAACCAGTCCTATAGTAACTATATCAAAGCAAAGGTCTTTCTTTACAACAATCACTTGTTATTTTTCTACTTTTCTTCTCTATTTTCATACCCTATTTTCATGGTTGACTTTAATTAATTGAACCTGAGGATTTTAGTGACAACAAAACAAAGTCGACTTGTATGATCTTGATATTTATTAAAAAATCTAAAACCCAATAAAAATGTATACAAATCACTGTTATACCCTTGTGATTCAATGTTTTCTCCCAGTATGCAGTGATCTAATGTAATGTAAGATGTTTCTTTAAACTAGATTTATACTTAAATTTCTTGTTACAACAAGAACATTCAAAGGATTTCTCCCCAGTACATGTATGTATTCTAAGATGAGTGTTAAAATTACTATTTTGTGAAAACTTCTTTTTACAAAAATAACATTCATAAGGCTTTTCTCCAGTGTGTATTCTAGCATGTTTTTTTAAGTCATGATTGTATGTAAACTTCTTCTTACAATAAGAACATTCAAAGAGTTTTTCTCCAGTGTGTATTGCTCTAAGATGTCTGTTTAAGTCACCCTTTTTTAGAAAAGTCTTTTCACAAAAAGAACATTGAGAGTGGTTTTCTCCAGTATGTATACTAAGATGTCTATTTAAGGCACCCTTTTGTGCAAACTTCTTCTCACAATAATGACATTCATAGGGTTTCTCTCCAGTGTGTGTTCTAAGATGTCTGTCTAAGCCACCCTTATCTATAAACTCCCTCTCACAATAAGAACATTTAAAGGGTTTCTCTCCAGTATGTATTCTAAGATGTTGTTTTAAGGCACTCTTTTGTGCAAACTTCTTCTCACAATATGAACATTTAAAGGGTTTCTCTCCAGTGTGTGTTCTAAGATGCATGTTCAAATTAGCATGCTGTGCAAACTTCTTCTCACAATATGTACATTTAAAGGGTTTCTCTCCAGTGTGTTTTCTAAGATGTTGATTGAGTGCTGATTTGTATTTAAATTGCCTTGGACAATAAGAACATTCCAAGGACCCTTTACTATGCTTGGAACTACATCCCTCTCTTTCATCAAGCTGCCTCTTTTCAGCATTATCATCACCAGCAGAGTCATTCTTTTCTTCATAATCCTTCTCAACCACGTTATTTCCAGGGGGAAACTCTAGCTCCTCTAGAACACTCAACGTTATGCTAACTTCATCCATATCTTGTCTTTGTTCATCTTCCAAGGTATTCTCTGGATCATGTTCTTTATCTAAGTCATGTTCACCATCAACTGAAACACCTGGCTGTGGTTGAGGTAATGTTTCTGGATCATGTTCATTATCTAAGTCATGTTCACCATCAACTGAAACACCTGGCTGTGGTTGAGGTAATGTTTCTGGATCATGTTCATTATCTAAGTCATGTTCACCATCAATTGAAACACCTGGCTGTGGTAATGTTTCTGAGATGTTGGAAAGATGATGTAGATCTGTATTGATGTACTTAGAGGTACAGCCATTGTTACAGTCATAATCATCTGTCTGTGTAGCAATACTGTGTAACTCTTTGTATTCAACTGGTTGGCCATACATGATACTGTCTTCTGATGAACCCTGAAATCATGTTGTACAACCAATGTCAGTAGCATCATTACAATGATGATGATCTTTATTGTTAACATCTCTATTGAACTGAAATTACACTTATTATATGACAAAGAATAAAATAAAAAACACTGACAACAGTGTCCAAGGAGATACAGTATTCCTTCAACTTACATTGTTAAATCCTGGCGGCCATTTGTGTACTCCTGTTACCTTGTTGTAGATAAAGATGGTCTGTCCTGACTTACACTTGTAATCTATCCAGTCTGACTCCATCTTATCAAAAAACTGTAGAAATACATTAGTCATTAAATACATCAGTAAACGAGATTATCATCTGTGAAAAAAAGATTGGCTGTATTAGGTAGTCCTACCTATTTTCGCGCACTTTTGCTTTTCCGGGACCGTTCTCGTATTAAATATACATAAACAACTATAACTGCTTATTCTGTTGCAACCAACTTTTTGGTCCACTTTTTTCAATAATCTTTTACGCAGAAGAGAAGATATAATATTATTTCTACGAAATGAAAAGCAATAATGGGAAGGGCGCGATAATAAGAATAGGTACCCTTCGTAACCAATCGATGCAACCGATCATCGGAAATTCAATCGATAAATCGATATCAATCGATATTATTACTAAATTGATATCGATTGGCATCAGCCAATCGATCACCAATCGATAATCACAAAAAAGTCTCCAATCGATGATTATTGATTGCTATTATATGTTTATTGATTGCTAATCGATGGGTATCGACTGGTCAAACTATATGTAGTACTGTATTTGATGACGCAATTTGATGATCTGCATGATCTATGTCAACACAAGCTGTCAGAATCATGCTATCATGAAATGTAATTGTTACATGACCTGGCTACGGTGAAGCACGAGGCAGTGAAGGAGAAATGGATCATTCAAAATCTTGCTGCGTCAAACAATCCGCAGAAATGACTCAAATGTTAACATTGAAGTAGAACTGAAATCTGGAATGGAAATGGCAGAAAGAGAAGTAATGAAAACCCTTCAATTTCTCAATATGATTCCAGCACTTACTAGAGGAAATGTACACTCTAGACAAATAAGCGTGTATGTATTTCGTTCCATCTCAGCCTTGAACTTTAAAGAAAGACACACCTCATGATACCACCCATGCCAATCCAAAACGTTAATTAATGACGCGGAGGCTTAAAATTCGCTTGTCTATACTTGCACTCATATTTAGAATATAGCACATAATTTTTTATCATCGTCGTCTTCGTCATAAAGATTGTTTATCAGATTTTTATATGTTCATGTTTGTACAATGAAATAAATTGTATTGCCAAAGAACATTGAAATAGTATATATTGTAAACAAATAAGAAATCGATAACAATCGATAATCACACAGTTCTTTTTCATCGATTGGTCATCGATTTTAGATATCAATCAATAAATTGATATCGATTGGTATCTATTGACTATCGATTGATATCGATTATCGGTTTCATCAATTGGTTCCGCCGGGATAGGTAGGACTAACTATTCAAACGTTCAAAAGACTCGAAATATCGATGGCCGCTTGATTGAAGAAAACTAAACAAAATCAACTCAATCTGCCTGAAATATTCCTCTACAATTGTCTTCGTTGGTCTAAAGAGGATAATAATAGATGTTTAAATGGAATTCAGAGAGCAAATTACCTGAATACTTTGTAGAAACGATTCAAATCTGTTCACACAGACACATTGCTTCGGGTAAGGTGAATACAAGCAGGCGTTACTGGTTTAACGCGAAGGACTCGAACTAACACAGAGAGCCCAATCACATTTTCTGGTGCTGTTTCCCGGTATTAAATATGTTACAAAATTCGTCCACCTTGCTGGTTTCATGATTATGATAATAATGGTTACAATGATGATGATGATAAATAGAAAGTTATTTGTTTGTCTCACGAATGTGGAAGGTTAACAGCACAGTTAACATCGCAGTTGAACATGTTCCTATGAAACCTCGTGCATGCAATATAAGTTAAAACATATTGACATATCAATTGCTATTCTTCATCAGGCGATGGGTTGGAATGGGGATAGACAGTAACGGAGCGAGATAGACAACAATGGGGCGAGATAGACAACAATGGGGCGAGATAGACAGCAATGGGGCGAGATAGACAGCAATGGGGCGAGATAGACAGCAATGGGGCGAGATAGACAGCAATGGGGCGAGATAGACAGCAATGGGGCGAGATAGACAGTAACGGGGCGAGATAGACAGCAATGGGGCGAGATAGACAGCAATGGGGCGAGATAGACAGTAACGGGGCGAGATAGACAGCAATGGGGCGAGATAGACAGCAATGGGGCGAGATAGACAGTAACGGGGCGAGATAGACAACAATGGGGCGAGATAGACAGCAATGGGGCGAGATAGACAGTAACGGGGCGAGATAGACAGTAACGGGGCGAGATAGACAGCAATTGGGCGAGATAGACAGCAATGGGGCGAGATAGACAGCAATGGGGCGAGATAGACAGCAATGGGGCGAGATAGACAGTAACGGGGCGAGATAGACAGCAACGGGGCGAGATAGACAGCAATGGGGCAAGATAGACAGTAACGGGGCGAGATAGACAGCAATGGGTCGAGATAGACAGTAATGGGGCGAGATAGACAGCAATGGGGCGAGATAGACAGCAATGGGGCGAGATAGACAGCAATGGGGCGAGAGAGACAGTAATGGGGCGAGATAGACAGCAATGGGGTGAGATAGACAGCAATGGGGCGAGATAGACAGCAATGGGGAGAGACAGGGGTAGATCTTATATACAAGTCGTCGGATTATGATGATGATAATAATTATTTTGGGTGGCATGGGTGGCCTAGCGGTGAGATCATTGGCCTTCCGCACTGTAACCTGCATGGTTCGACTCCCGGTTCCGCGGGCGACAAAGTGAACAAAGTTTGTTTGATATCTTGTTCTCTTTTACGCCACGAGGGAATCTCCTAGTGATTAGGTTTTCCTAACTCCACAAAAAGCAACATGTGAGTAGTGTTGTGTGTTGTAATTAATGAATTGATCAAGTGGTAGTAACGTTTAAAAAGTGCACCTGACGCCCTTCATGATATTTTGCAAATCTGTTGTACATGAGGTGTATAATAAGTGTACTTAATATTTCTTGATGTCCTCTTTTTTTTTGAGATATGAACATTTGAAATCTCTCACACTTGAACCTTAAAGGTGGTCACAGTCGCTTACGAGAGTGTTCTCTTACAAGAGAGATTTATCACAGAGTTTAAAAGGTAAACAAAACGGGAAATTGAAATAGTGGTCGCTTACGGGAGATGGTCGCTTACAATAGTGGTTGTTCAAAGCCCAGGCGTTGCACTCGGGGGGGGGGGGGGGTAAAATGACGGGGAGGTCCGACGTATTTTTTTTGAGTTGACAATTTTCGTTCTGGGTATTTTTTTGGGTCAAGAGACCAGCCACATATTTTTTTTAGGTCTGGGGGGTTTTCACATCTGTGTATCAGAAAAATATTTGTTTGATATTTTTTTCAGCAAGGCGTGATCAGTTCCGTAAAGAAACATCCTAATAATTCAGTTTTGAGGTATTTAATCGAATTTTGCATGCCACGTATTTTTTTGGGGTGTAAAATTTCAGGTTTGAATATGCCTACCCTCCCCACCCCCACAAACCAGTAAGTAGTACCTAGTAACTATATCAAAGCAAAGGTCTTTATTTACAACAACTATTGTTCTTTATCTACTTTTCTTTTCTTTTTCAGTCTATTTAAATAGTTGCCTTGACTGAACCTGACGATGATGTCAGTAACAACAAATCATAGCCACTTGTAATCTTGATATTTATTATAAAATCTACAAACCAATCAAATAAAATATCAAACAACTGTTATACCCTTACAATTAAAGTTTTTCTCCCAGTATGCAGTGTTCTAATGTAATGTAAGATGTCTCTTTAAACTAGATTTATGCCTAAATTTCTTCTTACAAAAAGAACATTCAAAGGGTTTCTCTTCAGTATGTGTTCTAAGATGAGTGTTAAAAGTACTCTTTTGTGCAAACTTTTTCTTACAAAAAGAACATTCAAAGGGTTTCTCTCCAGTATGTGTTCTAAGATGTTTCTTTAAGTCACCCTTTTGTGTAAACTTATACTTACAAAAAGAACACTCAAAGGGTTTCTCTCCAGTATGTATTCTAAGATGTTTGTTTAAATTACTCGTTTGTGCAAACGTTTTCACACAATAAGAGCATTCAAAGGGTTTTTCCCCAATATGTATTCTAAGATGTCTGTTTAAGTGACCCTTATGTATAAAAGTCTTTTCACAATGAGAACATTCAAAGGTTTTCTCTTCAATATGTGTTCGAAGATGTCTGTTTAAGTGACCCTTATGTATAAACGTCTTCTCACAATAGGAACATTCAAAGGATTCCTCTCTATTGTGTATTCTAAGATGTTTCTTTAAGTCACCCTTTTGTGCAAACTTCCACTCACAATAAGAACATTCAAAAGGTTTCTCCCCAGTATGTATTCTAAGATGTTTCTTTATGTCGCTTTTTTGTGCAAACCTCCTCTCACAAAAAGAACATTCAAAGGGTTTCTCTTTGGTGTGTGTTCGAAGATGAATAATGAGTCTCGATTTGTTCTTTAATTGCCTTGGACAATAAGAACATTTCAAGGACTCCTCGCTTTGCTGGGACCTACATCCTTTTCTTTCATCAAGCTGCCTCTTTTCAGCATTATCATCACCAGCAGAACCATCATTTTCTTCATTCTCCTTCTCAATCAAGTTATTTCCAGGGGGGGACTCTAAATCCTCTATAACACTCAACATTGTGCTAATTTCATCCATATCTTGGCTTTGTTCATCGTCCAAGGTATTCTCTGGATCATGTTCATTGTCTAACTCATGTTCATCATCAACTGAAACACCTGGCTGTGGTTGAGGTAATGTATATGGGTCACGTTCATTATCCAAGTCATGTTCATCATCAACTGAAACACCTGGCTGTGGTAATGTTTCTGAGATGTTGGAAACATGATGTGCATCTGTATTGATATACATAGAAGAACAACCATTGGTACAGCCATAATCATCTGTCTGTGTAGCAATACTGTGTAACATTTTGTATTCGACTGGTTGACCATACATGATACTGTCTTCTGATGAACCCTGAAATCATGTCGTACAACCAATGTCAGTAGCACCATTGCAATTATAATTAATATGACGTTGACTTGTTGCACAGTAAATCTCTAGATATTGTTTATGACATTATATAACTCAATCAATCAATTTTATTTAATGACGGTAGACGACTCAGTTACACTGCTTTTCAGGTGTGCCGTATGAATTAATTTACAATACTCTAAAATTAAATATATAACAATAAATTTAAAATGTTTCAATAATGTAAATAAGTTAAACTAATACTATGCAAAGTCATTGAATATGTACATTATGTTGAAGGAATGTTATTTATAACACATTCCCACGAAGAAATGGTCTCTGGCGGGAAAATAAACGACTCTGATTGGTTCGGGGTGGGTATAAATTAAAACGACGCCTTGCATGCATTACTTGGTCAATCAGTCGAAGACCGAAGTGGACATCGCTCAAGTGTTGTTTTCTGCACCCCGGCTGAACGTTTTTGAGATGGATGATAACCAAGTTCCTTTGCCGGATCCTGGCGCTGTTGAAGCTTTAGTTAATGCGAATCCGCCAGTTCAAGCTCAAAATCCTGCAGTGATTCCTCCAGAGGTTGAGGCGAGCATGCTGAGGCTCGACCCGAAGTAAGTTTAGACGAAGTGATCTTTCATTTGATGCTTAGTTTAGGATAATTGTTTTTTTCGCGGTTGTGTTTTTTGTTTAAAAGTCTAAAGGGAAGAGTCCGTGAACGTGACTGCAGTTTTATGGAGTTTAAAGTAAAATGCTTACGGGTTTGTTTGTCGAAAGTAAAAAATAAAGGAGTCCGTGAACGTGACTGTAGTTAATGATTTGTACAAAGCGAAATGATTATGGTGTTTGTTTGAAAGTATATAAATGAAGTAGTCCGTGAACGTGACTGTAGCTTATGGTATGTAAAGCGAAATGATTATGGTGCTTGTTTAAAAGTATAAATGAAGTAGTCCGTGAACGTGACTGTGGTTTATGGTCTGTAAAGCGAAATGATTATGGTGCTGTTTAAAAGTATAAATGAAGTAGTCCGTGAACGTGACTGTAGTTTATGGTATGTAAAGCGAAATGAGTATGGTGCTTGTCTAAAAGTATAAATGAAGTAGTCCGTGAACGTGGCTGTAGTTTATGGTATTTAAAGCGAAATGATTATGGTGCTTGTCTAAAAGTATAAATGAAGTAGTCCGTGAACGTGACTGTAGTTTATGGTATGTAAAGCGAAATGATTATGGTGCTTGTCTAAAAGTATAAAGGAAGTAGTCCGTGAACGTGAACGTGACTGTGGTTTATGGTCTGTAAAGTAAAATGCTTACGGTTTTTGTTGGAAAGTATCATTGAAGTAGTCCGTGAGCGTGACTGTATAGTTTATGGTATGTAAAGCGAAATGCTTACGGGTTTGTTTAAAAGCATAAATAAAGGAGTCCGTGAACGTGACTGTAGTTTATGGTTTTTTGTTTTTTGTTGGAAAGTATAATTGAAAGAGTCCGTGAGCGTGACTAACGTTTATCAGAGAGAAAATGACCGTCCCTGACGAACAGTTCAAGTATTTTATAGCGGGTTTGCTTGGGAATAAAGACCAAGAGGAGGTCTTCAAGAGGTTGTCACAGGTTGACAAGGCAACTCTGGCTAAAAGGGATCGTGACTCATCGCGGGGAATGATAAGATTGAAGCCATATCAGAGTTCAAGCTTAATGCTATTATTGCAATGGTTTTGGCCATTACCAGAGGAACTGTTATGCTCGCATGAGAGGGGAGCAAGGAAGAGGGCAAGCAAGGGGACAGGGCCCTCGCCGATAGACTGTCTTATTTCATCGGATTTGTAAAAAATTGAAATCAATGAATGGTTTGCTTCTAGCTGAATTGTTTGAATGTTATTAAATTAACTTCTTTCGGTTGTTATTTTATTTGTTTTATCTTCGGGTTGATAACTTTTTTCGTCCTGGATTAGGGAGAGTAACTCGCATAGGCTCGCCTCTCATCTGGGCTGCTTGTGTTGCGTTCCGCTTTCACGTGGGCGTGGTAGTTACTCCCTCCTGGTCAGGGATCCCATCCTTTTGGGGGGCATTTCAGTGTTTTATCACGGGATTAGTGATAGTGATTAGTTTTTCTTTGTTCCATTATATAGAGCAAACGACGTCGAGTAGAGATTTGCCCCAGGTTTATGATTACTCAATGGGAGTTTGCTGATCGTAACTTTGACCATATGTTATCTATGGATGGGATCCCTGTCCAGGGGGAGGTGCTACCTTCTTGCCCGTAGAGGATATACTGTCTAAGGGTAACGTTCCTGAGTTGTCTACGTAGTTGTGCCTTCAAGATCGAATGCCTGGACCTGTGTAATCCATATGTTTTCCACCCTTCTGGTTGATTGGCAACTCAAATGTTTTTGCACTTAAGATGGGCTCAAACAGTATTGTATACCCAGTTCACGCGGTTTAGATTTATATTTCAACATTTGTAGATCTTTGTCAGTGGATGTTTTGACGGGGTACTTTGCGTTATCGAAGGAGGGTTTGATAACCACAAGAGCGCTTGAACCACTGGCAGCGCAGGCTAGGTTAAATGCTTACGTGACAGATATAAAGGGTTCTCTATCTAATGAACAAATTCACCCTGCATGGCTTTAGGAGCGGAGCAGCCATTTCAATGGCATTAGTTGGTGTAATTAAGGACCATGTGGGCTGGAAAAGTAGTAAGACAGCATTGCATTATATAAAGGTAGGACAAGTGGTTAATCCTGCAGGACCGACAGCCAAACTGGCTAACTTGGACAGTAGTGTGGGTTTTGGATATAGATTTATGGACCAGTTAAAGGGTTTTGCAAGGGCATTTCCTTAGCTAGGCTGGTTTGATTTACGGGGATTTTGATGTATAAGGATTGGGAAGAACAAGGGTGATTACGATATAATTCAAGTGATAAATAAATAAATAAGTATTGTGTTCATTGAGGATTAGTCATGTCTTTGCGTCCTAAGGGTGAGAGAACGAAGGGAGGAGTTGCGTTCCCATATCTTATTAATAACAATGACTGAGACAGAATAATACACTATGCAAAGTCATTGAATATGTATATTATGTTGAAGGAATGTTATTTATAACACATTCCCACGAAGAAATGGTCTCTGGCGGGAAAATAAACGACTCTGATTGGTTCGGGGTGGGTATAAATTAAAACGACGCCTTGCATGCATTACTTGGTCAATCAGTCGAAGACCGAAGTGGACATCGCGCCCACCCTCCCGCCCAGAGTTCAGCCGGGGTGCAGGGGCAGACTATTTTGCCCTCCGCTACTTCGTGCCGGAGAAGGGAGGAGTTGCGTTCCCATATCTTATTAATAACAATGACTGAGACAGAATAATACACTATTCTAATACTATAGTTATATCTATAAATAAATAAATAAATAGATAAATAGATAAATAGATAAATAAAGAAATAAAGAAATAAAGAAAGAAATAAAGAAATAAAGAAATTAATAAAGAAATTAATAAATAAATAAATAAATAAATAAATAAATAAATAAATAAATAAATATGTATACACATATGTACACATATATACAACGTGTATATATTTCGGTGCTAAAATAGTTATTATAAATAGTTATCTGACTGAATAATCAGCTCTAGTTATAATTCGTGCTGCTCTATTCTGTAGCTGTTGCATGCAGTCCATTCATGTTTTTGAACAGCTGCCCCAGACTATTCCACAATAGTCAATCAAGCGACCATCATGTTTAATTAATGAGAATTTGACAAAAGAAATCATATCCGTGATGAGTTCTGTAAATCGCATACATATTTCGTCCTGATTTGCATAAGTTTCAACTTGAATTTTCTCAGATTTACTTTTATCTTGACAATTTTAGTAAGAGATGAATGAACTAACGTAGTAATTTCATAAGTACTTTACAATATTCGCATCCGATCTGTATGCGATATACAACGGCGAGTCGAAGACGATTAACTTCCCGGAGTATCCAATCGATGAAATCGATAATCCATAAAATCGATATCAATCGATATCAATTTATCGATTGATATTGAAAATCGATGATCAATCGATGGCAAAAATCTGTGTGACCTTCATCGATTGAGCGATGCCAATTTAGCAATATCGATTGACATTTGATGACAATTAGATATTGATTGATAATCAATAACAATTTAGTATATCGATTATCAATCGATGACAACAATCTTTGTGACCTATCGACTGATCATCGATTGGCCAATATCAATCGATATCAATTACCTAATTATATTGATTGATATCGATTGATTTTCCGATGATCGATTATCATCGATTGGATACTGCGGGTTAACTTACATTGTTAAATCCTGGCGGCCATTTGTGTACTCCTGTTACCTTGTTGTAGATAAAGATGGTCTGTCCTGACTTACACTTGTAATCTATCCAGTCTGACTCCATCTTTTCAAATAACTGTAGAAATACATTAGTCATTAAACACATCAGTAAACGAGATTATCATGAAGTTATAAATTTAAAATATTCACACGTTTAGACCCGAAATCTAGATGGTCACTTGATTGAAGAAAAACACAAAAATCAACTCAAACTGCCTGAAATATTTCTCTACAATTGTCTAGGTTGGTCTAAAGAGGATAATAATAGAGGTTTAAACCGAATTCAGAGAGCAAATTACCTGAATACTTCGAAGAAACGCGGACAATCTATTCGCTTCTGGTAAGGTAAATACAAGCAGGCGTTGCTACCCCGTCCTTAAGGACTGGAAAAAACACAGGTAGCCCACAGATAGCTACGCTCGTGGTTTCACTTGAGCTAAGACTGTCAATAAGAGGACAGACAACTCAAAACCATGTGCAATTTGTTAAATCACATGACATCGTATCACATCAAATTCAATGACATCATATCATATGATCACATGACGATCATGTCATATTACTGCCAGACCTTAAGGTGTTTTCCAGTAGTTTTTTATTGACCACACTTCCAATTTTCATTTATCAAATTGATCAACTAATTGCCCTGATCTGGAAATGTGGGAATGTGACGTTTAATACCTATAGTCATTTTTCTGAAGCTCATCGAAAATGCGAGATATTTTAGAAAAACGTAATTCCGCCATGTTTGTTTCACGTTAATTTAAGTTGTCATAGCAACACCAATTGAGTTGAAATTGACATCAATACAAACTTCAATCTATGCTTTGTATCTGGTGCAAAATACATCTTGATCAGAACAGGGAAAGTTGATCAATTCGCTAAATGAAAATTGGAAGTGTGGTCAATAAAAAAACTACTGGGAAACACCTTAATAATGACAATGACAATGACAATTTTTTTATTTTCACCTTACATTTACAAATTAATAAAAATATAATAAATTTTCCTTATATTGAGGTGAAAGCAAACTGGATTAACTGTAAAAGCTATACAAAGCCAGTTTGCTATCTTAATTTCTATTATAATCAAACGGTCATCAATCAAGAATAAATAGAACAAAAATTACAAAAAATATATATATATGTATGTGTAAATCGGTTAAATAGAATAAACAATTGAAAAAGATAAAGAGGAAATTGTGGTAGTTAAATTTGAATAAATATATAGAATAACATGAAATGTATATGAAGGAGTACATTTTAATCATTATTTATATAAGTTTGAATAATTGAATTCTTTAATAAATCTTTGAATTTCGAGATGCTGGAGGCTTCCTTTATTCTCTCATCTAATGTGATGTAATGTGACTTTAAAAGAGCAAAGGTCTTTATTTACAACAATCATTGTTGTTATTTATGTACTTTTCATCTCTATTTTGATATTCGATTTTTATAGTTAACTTTAATTGCCTAACGATGATTTCAATAATAACAAAACATAGTTCACTTGTAATGTTAATATTTATTATAAAATGTACAACATAATCATAGATAACTTTAGGACTTTAAAATATACAAATTAAATATCAAATCATCTGTTATACCCTTGTTATTCAAGTTTTTCTTTTAGTATACAGTGCTCTAATGTAATGCAAGATGTCTCTTTAAACTAGATATTTGGGTAAACTTCTTCTTACAATTAGAACATTCAAAGGGTTTCTCTCCAGTGTGTGTTCTAAGATGTACAGTTAAGTTATTCTTCTGCAGAAACTTCTTCTTACAAAAAGAACATTTAAAAGGTATTTCTCCAGTGTGTATTCTAAAATGTTTTTTTAAGTCATAATTGCGTGCAAACTTCTTCTTACAATAACAACATTCAAAGGGTTTCTCTCCGGTGTGTATTGCTCTATGTCTGTTTAAGTCACCATTATGTATAAACTTCTTCTTACATTGAGAACATTCAAAGGGTTTCTCTCCAGTATGTATTGAAAGATGAATAGCAAGCAGTGATTTGTATTTAAATTGCTTTGGGCAATAACAGCATTTCAAGGACTTCTCACTATGCTGGTAACTACACCCTTCTCTTTCATCAATCTGCATCTTTTTAGCATTATCATCACCTGCAAAGTCATTCTTTGCTACATTCTCCTTCTTAACCACGTTATTTCCAGGGGGAAACTTTAGCTCCTTTAGAACACTCAACATTATGCCAACGTCATCCATATCTTGTCTTTGTTCATCTTCATCTTCATCTTCCAAGACATTCTCTGGATCATGTTCATTATCTAAGTCATGTTCACCATCAACTGAAACACCTAGCTGTGGTTGAGGTAATGTTTCTGGATCTTGTTCATTATCTAAGTCATTTTCACCATCAACTGAAACACCTGGCTGTGGTTGAGGTAATGTTTCTGGGTCATGTTCATTATCCAAGTCATGTTCATCATCAACTGAAACACCTGGCTGTGGTTGAGGTAATGTTTCTGAGATGTTGGAAAGATGATGTAGATCTGTATTGATGTACTTAGAGGTACAGCCATTGTTACAGCCATAATCATCTGTCTGTGTAGCAATACTGTGTAACTCTTTGTATTCAACTGGTTGGCCATACATGATACTGTCTTCTGATGAACCCTGAAATCATGTCGTACAACCAATGTCAGTAGCATCATTACAATGATGATGATCTTTAATGTTAATAACATCAACTCTAATTAATTATGTTAATGATGATGATATGTTGTGATGATGATAAAAATGGTGTCTAAGGTGATGATGATAATGATGATGATATGTTGTGATGATGATTATGATAATGATTGTGATGGTGATGATGATGTTAAGGAATCTAATTATTTAATTATGAAATTAAATTGCAGTTCTTAGCCAAACACATTGAAGATAGCAAGTGAAATATTTATTAATCATTACCAATATCACAAATAATGATTATGAATAAAATTATAACAATTATAATACACTGTACAAAATAACTTGATTCTGATTGGATGAGAGGAGAACAATTAAATCGTAAATTGTACTCTGCAGAGTACCAATTAGTTTTCAGTATATTATAAATAAAAAATTGCACAATCTTTTCACACAATTTGTAATTACTCGTGATGTTTTGAAAGTTGGACTTGCCTGTACCTATTAATTACAAATTGTAACGGGTTAGCTCAGTTGGGAGAGCACGGCCTGTTAACCGGGAGGTCGGGGGTTCAAACCCCAGCCGGACCATCACTCAGGGTCTTTAAATAATTGAGGAGAATGTTATAACTTTGTATTTATTTCGGTTTATAATTGTTAGGTTTCGCGTCCTCTCGGATAAGGACGTTAATCGGAGGTCAGCAGCTAGTTCATGTTAGTTATGAATAACTGCGAGCTTACAGAAAACTCTGGATGAATGATTGACCCGATCATGCATGATAATATCAATTAACATGTAAACTTGAACATATGTACCTTTGATTCAAAACAAGACACGTTTTTTTAGCTTTGTCGATAGCTCTCAACTAATGAATGAAAATTTTCTTGTTTAAAGTGTTAACTTAAACAAAAACAAGTGGTGACACTTATCCTTTTACTACGACGAAGGGCTAAAGCTCGAAACGTTGGTAAAGTTTAGTCAACATTTTTTACCGTGTTACAAATTTCATTATATTACCTAACACTTATCATAACACAACCTGCACCAATAATTTGCAGAATTCCCCAAAGTTTGTTTATTTTGGAAATGCGAAGTTTGAAAGTTGTAATTCTGTTTTCAATTACAAGAAATAAAACAAAGTGAAGCCTTTTGAATAAGATTTGAGCCAGAATAATTCAATTATTTTTGTATTTTAAGACAGTTAGGAATTATTTATTTACCTTAAGTTTTGAATTCGTTTCTGTATTTATCAAAATAGTAATTGCTGTTTGAAAGACTTTGTGATTCAACACATTCATATTCGTAAATGTCATGTAAAAGATTTAACAAGTCACCCAATTCCCCTCCCCTGGATCCGCCCCTGGGTAAGGAAAGTTCATCATCAAGAATTGTTCTTAGCTAGATTTCTCAAAAATGTTTGTGTGATCTGTTATTATTCTTGATTTTAAATGTGTAATTATTGACCTGTAAATAACGACTGTGATTTTACTTCAACTTCCATTCTCTTACCCAGACCCTTCTCAGCTTCACTGATCAAAGGCTCTGGTCGGACACAAACCGAAAGACCCAGAATCTGGGTCGTCAGATATGCGCATGCTCAATATTTTCTAACTTCCGGTAACGTATAACAAGATGGCGAATTTCAAGTTAATTCTCGCTGATGCGTTAACCTAAACTAAACGTAAAATTCGATCCTAAAGAAAAACAAATTGTGGTTATGGTTATAGTTATGTCAAGTGCTTGAACAAAGTAAATAAATTGGAGAGTTTGTTGTCTGCTATTAGTCTTTAGAACTGTTCTCAGACATTCCCACGGACCCAACGGTTACTTTGTCTGCAGCTAATTACTTGCCAGCCAGTATTTCGCAACTAGCCGTTGGAATGTCTCAGCTCTCAGAACTATTAAACTAGACTGAGATTAACGACCATTAACCAACTGATGGATAGCAAATTTCCCAAATTATTATATATTTTTTTTCGAATGTACGGCCTCATCGGTAAATCTAGCCTGAAACCAAGTCAATGCGATCAAAGGTACATTTTTAGTAGACAGTTGTCTCTAGCAACATCAAAACAAAATCGTTGCGTAGAAGGTGTGCATAATTATCGCTGATTGCGCATGTAATTATTTCAACCAATCATATTCACGATGGATTTCTGTCCGGCCAGAGCCTTTGATTTTTCGTTAGAAAGCTGAGAAGGGCCTGGGTAAGAGAATGTTCAACTTCCAGCAACTTTCTCACTATATTCTCATTAAAATCCTTTCTAATCCATTATGCCTATGAAAGCATTTTCTACCAGTGGATCTATCAAGATATTAATATATAATTAAATGTAATTTTTGAACATAAAGCATTTCTAATTAAACATAAAATAATTTAACATAAAATTTGATTTCAATTTGTTATCAAAAATGTCTGTGAAATCGAATATTCCAACAGAAATTTTATTATTAACCTCCATTGCGGCGTAGCAACCAATCAGGTTGAAGGATTTTAATTAAACATGCGCAGTGCAAAAATATTCAGATTCTGGGTTCTGGTTTGGAGTATATATATTCCAGAGCCAAGACAGCTCGAAGAGCATAAACATGCGCAGTATGAGGTAGCGGCGAATGGGGACGAGATTGGCGTTGATGGAATCACTATCAAACCACTTTCTAGTTTTTCCGCCAGGTATGAAAGTTCAAAAAGAAGAAATAGTAAGCAAGAACTATGCACTGTTAACAACATGTTAAAAAATATTCAGCTGACTAATTGAATGACAAAAACACATAGAATCTGATATTCAGGGTGCACTCTTTATAAAAACACTGACAACAGTGTCAAAGGAGATACAACATTGACCTTCAATTAACTTACATTGTTAAATCCGTGCGGCCATTTGTGTACTCCTGTTACTTTGTTGTAGATGAAGATGGTCTGTCCTGACTTACACTTGTAATCTATCCAGTCTGAGTCCATCTTGTCAAATGACTGTTGAAATACATTAGTCATTAAACACATCAGTAAACGAGATTTTCATAAAGTAGTTTGGGTTTTCAGACGCTTGATTGAAGAAAAATAACCAAAATCAACTCAACCTGCCAGAAACACTTCTCTATAATTGTCTACCTTGTTCTAGAACCTATAATAATACATGTTTAAACGGAATTCAGAGAGTAAATTACCTGAACAATTGGAATAAATGATTCAAATGATCTGTTCACAACTTGCAGCTAAATGCAGGAATCGATCCAGTACCTGATTGGCCGAGAGAACAATAGGACTTGATTTGAGTACGGAAATCTGTTCGGGTGACTATTCGGCTTCGAGGAGTTCGTGAAACTATTCGGGACTCGGAATAAAAGTAAAGATGGCGACGAAAAAGAAAGAATTCGAAAAGCGCCCTGTAACTCTGTGGAAAGGTTGATTGGAGAAGCGTGTTTCGCTGTTGATAATTTGAAAACAATAAAACTGCTTTTTGTTTGCATTAAGGTAAGGAGCTCTATTAATGATATTTCAAAAGAGTTTTTATTTTTAAGCTCAAAACAAACGCTTAATTATAGCGAGCGCTAGCATGGATCGATTCCTGTATCATATATGATATGTGGGATCGATTCCTGTATCATTAACTTAATATATATTACAACTGCCTGGATCCATTCCTGTATACAATTTACGACTGCCTGGATCCATTCCTGTATACAATTTACGACTGCCTGGATCCATTCCTGTACACAATTTATACAATTTACAACTGCCTGGATCCATTCCTGTACACAATTTACAACTGCCTGGATCCATTCCTGTATACAATTTACAACTGCCTGGATCCATTCCTGTACACAATTTACAACTGCCTGGATCCATTCCTGTACACAATTTACAACTGCCTGGATCCATTCCTGTATACAATTTACAACTGCCTGGATCCATTCCTGTACACAATTTACAACTGCCTGGATCCATTCCTGTATACAATTTACAACTGCCTGGATCCATTCCTGTACACAATTTACAACTGCCTGGATCCATTCCTGTACACGATTTACAACTGCCTGGATCCATTCCTGTATACAATTTACAACTGCCTGGATCCATTCCTGTACACAATTTACAACTGCCTGGATCCATTCCTGTACACAATTTACAACTGCCTGGATCCATTCCTGTACACAATTTACAACTGCCTGGATCCATTCCTGTACACAATTTACAACTGCCTGGATCCATTCCTGTACACAATTTACAACTGCCTGGATCCATTCCTGTACACAATTTACAACTGCCTGGATCCATTCCTGTACACAATTTACAACTGCCTGGATCCATTCCTGTACACAATTTACAACTGCCTGGATCCATTCCTGTACACAATTTACAACTGCCTGGATCCATTCCTGTACACAATTTACAACTGCCTGGATCCATTCCTGTACACAATTTACAACTGCCTGGATCCATTCCTGTACACAATTTACAACTGCCTGGATCCATTCCTGTACACAATTTACAACTGCCTGGATCCATTCCTGTACACAATTTACAACTGCCTGGATCCATTCCTGTATACAATTTACAACTGCCTGGATCCATTCCTGTACACAATTTACAACTGCCTGGATCCATTCCTGTACATAATTTACAACTGCCTGGATCCATTCCTGTATACAATTTACAACTGCCTGGATCCATTCCTGTACATAATTTACAACTGCCTGGATCCATTCCTGTACATAATTTACAACTGCCTGGATCCATTCCTGTACATAATTTACAACTGCCTGGATCCATTCCTGTACACAATTTACAACTGCCTGGATCCATTCCTGTATACAATTTACAACTGCCTGGATCCATTCCTGTACACAATTTACAACTGCCTGGATCCATTCCTGTACACAATTTACAACTGCCTGGATCCATTCCTGTATCATATGCAAATACCATTAACTGAACCATATAAGTATCCCAGCATTCTTAGGCCATCCTCACATTTTTTCCCACTGCCTCTATTATTGTCACAGAGGTGGGTTGGTAGTAATAATAAGGTTTATTGACAATACTTTCGCACCTTAAACGGTGAATTACAGTATTATAGTAATACATATACACACAAGCGAGAAATACAAAAATAGCTAGTTATATATGAAGTGTTTACATTTAATTACTACTATTGGACATATACTATTGGTACTATTACTACTATTGGTTATTAAGGAAAAAAACTTTACTTAAATCTATCGGTCCTACACTTAAATAAGGAAATATGGGATGCATTACGTAGCCTACCGCCTGGTAGGTCGGTCAGAGAAATAAAAGAAATGATAACAATAAAAACAAATACAAATGGGCTATTTAAGCTTAATTAATAATTTGTATACATGTAATATTTCCAAATTGAAAGAGAAAAAACATATGATTAACAGGTTCCCATTTTTAACCTGTACTTATGCAAATTGTGTTGATGTGTGCTAAACACACAGACCAACCAATCAGAGTATATTATTTCTGAAGTGAACTTCTCTGATTGGTTGATCTGCGTGTTTAGCACACATCAACAAAATTTGCATAAGTACAGATTTAAATGGGAAAGTACAGATTTAAAAGAAAAAGTACATATCTAAATGGGAAAGTACAGATTTAAATGGAACCTGTTGATTGTACTTGCAAGGTTGGGCGATGGGAAACAAAAAAAAATGATTGTGAGGTGGTCAATGCAGTCCTCAACAGATTTCTGGGGCAGATAAATATTCATGCATTATGATAATTGTCTAGTTGGGTTTCAAGATAGGACTTGCTTGACTTGCCCCCTGGTCCGATGTATATAGTTTATTGATTGTTTGGCTCATTTTTATTAGTATTGAGCTCTAACTACGATTTTTTTTTCAGACCTTGCTGCCGAAGAAAAGAAATTTAGGAAAGAAAGATATCATCAGGCAGAAGCACACTTGTATGGATTCAAAAGCTGACCTTCATATAACAAACACTTTAATGGATTAACTTAGAAATGACAGCCAAGCTCAGGTCAAGGAAACTATCACCACTGTTAGATACATAACCACAAGAATTACATCTCACAAAAATGAGACAATGAATGAATATTATTATATTTATCAACAACAAATTACTAGACTCCAGTTTAACAAGATTAGTCACAGGCTTTGATTGGTTAAACACAATTATAGCCTCAATTGTGATTGTCTTGTTTTTGCAAATACTCTGGTCTTACATTAACTATATCCAATCTTGATATATATAATATGTGGCCCTAAAAAAAAATTTGCTTGAAAGGGGGTACTGCCAAAAAAAGTGAAAATTTGCTAATTTATCACCCATCCCCCTCCCCCTGATAAATAATGAACAGTCCCTTAGAGGGACATGAGTATCTATAAACTTAATCTGCTCTAGTGCAATAACAGTTTTGTGTATCAAAGAATGCTATGAAAGGCTGTCCAAAGTCATTGAGTGAATAGACTAATCGTAACTTAATAGTAAGCCATTTCTTGACGAAGAAATCGATCTCTGCTAGCTAGCGCTCGCTAGCAAGCAGAATTTTTTTTAGGGCCCTCCTTATATTACACTCTGAGGAAATATTTTGTGATTTCCTTGATAACTCATCAGTTATTTCAAGACCCCCCTTTTCAGGCTCATTAAAATTCAAGCTCCCCCATTTTATCACCCATCCCCTCCCCTCCGATAAATAATGAACAGTTCCTAAATCTGATATTATAACTGGGATCGATTCCTGTATCATATATATATGTGGGATTGATTCCTGTATATAAGATAAATATAATTTAATGCATGCATTTAATTGTACTACAAATATATTAAAGTTATTTATAAACGCGCTGCAAGTCTATTGTGTTAATAATTTATTATTGTTCTTTAAACCGACACGTGGGACATGATAAAAATAGACATCTTGCCATTAATGCCCTGGGAATGATAGCTGAGACAACCCCTCCCCCCCCCCCCCCCCACCTCCTCTCTTCAGCAGAAAAAAAAAATGCTAAAAAGCTTTTTTATTGTTTTCAATTGTGTTGATGGACAGCCAAGTCAATTAGCCACCCTACAATTGGTGTTTTTGTAGAAGGGAAGGTGGATACTGCCAGCACTTAAAAATTCTGAACAACCCTTTTAGCTGACCCATTTAGGATAGCCTTCTCACCTTTTGCCTGAGGGATAATAAGCTCAAGTGAGATCGCAACCTAAAATGGCTATTCCGGCTGATTTAAAAAACCCTATATACACCAAAAAAAATATGGCTTCCAATTGGAATTGCTAAATTGTTGTGAACTGACTAGCCACTCGCACATGATGAACCCTTTGTGTTTGCTTCCTATAAATCTTACTGATTTTATTTGAAAATTGAGATATATAATTTGGAGGGAAAAGGTGAGTGGGAAATGGAATGAAAAGATGGATGGATGGGATATAAATAATATGTTATTGACTCATAGTTCTTATTTAGTGACTTTTTAGGACAAGTAAAGCTGTAATGAAGCATTGTTTCCTTTATTTTGCCTTTTCTTATACTGTTCTGGTTGAGTGTTAGCCACTAAATAAGAACTATTTGTTAGTGATATTAAGTGCTTGCGCTCTGAGAAATAAGATGACCATTAACCATTAACCATTGTTGGGTTCTGCCCCTGAGCGATAACCTAAAGTGTAAATTTCACTTTAGGTTAACATGTTTTTACAACATTTGTAGATGCTTTAATTTGTCACTCGGTAATAGACCTAATTTGTAAGTATGTTATTTACAACTTTATAATGTTTACCTATAAATGTTGAAAGGTGCCCAATGCATAACCTATGAGCTGGCTGATGTGCTTAAGGGGACCAGATCATTCTCCCCATATATATTCACCACATGGACTTGTGAAATCCATACCATGTCAGCATCTTATTATTATTTTGAGGGCATAAGGGGTTACTGAAAACATACAAAAAAAAAACAATCTAAATACTTATCAATTTGAATATTTGATTTAAGCGCTTCGCAACTTTTCAAAGGGTCATCAAGAGGATGCTCATGAGTTGTTGATGGCTATACTGGACAAACTCATGGATTCCCAAATTATCTCAGAGTAGATATCTCAGACTAGAGTAGATATATATCTCAAAGTAAATTCAAATTAAGAAGAACTATTGACAAACATCTGTCTCTAAACAATATTCAATTAAATTTTATCCTTATAATTTTATATTAAATTCCCTATGGTGTTAATAGGTCACCATGCAAATCCAATGATTTGTCAACTGAATATTTTGACCAATGTCTACTTAGCTTTTTTATTGTTTATCTGTATTAACAGGTCCAGTGGATTTGATAAACTCTTTGTAGAAAACATTTTTAAAGGAAAATTGACAAACACAGGTGAGTTATATTAATGTAGCATGCCATAGATATGGGGTAAGGTTGCAGCTCTCAAAAATGTATCTCAAGATTGGATATAGTTAATGTAAGACCAGAGTATTTGCAAAAACAAGACAATCACAATTGAGGCTATTGTGTTTAACTTATCAAAGGCTGTGACTAATCTGGAGTCTGGTAATTTGTTGTTGATAAATATAATAATATTCATTCATTGTCTCATTTTAGTGAGATGTAATTCTTGTGGATATGTATCTAACAGTGGTGATAGTTTCCTTGATCTGAGCTTGGCTGTCATTTCTAAGTTAATCCATTTAAAGTGTTTGTTAAATGAAGGTCAGCTTTTGATTCCATACAAGTGTGCTTCTGCCTGATGATATCTTTCTTTCCTAAATTTCTTTTCTTCGGCAGCAAGGTCTGAAAAAAAAATCGTAGTTAGAGCTCAATACTAATAAAAATGAGCCAAACAATCAATAAACTATATACATCGGACCAGGGGGCAAGTCAAGCAAGTCCTATCTTGAAACCCAACTAGACAATTATCATAATGCATGAATATTTATCTGCCCCAGAAATCTGTTGAGGACTGCATTGACCACCTCACAATCATTTTTTTTTGTTTCCCATCGCCCAACCTTGCAAGTACAATCAACAGGTTCCATTTAAATCTGTACTTTCCCATTTAGATATGTACTTTTTCTTTTAAATCTGTACTTTCCCATTTAAATCTGTACTTATGCAAATTTTGTTGATGTGTGCTAAACACGCAGATCAACCAATCAGAGAAGTTCACTTCAGAAATAATATACTCTGATTGGTTGGTCTGTGTGTTTAGCACACATCAACACAATTTGCATAAGTACAGGTTAAAAATGGGAACCTGTTAATCATATGTTTTTTCTCTTTCAATTTGGAAATATTACATGTATACAAATTATTAATTAAGCTTAAATAGCCCATTTGTATTTGTTTTTATTGTTATCATTTCTTTTATTTCTCTGACCGACCTACCAACCCACCTCTGTGACAATAATAGAGGCAGTGGGAAAAAAATGTGAGGATGGCCTAAGAATGCTGGGATACTTATGTGGTTCAGTTAATGGTATTTGCATATGATACAGGAATGGATCCAGGCAGTTGTAAATTGTGTACACGAATGGATCCAGGCAGTTGTAAATTGTATACAGGAATGGATCCAGGCAGTTGTAAATTGTGTACAGGAATGGATCCAGGCAGTTGTAAATTATGTACAGGAATGGATCCAGGCAGTTGTAAATTGTGTACAGGAATGGATCCAGGCAGTTGTAAATTGTGTACAGGAATGGATCCAGGCAGTTGTAAATTGTATACAGGAATGGATCCAGGCAGTTGTAAATTATGTACAGGAATGGATCCAGGCAGTTGTAAATTATGTACAGGAATGGATCCAGGCAGTTGTAAATTGTGTACAGGAATGGATCCAGGCAGTTGTAAATTGTGTACAGGAATGGATCCAGGCAGTTGTAAATTGTATACAGGAATGGATCCAGGCAGTTGTAAATTGTGTACAGGAATGGATCCAGGCAGTTGTAAATTATGTACAGGAATGGATCCAGGCAGTTGTAAATTATGTACAGGAATGGATCCAGGCAGTTGTAAATTATGTACAGGAATGGATCCAGGCAGTTGTAAATTATGTACAGGAATGGATCCAGGCAGTTGTAAATTATGTACAGGAATGGATCCAGGCAGTTGTAAATTGTGTACAGGAATGGATCCAGGCAGTTGTAAATTGTGTACAGGAATGGATCCAGGCAGTTGTAAATTGTATACAGGAATGGATCCAGGCAGTTGTAAATTGTGTACAGGAATGGATCCAGGCAGTTGTAAATTATGTACAGGAATGGATCCAGGCAGTTGTAAATTATGTACAGGAATGGATCCAGGCAGTTGTAAATTATGTACAGGAATGGATCCAGGCAGTTGTAAATTATGTACAGGAATGGATCCAGGCAGTTGTAAATTGTATACAGGAATGGATCCAGGCAGTTGTAAATTGTGTACAGGAATGGATCCAGGCAGTTGTAAATTGTGTACAGGAATGGATCCAGGCAGTTGTAAATTGTGTACAGGAATGGATCCAGGCAGTTGTAAATTATGTACAGGAATGGATCCAGGCAGTTGTAAATTGTGTACAGGAATGGATCCAGGCAGTTGTAAATTGTATACAGGAATGGATCCAGGCAGTTGTAAATTGTATACAGGAATGGATCCAGGCAGTTGTAAATTGTGTACAGGAATGGATCCAGGCAGTTGTAAATTGTGTACAGGAATGGATCCAGGCAGTTGTAAATTGTGTACAGGAATGGATCCAGGCAGTTGTAAATTGTGTACAGGAATGGATCCAGGCAGTTGTAAATTGTGTACAGGAATGGATCCAGGCAGTTGTAAATTGTGTACAGGAATGGATCCAGGCAGTTGTAAATTGTGTACAGGAATGGATCCAGGCAGTTGTAAATTGTGTACAGGAATGGATCCAGGCAGTTGTAAATTGTATACAGGAATGGATCCAGGCAGTTGTAAATTGTGTACAGGAATGGATCCAGGCAGTTGTAAATTATGTACAGGAATGGATCCAGGCAGTTGTAAATTGTGTACAGGAATGGATCCAGGCAGTTGTAAATTGTGTACAGGAATGGATCCAGGCAGTTGTAAATTGTGTACAGGAATGGATCCAGGCAGTTGTAAATTGTATACAGGAATGGATCCAGGCAGTTGTAAATTGTGTACAGGAATGGATCCAGGCAGTTGTAAATTGTATACAGGAATGGATCCAGGCAGTTGTAAATTGTGTACAGGAATGGATCCAGGCAGTTGTAAATTGTGTACAGGAATGGATCCAGGCAGTTGTAAATTGTATACAGGAATGGATCCAGGCAGTTGTAAATTGTGTACAGGAATGGATCCAGGCAGTTGTAAATTGTGTACAGGAATGGATCCAGGCAGTTGTAAATTGTGTACAGGAATGGATCCAGGCAGTTGTAAATTGTGTACAGGAATGGATCCAGGCAGTTGTAAATTGTGTACAGGAATGGATCCAGGCAGTTGTAAATTATGTACAGGAATGGATCCAGGCAGTTGTAAATTGTGTACAGGAATGGATCCAGGCAGTTGTAAATTGTGTACAGGAATGGATCCAGGCAGTTGTAAATTGTGTACAGGAATGGATCCAGGCAGTTGTAAATTGTGTACAGGAATGGATCCAGGCAGTTGTAAATTGTATACAGGAATGGATCCAGGCAGTTGTAAATTGTGTACAGGAATTGTCATGTATTGGGCTACCTGTGTAGTCACGTGGTCCAACTTGGAGAGTAAAAGAAGTGAAGCGAGAGCGTGTAGTAGGTTGTGTTTTTACTCGTATATTTCGACGGCCTTAGTGGCCCAAAACTCTACATTGGCGACGAGGATGGACCTGAAAAGTCATCTTCCAGTTTTTGACCTCTCAGGACCGGCTTCTAAGGTTTCTGAGCGCTGGAGAAAGTGGAAAAGGGCGTTCGAATATTACGCCGAAGGTCAAAGTATAACGAATGCCAAGAAGAAAACCGCTCAATTACTACATTATGCTGGAATGGACCTCCAAGATTTGTTCGAAGATCTTCCAGACCCTGGACCGATCCCAGACAGTGATGATGATTATAAGAAAGCTATAAGAAAGCTGGATAATCGTTTTAAAGCAGAGGATAACTTTCCCTACGAGAGACACGTGTTTCGTCAAATGGTGTTCTTTGAAGGCGAAACGGCTGACCAGTTTGTAACAAGACTTCGAAAGCAAGCAAGACATTGTAATTTTGAAGGCACTCTTGAGGATAATTTACGTGATCAACTCATAGAGCGAGTGAAAGACCTGGAACTGAAAAAACGTTTACTAGCAACTAACAACATCACCTTAGAGTTAGCTCTCGTCAAGACACGAGCGTGGGAGAGTGCTAACCTTCAAGTTAAGGATATGTCCGGCGGTATTTCGAAGGAAACCGTCAATTCTGTGAAAGAAAAAAGGAAACTCAACTGTTATAACTGTGGAAAAGAAGGACATTTTGCGAAAGACCAAAGTTGCCCGGCCAGGAAAAGGAAATGTGCGAAATGTTCTAAAACGGGACACTTTGCAGTTTGCTGTAGAAGTGGAAGAGAAGAAACTAGCAAAGAATCGGGACAGTCTGGACGGAGAGGACGTGGTCGTGGCCGTCAGAGACGTGGTTCATCAAATGTGGTTGCTGATAAAGGAGATTCAAGTGATAATAACTTCGCATTTAGCGTTGCGGGACAAGAAACTGGGGTGAATTCTGTTCTGAACGAGCCATTGGTACCTGTGAGTATAAATGGAATTGTTAAACCTGTCCTAATAGACTCTGGCTCGGTAAGTAACCTGATTAATGTTAAAGAATATAAAGAGTTACAAGCACAAGGTCTGAATGCTAGTTTGTCAAAGTGTGATAAAAAACTGTTTGCCTACGGAGGAAAGCAGCTCACAGTGATTGGCCAATTTACAGCGGAATTGAAAATCAATGATAAGAAAATCCAGTCTGAATTTGTTGTAACTGACAAAGGACGGTGCCTGTTAGGGCATTCTTCATCTGTTCAATTGGAAATTTTGAAAATTGGGTTTACACGTGCAACTAGTATTGAGACTGATGACATTGAGTCATTTTTGCAAGCAAAATATCCTAAAGTATTCAAGGGGATTGGGAAACTAACTGATTACAAGCTTAAGTTATACGTTGATGCAAGCGTAGCACCAGTCGCACAAAAGCCGAGACGGGTTCCCTTTGCGCTCCGTGACAAGGTTACTGCTAAAGTACAGGATTTGATCGACAAAGATATTGTGGAGAGGGTAGAGGGGCCCACTTCCTGGGTTAGTCCCATTGTTGTTGCGCCTAAGCCATCAGGAGATATACGCCTATGTGTAGATATGCGCCGTGCTAACGAAGCAATTATTAGAGAAAGAATTCCTATTCCTACTGTAGACGAAGTACTAGAGAATTTCAATGGAGGAACAGTATTTTCTAAACTTGATCTTCGTTTAGGGTTTCACCAGGTAGAGCTGGATGAAGAGTCGCGAGACATTACAACTTTTGCCACCCACGATGGATTGTTCCGGTACAAGAGGTTAATGTTTGGAGTTAGCTCAGCACCTGAAAAGTACCAACACATTGTCAGGCAAGTCATAGCCGGGATCAACGGTGTCCAAAATATTGCTGATGACTTGGTAGTGTACGGCAAAGATCGCCAGGATCATGACAAGAACCTAGAAGATGTGATCAAGCGGCTTGAAGAAAGGAACCTGACCCTAAACTTGGAGAAATGTTCGTTTAAAATGGACAAGGTTGAGTTCATGGGCCTATTATTGTCCAAATATGGGATTGGACCAACTGAAAAGAGAGTCAAGGCTGTTCTGGAGGCAACTCCACCCACATCTGCTCTTGAAGTACGTAGCTTCTTAGGTATGGTTGGTTTCAGCTCACGCTTTATACCTAACTTCTCTACGATTTCCGAGCCACTGCGAATGTTGACAAGACAAAGCACGCTGTTCAAATGGGGTACTGAACAGCAGAACGCTTTTGTGGAATTAAAGAAAGCACTGGCCACTGCCCCAGTGTTGGCCTACTACGACAAAGATGCTCACACCAGTGTAGTTACAGATGCAAGTCCCGTCGGATTAGGGGCTGTGCTTATCCAAGAAAAGGACGGTGTAAGTAAGGTAGTGTGTTATGCAAGTCGCAGTCTTAGTGATGTAGAACGACGTTACAGCCAGACGGAAAAGGAAGCACTCGGGATTGTCTGGGGATGCGAAAGGTTTGATTTATATCTTCAAGGTCTGGAAACCTTTGATCTAATCACAGATCACGAACCGTTGAAGGTGATATACTCCAGTAGGTCCAAGCCCTCAGCTCGTATTGAACGATGGGTTTTGCGCCTGCAACCCTACCACTACAGAGTCCGCTGCATCAGGTCTAAGGAGAATATAGCCGATGCTCTCTCGAGGCTTACAGAACAGAAACCTGGCAACCAGCACAAATCTGATGACGAGTATGTTCGGGCAGTTGCCCTGCAGTCAGTACCTGCTGCAATGAGTGTCCAGGAAATAGAGAAAACATCTGCAGAAGACGAAGAGCTACGAAAAGTCAAGGACTGCTTAGTAAGTGGAAACTGGGAGGACTGCCCAAAGAAATATTTGCCTGTTAGAAATGAACTGACATACATTGGACATGTCATCTTGCGTGGGACAAGAATTGTGATACCGACAGCGTTGAGAAAGAGAGTTACCGAGCTTGCCCATGAAGGCCATCAAGGAATTGTTAAGACGAAGGAAAGGTTACGGACCAAGGTGTGGTGGCCAGGCATCGACCGGGATGCAGAAAGGAAGTGTCGTGAGTGTTATGGGTGCCAAGTCGTCGTTAGAGAGTGCAGACCGCCACCTGTAAAATCCTCAAAGATATCTGACAGGCCTTGGCAAGACCTAGCTCTTGACTTAATGGGTCCAATGCCTACTGGTGAACATTTGATAGTACTAGTTGACTACTACAGCAGATGGATGGAAGTCGACATAACACGTTCTACCAACTCAGAGAAGATTGTAAAGGTATTAGATGTTCATTTTGCTAGGTACGGAGTGCCCAAGTCCCTGCGAACAGACAACGCGCCAAATCTTGTGTCTGCAGAGATAGAGAAGTATCTGGCCGAGATGGGAGTGGAGCACAAGCTGACAACGCCGCTATGGCCCAGAGCGAATGGGGAAGTCGAGCGACAAAACAAGACACTTTTGAAAGCGATGAGAGCTGCTCACGCAGAAAACCAAAACTGGCGAACTGAGTTGAACAAGTTCTTACTGGCATATCGATCGACCCCTCACACAACAACTGGAAAGAGCCCATCAGAACTGCTATTTGGCAGAAATCTAAGCACGAAGTTACCCGATATTGGAGAAAGAGGTGAAGAAATCGACTACAGAGAACAACAAGTAAGAGATCATGATGCGGAAAAGAAGCAATCTTCCGCTGATTATGCGGACAAGAAAAGTCATGCAGTGGAGAAAAATCTGAAGACAGGAGACCTAGTGCTGCTTGAGAAGAGAAGAGAAAACAAGCTGTCCCCTGCCTATGAAAGTGAGCCTTATAAGGTTGAAGCACGTTACGGAGACCAGATTCTTATTGAGTCCCCTCAAGGGGTGAGATACAAACGGAACATCAAACATGTGAAACAATTTGTCCAACCTAGCTTTGACGAAATCCCAGAGAGACCAGTTGAGCTAAGCCAGCCCAACCCTGAGGTAACAGTACCACCTCTCGCAGAGACAAGTGCGGGAGCAGATTCTACAGTGATGCCTGAAAGCACAGAGATGTCTGAAAGCGCAGAGATGCCTACTCTTAGAAGATCTACAAGGACTTCAAAGCCACCAGAAAGATATAAGGATTAGACATTTGATTGAACACTCATAGATATAAGGATAAGACATTTGATTGAACACTCATAGATATAAGGATTAGACATTTGACATTTGATTGAACACTCATAGATAGACGGATTAGACATTTGATTGAACACTCGTAGATATAAGAATTGGACAATGATCGTTTAATTGAACACTCAAGGACTACTTGTTAATGTTTTTGTTAATGTGCTTTTTGTAATTACCAAAGTTCCATTTGTAAAGAAGGGGAGGAATGTCATGTATTGGGCTACCTGTGTAGTCACGTGGTCCAACTTGGAGAGTAAAAGAAGTGAAGCGAGAGCGTGTAGTAGGTTGTGTTTTTACTCGTATATTTCGACGGCCTTAGTGGCCCAAAACTCTACAGGAATGGATCCAGGCAGTTGTAAATTGTGTACAGGAATGGATCCAGGCAGTTGTAAATTGTGTACAGGAATGGATCCAGGCAGTTGTAAATTGTGTACAGGAATGGATCCAGGCAGTTGTAAATTGTATACAGGAATGGATCCAGGCAGTTGTAAATTGTGTACAGGAATGGATCCAGGCAGTTGTAAATTGTATACAGGAATGGATCCAGGCAGTTGTAAATTGTGTACAGGAATGGATCCAGGCAGTTGTAAATTGTATACAGGAATGGATCCAGGCAGTTGTAAATTGTGTACAGGAATGGATCCAGGCAGTTGTAAATTGTATACAGGAATGGATCCAGGCAGTTGTAAATTGTATACAGGAATGGATCCAGGCAGTTGTAAATTGTGTACAGGAATCGATCCCACATATCATATATGATACAGGAATCGATCCATGCTAGCGCTCGCTATAATTAAGCGTTTGTTTTGAGCTTAAAAATAAAAACTCTTTTGAAATATCATTAATAGAGCTCCTTACCTTAATGCAAACAAAAAGCAGTTTTATTGTTTTCAAATTATCAACAGCGAAACACGCTTCTCCAATCAACCTTTCCACAGAGTTACAGGGCGCTTTTCGAATTCTTTCTTTTTCGTCGCCATCTTTACTTTTATTCCGAGTCCCGAATAGTTTCACGAACTCCTCGAAGCCGAATAGTCACCCGAACAGATTTCCGTACTCAAATCAAGTCCTATTGTTCTCTCGGCCAATCAGGTACTGGATCGATTCCTGCATTTAGCTGCAAGTCTGTTCACACGGTAAGGTAATTACAAGCAGGGGGGGGGGGGGGGGGGGGGGGGGGGGTGGGTATGGGATATTGGAAATTTAAAATTAAATTATCATTGAGTGCGCGGATGGGATTCCTGTGGGTTTTTGTCCCAGTCGTGCAGTGGATGTCGAAGAGGGTAGTATTTTGGTATTAATATTTCTAAAATAAGAAAATATCTAGTATTTTTTACAAGGCTCCAATGATTTTACAAAATGTTTTGCTTTCTTTTTATCTCTTCGACAATTTATCATATTAATAGAATATAGAAGACTAAATTCATAGCTATATGTTTGTCTTTGTGTTTGTGGTTTTTTAGGTTTTTCTATTGTTGTTTGTTATTTTTAAATGTTTGTTGTTATTGATGTTTCTTTTAACCCTTTTGTATAGTATCAATCTTAGTCAGTATGTTATTTAATCTATATAGATTAACTGCAATTTCCTTGTTTTTTACCCAATCACCGAAGACCCCGCTTTGCCATGGCAGTTGATAACTCGAAAGCTAAGTTCCTTGAACCACTACACATAGTATTGATGTTATTGATTGTATTTTTTGTATAGTTCCTCTATATACAATTTGAACAATACATGTACATATAACATGTACTTATTCTTGGTGTGAAATAAAGGATCTTGAATCTTCGATCATTTTAGTATTGAAGGACCCTTGAAGCACTAAACTACTACATAACTATGCCAGTTCTTTATAAAATACGGTATTTACTAGAGTGACATACTTTCCGATCAGTGTGTATATCTCTAGTATGCAGAGCGAACTTTATCCATGACAGAAAAGCTATCACAAATCGAATAACTACTATGTAATAGTTATTATTTTGTGACCATTAGAAACTATCAAAAACAAGTAAAGCTGTAATGATTTTTTGTCTTTATTCCATGGTTTACTTTGAGTTACTATTTTGTTTTTATTTCATGGTTTTTAGTGTTTTCACTCTCTGATCAGTTCTGTCCAGTCCTTTCCTCTTTTCACGTTGTAATGAAGCTTCTGTTTCATATTTCGTGGATGTGCCCCATCGATGAACTTTTGATCTCGAGGAACATAATATTATGTGCCTAAAACTGTTTTTCACAAATGTGGATATTTGTTGTTACAAATATTAAAAACCAACAACATATCAAGCTGATTAAAGCATTCTACTGTTATTCATTTGTATGGACAAATACAAGGTTTTACTAGCTGAACATCCCCTGTACTGGACTTGTGTAGTATTTACATTGTAATATTTAAACTCCATCTATAGGGGATGTTCAGCTGGTAAAACCTTCTATTTGTCCATTCAACTGAATGAATAACATGGTATTTTGCTTTATTTTAAATTATCAAAGATACATAAAACTAGTCAGTCCTTCGATATACGTTTGCCTGGTCACTAACGCTAAGGAGCATTATAGAACATGCCATTGATTAGTGACCGTTTATTGCTTTTTCCCTGTGAGCGCGAAAGGGCACTTATGACTGACCTTTAAAATATATATACATATATTTGGTGGGATTGTATTCTAAGAAACATTAAAAACATTAATTAACAATTATTCGCCGAAGGCGAAGTGATTATCGGTGAATATTTACCGAGCGGTGAGTCTTCATATATACAAAGGTGATTATTTCAAAAAAGAAAGAAGGAAACAGCATTGAAAATGAAAATATTTTATTTTTTAAAAGCGCGACCGTTACGCGTAAAAATTGTAAACTTTGTCTCACATATAATGACAAAAAAAAACAACGTGAAAATTTACTATGATACCTTTAAATAGCTTGACACCAAACTTAGTAGCTTTTTTGTCGATTTTGGGACAGCATTTTCTTTAAAGTTTTCAATTTCATCTTCGCTAACAGTGACAAAACAACTACTGGCAGCCATTTTGTCCGAAAAGGTGATTATCGGCTGATAATCCGAGATAGCAAACCAACCAGCGCGCGATTTTCTATAATCACCTGCGTATTTATACTAATGTCATTTATTATATGGTTAATTGTGCCGGTTTTACTGGAAACTAAAACACTTGTAATTTTCCATATTTTCACTAGTGAAGATTTGAAAAAGTTATGTACCAAATGTCCCGTATGTACGCGCGCCTTCATGAGAACACTAGGTCAGCTGTTGAAATACACCATTATTGATGTTTATTCGTGACACTTTCTACAAGGACACAGTTGCTTCAATGTGCAAACGTATGGTAAACCTGGAAAAACACTCGTTATAAAATCATTAAAACAGAGCGACCATCTGTTCACACCTACAAGGGGGTGGTAACTCGGCTACAAAAGACGACAAGAATCGTTCATTTGTCACTTGTTCTTCTTGGTATAACGTTGAGTAGCAATCATGAAGTTCCTGTTCCTGCTAGCCCTGACCGTTGTAGCTGTTGCTGCAGATGATGAATCAATGGCTTTGGTAAGTCACCATAATTTACAAAAGGATTTTCTTTTAATCGACCAGTTTGTTTGGGTATAATTGCTGCATAGTAGGTTTTTATTCTTATTATAATTTTTAGAATGTAGCCTCAATTATCTTCGATATTGTTGGGACAATTTCTCGTTTTGCCCTACAAGATTTTCCTATATGGCTTATAGCTCAAAGCGTGAGTCTTATTTTTAAGAAACTTACTATGCTGTTTTTATTCAACAGAATTACCTCAGCCAGTACCATTACATCTCACCATCACGATCAGGAAACCACGATGTTAAAACCGCCATTCAAAACTTCCAACGCTTTGCTGGTCTCCCAGAGACTGGAGTAGTCGATGATGCCACTGTAAAACAGATGAAGAAACCACGTTGTGGAATGGCTGATGTGGACGACGATGGACTACGTATCCGAAGGTAAACAAATTTAATTCCATGCATGAAAACTTTGAGTTCTACAGGACTCAGAGATATCCCACTGGAATGACATAGCTATCCATGACTTTAAGGAAAAATTTAACTAGAATATTATTATTTCTATTTTGGTTAAAAGAAATAACCAAAATCGTCCAAAAAAATATTTTTTCGTTCATTACCACAAATACATGTTGGTAAAAACATAAAAGAACAATTAGGAAATGATGTCATTATTTGAAAATCTGAATACAAAGACCTGTTAATTACAAATCATCTGTTTTGGTAGCGTTATCTATCCTTTCCCAGAAATGTCTACAACTTGAAATACCATGTCTAAACTTATTATTTTCTTTAAGATACAAACTGGGAAGCAAGTGGAGTAAGAACCACCTGACCTATTTTGTTGAACATGGACGTGATTTAAGCCACGCAGATCAAGACAGGATCTTCGCCAGAGCTTTAAAGTACTGGGCTGATGTTTCTGGATTAAGCTTTTCCAGGGCCTCAAGCGCAAGCTCTGCAGACCTTAAGATCAGGTAAACACGATAACTAAAACATGAATAATATATATGTTTGAGTTTGCATGAGTTCCAGGTTATCTCGCTTCGAAGCGCGCAAAGGATTGTTTGTAAAAACGAACACTTCTAAAATGGCGCCTCGAGACACCAACGATTTTGGTTACTTTTAGGCATTTGGGTTTTAGATTTTTTTTTTAGAACCCCGCTTTCAAAAATCACCAAATTCCGCATCCCACCGAACCCGTGGATGTTATACATGTTTTTTAAAAAAGGCCTCATTCCCAATAGTTTCCGCATGCTAAATATACGCAGGCCGACCTTGTCGCTTTAACGTCTCAGGCCATTCTCGGGCATTTCGTTCGGTTTAACGAACTCCTCCGAGAAAACATAAATATCTAACCATTTGCAGATGTAATTACAGAGGCAGCGCCTTCTTCTCAGTTATTTTATGATCGAGTATTTGTCCGACTGACGAGAATTCTCCAAGTCTATAGTCCTGCACTTAGCCAGCAGAGCAAACTGGGTTGCAGTAATATAATTGTCATACCATTATCACTGCGTTAACGTTGCTTTATCATCCAGCTTTGGAAGCAAAACTCATGGAGGAAGCAGCGAAAGAACCTGCGCCTATCCTTTCGACGGTCCTGGCAAGGTCTTGGCTCACGCTTTCTTCCCCAGCAACGGACGTGCTCACTTTGACGAGGATGAAACTTACACTGACGGAACAAGCTCTGGTACTAACTTACTCTGGGTCGCTACCCATGAATTTGGTCACGCTCTTGGTTTACATCATAGTGACGTCAGAGATGCTGTCATGTACCCATATTACACTGGATACATAGCTAACTTTAACCTCAAACAAGATGACATCAACGGCATCCGGGCTCACTATGGTAACAGTTCTTTGTATTTACAATAAGATTGTTAGGGTATCATGGGTTTGGACCGTATATAAGAAGTTGAATAATTTGATATGATATTCAATCCTTTCCTACAAGGGTTTTGTTGTTATTGTATCTGAATTAAAACCAAGTGAACTTGAATTAAAGTATTGAGCATTGTAGACAAGACACAAACTACACACGAACGCTGAAAGGTCCTGAAACCCTGCATTGTAAAGAGGATGTTAACACGGTGCACTAAGAACCATGCAATATAATAATGGATGGTATAATACATGTGGACAAGTGTTGAATAATGTCTATATGTTTATCTTTCAGGAGGAAACACTGGAGGTGGCGGAAGTGGTAAGTAACAATTCTCTCTTGTATTAGGACATCTTCATTGGTGGATTTTGCCATATTCTAATCGTTACTAGACTGAATTCTACCAATCATAACACAACCTCAACCTCAGCCTCAATAGCAAGTACTAAATTCTTTAGAATCTGTCTCGTGGTAATCTAAGAAATATAAACACCAGCAGACAATTGGAATATAGTTAGAAAAGTGGCTGGCTGTACTCAAATTCTCAAGAATATGTTACAGGCTATCGAGGTTGGGGTTGTTTGACGACAACGGTCAATAGTCTATTGCACCACTTTTGACAGGCTAGTTAAGCTATCGAATCAATGCAACAACAATCAACAAACCTAAATCATGCAACATGAATTTATGAACAAAACAGCGACGAAGAATCCTTTTTACTTTGGGTATTTCGGCTGCAAAACTATGGCAATCTTCTCGCTTTCTTTTGTTGATATGTTTTTTTTTGTTCGTGCCGTTTTTTTCTAACTGTTGTTTTTTTAAGGGTCGCCCAATTGAGAGATTTTGTACGCTATCAATCACTTATTCTCGTTCCCAGGCTCCTGTGTTGATAAAAACGTCTTCTGTCATCTGTGGAAATACTTATGCGGTAAACATAGCTTTGTCGATGCCAACTGCAAGAAAACATGTAATACTATTCAATTCAATTCAATTCAATTCATCTTTATTTACTACATATATTTACAATTTTATTTAACAATATTTAATTGAAACAGATTCAATAGTAGTAGCTAACTGTAATAGCCAGAGGCTAGACTTGACAGTTAGCTTAATATATATTATTGAATATGTTTTAATTACTTTGAAAGAGGAGATAATTATTAATTAATAATTGAATAATTTGTGAATAAATAGATAATTAAATAAATAATAGAAATAATAGAAAAAAGGTACAAAATGACGGTAATACATGTACAGCTTAAGATAGCACAATAGTATTTGATTATTACAAATAAGATAAATTTACAAATGCGAAATTATATAATTTCAGTTATAGATGGCAATATTGGAGGTCTATTATGTACATTATATTCAATATTATAAGCAAAACTAGATAAGAAAAGAAAAACAAGGCTTAGCTAGCATAAGAATCTATCAGTCTTTTTTTCAGTTCTTTTTTAAACAATGGCCTGCTGAGCATTTTAAGATCTTCATCAATGGAATTCCAAACCTTTACACCATTAAAACGGATATTGAATTTGCCATAATTAGTTCTAACACGAGGCAAAGAAAGAGAAGATTTTGATGCAAGTCTGGTATTGTAGTTATGTGTCTCTTTGATTTTTACAAAAAAAGGATCAAATACACTTGGTAATTTACCTGCATGATAGTCATACATGAATAATGCATTATGAAAATAGATGAGGTCATGAAGTTTTAGTATCTTTAGATTTATGAAGAGAGGATTAGTATGATCAGTATAGGCAGAAAAGGTTAATATGCGAATGGCTTTTTTCTGGCGAAGAAATAGAGGGTTGACCGTAGACTGATAAGTATTTCCCCATGTTATTAGAGCATAAATAAAAAATGGATAAAGAAATGAGTAATAAAGATTGATAAGGATATCAGTACTAACAAAGTGCCTTAGCTTTGAAAGAGCTCCTATATTACGATTAATTTTTTTTGATATATACGAAATGTGTTCCTTCCAGTTCAAGTGGCAATCAATAATTACACCTAGGTACGTGATACTTTGATCATTACGGAGAGCTTTACCCTCAAGTTTTATGTTAATATGAAAATTTAACTTCTTTTGTGGGGCATGAAAGATAGTAAAGTTTGTTTTATCAGCGTTAAGTACTAGTTTATTGGCACACAGCCAGTCATGAACCAAAAGCAGTTGCTCATTGACTTTTAGTTCTAGGGCTACTAGGCTTTTATCTGCAAGAAATAGGTTGGTATCGTCTGCGAAAAGGTGGAAGTCAAGTATCTTAGAGGAGCGCTGCAAATCATTAATGTAGAGCAAGAAGAGCAAAGGCCCAAGTACTGAGCCTTGTGGAACACCACAAGAGATTGGGCTAGCTTTGGATTCAATTTTTCCCATGGACACAAATTGTTTTCTATTGTTTAAGTAAGAGGCAAACCACTTTTTTGCAAGTCCATTTATACCGTAACACTCAAGTTTCTGTAGAAGGATGTCATGGTTGACTGTGTCAAATGCTTTACTCAAGTCTAAAAAAATTCCACATGCAAAATGACCATCATCTATTGCTTTTTGAATTTTATCTGTTATCAAGAGTGTTGCCATTAGAGTAGAATGATTTTGTCTAAAACCAAATTGTTTATCATACAGTATTTTGTGTTTTGTGATGAAACTGATCAATCTTTTAAAGATAAGCTTTTCTAAAATTCGATTAAAAACAGATAATAAGGAAATTGGGCGATAGTTATTAAGGTCCAGTTGAGATCCTTTCTTGAAGATGGGGATTACTTTAGCTAATTTAAAGCAATCAGGTACAACGCCATTATTTAAAGATGAATTAAAAATCAACTCTAAGGGTTTTGATATGATTCCTTTAAGTAATTTTAGGATAAATATTGGAATGCTATAAGGACCAGTAGATTTAGAAGGGTTCAATTTTTCAACTTCCTGTTCAATCTCAATTGTTGAAATGGGGTTGATATAAAAACTATCAAGCAACTTAGGAGGCATGTACATCAATGGTGAAGCGCTTACAGATGGAATTGAAGAAGCTAAATTTTTGCCAACGTTTACAAAAAATTCATTAAAGGCATCAGCTATAGAATTGCAGTCAGTCAATTCTGTATCATTTACCAGTATTTTAGAAGGTAAACTACTGTGTGTTGCCTTTAAGGATATAATGTTTTTAATTCCCTTCCATAACATTTTCATGTTGCTTTTATTTTCGTCGAAGTATTTATTATAATAATTCATTTTGTTGATTTTTATGAGACGTTGCAGTGTATTTCTATAATATTTAAATTTATTATGGTAGTATGGAGAATTAGTTTTTAGAAACTTCTTGTACAGTTTATTTTTGATCACAATTGATTTTCTAATAGCGGGAGTAATCCAAGGTTTGGAAATATGCTTTATATTCTTTTTGCTTAATTGCTTCAAGGGTATATGTTTGTCTATAATTTCTGACAAGTTAGAGTAAAAGGTAGTAAATTGTGAATTTACATCATTACTTTCGGAAACTTTTTGGGTCCAGTTTATTGACTGGATGTCCGCTATAAAATTAGTTTCATTAAAATGGGAATAATCTCTACGAAGAATTTTTAAGTTTTTTGGAAGAGTTGAGAATTTGTTAATTATGAGAAAATTAGGAAGATGGTCAGTCAAATCATAAATTAAGTTGCCACTTATGGTATGATGAACAATGGAGTTAAAGAAAATGTTGTCGATGAGGGTTGCAGAGTGATGAGTTATACGAGTAGGTTTAAGTATATGAGGATTAAACAAATAAGAAGACAGCCTACTAAGAAACTCTTCAGTAGGTGAATGTGAATCAGAATTTAGTAGATTAAGGTTGAAATCTCCCATTATTGAACAGTACTTATTTTCAATGTTTATCTTGTCAAGAGTATTGTCAAGATAATTTAAGAAAGCATCCACGTTACTTTGTGGATGTCTATAAATGACACCGCAAATAATATTATGATGGAGGTCGCTTTGTACCTCAATCCATAAGGCTTCATAGTCAACCGTACTAATAGAGAGATCATTTCTGGTAATATAACTTAATTTGCTGGAGGCAAAGAAACCCACACCTCCCGAATTTGATAAACTAGGCAGAGAAATAAAGTTGTATCCCGGCATTGAAGTATTTAACACTTGCTCCCTAGAGACTTGGTATTTAGTTTCGGTTAAGCCAATAACAGAGAAGTTGTGATTCAACTCACTTAACATCTGAATAAGATTGTCAAAATTAGCATTTAGGCTTCTTATGTTTGAATGAAGAACTAATTACTTGTTAGGGTAAGTTGGGCTGCCTGTGTCAAGTTGGAACAATGACATAATATCTAATGTATATATGTTTTTTTTTCTAGAACCCTGAAGTCGTTCCCATCCAAACTTTAATATGATAACAATTGAATATCAATAAACAATGAACATTGAATGAACATTTGTTGTGTTTTATGTCAGTTTGGGAGAATATGAGGGAAGGCTCAATGACATGCAATCTTCAAATGACTGTCAGTGACAATCTTTTTGGGATGTATTACGTACTGTCCATAAAATAACTGTTTATTGGCCATGTGGCCTAGGAGGGGACTGGGTACTAGTTTCTAGAATTAATGCAATTAATAAATAAACTACATAACATGAAAAAGCTAGCACATCAACATATACCATATCACAAATTTTGATGCTATTTGGTTGTATATTTCCATTGCAATAGGCTCTCAAACATCCATAAGATTACAAAGGAATGTATGGTTTGGAGGGACAGCTGTCCCTGCAAACTATACATTTCTTTATAATTTTTCACATATTTGAAAGGCTGCTACTTGGTCATTATTCAATAGAATATAATGTAATTATGTAATATTGTATATTTTGATGTGCTCTTTCATGCTATGGGCTATATTTCGTAATTGCATTAAATCTAGAAACTAGTACCCAGTCCCCTCCTTGCCCCTCGTCATTTAGAACATGGCCAATTGAAAAATCCTTTTATCCTTTTTTGTATTCATGAGTAATGAGCATAAAGTTTCATCATTAGGACCCGGAGACCTCTTTTTTTTTGTAAGGAACTCCAGCCGAGCTAAACAATAGGTTGTGGTTTTGATAGTACTTAGTGTTGATAGGTAAGTGTTATATGCGGTTGGGATTAGCAACTGCAATAATCCTTTCGCTAACAGCGTACAAACGCCAGATAGCAGGTCAAACATTAATGGGACGTTAACGAGATTACTATATATGGACAGTTTTGGATAGCTTGCTCCAAATATGGCATGTAGCCCTTGTGTTTGGCGCGGAATTCAGATCAAGGTTGTCAGGTAGCGAAAGGTAAAATGGCGCCAACACATGAGGTCTCTCTACCTCTTTGACCTCTGTGTGACGTTTTCAGACCTGATTTCCCCAGCGAGAAGAACTGGTATCTGATCGATACAAAGTCGACCATGGGGCCTTCAAACGCGCAAATTGAAAAATCTTAGGTTTACAAAGACGTTTGTAGATGAGTTTTACTTCGATGTGGAGGTAAGTAGTCTCACAAACAAATCAACTGGAGAGCGCTCTCGATCGGGTCTACATTCGCTTTCGTAGGAGTAATTCTACGAAAGGAATCACCAATTGGTAGAAGTGAAAATTCGACCTTCTTACACGAAATGGCAGAGGCTATAAATAAAGTCGAATTGAATCAACATATAATAACACGTACTTTACAAAGCCCACCAAAATGTATGTTCGTCATGCAAGAGCGATCTCTACAAGAGCCAGGAACGTATTCGGCAAATGGAAAGACAAATACATGATCTCGAAGGGAAGTTAAAGTCACTCGATCATGATATACCACAAACTTCAACTCCCACAAGGTTGACAAAGGATGGCAAAAGATTTCACGAATTTATGTCGAACTAAGGTAAGCTAATGATCCTGTTGTAACGAACAATATAAGCTTTATGATCGATTCAGTTAGTGTTAAATAATAACACGTACCTTACACGGGTTATTACGGAGCCCTCTAGGGGACATGTAAATTTTTTTTCTGTCGAGTTTTTGGACGACTTTTTGGTCAAGTTTTAGGTCGACTTATTTTTTTCTGTCGAGTTTTTGGTCGAGTTTTTGGTCAAGTTTTAGGTCGACTTTTTTTTTTCTGTCGAGTTTTTGGTCGAGTTTTTGGACGAGTTTTTGGACGAGTTTTTGGTCGAGTTTTTGGTCAAGTTTTTGGTCGACTTTTTTTTTTCTGTCGAGTTTTTGGTCAAGTTTTTGGTCGACTTTTTTTTTTCTGTCGAGTTTTTGGTCAAGTTTTTGGTCGACTTTTTTTTTTCTGTCGAGTTTTTGGACGAGTTTTATCCAGTTTGAATTGCGCATGCTATGTAAAACCAAAATGGCGGATAGGATAGAACGCGACAGGCTAATTGAGGAATACTTTCACCTTGGATACTCTCAAAAAGAAATAGTTTGCTGTCTTCTGTTGTTACACCGTCAAGCATTAAGTATCAGACAGCTCAAAAGAGTACTTGCTTCGAAAGGCCTAACAAGAAAAGGCAGTTTCTCAAACCTCCGAACGATATTAAGTGCTATTGAACAAGAGCGTAGAGGCAGTGGAAGTGAGATTGGCTATAGAGCTATGTGGCAAAGATTAGTGGTGGAACATGGTCTAGTTGTTAGTAAAGAAACAGTAAGACACGCTCTCAGCAAGGGCGCCAAAACGAAAAGTTCAGTGCATTGTGAAATGTTTGGACCTAGGAATATAAATTAAGTTTCACTTATCTCAAATATTGTCCAGAAAATGTGTAATTGTCCGCTTTTAATCACGATAATGTGCTGTATTCCACCACACCTTCAATAATACCAACGGTCGTTTGAACGCTAAGATTGTGTGCCGCTGTACTAGCCGTTCAACGTAGTGCTGTCGCGAATATTCGTTATTCATTAGCCAACCACTAATTGGATTAAAATCGTTTTCGTCTCTCCATTCACCTAAAGAGACAGGGGTAGGAAACAACCCGCGGCCCCTTTGTGGACTCGTCTGCTCAACTAATCGGATTATTTTGGCAGTACATAGGGTAATTTGTTTACACAGCGATGACTGATTCTTCTCCGTCGGTTGGGAAATCGGACGCCGAAGCGGGCTTCGTAATACATCGGGTGCTTGCGTATAAAAATCTGTTATTTGGCCGTCTATATTTTGAATTCAACAATAGCCGTTAAACTCAATATCTAAAAACAATTACGATGACTATATTAAACACGGCAAATTACCTTTAATTTTGTGAATGTTGCTTGATGTTTCTTGTGCCGATCGCTTTATTCACGGGTCATTCAAAAAATACTCCATCACTGTCTATCGTCGGTTTAAGTACGTACAAATTGTACTATAAACTTGTTCTTTTTCAAAAAATACTACCCATCGTTACTATGATTGGTGCTCGAATAAAGCGACCGGCACAAGAGAACATATACGAGTATGCCTGTGCTGAGTGCAAGACGGCTATTTTAAAACTTTGCTAATAGTCCGCGGCTTCAAGCACCCGATGTATTACGAAGCCCGCTTCGGCGTCCGATTTCCCAACCGACGGAGAAGAATCAGTCATCGCTGTGTAAACAAATTACCCTATGTACTGCCAAAATAATCCGATTAGTTGAGCAGACGAGTCCACAAAGGGGCCGCGGGTTGTTTCCTACCCCTGTCTCTTTAGGTGAATGGAGAGACGAAAACGATTTTAATCCAACTAGACGCATAACTGCGTGAACTCGGGATTCTCTTTGATGCTCTAGCTACGCGTTTAATTATAAGTACAATTCATGAAAATAGACGCCTAGTGGTTTCTAGGTGTAGTCGCCCGAAACCAGCGGAGTTACCAGGTGTTTCGCCCGTAATTCTGTGAGAGACTAACTGTTGTAGTTTGTTTTTTATATTTGTAATTTTGCTATCAAAATCAAGAAATAACTTGCATAAAAAATAAAACTTCAACATTAAATCTTTCCTTAGTAGTTTCTAGGTGTAGTCGCCCGAAACCAGCGGAGTTACCAGGTGTTTCGCCCGTAATTCTGTGAGAGACTAAGTGTTGTAGTTTGTATTTTTATACTTGTAATTTTACTATGAAATCAAGAAATAAATTGCATACAAATTATAACTTCAAAATGAAATCTTTCCTTAGTGGTCTCTAGGTGTAGTCGCCCGATACCAGCGGAGTTACCAGGTGTTTCGCCCGTAATTCTGTGAGAGACTATACGTGTTGTAGTTTGTTTTCTTATACTTGTAATTTTACTATGAAATCAAGAAATAACTTCATAAAAAAAGAAAACTTCAAAATGAAATCTTTCCTTAGTGGTTTTTAGACCTGTGTAGTCGCCCGAAACCAGCGGAGTTTATGTTTTCATTATCATTTTGTAAATATTGTAAACATTTTATATTCATATATATAGTACAAAAACTAAAAGTGTGCAATACTTTGTACTATTTACCACTAAATAGTGTTGATTAAACAATAGAGAACAAAAGAATTTGCATAATTTAGCAGTATTTAGTGGTATTTATGATGCACACTTTAAGTATTTGTACTCTAGTATCATCTTTTTAATAGTTTTTATATTATTCAGTAAAGAAACACTCTATATCATTTCTTTTTTTAATGCACAAATCGGAACTTGTAATTAATTATTATTGTCATTGTGATATATATTGCTGTCATTATTGAATTGTAGATATATAAGTAATACTGATTTTAAAATTATTGTGAAATAAAATTCCCCTTTGTGATTATATGAGCCTATAATATGATGGAAGAGTGACTACAAAATCCAATGTAAATCTATTTACTGACTCACAATTGATTCCTATGACTCTATAACGTTAGGGGTGGACCATTTGACTTTTGAGGGGGGGGGGGGGGGGGGGGGGGGGGGGGGGTGGATGATTTTGTCCGTGCAGGAAATTTTTTTTTTTAGCCCGCTGGCATGTGCACGCAATTTATTTTAGAGAAAAGCAAAGATTTCAGTGGCATTCAGTGGAAATTTTGGCTTGCAGGATTTTCGGGCCGTGCAGGAAATTTTTTTTCAAAATCATCCACCCCCGCCCCTCAAAAGTTAAATGGTCCACCCCTTACTGCTTTGTTGATGTTGATCATGAATTGCTGTCCGTATTCGCTCGCGAGTTTATCATTCCATTGTCGGTAATTTTTTTGTCTATAGCCGGTTTGTTTTTCTATAATTTTACATCAGAATTTACCATCGCTATGCATATATATTTGAACAATCGTAACAATTTGGTAAATAGAGTATATTTTAATTTGATCTATTTGTGCTTCATCATTTAAGAAATTGACAATGGAGTTATAGATTATTAATATGTATCACTTTGATAATTATTTTGCGTGTTTTTGAAAATTACTCCATTTGTTTGATTTTATCAGTAAAGAACGGTTTTATTTATAGGATATCTTGAGATATTTTAGAGCTTTAGTTCTAATGAATAGTGTTAACAATGCAGTCTTTGTTACGCATCGAACGAACAAAATATTTATGATTGACGATACGCGCTGAAGTTTAGTTTTATTCAAGCGCTTATAATAAGTGGCCCTTTATGTAATAATATTAAACTGAGATACGTGCTGAAGTTTGTACATCATGAATTATTATTATTATTATTATTATTATTATTATTATTATTATTATTATTATTATTATTATTATTATTATTATTATTATTATTATTATTATTTTTACTTTTAAGTATTTATACCTTTAAGTATTTATTTTTATTCTAAAAAATAGAGGCAAACACTATAACAAGTGTCACGTGATTCTTTGTTTGGTTGCTTTTTAGATGCAATTTCAATGTTTAACTGTATCGGGGTACCCGTGGAAAATTCACTACTTTTTCTCATGAAAACCAAACAGGTCTTTCTATTGAGTGACGTCATACCCTGTACGGGCGTACGTGACAACAATACAGAAGTCATGCAAGTTGTCATGTACAGACACACTGCTTACGCCATCATGTCACACAACACTCTTGCGGAATTGAGCGAAAGTTTGTCATCGACACAAAACAATTTTCATCAAAAAAAGGATTTTAAAAACAAACTATCAATGGATGTTACCTTTCGGTAAGTAGAAGATCATATCATGCAAATGTAACTTTGCTGTCATGGAGTTTTTGTCGTTTTAATTTGATACGTTTTTTCAGTCTTTTCGACAAATCTTCACTTACAATCAATCGGTAGTCTTTTCAACAAAAACGTGACGTGCTCAAAATTATACATTTTATTTATCCCCTATTGCAGGAGGTACCCACGGGTAGAGTACATGTTCTTAGCATTTATGGAATTTATTTGGTGGCACAGTGGGCACGTTTATTGGAATAAGATGCAGACTTTTTTCGCTTAGCGTATTATTATATATATGTGTAAGATTTCGTTACATTCGCCATATATGGAACTGAGTGAAACGCACCTCGTGCGATAGAACTAAAAAACACTTAGAACACATAGAAGATAGAACCACATAGAACATATAGAACAAGAAACACTAGAACTCGAACCACGGATTAGAACTTGCGTTTATATTTGTAAACAATCAGAGTAAAGAATATTACAGTCCCAAATAAAGAATATTACATGGTCCTTCGAAGTCGGATGTGGATCAGAATTTGGAAGCGGATAACTGGATAAAGACAACTGGATAATTTGCCGCGTGAAACTCGACAACAACACGAGATACGATGACTGAAATGCTATCGAAAGAACAGTTTGTGAAAGCAAAGAGAATACGGAGTGGACACAGAGCCCATCTTACTTCAACTTTGAACCTCTGTGAAGAAAGTTTGCAAAGCTACAGCCCTGATCGGCATGATTTACGTCTAAAATTGAAGCAACTGAAAATAACACTCGAGGACAAACTTAAGACACTCAAGACTTTAGATGATCAAATACTACAGTGTGTTGACGAAGAAGGAGAAATTGAAGAAGAAATAACAGAAGCCGGTAAATTAAAAGACTCAGTTAATGAAGTTTTAGTCAAAATTGATGATATTCTTACGCGTTCAGAACCGTCGACTAACAGTTCTTCGACAAACAACAACAACACTGGCGCCAACGCAAATGTGGTCCGTGGAGCGAAAGCTAAACTTCCTAAACTTGAACTAAAGAAATTCGACGGAGAAGCCTACAATTGACAGGAATTTTGGTACGCATTTAATTCTTCTCATTACCAGAAATCTAAGACATTTTACGTCCGCGATATTATGACCAGCGGTCTACTGGCAGTCCAGAATTATCCTCGAATTTCTATCGAAATAAATCAATTTATCAAAACCAAACTACTATAAGTTTGTTTAGAAGTACCAAGCGCTTCTGGTGCAGTTGAGATATTTAAAATTGAAGCGCTCGCTTACGCTCGGCATAGAATAATTCGAACGAATTAGGTCACTTAGAAAATTTCAAAAGGACACAGGAAGCCCATGCTATGAACTTTGAATTTTGAATTTCCCGCTTAAGAAGCCTTCGGATTCTTTAAACAGCGGTATAACACGTAAAATCACCAGGCTACTAAGCTGTAAACATTGCAATCGACTCGACGATCGAAACAAGCTTCTTTGCAGGATTTATCGGTCATTTTTTATGATATTTTGGTGTAAAATTGAAATTTTTAAAACTAAAAAATCATCACTTTTTACCGTTAATCTGCGTCATTGATGTATTACTTGGAAAGACTTCTAAAACAGCATTGAAAAGCCCGTAATCTCAGGAGCATTTTAAAAAGGCGGCAAGAATGGATCCATGTAAACTGTCGATGGCAGGCGATGCTAAACACAAGGTAAATTACACATTTTTCGCTGAAATACAGACTAAAGTAAAGCAATTATTTCTCAATAATGTTATTCCTTCGTGCTGCATATTGAGAAAACTAAATCAAACATAACTTGCATAAATGAATAGAACTTATACTCGAGTTAAAATTTAGGAGGCGGCATCGATAGTACAATGATATTTAGCAAATATATTAGACATTTTCTTTCTGAGCCCATACATTTATCAGTAATTCTGAGCGGCCATTTTTAAATGCCACAAATCTAACTTTAGCATGCGGTGACGTCACATGTCTTCGATTTCTGGTAATGATTCACGAGAACAAGGATTTAAACAAAGTGGATAAATTTAATTACTTGAAGTCGATGTTGGAAGGATCTGCGTACGCGACGATCGCTGGAATTTCGCTTACCGAAGCGAATTATGACATTGCCGTCAACTTGCTAAAAGAAAGGTATGCTCAGAAACAAGTCATTATAAACTCTCATATCGATAACATTCTTAAATTAGATCCAGTGAGCAATAGTCAAGCAGTGAGTGAATTGAGAAGATTTTACGACAAGATTGAGACACATTGTAGAGGTCTAGCAGCTCTCGGTGTTGAATATTCCTCGTATGGAACAGTGTTAGTTAACATTATATTCCAAAAACTACCCGAAGACATAAAGCTAATCATTAGTCGAAAACTCGGAAATGATGAGTGGAAAATTCAAGATTTATTAGACATTTTGAACAATGAACTGAAAGCCCGCGAGAAATGTTTATCTTCGAACGCAACCAGACATGTGCAAGATCAAAGACAGCCCGCCCGCCATAGAAATCAACATAATTTTCCCGCCACTAGAAATACACATGCACGCGACGACAACTCTATTCCCGCCACTGCATCGGCATTGTTGACTACTCAAATAACTTGCGTATTTTGCAAAGGCGAACATTATTCTGATAAATGTAACGTCATAACAAGTCTACAAGAAAGAAGAAATGTTTTAAAAAGGGAAGGACGGTGTTTTTTATGTTTACGTCGCGCTAAACATCTTGCTCGTGAATGCCAATCGTCAAAGAAGTGTTTTCATTGTAAAGGAAATCATCACGCTGCCTTGTGTGAGAAACGAACAAGTTCGAATGACTTTAAATCTACAGAAGAATCACGTAAGCAAGACACCTCTCCAACTAAAGAACGCAGTACTAATAAACCCAACAATACTACATTTCGTGGAATTAACCCAGAATCTAACGTCCAAGAAAATAGTGTTCTCTTGCAAACGGCAATGGCAGAAGTGTGCAACCCTCAAGACAAAGATAGAAAAACGATATTGCGCATCATCATTGATCCTGGATCGCAACGTACCTACATAACGAAAGGAGCAAGTCAAAGTTTACAACTACCCATTAGAAATACAGAGAACATTGTCATAAAAACATTTGGAAACGACGACGACCAAAGTCTACAATGCAACCTGCAGCTGGTTAATCTACGTGTAAAGAGCCTACAATCACAGTTTACGTTGGACATCAACGCATTAGAAGTTCCATTTATTTGTTCCCCGCTACAAGGACAAGCTGTAAAATGGGCAAAGAATCACTACCCACATCTTCAGAACCTACAACTTGCAGACTACACAGCGAGTGAACAGCTACATGTTAACATCTTGTTAGGAAGCGACACCCTCTGGCGTGTGGTTACCGGAGACGTGAGAAAGGGAGTCGGTGAAGGCCCTGTTGCTATTGAGACGCACCTTGGTTGGGTACTCTCAGGACCCGTAACTGTTCCACAGAACCGCTTGTCAAGTGTCAATTTTAATGCGACACATGTTCTTAATGTCTGCACCCCTACTGACATTAACATTGATACAAAGATAAATCAACTCTTTGATTTAGAATCACTAGGAATAAAGGAGAAAGAACCTGTTCACGAAGTCTTCGAAAGAGACATTTTACCAGCCAACTTTGATCTTAGCGCAGGAAGGCTGACATCTGTGTTGAAACGCCTCAGAAACGACGATGAACTTTTACAGACATATGACAAAGTGATACATGATCAAATCGACAGTGGAATTGTAGAAGCAGTTCACCCAAACCTAGAAAACGTTGAAACAGGCAAAGTACATTATCTCAGTCATCACGCAGTCATCAGAAAAGAAGCTTCAACAACGAAAGTAAGAGTTGTAATGGATGCAAGCGCAAAGGAGAAACCTAACTCACCAAGTTTGAACGATTGCCTACACACTGGACCAAGTTTGTTACCGAACATTATAGACATTTTGTTACGCTTTAGATGGCATAGAGTTCCATTAGTTGCCGACATAGAAAAGGCATTCCACATGATTCACGTCGATGAAGAAGATCGTAATGCCCTCAGATTTCTTTGGATCCAAGACGTCAACTCAGAAAGGCCTAAACTGATGATTTTGCGTTTCTGTAGAATTGTTTTTGGACTGAGCTGCTCACCATTTCTACTAGAAGCGACACTACGTCATCATATTACAAACTTTAACTTTCAAGATCCTGCGATAGCTAACAAATTGATTCAAGATATGTATGTGGACGATCTTGTAACCGGAAGTGACACTGTAGAAGATGCTGTACAGACATACACGAATGCTAAAGAATGTCTTTCAAGTGGAGGATTCAATCTGAGGAAATGGCGAACCTCAAATACATCGTTGATGAACATTATAGAGACTGATTTGAACAACACTGAAGTGAGACCAGAACTAAGTAAAGTTGTCAGTGATCAAACTACGTACGCTCAACAAATGATCGGAGAACCTCAAGAGCTTAAGGTGGCCCAGGGGTATTTATTTACGTAAAAACAATTTTTTTTTAACTTCAAATTTTGGTGCAAAACCTTCTTCGATTGCTTTAAAAATCGGGATTATAACTTATCATTGTCTCCAGTTTATAGATATTTAAACGTTATTTTAAAAATACTGATGTCCTAAGAGCAAAACGCTTGCAAACGCAAACTCGACTTTTGGATTTAATGGCTATTTCTAAAAATCTGAAAGACGAAACCACTCGATTTTGCGTCTATGGACTCATGTACTTCACAACTTTTACGTGATAAATGGCCAAATTCATCGAGACCATGCAAGCTTAGGAAATACGAGTACTCAAAATCCAACACACAAATGTATAGCTTATAAAGAATCGAACAGAGACGCACAATAAAATCATTGCTTTCGAAATCGTTACTCACCACTATGTTGTACAATGCTTTCCCAGTCTGAAGGCCAAATTTTAGTGAATTTGACGTACTGTGTGCAGCACTATCACGACTGATAAAAAACATATTTATCGATGCATTATTCAAAATAGTTAGATAATCTAATTTTTGCTCAGTATTAACTTAAATGGTAATTCTAGCAATTCTCAAAAACACAAGATGTAAACAAATCACTGTTAAAGTACCTTCCAAAGTTTGAGCGTGTTCCATTCATACGGTTTGGAGAAATGGAGAGGTAAAGTTGACCGTATATAAATCTTGGCGACAACGCCGAGTTGCAGTTGCAGTGAAAAGCCATCATGTGCTTTTGTTGATGCATGAAAAATTTGCAATATTGTTTTTAAGTCTCGCGAGGGATATATCCCATTGGGACTAATTATTGAACTAATATAAGTTTAGAATATAATATTGCAAGAGCAAATTAATAACTAAGGCTTAGGTTATACGAGAAAACTAAGATATTTAGTTTGTAAATATACATATGAATCGTTTATGCTTGGTTTTCGTGTATATTTGGATTTACAAACACTCTTTCTGTTGAAAGAATTAATAAATAGAAATGACACATTATAATATAGTATAGAGAGTATTAGTTATTTGCTCTTGCAATATTATATTCTAAACTTATATTAGTTCAGTAATTGGTCCCAACGGGATATCCCTCGCGGGACTTTAAAAAAAATATTGCAAATTTTTCATGCATCAACAAAAGCATATGATGGCTTTTCCCTGCAACTGCAACTCGGCGTTGTCGCCAAGATTTATATACGGTCAACTTTACTTCTCCATTTCTCCAAACCGTATGAATGGAACACGCTCAAACTTTGGAAGGTACTTTTACCATGATTTGTTTACATCCTGTGTTTTTGAGAATTGCTAGAATTACCATTTAAGTTAATACTGAGCAAAAATTAGATTATCTAACTATTTTGAATAATGCATCGATAAATTTGTTTTTTGTCAGTCGTGATAGTGCTGCACACAGTACGTCAATCTAACTAAAATTTGGCCTTCAGACTGGGAAAGCATTGTACAACATAGTGGTGAGTAACGATTTCGAAAGCAATGATTTTATTGTGCGTCTCTGTTCGATTGTTTATAAGCTATACATTTGTGTGTTCGATTTTGAGTACTCGTATTTCCTAAGCTTGCATGGTCTCGATGAATTTGGCCATTTATCACGTAAAAGTAGTGAAGTACATGAGTCCATAGACGCAAAATCGAGTGGTTTCGTCTTTCAGATTTTTAGAAATAGCCATAAAATCTCAAAGTCGATTTCGCGTTTGCAAGCGTTTTGCTCTTAGGACATCAGTATTTTTAAAATAACGTTTAAATATCTATAAACTAGAGACAATGATAAGTTATAATCCCGATTTTTAAAGCAATCGAAGAAGGTTTTGCACAAAAAATTGAAGTTCAAAACAAATTGTTTTTACGTAAATAAATACCCCTGGGCCACCTTAAGGAGTCTCATCACAAAGTACTTGGTGTAAAGTGGAACTTACTTACAGATACGATAGTACTTGACTTTGAACGACTAGTAGAAACAAGTAAAGCACTGCTGCCTACGAAACGAAATTTATTGAAACTCAGTGCGATGTTTTTTGATCCCTTGGGATTGATTTCACCCGTTATACTACAATAATTATTGAAGATTCTACTACAAGACATTTGTACCTTGGAAATCGATTGGGACACACCCATGAATGAAGAATTACAGCGACGCTGGAAGAATATATTTCGAGACATTGGAGGAGCGCAAGTCATCGAAATACCACGTTTTTACTGTTATGAACTTACAGACACTGTAGAACAGTATACACTGCATGGATTCTGTGATGCTTCAACGAAAGCCTATTGTGCTGTGGTGTATATATTGATTAAGTCTGGATCAGGTTACAGATGCAGATTTGTAACTAGCAAAACAAGAGTAGCTCCACAGAAGAAACTAACTATTCCCAGACTCGAGCTCATGGCCGCCTTGATATTAGCAAGATTGATGAATAGTGTTAAAACTGCTCTTCAAACCCAAGCCTCTTTGAACACTTTCTTTTGGTCAGATAGTCAAATTGTACTCGCATGGCTGAAGAATGATCAAACCTTCAAACAGTTTGTGAGCAATCGCATTAAGGAAATCCTACAACTGACGTCACCTGATATGTGGAACTATTGTCCGACAGCTACTAATCCAGCCGACATTGGATCGCGTGGACTACCAGCAACACAACTAAAGGAAAGCGAGTTATGGTGGAACGGACCGGACTGGATTGCTGAACCGCAGAGTTGGCCAAACCAAAAGCGAGAAGACAACTTACAATCATCCGACGATTATCGAGAAGAGCTAAAGAAAGAGAAGACCGCCGTGTTAATCAACGCTAACAATGAGAGCTCATTACCAAACATTGACAAAGTTATTGATCCAACAACATACAGCTCAGCAAACACGTTATACAGAGTAACTGCTTATGTACTCAGATTTATTGCAAATCTCAAATCAAAGAATCAACTTGGAGAGAAAAATGACATTGAATTAAACTGCACAGAAATCCAACGAGCTGAAACCACGTGGATAAAATGTGTCCAGAGATCTTTAAAGAACGATAGGAACTTTGAACAACTTCAAACTCAACTTGGACTTTATGAAGACACTGAAGGAATTGTGAGATGTAGAGGACGTATTGGAAACTCAGAACTTAGATTTGAAACCAAATTTCCAATTTTGATGCCAAGAGATCATCATTTGACAACCCTTGTTATTTTGCAGTCACATAATAAAGTCTTCCATCATGGACTCAAGTCTACACTGAACGAGTTCAGATCGAAATACTGGATGACAAAAGCGAAGCAGAAGATAAAGATGATGTTATCACGTTGTACTACCTGTAGAAGATTCGAATCAATCGCATATTAATACCCACCGAAGACACACTTACCTGAATATCGAGTTAAAGGACAAACAGCATTCTTGAACATTGGAACTGATTTAGCTGGACCGCTGTTTGCTAGAAATACATTGACGGAAAAGACTTCATTTAAAGTATGGATTGTGATATTTACCTGTACATTATCAAGAGCCGTTCATTTAGAGATAATGAGAGGCATGAACGTTGAACAATTTCTAATGGCATTTAGACGATTCGTGAGTCGACGAGGCACACCGGCGTTAATTATAAGCGACAATGCCAAAAACTTCAAATCTGCTGATTCAAGATTGAAATCCTTGTACAGACAACCCGAAGTAAATCGATACCTTTCAGGAAAACGCATCGAATGGAAAAATATTTTACCCAAAGCACCATGGCAAGGAGGATTTTACGAGAGGCTTATCAAAACAGTAAAGCGATGTCTGAAGAAAACCTTGCGGAACGCCAAGACAACTGTAGACGAATTGTACACACTCTTGCTAGAGATAGAACAAACAGTTAACAACAGACCATTAACCTACATTAACATGGAGGAGTTCGAAACGCCACTGACACCATCTCATCTAATTTGTGGGAGAAGATTAGATAGTCTACCCGATGAAAGTGTCGACGATACAGAAACTAAAATTAGCCCAGAAGATTTGACAAAGCGACAACAACATCTCGGAAATCTAATTTCTCACAGTTGGAAAAGATGGAGGGACGATTACTTGGTACAACTACGAGAAACACATGACCTAACAGGAAAAAGAGGTGGAACTGACGTCATTAAGGAAGGAGATGTAGTAATTGTTCACGACGACGACAAACCTAGAGGTCAATGGAGAATGGGAAAGGTTGTGAAAATTCGCAAGAGCTCAGATGGCAAGATACGTGGCGCAAGCCTACGTGTAGTTTCAAAGACAGGACGAGCAACTACCATTAGTCGACCAGTGAACAAGCTATACCCATTAGAAATTCAAGATATTGAACCAGAAACTGATGAAAGACCCTTAGACACCACTCCAGAACTAACCCAGACAATAGACAATTCCGATAGTAATCAGCAAAGAACGCGACCAAGACGCGCAGCAGCAATGGATGCTGACTTCATGAGAAGATTACGACTTTCACAGTGAACATTTAGAACATTAGACATTTTGTTAGATAGCTTGCTAGTGCCACGCACTAGCAAGGAGGGGGAGTGTAAGATTTTGTTACATTCGCCATATATGGAACTGAGTGACCGTTGTCATAGAAACGCACCTCGTGCGATAGAACTAAAAAACACTTAGAACACATAGAAGATAGAACCACATAGAACATATAGAACAAGAAACACTAGAACTCGAACCACGGATTAGAACTTGCGTTTATATTTGTAAACAATCAGAGTAAAGAATATTACAGTCCCAAATAAAGAATATTACAATATGATAATAATATATCTATATAAATGATATAATAAAAGCTAAAAAACATAAAAAGTAGGAAAAACAAAAACAAAAAAACAAAGGGACTCACCAAGACTCGAACCCTTGTCATCGGTTACAAATACCGAGAATTAACCACGCGCGCTAAGAAAAAAGACTATTTGCATAACAATACGCAGTACATTCATGCTATACACTATGTGTCCTCTAAAATAATCGGTAGACACGATGGTCGAGCGGTAAGGTGCGTTCATTCATGGCCTAGGATCCGAGCGTTTCCTCCCTCTTTGACTGCAAAACTATCTGTCAGGCCAGCAATCGATAGCATGGTGGGTGCCCAAAATCTCCTGCCTTAATGTAAATCCATACGACGATTCAGCGCTTTGTACGTCTGGATGTATGGTCCTTGTTTAAGTTTTGTATACAATTAGCACATCAATACAATCTTACTGACCCGGGTTCGAGCCCCACTTTGAGTAACCTTTTTTTGTTTCTTTTTTATCACATATATTTACTATAAAAAACTTTATAATAATACACAGTAAATTAAGAGTAGCGTCCGAAACTGGATTATTTTTGCTTCTGTATTTTGTTTTTGTTCTGTATGATAGATCAGTAGCTACCACTTCCCACCACCCAGGCCCGCGCCCTTTTCACAGATTTCTACAGATTTCTTGAAATTCAGTATAGCCGACAGTGCGCTACTGAAAGCGGGGCCACCCAAACAAATTTCAAAATAAATAGTTATTTGAGATCAAACAAAACAAAATTTAGAAGATGTTTCTTATTCAATCTTGAATTAACTATTGCCGTTCACATATAGTAGAAAATTATTAGCATTTTTTAAAAAAAAGTCAAACGTTTGTAGGGATTTTATTGTTCACTATAGTCGGGGTATCCGTGAAAAATTCACTACTTTTCCTCATGAAAACTCTTGTGGAATTGAGGGAAAGTTTGTTATCGATCGACACAAAGTTTTTTCATAAAAAAAAGAATTTTAAAAACAAACTATCAATGGATGTTACTTTTCTGTAAGTAGAAAATTGTAATAAATGTAAGTTTGCTGTCATGGAGTTGTTGTCGTTTTAATTTAATGCGTTTTTACAGACCAACCGAGACCAACAGACCAACAAACCAACAGACCAACAGACCAACAGCAAACAAACAAGCAAGCAAAGAAACAAACAGTAAAATAACACAAATATATAAATACAAATGATACAATTCTCTTTTCATAGAGTTTATTAACTGTTTATTTAGACAGATTTCAAAACGTTGATCCAGTCTCTATGCAAGTTCGTTCCTTGATAGTTGCGATGATCCTGTTAAATAGATATAGAAGAAATATTAGATAAAAGGTTAGATCGTATTCGAGATTTTGTTGTGATGTACTAGAGCTGTGCCTATTCCAGTGGGTATTAAAACTAGTTTGATTCAGTGACGCGGCCTATGCAATCATGACGGATATTGTAAATTTGTAGCATTTTGTTCATTTAAGGTGACTGGCTACTTTTGGTAATAATGTTAAACTTTTCATTAAACTACAATTTTTTAATGTGAAATTTAATGCTGATTCCAAACATGAATAGAAAAATTGGGTGTCCCGAGCTCATTTCCGAGATAATCAGCATTTAATGAACGCCTACGCGCGAGATTTTGAAGAAAATCCTGCGAAAACTGAAGCGATATGAAAAAAATCACAACTCATATGAAAATAGCTTTTTTTTCATACTATATCGAGCACAAATGCCGGGTAATGAATCATTCTACAATACAAAATCGATGGTTTTGAATAATCGACAAAGAAATACCTTGATCTGACATATTTCGCTCTTTCAGTGCTTTCAAAATTCGCATGAAGTGGGACAAAAAATACTACGAAAATCGATTTTTTTTGTATGTTAGAAAAATTAACTTTTTAAAAAGATTTGATATAACGTAGATTTTATTAAGTTCTTTCAACTAAGCATAACAAATGTATAGAGTCCCGCGCAAAATTCGAAGGTTTTGCCCTGTTGAAGCTCAAAACGTGTATGGTTCCTAAATAAAAATTTGTATTTTATTCAGCGGTTTATGTGCGCGCGCACATCGTTGGCTCGAATCGAACGTTCAAAAGCGTTCAAAAGTAGCCAGTCACCTTAAGTCACACTACTAAATGGCGTATTTTAAACCCTGTAACAATTCGACTTGAGCATTTCCGCCATTTTTTCTTATTAGTTTTCCCGTTTCTACCCCCCTCCCCAGGGTTGCATAGTCCTATAATGTTCGGAACCAATTGAATATTTGAATGGATCATTCGGCATGCAATCAGTTAAGGTATCAGTAATATGTAGTCACTCCTTTTCCTCCTTTGGGATTCCTTTGTAACGGTTTTATTGAGCGTGAGGGACTGAGAACGAGAATAGCGTCCCCATTCTCTCCTCTTCCACTTTGCTAGTAATGCCTGCGTAGGAGTCTAAGTAGAAAGAATGATTGTCAATGGTTTACCGACTTACTTCATGATCAACATCTATTACAAGTCTGCATGCAGTTCTTTATCACGTAGTTGTTGCTATTGCAATAGCTCCTCCAGCGACTACATCGTGGATCTTTATCCGAGCAGTAGCCTGAGAAAGAAAGAGCACATCTCGTTACAATGGCCGTCAAGTAGTTCTGCATATAGATTGTTTATACGTGACGTCACAAGCGACCTAAAATCTATAAAATATCTCGAAGCTGTTTAATAATAATATTTTGTTACTGAATATCTCTAGCTGAAATTTGGACTATTTGTGATCATGACGTTTGGCTTTCGAGTAACTGTTGACTTAGTTTTTGTCACGCCATCTTTGTCACGCATTTTAGATGGCCATTCGAAAAGGTAACGGATTCAGAAATATTCGGATAAGTGTTGACGGGGCTTTAGAGTCAATATCATATTTTAGTTTTGGCATTAATTTTTAAAATACATGACTTATAGCTTACCTCCTCCTCCTTCTCCTCCTCCTCCTCCTCCACCAGAGTTAGAACCTAAAACAAAGAAGACATTTAAATTCAGTAGCTCACATACAACTGTCAAGTTTAGAAGAAATGAATGTAATTATGTTATATGGATATATCAGTCCACGCCCAGTGCATCGCGTACAATTGTACACTGGGTCATGACCGTGTAGCAAAATGAGCCTCACTCAAAACAAAACTTTCTTTCCCTTTTTGATAGATCGCTGACATAACTTTAAACTTTTATAAATTCTTACTAGCTCTTCGTGGATTATTATATGCCAGAATTACGCGCTTTAACAACAGCTTTTTATATTTCTTCGAATAATCTCGTACCCAGATCTCGCGCGGTTTAATTTCTCAACTAGAACTTGCGTCAGCTCGATCAAGAAAAAATGCGTTGTGCATAAAAACTGCAGGGTACCTAAGGTCATTGTTTTCACAGCATAAATGGGCATGCTGCACATTTAAAATGTGACAGGCGTTCGGCTGATAATATGCAAATGACCAAACCACCGGAAGTGACACGCAATAGAGTACCGAAGTGATGACGTCACAATTTTGTTTTTTTATTTCTTCGTATTCAGACGGTTAGAACCAGGCCGAAAATAAGAGACTTTGTATGGAGAAAATTTTACATTAAAAAATCATATCTCAGCCGTTTCACACTCAAATGATCCCAAATTTTCGGGCAGCCTATTTTTTGATTAGCATTCTATGATGAAAATTATTTGAATACTGAGGAAAAGATAAAAAAAGAAAATTGTGATGTCACACTTCGGTACTCTATTGTACGCGATGGACTGAATTGTACACGCATTCTCATCTATATACCGAGCAGCAAATTAGAATAGGTTAATTGGTTAATATATTATAATGAAGTTGACCCGTAAACAGTGAACATATGTAAACAACATCCACTTCTACACAACGACCACCTCTAAACAACGATTACCTCAACGAAACGACTACCTCAAACAATCACTACCTCTATACAACGACCATTTCAACACAAAGATCACCTCTACACAGAGATCCCTTTTACTCAACAAACGCCCTGCCATTTGACCATCTCAATACACTGATCAGCCATCGCAGCAACATCACCAACATTTATCTTAAAGTATCGTTACCATAGTGAGCCTGGATGCCGTTGATGTCATCTTGTTGAAGTTTAAAGTTAGCTACGTATCCAGTGTAGTATGGGTACATGACCGCATTTCTGACATCACTATGATGTAAACCAAGGGAGTGACCAAATTCATGGGTAGCGACCCAGAGTAAGTTGGTACCAGAGCTTGTTCCGTCAGTAAAACGTTCATCCTCGTCAAAGTGAGCACGTCCGTTGCTGGGGAAGAAAGCGTGAGCCAAGACCTTACCAGGACCGTCGAAAGCGTAGGCACATCGACTTTCGGACTTTCCACCATGACTTCGGCTACCAAAGCTGTGATATCAACATAAGAATTTGTCTTTTTATAATTATTCAAAGGCATATTACTTCAAACACCAACACTACACTATAGCCAGGACGATCAAATCTATATTCTTTTCTTTGGAAACCTAGTTAATGTGTTAGTATCGTGTAGGAATTTTATTATTTCATGTCAAAACACAAGCCTCATATATTGTTAATTCAGAAATTTGTTAAAAGTTCTTGTCCTGTTCTTTGCACCCCAAAAAGCTAGACTTTAGCTTCCACCGCTTAACTTTATATACCAACCAACCAATATTAATTTTCTATATTGAGATCTATTTTTTTACACGTTGCCCCAGTGTTACCCATTAGACAAGGGATCACGACCGTGGTTATAGGACTACTGATGTCTCACTAGTTATATATTTACCCAGGGTTAACTAACTCTGTTTTACCTGATCTTGAGGTCTGCACGGCTTGCGCTTGAGGCCCTGGAAAAGCTTAATCCAGAAACATCAGCCCAGTACTTTAAAGCTCTGGCGAAGATCCTGTCTTGATCTGCGCGGCTTAAATCACGTCCATGTTCAACAAAGTATGTCAGGTGCTTCTTACTCCACTTGCTTCCCAGTTTATATCTATATAAACAAAATAAACCAGTCTAAGTAACACACAAAAAAATGATACCTTCATTCCTTTCAGAAAATTCTCAGAGATTCTATATATGTGAATTTGGGTTAATATTAATTCACTTTTTAGTAGTACCCTAAACTACATTCCCTTAGGTCGTGTTGGTTCATTTTTTTACTCATTTATAAAAAGCTAAGCTCAGAAACTTTTAATCTTCGCTCTTTTAATGTACTTTGTGTGGATCTGTGTATGCTAAATAAATACTCAAATTCGAATCTAAAATCTGATACATTCCAAGCATCTTTAATTTCATTACTTATAATAAAATAATATAACTAATATATACTCGTTTATATATAGCGCTATTACAAAGCTCATAGCGCTTTACAGTATATATAAACATATATGTGGAGGACTTATCGGACTGCTGTAAACCAGCAGCTTACAATCATGAGTATGGTTAGTGAATGCCTCCGAGACCTAACTGTTGTACCAGGAGACAATCCCCTACTCTTTGCGAACATAGCACAACAGGATCTTTAACGTCCACCTTATATAGGATTAGATTGTAGGCAGAAGAGACCTCCGGCTTTACGTCCTTATCCGAGAAGACGAGGCACATAGGCCTAGTCTGGGACCTTAACTCGCCTTAACTCGCACAAACTCGCATTAACTCGCACAAGCTCGCAGTAAATTGCTCAATGTCATAATGAACAGGGAATTGCCTTAACCTCATCTCACAAAGCTGAAATATACACATATATGTCATGTTCTTTTAGTGTCACTCCAAATTATGGGATTTTTCCTTAACTCGCCTTAACTCGCAGCATTGAAATTTTGATTTTCCCTTAACTCGCCTTAACTCGCCTTAACTCGCCCAAACTCGCTGCGAGTTAAGGCGAGTTTAGGTCCCAGACTAGGCCTGCACATAGAGAGTAAAGTGTCTTGCCCAAGGACACAACGTAATTGCCCGGGCAGGGAATCTAACCCAGACTATTAGGCCCTGAATTCGTTCCCCTGACCACTAGAACATCACGTCTCTCTTATGATAAACAAAGTGCATCGATGTTTATATCTATATGAAAGTTATGAAAGTTTAAGTATATGGGACTGATCATGAAGTCATGGGATGCATATGAGGGGTCATGGGGTCATAATAAAACCTCTTCTTACATTAGATTTATAACATTCTTTTGGTCTTACCAAGATGAGATATTCCTTAAAACCCTTGTAAGCCGCAATAGTTGTATAAGCTGTTAAGTATACTAATTTGTTACTCTTGTTTACCTTCGGATACGTAGTCCATCGTCGTCCACATCCGCCATTCCACAACGTGGTTTCTTCATCTGTTTTACAGTGGCATCATCGACTACTCCAGTCTCTGGGAGACCAGCAAAGCGCTGGAAGTTTTGAATGGCGGTTTTAACATCGTGGTTTCCTGATCGTGATGGTGAGATGTAATGGTACTGGCTGAGGTATCTCTGTTGAATAAATACAATCAAAATAATTGTGTATAATCTTTATACAAATTAGAATTAGGTTGCTCAATTATTTCATACATCCCCATTACAACCAATAACGATCAATGTGCCTCTCTATCGACCAGTGAAATTGCATACACATACTGTATACATAATACACTAAATAATATAAATATAAGTCTAATCATAGGTCATGAGTACCAAGACTGCCATCAATAAAATTATGGGAATAATGTAAATATTTGTGGTTCTTAGAGAATACATGGGCTATAGACAACACTCAATTAAACACATTCAAGTTCCTGACATGAAGACCAAGTATAACCAACTTGCTTTGTACCCACAATGCCTAGCATGTTGTAGTAAACCACCTTTGACAACCTGTTTTGAAAGTGCCTTTGTTATACTTACCAAAGCCATCGATTCATCATCGGCAACAGTAACAGCCACAAAGGCTAAGGCTAGTAGGATCAGAGACTTCATGATCGGTACGTATTAGACTCAACAGTACTACTAAATAGCTAGGAATAGTGTCGTCCTTTTTATTCCTTGGGAACTCTATCACGTGACATCATTCAAACACAGAAGAACTATTGATCAAACACAACTGTATGCTACCAGCTGATCAAGTGTTCGGGTGTTGGGATATTAGATTCTGATAAAATAAATATTTGTTTTCCAATGATGGACAGTAAATTATTATTCTTAAACTGAGGCAAAAACTGAAGACTGGTTGTTAAATAGTTGTTAAATGAAAAATACTAGAAACAGTTCACTCTTGTTATAATCCTTCGTGTAATTAACTTGGCATTTAAAAAATGGATAGGGGTGCTCGACGGACCTTTTAAGGTCGAAAATAGGACCCTTGCGTACCTTTTATGGTCTCGAGCTGGCACCGTACCTTTAGGTTTAGTTTTCGAACTTATAAGGTTATACATATATACATCAATTTTAAATTAAAAAAAAATGTTAAATGTGGTCGTACCTTTTAGGGTCTGAAATCAGTATCTGAGTTAATTTATGCGTACCTTTTAGTGTCATTTCAAAACCTCCGTCGAGCACCCCTATCCATTTTTTAAGGGGGGAGCTCCAGCTCATAAAAATACTCTATGATTATCTGAATCTATTGGGGCTGTATCAGGCTTGCATTAGCTTATAGTAAATCGCAAAAACTGCACATTTTAAATTATACCAGTTTTCAGAAACATCTTGGAGCTTCTTCCAAATTCTTACCACTAATTTGTTCGTTTTAGTACGTCTTGTCAAGAATTGCTCGTTAAAATTAATGTCATCGGCTTCTTAACAATTTAAACAATTTCATTTTGCTTGAACAAGTAGCCACAAACTTATTGCTGATATGCTTTTCTTTCTTATTGCTGATATGCCTTTCTTTCTTATTGCTGATATGCCTTTCTTTCTTATTGCTGATATGCCTTTCTTTCTTATTGCTGATATGCCTTTCTTTCTTATTGCTAATATACCTTTCTTTTTTATTGCTGATATGCCTTTCTTTCTTATTGCTGATATGCCTTTCTTTCTTATTGCTGATATGCCTTTCTTTCTTATTGCTGATATGCCTTTCTTTCTTATTGCTGATATGCCTTTCTTTCTTATTGCTGATATGCCTTTCTTTCTTATTGCTAATATGCCTTTCTTTCTTATTGCTAATATGCCTTTCTTTCTTATTGCTGATATGCCTTTCTTTCTTATTGCTGATATGCCTTTCTTTCTTATTGCTGATATGCCTTTCTTTCTTATTGCTAATATGCCTTTCTTTCTTATTGCTAATATGCCTTTCTTTCTTATTGCTAATATGCCTTTCTTTCTTATTGCTAATATGCCTTTCTTTCTTATTGCTGATATGCCTTTCTTTCTTATTGCTAATATGCCTTTCTTTCTTATTGCTAATATGCCTTTCTTTCTTATTGCTAATATGTCTTTCTTTCTTATTGCTGATATGCCTTTCTTGCTTATTGCTAATATGCCTTTCTTTCTTATTGCTGATATGCCTTTCTTTCTTATTGCTGATATGCCTTTCTTTCTTATTGCTGATATGCCTTTTTTTGCTTGGTTGATATTTATTGTTTAAAGTTGTAAATTTGCCTTTTTCATTGGTATTTTAATGTGGGGGTATTGCATTGGTGCTGTGACATCAATATTGGTTACCTACTGTAATGTTATATGGATGGCACGACAAAATACTATTATTTTTTATTTTATTTGTGAAATATGTGTTGATGATGAATCTTGTTTGTTATCAAATCAACCAAACCTTTAACTAAACATCATTATTTAAGACTAAGATCAAAACACATTTTTCAAAATGGCATATAATTGCTAACATTGATATCAACCTACATACACCTAGTCATAGAGTGGTTTTCATTAACCCGTGAAACACACTTTAGAGTAATATGCTTTATTTCACTTTATTACACTTTCACTTTGTGTTTTATAATCATTTGTTCAATAGAGTGGTTTTCATTAACCCGTGAAACACACTTTAGAGTAATATGCTTTATTACACTTTATTACACTTTCACTTTGTGTTTTATAATCATTTGTTCAATAGAGTGGTTTTCATTAACCCGTGAAACACACTTTAGCGTAATATGCTTTATTACACTTTCACTTTGTGTTTTATAATCATTTGTTCAATATATAGCTAGCACTATTACACAGTAATACACTTTATTACACTTTAACTTTAACTTTGTGTTTTATAATCATTTGTTCAATAGCATTATTACAGAATAATACACTTTATAACTCTTTCCCTATTACACTTTGTTTCACGGGTTAATGAAAACCACTCTAATACACTTTGTTTCACGGGTTAATGAAAACCACTCTTTAAAAAAGAAAATTGCAAAATAGAAATTAATTAAAAGACAAAAGCAGATTACTGAAGCTGAACTTCTTCTTTTGTCTTTTAATTAATTCCTATTATGTAATTTTCTTTTTTATATGACAATGTAATTGCAATTAGGTGTATATTCTATATAAACTTATATTTTATGCTTAAATATTCTTATAATTTTGACAAAAAGTTATAAATGCATCGGAACATTATTATCTAGTTCTTTTAAATAGTTATATATATGTACATTCCGTTTTCTATATATTTCAATATTAAGTTTGTATATTTCATATACACTGTAAACACATCAAACGTTTTAAATGTGTCTAAAAACATTTATTATTACTTTGGTGCATCGAATTCCATCATTTCACCAACCAATACACTTGTTCAGCTGATGATATACAGTTGCAGTTGTCATATATACAACGTCTTGTCTATTTGGTTAAGTTAATTGCATTTGACAGAGATTTCTTATTTATATCGAATTGCAAATAGTTGGGGGAGAAATAAAAATTCCAATACTATTTAACAATTACATATGATACTGTGAAAAGAGGACATTTTACAATGAAAAAAATGATCGAACGAGTGCGGATGAGCGAAAGAAAGAAGGAAAGATGTTAGTCAGTGGGAAGGAGGAAAGGGAGGGAGAGAGGAATGCATGAAGGAAGGTATGAAGGAAAGAAGTAAGAAGGACAATAGGAAGAAAGACAGAAAGGAAGGAAGGAAGGAAGGAAGGAAGGAAGGAAGGAAGGAAGGAAGGAAGGAGGTAGAGAGGAATAAAATAAGGAAGGACTAAAGGAAGGAAAGAATCAAAGGAGGTAGAGAGGAATAAAATAAGTAAGGAAGGAAGGAAAGAATCAAAGGAGGTAGAGAGAAATAAAATAAGGAAGGAATAAAGGAAGGAAGGCATGAGGACATGCATGCAGTAAGGAATGTACATAGCCTGATTTACACAGACGGTTCTGGGTCCTACGCTATCGATTATGGAAAAGGGAATACAATGAGGACTGAAAGAAGGACGGGAATGAAAAGGGAGGCAGTTTAGCATAAAAGAAAAAATGTGGTAGGGAAGGAGAAAAATCAGCAAGTAACTGAAGAAACAGAGTAAGATAGAAATATAAAGAAATGTAGATAAACTAGGTGTAAGATAATCGTTAGAATTTGCAAAAACACCCCTAAGCGATACCGTGCCGGCGTGTAACGAACGATTATTAGCCCTTATAAGATACCACTCAAATGTAAAATCATGAAACGAAAAAAAAGACGGAACTCGACGGAATTTTGTTACAGCGATATTTATAAACTTGATACCAAGAAATATCGAGAACCCACATCGCCGGTGTATTATTTTCACCCCCACGACTTGAAGGTTCTAGAAAACAAACATATATACATTAGATATTATGTCATTGTTCCAACTTAACACAGGCAGCCCAACTTACTCTAACAAGTATTATACATTATACAGATACATTTTCTGTATTTAATTCAATTATTTCTACCAAGCATTACATGTTTTCTTGCAGTTGACAATGACGGACATAGCTATGTTTACCGCAATAGCGTTTCCAATAAGAGCAATCAATACCATTCGTTCAGCTGATGGAATACAGTTGCAGTTTTCATTTATAACCTTGTCTATTTGGTTAACTTGTATTTGACAGAGATGTCTTATTTATGTCGAATTGCAAATAATTGGTAAAAAGAACGATTTCAATACTATTCAACAATTACATATGATACTGTGAAAAGAGGACATTTTACAATGAAAAAAATGATCGAACGAGGTGCGAAGAATCGTGGGAAAGAAGGAAGGCAGGATGACATGCATGCAGGGAGGAATATACATAGCCTGATTTTCAGACGTGTCTGGGTACTATGATTTCGATTATAGAAAAAGGGAATGAGGACTGAAAGAAGGACGGGAATGAAAATAGGAGGAAGTAAGGAAGTAAAAGGAAAGAAGTAGGGAAGGAGGGAGGGAAGGAGGAAGTAAGGAAGTAAAAGGAAAGAAGTAGGGAGGGAGGGAGGGAGTAAGTAACTAGGAAAGAAGTAGGGAGGGAGGGAGGAAGTAAGTAACTAGGAAAGAAGTAGGGAGGGAGGGAGAGAAGGAGGAATGGAGGGAGGAAGTAAGGAAGTAAAAGGAAAGAAGAAGGGAGAGAGGGAGGGAGGGAGGGAGGGAGGAAGGGAGGGAGGAAGGAAGTTCAGGACGTAACTGAAGAAACAGAGAAAAAAAAAGAAGTAAAAAGAAAGGAGATAAATTAGGGTTAAAAAATAGGGAATGCAAATACACCCCTTAAAGTGCTTATGAAGTCAAAAATGGGACATATTTTGTTCAATTCTAGACATCGTGAGATTTAAAATGATATATATATAAGCCTGATCGGGCAAATCCAGGGGGAGTTATTCGCGCTTGAAAGTGGCGTTTTGGGCTTCCTGTACCAGGTTTCAGAAAAAGAGAGAGACTAGGTCGACATTAATCTGTGACATTACAAGTTACTTTCACGTGACCAGGCTCTAACACCTACTTGTAAACTCGACAAACGGCTTTCGTGAGGTTGTTTACAAATCCAAATCAAACTTTTTTTTAACTCTACAATATTCATGCTATTTTTACAATGGTCTTTCAGTGTACTGTTGAGCACTGTAAAAATACATTTTCGCGTTCTTCTAGGATAAGTCAGTGTTTAAAATTCCTTTTGAGAAAGATGAAAGGCCGGAGGCGAAAGAAAGAAGAAAGAAGTTCGTGGCTCGACTAATTCATCGCGTCGTCAACACGGCAACACTTGGCTTCATAAACATTCTGTAAAAATTCTACCCGACAGTTGCCACAAGAGCACCTAGTTGTAAAAGATTAAAAAGGAAAAACACTATGTTTAATTCTTCGAGAAGTTTCTATAAAATCATTTGACAATGTAAGTAAGCTTTGAAATGCCAAAACCAACCATCACTCTTCCTCAACTTCGTCTTCTTCTTGCATTCGGAATCGTCTAAAGGTTCGCATCATTTGAACTACTACTCGTATCAATAGATAGCCGCATCAGCTCGTAATCGAGCAATTTAGTTTGTAATAGTAGTTGTAGATTATATGGTAGCATTTGCCTTTTAACCTTATTCAAAATTATATTTCTACATTTCTACATGACGAGGGATGTTGTTGTACTCTTAATTGTCTAAAGTAATAGGAAATCGGAATCGAAATCCATCGCTTTCAAAGACCTTTGCATTACCGTTTGTACGTGAGTCTTGAAGTTATCAAAACTAGACGTTCTACGTAGCATGCACTCGTGCCCTTGATGCAAGGTGTTGAGCTGGGGAGAGCTGGAACTAGTTTACAGATTTGAGTGGCAGAAAAACAGTTGAAAGACAGTTGTCACTGCAGGTGAACGCACAATTTTTGTACAATAAAGTATGAAGTTGCTGAAACTAAAACAATATGAATATGAAATAAATCAAAATTTGTGGATTTGTCTAATTTGATGTGCATTATAAAGATTGTGGTAGCCGTCCTATGGTTGTTTAGAACTGGCTGAAAAAGATGAGGCATCATGATTTTGAGTATGTACTACTACGGTATTACTGTGTTGCTTTCGTAATAGTTCAGGGAAAAGAACGTACCCTTCAGAAAATGTTTGCAAACGAATTTTGTGATTTTCCGTTAGGAATTAGACTACGAGTAGTCCTCCTCTTTCCTCCAGAAGCAGTAAATAAAAGGGATTTGCAATCCACGAGTTAAAAATGATGTTGATCTAAATTTCCTTAGAATATTCTGTCTTTCCTTATCACTGGTTATTTGAGAACAGGAAAGAAAATATAGTACATATTTTGCATCACAGTTGGAGCTTTGTACTTTCATTTCACAACATGTTTTAATAAGACAGTCGACATCAATAAATGTTGTATTAAAATATATTAGCTGGTCATTTTTACACTTCAATAGAAAATACTTCAAAGTTGTTTTATTTTGTTTAATAATACAGTTTATAGAATAACCAGAAAAACACAGCACAAAACCAGTTGTTTTGTTATCAATATTTTCTATAATGCACTTCTTGAGGAATCAGTTTTACTTGAAGAACTACTTGATAGTAAACCATGGTAGGCTTTTGTCCATTGTAGGTCAATAATGGTCTCATATATCTTCAAAACATTTAGTAATTCAGTGACATTATTTTGTACAAAACTATTAGAATAGAGCATAGCATGCTCATTCATGGCATCTAATGTTACATGATTCCAAAGTACACAGGATTTGATAATAGAGAAACATATCGAGTATGTTGACATAAGAAAATATGGTTTATTCCAAGCAATATAATCCACGTGAGAGTTTGTGGTATCACTGCAACCATCAGATTCATTTATAGATGTTGAAGAATAATTATCCAATGCAACAGTTGAAACATAATGTACTTCATCCACATGACCAATATACACCTATTTCAATTAACGTTGTCCATCTGGGATGGTTGATCTGAGACCGATAGGAATTGTGGGAGCTCGTTAAATTTTAAATACATTGTTTTAATCATACTTGCATGGTGCTGAATTACAGATAACAGTATTTCAGAAGTAAACATTCATATTCAAGTGTGATTATAATAGTGCATTTGCAGTTTAACGAGCTCCCACAATTCCTATCGGTCTCAGATCAACCATTCCAGATGGACAACGTTTATTGAAATAGGTGTATATAGTCGTAGAATTAATTTGTGTATTTATAGGACTAATCACATTAAATGGTGCAAACCCCTCATTTGATTCTGTTATATGAATCGTAATATTTAGTACATCTGCAACTGCTTGTATTATAATACCATCACACCATGTACAGACAATAGTTCTCATTTTGAGCACATTTTATTAAACTAGATGAATAACTGCGTGAACTCGGGATTCTCTGAGTCTTATAGAGAGACGTTGGTCTGTTACAAGAAAGGGACGATATATACCGATTGGCTTTACATTTGAAAGTTCTTTGAGAAATAAATGCTTGTGTACCATTCCCCTTGAACTTTGAAGAATAATGCTCGTTTTTGACCTTTGCACTGTTAATATAATTATGTAACTTAGAAGACCTGGGTATATTTGAGCGTATTCTATGATAAACAAACCGTCTAAGGGACCGGTCATTATTTATGTGGGGGGGGTGGGGGGGAAATTTTTTGTCTGAATCAAAAAGACTATCCCTGGCCCACCCCCTGAGGTATTACATTTAACTTTTGACCCACCCCAAATGGAATTCATTTCAGAGGCAGGTATATCAAAATAAAACGATTAAAACTATGTCATTAGAGGACTTTCATAAATAGCTTTCAACGTAGGCTTGGATTGGATGACTTCATCTGAACAATGGGGAGATATATGGATATTTGTAAAAAAATAGTCTGGTCACGTGACCTTTTTTGCCAAATATCTCCTAAAGAACCAATGATGGACAACCAGCCTACGTCGAAAGCTATTTATGAAAGTCCTCTAATGACATAGTTTTAATCGTTTTAATTTGTTTCTCTATTCACCCCATTTTGCATTGAATATTTGATAAATACTAAACCTCATGTATGGTCACGTGACCACCCAAATGCCATTCAGCAAGCAAAAATTGCAAAAACTCATTAAAACTAAACATTTGGTCAAGTTACATGACAACATTTTTAAAGCAACGGTTGAAAAATTAGAATTAGTGATTTTGGCTAAAATGGCGTCTGACCCAGGCCTTAACACCCTTGAGTTTTTTATATTTCGGCAATTAATTTCAATCTTAAAGAGGTACCAGCCGTATCTTTAGTATTAGTTCATTTAGATTTGTGACACCCTTATCCGTACCAAATCATCAATTTCCACCTAACACTGACCACCCCAGTCCTTTTCAGACTAGCACGGGAAGGGTTTTTGCACTTTCCGGCTTAATTTCTTTTCAATCTGATCCTCTACGTGACTATTTTTAGCTATTTTTAGCTATTTTTATGGTTACGTTGCCACAACGTAAGCATAACGGTACGTGTCTTTTCTATTATATCATGTTACTATAATGAGCGTATGCGGAACTTTTTCGCCACGTAAGTATAACAACGCATGACGTTCCTGAACGTAAACGCAGCAGAACATCACGTCACCACAACGTCAACATAACAAAGCGTAGCATTCTCACAACGTAAACGCAGCAGAACATCACGTCACGTCACCACAACGTCAACATAACAAAGCGTAGCATTTTCACAACGCAAACGCAGCGGAACGAGGTATTCTCGCAACATAAATCGTAACGCAACGACTGTCTATAAAGCACTCCACAATCTGACTCCTGGGTCAGTATACTGCTGAACTTTTGACGTTGTATAAACCGTCAAGCTATTATGCTTTTTATCGATACGTTGAGGTACAAAAAAGATAGATTGTAACTCTTGTATATATGAATATGAATATATCAGGACTGATTAATTGAGCGATAATTTAAATTTTTAGTTTTAATTGACTGGTTCTCGAAGTAATTACAAAAATCAGAAACCATGTTGTATATTGCACGAACGTTGTCAAATAAAAATTAATATGAGAATGATGAACTTTTCTATATATTTCTTATCAAAAAAAGATATTTTGTTACATGATTTTATTTCACCATTATATTATATTTATCAGGATTTATTGATCGATAATTTTTTTTCTAGCTAGTTTCAATTGGCTGCTTTTTGAAGTAATTATAAAAATTAGAAACCATGTGATATATGCACGAACGTTGTCAAATAAAAAACAGTATCAGAATGAGGAACTTTTTATATATATCTTATAAAGGTACTCCTTCAATGTTGCATCATCATTTTGTAGGCATCAGGATTTAATTGATTGATAATTTTATTTTATTAGTTTCAATTGGCTGCTTCTCGAAATAATTATTAAAATTAATGATCAATTTTAAATATGACATATTGTAAATTTGCATGTAGATTAAGTACTTATTGACTGAGTGGGAGGGCCGTACGGGAAAATATTTGGCTCGCGGTCATGACGTACGGAACGAGCGCAGCGAGGTCCGTACAAATGACCAAGAGCCAAATATTTTCCCGTACGGCCCGACCTAACTCAGTCAATAAGTTTTTTATCATATGACCCGTATTTTGCCCAGCGCGCGCCATTTTTGTTGTGATGTTTCGAGTAGCTGGTCCGTACGTGTTTGTACGGACCAGGTGAAGAAAGCCGTACGGACCCCATCACGTGACTTTTTTCCGAAGGTTTTCTTAAGAGCGCGCGCCGGGCAAAATACGGGTCATATGATAAATATAAATTACTTCATGTTTAGTGAGCACATACGATTTCTATTTCATTAATCAAGTTACTTGTGAAATAATCATGTCTTGCCGGACTCATGGTCAGAAATTTCAATCGATATTTATTCGTTCGTATGAGCCTTCGGTCAGCGATCGTTGCTCATGAAATGCAGAATATGCAGAATATGAAATGCATAATTGTTTTTACTCGCTGCGTCAGCATGCGAGGTATAAAATGCAGTCCGTTTCGTGGTTCTTATTTTCCGTCAAAGTCGAGTTTTTAACCAATCACAAATCGGCAAGCACGTGGTACCCTCGACTCACTAAGCTACGTTGCTCAAAACATGGCTAGGAAAGCAAGAGAAGTATTTCCTACGCTCGATCTTCATACAAATACACACGCCATTGGCGATAGACCCACACTAAAAGATGGTTTCGAGCGTATATTTCGGAACGGGTCGTTTCGCCATCTGATCAAAGGAATCTGTAGGAATACTATTGGAAATTATGGGAATCAAATAAGCTTACTGACTTAACGTACTGAAAATGTGACTCGACTGCCAAACAACATGACAAATACGAAATATAATCACTTAAGGAGGCTCGGGTCAGTAATTTTCGCGCTCACCCAGCGACGTTTGAAAGGCCGTAGTTCCCGCTTCAGAGGGTATTTTGACAAGATTTTTTAACACTTGTCTACATATAGAATAAAGTTTTTTAAAAAGTTATTTTTAATAAAATCGATAATATTTTAGCTGACAAATGATAACGCCGAATTTCTATGTAGACTATTTTTCGAAAACATCGACCTAAACTTTTAAAACCACATAGCCTACTTTAAAGCTGTTACCTAGGTCAACAATCTGGCAAAATTTAAAAAAAATTAATCTCACCGATTTTGAATAAAAACGGGACAATTGTTTTAGTGCAAAAAATCATTGTTTTATAATATTTACCGATAACAACGGACTTTGAAAAGATAAATCAAAATCCTTCCAGCCAGGTATTAACAGGACATTTTTCTACATTGTCTGTGTGAATTTCAACAAAGTTAGTCCACGGGATGTTTTTTGGGAAAGGATATAAATCGGCAAAAGTTTGTCAGTTTTTGTGCAAAACTTCTAATTTTTACTTCTGAGCACGCTAACAAAAAAATCTGAGATATATTTTTTTTATTTTTTAGCTATCAAAAGTTCACCATATTTTCAAGCGCGCCTCTAAATTTTATAGTGATTGAAATATTTTGAGGCGGTCAAATAAAATTCTGAACGTGGGTATATTTGCCTTTGCTTTGCAGTGGCCGGTTTGTTTTTATTTTCGAGTTATACATATTTGCATGCTTTTACGTCACGCTAGCGGATCCGAGTCATTCTAAAAGTTCGCCTAACGTCTTCACGTAAGCATTCACAATGATCTCTTTGGAAATATTTAATTAATCGGCATTGACATTATCCTCATTCATTCCTATCGATTTTTAGGTTACTTTGACTATAATTTGTGTTTTAGACAAAATGCAACGTTGGTGAAAGCTCCCTTTGCAAGCATGTAAAATATTTTTTTTTTAGTTAACCGGGGATTAAAATAATTTTCACTCAAAATACTTATATATTTCGATAAAAAATGTCAAATGGTTTGAGTCCTGACTGTGTATTTAGGTACCCTCTCGGCGTCTAATGAAAATACACGAGTTTTAATCGCTTTATCGAGTAAAAATGTATATGACATTTTCATTTCGTAAGCCTATTATTAATATTAGAGTGCAAATAATATAACCGTGAAATAGATAGACTAGCAACAAATAGGAGATAGTTAGTGCTTAGTTAAGGAAGACATAGGAATTCAGTGAGGCATGACAGGAGCACGGGCTTTTTCTAAATCAACGACTCAGTGCGCAAAAGAATGCATGTGTTTCGTTTAATGAGTTAAAAATGAAGACACAAGACAATAAATCAAGACGCAGACACAACTATAACTAAAATAAATACCCAAATGAACTAGTATTTGCTAACACTTTTATTTCTTTTGAGCTAAAAATCAAGACACAAGACGCATCAAAAACTAAAATCAAACACAGTGAATTCGAATTAACAACACATCACGCAAATAAAATTGTTTGTTATCCATTTATTCTTTTATGGTCGAAAAACCAAGACACAAGACACATCGAAAACTAAAATCAAGACACAAACACAGTGAATTCGAATTAACAACACAGCACGCAAATGAAATTGTTTGTTATCCATTTTATTGTTTCAAAAACATGTAGCTAGAAATCAAGATGCAAGACACATTTATAAAAATCAAGGAAAAAAAACCACAGGCTTGCTCTCCATTTTATTGTTTCAGCTCGCGCGCAGCAAATAATGAATACACAAGACGGAATTTTAACTCGAGAACTCAATCAAAGCTAGAAATAAATGAACCAAAACGACAAGGAAAAACCTACCAAATAATGAAATGAAACAAATTCTGTGTTTTCTCCTGAAAAATACGTCTCAAATGTTGCAGTTTTTTCCACGTGTGCCCCAGTCGTCGCAAGCTAAATAATGAAATGTGTCTCTCCTCCGTCACATACTGCACGTGCAAGACCCGTCACGGCTCGCTTATTTCTCGACAAATCAAATTTAGGCAAGAAATATCACATAGTTAGTAGTTAGCTAGCTAGCTAACTATTTCACGGTTATATTATTTGCACTCTATTTCTCATTTTTGAAAAATCTATGTTTGAAAATTTTTATGTTACTCGGTTTCTCGTTACTCGGTTTAGTAACACCCTCAGAATTTGTAAGCTCACTTGATGACTGTAATATATAGATAATGCTATGTTATTTGGTGTAAATGTAACATATGATTCTATTATATCAGTAAACACTATTACAAAATATCTCGTTATGCAAAGTTTGTTTACTTTAAGAGTAGATTAGTAGTGTGTAATTGTCATGCTACCCGAACCCGTGAAAAAAGTAAATAAAACAATCGGCTGGCGGATTACGAGACCACTACGTCTCTTCGTCTCGCAGCGAGTACACGCCAAACGGGCGTCTAGTTTTACTAAAGATGTGAATTCATATTTCCTTCTGCGTACGAACAATTATACTAGAAATGTCGCTGTACATACTAAAGTAAGAGCTTATATTACACATTTTTACTGTGCGACTCGCTATACCGTATAGTCACAAAAACGTTTGATGGATTTTTGACATTATTTTGACATTTTTTTTCCATCTCAATCGGACCAATTACAGACATCAAATTATCTTAAGTCTCCGCCTCTCGATACAAACTTGTACCTGACTGGTCCGATTGAGATGAAAAAATGTCAAAATAATGTCAAAAATTCATCAAACGTTTTTGTAAGTGACAACGGTACGGCGAGTCACACAGTGATTTCGGATTCAAAATGTTGTACCTCGTGCATGTGATGAACTCCAATACCAAAATTTTAAGTTGAAAGTGTTTTTGCCTCCATTAAGGAAAAATTGACATTTCCTTTTTTAATCCACAAATCTCTAAAAATCACTTCTTCTCCTTGTCGAAAACCTTTTACTCTAAAGCTGCCTGTGATCAACCATAATACCGCTGAGTATTTACGGTGGTCGCGACGATTCAAATTTCTGGCCATGAAAGCTACTTGAAAGAGAAAGCGTCGCGTAAAGCTGAAAAGTAGCGAATCAGCTGTTTCTTCGATAAAGTTCTTTCGATAATAGTTCTACGAGAAAAACTCTAAGCTTTTATCAGTGGTATCTCATTGTCAATGTCCCAATGACTCTTGTCGAACTAAAGTGAATCTATCCTAAGAGATAAAAGCGGAAAAACTTAAATATGTTTTTATCGACTTTTACTCTAAAGGAACGAGTATTTAATCCAGCAGTAAATAAAAGTATAAACTTTCAGAACTGTAAGCGTTTGTCACCGTTGTACAAAAACATCCTTTCAGCCTGTACCTGTATCAGGAACGTTGAGGTACAAAAAAAATGTAACTTTACTCTAGATCAATTGCAAAACATCACCTTAAAGTAAAGGCCCGGGCAAACGGCTTCGACATTTGCTTCAACATCCGTTCGATTTTGTTGAAGCCGCTTGCCTGGGTTCTTTAAACTCTTTCAACATCGATTCAACATCGGTTCAACACATTTTGACAATGTCGAAAGGGGTGGCAAACGGCTCAACAAATTCGAACGGATGTTCACTGAGCAAATGTTGGAGCCGTTTGCCCAGGCCGTAGTCACGAAATATTCAAAACAATTTATAATGTTACCGCATTGAGAACATTTTTGTGATATTTTGAACACTGATTTCAACCACCCACCACAAGTGTTTTTTCCGCTTTTTATATTGGTACACATTATATTTGGATATAAGAACACAATTTGAAATTTGGAGCGAAAATTCAATCGATAATGTTGCTGAATATCTTCTTATTTTAATAAGCCTTTGTATTGTGGGACGTCAATACCAGAAAAAGCCCACTGCGATCCACGATTCAATGTTCACTGACTTTTACATGCAAGGGCATGTTTTTGTACGGATGAGAACCCAAGAGATAGTATAGCGCGTATGCGCGTGCCGCTGGACGGAAGTGAAAACAAAGTAGCTATATATAAATGGTGCCTGGATCGCAAGAAAGGTTAACGTGGCGCAACAATCATCCCGGTTCAGCTGCTATCACTGACTGCTTAAAGTAAAGGTAGGCCTAGCTTACTATTTCTATAAGTTTTCTTGTGCACTGTTGTCGTAATATGCACTTTTTTTTGCACTTTTGTACTTTTTATATTCAGCTATAACATGGGTTTCATTTTTTCAATCAAGGTTGTAAGATAACAAACCTCTTGGATTCAACGATGTCTTACAACCTTACAACAAATGAACTTCGTAAAAGTTAATTGTTAAAATGGTGAACACTATCTATTTCTTAAATTTCCTAAAGAACTTAAATATTCATTTCAAATGTTAGATTACGAAATATATTATATAGGAATGTTTTTGTATATTATTAACTAGTGTAGAAGCATATTAACTTTTGCTATGTAATTTTGATCCACACGCCCCTCACTGCTTGCGGAAATCAGCTTTTGTTGACGGGGCTAGCGTGTTTCAATAAATTTTACCTGCCTACCTATCTACCTAATAATATTACCATCTTAACCATGAACTCAAACTTTGACGAAATTAATTTTTGGCAGAATTTTGTTCAGGACACAGTTTTCATGAGCTAAAAAATACCCTCAAAACAGCCGCGAATTAAACTATGTTCGATATAACGGAATAGTTTGATATTCACTGTGTATGAAGTTAAGATAATTTCTTAAAACACTGCCGAAAAAAATTGCTAGGTTTTTATGTTTTGAAGTTGTTACAGTCGATCTAAGTTGCCTAAATTGGCTGTTTTTTTACGATCATTTTTGCATAATTAGCAACGACAATGAGCGTCAAAACAAAATACTATTTGCAACAATCTTGCAACAATATTCCGTTATCATCTCAATCGGACCAATTACAGACATCAAATTATCTAAAGTCTCCGCCTCTCGATACAAACTTGTACCTGACTGGTCCGATTGAGATGAAAAAATGTCAAAATAATGTCAAAAATTCATCAAACGTTTTTGTAAGTGACAACGGTACGGCGAGTCACACAGTGATTTCGGATTCAAAATGTTGTACCTCGTGCATGTGATGAACTCCAATACCAAAATTTTAAGTTGAAAGTGTTTTTGCCTCCATTAAGGAAAAATTGACATTTCCTTTTTCAATCCACAAATCTCTAAAAATCACTTCTTCTCCTTGTCGAAAACCTTTTACTCTAAAGCTGCCTGTGATCAACCATAATACCGCTGAGTATTTACGGTGGTCGCGACGATTCAATTTTCTGGCCATGAAAGCTACTTGAAAGAGAAAGCGTCACGTAAAGCTGAAAAGTAGCGAATCAGCTGTTTCTTCGATAAAGTTCTTTCGATAATAGTTCTACGAGAAAAACTCTAAGCTTTTATCAGTGGTGTCTCATTGTCAATGTCCCAATGACTCTTGTCGAACTAAAGTGAATCTATCCTAAGAGATAAAAGCGGAAAAACTTAAATATGTTTTTATCGACTTTTACTCTAAAGGAACGAGTATTTAATCCAGCAGTAAATAAAAGTATAAACTTTCAGAACTGTAAGCGTTTGTCACCGTTGTACAAAAACATCCTTTCAGCCTGTACCTGTATCAGGAACGTTGAGGTACAAAAAAAATGTAACTTTACTCTAGATCAATTGCAAAACATCACCTTAAAGTAAAGGCCCGGGCAAACGGCTTCGACATTTGCTTCAACATCCGTTCGATTTTGTTGAAGCCGCTTGCCTGGGTTCTTTAAACTCTTTCAACATCGATTCAACATCGGTTCAACACATTTTGACAATGTCGAAAGGGGTGGCAAACGGCTCAACAAATTCGAACGGATGTTCACTGAGCAAATGTTGGAGCCGTTTGCCACCCCTTTCGACATTGTCAAAATGTGTTGGCCTTAGTCACGAAATATTCAAAACAATTTATAATGTTACCGCATTGAGAACATTTTTGTGATATTTTGAACACTGATTTCTGTTGACGGGGCTAGCGTGTTTCAATAAATTTTACCTGCCTACCTATCTACCTAATAATATTACCATCTTAACCATGAACTCAAACTTTGACGAAATTTGTTTTCTTCAACTTGAATAATACATTTGTGCACATGACCAGAAATTAGAACGATGTACGCTCTCACCAGCGTAGCTCGTTATGCATCATTGTTTACAAGAAAATGACCGTAGGGCACAATTAAATCTCAAATTATATATTTCTAGAACAGTGTGAAAAAACGTTGAACCTTGTACGTTGAACTTGAGGCTGCTAATGAATATGAAATGCAGAAATGTTTTACTAAAGATGAGAATTTATATATATATATTTATTATATAACATATAGTGGTATACCGAGTGATATCAACTAGATAAAAAGCCTATCCTAGTCATGAAGATATCATTGATATCGCACATGTGTGATATCACTCTCAACCAATCAACTTTCAAAAAAAAAAATTTTTTTTTTTCTTCAATCTGTTATATAATAAACAGAACATTACATGTGCGCTTGGAGATATGAATTTTATCTTCTCGTGTTGAAAAGATATCCCACTCATTCGCTGCGCTCACTCGTGGGATAACTTATCAACACTCGAAGATAAAATTCATATCTCCGTGCGCCCATGTAATATCCTCTATATATATAGCTGGTTGCAATAACGTTGTCCACCAAAGAAATACATATATACACATATAACTGTCAAGTGACTGGGTATAAGTAAGCTATTTTCTTCAATTTTAAGCTCTTATACAGATTGATATGGTAGTACTTTATTAAATTACTGTGTAGGATTATGCAACGAATCAATTGGTCAGATTTCCGATGAGAAATAGCCTAATTACTACTAGTCACGTGTCAGTTATATGTGTATATATGTATTTCTGAGGTGGACAACGATATTGCAACCATATATATATATATATATATATATATATATATATACATTTTTTCTTTTGCGTTCGATCTTTTGTCAACAATTCCTATATCCGTTTAAAGTAATTATACTAGAAATGTCGCTGTAAATGCTAAAGTAAGGGCTTATATTACACCAATAAATGTCGGATTCAAAATGTTGTACCTCGTGTGATGAACTCCAATACCAAAATTTTAAGTTGAAAGTGTCACTTCTTCTCCTTGTCGAAAACCTTTACTCTCAAGCTGCCTGTGATCAACCATAATACCGCTGACTATTTACGGTGGGCGCGACGGCTCAAATTTCTGGCGATTATCTACATCAAATAGTAGCCTCAATTAAATGATAGAGTACAAAAACTAAAAGTGTGCAATACTTTGTACTATTTACCACTAAATAGTGTTGATTAAACAATAGAGAACGATAGAATTAGCATAATTTAGCAGTATTTAGTGGTAATTATGTTGCACACTTTTAGTGTTTGTACTCTAGTAGAGCGCAAACAGTATATCGGTAGAATAATATTGACTAAATACTACAAATTAGTGTTAATCAAACAAAAATGTTTCACGTTTATATTTTCCTTTTTTGAACATCGTTTGCGTTAGGAATTATCATGCAATCTAAAGATAGTCATTACCTAAAATACGTAATTAAATACGATGATTTAAATGCCTTTTATATATCAGCTACTGTAATCAATGGTGATAGGTATTTCCAGCTCTAGTGCTCTGCTATTGTATAATATTTTAACTTATGTTAAATAAACGAAATAAAATACCTATTGTTTACACAGGCTTTTTGTCGTTTCTTTTCATTTTTTTCTCTCTATATTTACGCCAATAATACGCTATATTATGTTTGCATCGGGTTTCCTGTGGTATGAGAGAGTTCTGTTCTGACGTATCGTTTAACATGTTGATGCAATTAACAGTAACTCGATAGGAGGATAAACTCTTATCTGTAACGCACTCTCTAGTAACAGTCAATTTAACGGTTACAAGCGAGTGCGTTACAGATAAGAGTTTAATCCTCCTATCGAGTTACTGTTAATTACATCATTTCGGAACTGTCTCATACCACAGGAATCCCGATGCAAACATAATATAGAGCATCAATAGCGTAAAAAGAGTGAGAGAAAAAAAAAAAAAAAAAAAAAAAGAAACGACAAAAAGCCGGGCTCCCTGTGTTGTTTAACAAAAAATACTACAAAAAAAAACAAAAAACTATTCTATAAACATTGTAATTGACTGAACTCATGACACATAGTATGATAATTAATTTACTCGAAACGTTTTCAGTTACTATATAATTGTAATTTTTATTTCTTGTATGTTGGACAACAAAATGGACTATTTCTTGGAAGATCATATCAGACAGTTGATAGACCGAGTTCAAATACTGAACCTGAATCATATTTATCATAGACCAGGGTTTAGAATCGTTTAATATAAGACAAGGGATCATAACATCTCGGTCTTGTGATCGCAGGCCGACAGGAATCAAAGGGCTTGATATTTGGAATTTAAATCAAGAACGAAAATGTTATGAAAGCATTTGTTCGGAAATATTTAACGTGAAAAATTCGAAACTACCCATGACTATTTAGTAGAGCTTATCCTTTTACATGCTCTACAAATTTGGTTAATAGCAAATGTAAATGAGACTATGTGTTGATTCTTATAATGTTCACATGTATTGTTTTCTTTTTCTCTTTCAGATGGCGCTGCACCATGTAAGTTTGCCCGTTTTTCTATCTGTATGTCTTTTAATTTACCTGTTTGTCTTATTTACCCACAAATGCTTTATTCCATCCCATCATTGATTAAATTGTTACTGAAATGCGGCGATAAACAATCAAAAACGGTCGATGAAGAGAAAATAAAATGGTTGTTGGCGAGCTTTGCGGGCTTTGACAAATATTTTGAAGTGGAGAAAATCAAGTATATTTCCAAAACCTGACAAGAAACTGAAACTGAAACCTTTTTCAATCCGCCCAAGAATGTACCTCAATAGTTGTTCAAAAATGTTGTTGTGTTCCCCTCTCTCTAATTTGTAAACAACATGGCATTGAGTTAAGCTGTGTTTTTTTTCCGGATATGTCACTATTTCCACTTTGATCTTTACACGATAACTTTGTCAACAAAGTTTACGACGTTTGTTAAGCAAATCAAAGCCATATTACACCTTCTATTTACTAACAAGCTACCCTCAAATATGTTTTTGCATTTTTCCTGCATTTTTCCAGCAGTCAATAAAAGATCAAGAATTCAGCAGAGACAGGGTAAGTGGTAGCTGTCTTCCAACTATGTTAGTACACCCCCCTTTTATAAATATGCTCTATAACCCACGAACCCCTCATGTAACCCACTAATTTTCCAATCTACTAACACACTATCTCATAAACCCACCCACAACCCGGGGGGGGGGGGGGGGGGGTACTCCCTTTGTCCAAGTGTTAGGGGTGATCGGCGGAGATTTTGAAAATGACCCCTAAAAGGTACGCTCAGATACACATAAAGCAGAGTAAAAACGACCCTGATTTTTGAGCCAAATCTCTAAATGGACCCTAAAAGGTACGCACTGGAAATATTTTAACCCTAAAAGGTACGCCGATCACCCCTACCACTTGGATTAAGGGAGAACCCCCCCCCCCCCCCCCCCCGGGACCCACAACCTGGCCAACCCATCAACCACCATAACAAGTTACATGCATCATTTCACCAACCTACCAACTATCAATCATACAACTAAGTAACCTACCAACCTACCTACCCACCATTTAGTTTGAATATTTATTAAGTTATTTGTCTTTTTTAGGATGAAGCTGCCAAGGTATTTATTTCAGTGTTAGAGACCGTTGTGATTGCTACACCGGCAAATATGCATGCACACACTGGCTGTAGAATGAACGAGAAGTCAAATACAGCACGAGATAATAGTAGAGTGCTGTATCATTCTGACAACCAGTAAGTGCGCGGTCAAGTACAAACTAGAAGTCTCTAACACTTTTAATATTCAAACTAACTGCACAGCATTAATCAAATAAATGCGATAAACAATCAAAAACGGCCGATGGTTGTTAGCGAGCTTTGGCTTTGACAAAGATTTTGAAGTGGAGAAAGTTAAGTATATTTCCAAAACCTAACAAGAAACTAAAATAAAACGTTTTGATCCATCCAAGAATGTAAAATAACTTAAACATACCTCAATAGCTGTTCAAAAATATTGTTGTGTTCTCCTCTCTCTAATTTGTAAACAACATGGCACTGAGTTTAGCTGGGTTTTATTTCGCTTTTTACTTTGATCTTTACGCGATAACTTTGTCAACAAAATTTACGACATTTGTCAAGCAAAGCAAAGTCATTTTCTGCAAACAAAAAGTTCAAAAGTTTGGAAAAATTGGGCTTTCCATTTTTCAAAGTCGACAGCAATCTTTTTGTTTTCGTACACTTAGACGCATCCAAGTAGTCACCGTTAAGTCCACTTGTTAACAATTATCAGTAATTTTGAAGTTCTTCCTCCATATATAATCTTTTCTAAAGGCTGATTTTCATTTCTTCGACGTTTAGATATCAAACAAAACGTTATTTTTTGTCATTTCAAGTGGAAAAGATGAAGAAAAAGAACGAAAGTTCTTAGTTTTTTTCTTTCTCTGGCACGTCTCCTTCAAGTTTCTTTTTTTCTTCGGTCAAAAATCTCTTTGTTTTCGTTGAAGTTCGTCTTTCTCCGTTGATATTTTAAATTACCGCACTACAAAAACGGCTGAGTAGATACAACACAGTATATTGCGTTAACCATGCATTCAGAATTACACTTTATAGTGAGTAAACCCAACTCATTATTGAGAGTAAACATAGATGAAGACGCACCATTGAGTACAATGTACTCAATATATTGAGTTTAACCTCACTTTTACTCAATAATGAGTTGGGTTTACTCACTATAGAGTTGTGTTTACTCACTATAAAGTGTCATCCTGAATGCATGGTTAACGCAATATATATACTGTGTTGTATCTACTCAGCCGTTTTTGCAGTGCGAGGACGCTGCTAATAGCAAGTAGTATTAATGGAAATTAGAATAACTTTTCATGTGTGAAAAGTGGTAAACCATGAAAAATCAACTCGATGCATTACCATTTTTTGTATGTATATTGTTCCGCTATAAATACTAGTAACAATTATTTTTATTGTATTTATTTAACAGAAATATCTCAGGCACTATAATTACATCTCACAATCACGACTTGGAGACCGAGATGTTGCAACCGCCATTAAAAACTTCCAGCGCTTTGCTGGTCTCCCAGAGACTGGAGTAGTCGATGATGACACTGAAAAACAGATGAAGAAACCACGTTGTGCAATGCTTGATGTGGGCAACGATGGACGGCCTATCAGTAGGTAAACGAAAGTAGAAAAGTACTTAACAGCTGATACAGCAATTACTGCTTACATTGACTAAGGGTTTTATATATAGACGAAATATATAAGACCAAAAACAATTTTGGTACTTAAAAATTACCTCTTTCGTACTTAAAAATTTATATATATATATACAGCGATTTGCAAAAACTTTGACTCATTTGTACATATATAAATATATATCAAAATAATATAAGAAATTATGGGATATGATAACTGATATTTTTTTCCAGTTGCCTATGACTTGGGCTATCTGAAAAAAATATCAGTTATCATATCCCATAATTTCTTATATTGTTTTGATATATTTGTATATATGGCAAAATGGTCAAAGTTTTTGCAAATCGCTGTATATATATATATATATATATATATACAGTCGTTTGCAAAAATTCTGACCGCATCAAAGTATATCGGGTGCATTGTGGGTAATGTTTATTTATGCCTTTGAGTGCTTTTATGCGTTCTTGGTACTATCAGAACCACCCATAATACTTCAATGATGCTTACTACATGTCATTGAATGAATTCTGAAAAAAATAGGATCGTTTTAAGGCAGAATAACCTACATATCTATATACCTATATACTTATATACTTATATACTTGTACGGTCAGAATATATATATATATATATATATATATATATATATATATATATATATATATATATATATATATATATATATATATATATATATATATATATATATATATATATATATATAATTTGCTAATATAAAAACCAAAATAGAAGATTTGAGTTATAATTCTGAGGTACATTAAAGGAGCGAAGATCGAATGTTTCTGAGCTTACATTTTTATCAGTACAAATGAGTGAACGAAAGAACCGAGAAGTTTTAAGGGACAACAGTTTGTTTCGCTTTAAAGTGAAGGCCGGCCATGTTCGACAATTGGGTACTATCATATGCTTGCTATACGAGTATAAGTGTAGTTTTTGACCTAAAAAAACGATTATGCATTGTACCCCAAATTGACTTAAATTAACAGAATCTAGAATTTTCAGAAAAGAATGTAGGTTTCATTTTCATGTTACTTACATAGGTTTATCTTGTTTATATAGTTATAGACTGAGAAGCAAGTGGAATAAGAACCACCTGACCTACTTTGTTGAACATGGACGTGATTTAAGCCGCGCAGATCAAGACAGCATCTTCGAAAAAGCTTTACAGTACTGGGCTGATGTTTCTGGATTAAGCTTTTCCAGGGCCTCATGTGCATGCTCTGCAGACCTCAAGATCAGGTAAACATGATTAGTGAGACATCAGTAGCCCTGTATTAATACGATCGTGATCTCTTGTCTAAATGTGGCACTGCATGTGGGGCAAAACAGGAAGTAAAACATATCTCAATACTAGTAAAACTTTTTGGGTGCAAAGAACAGAACGACAAGAACTTGAAAAATTCTTGAATTAACAATGAGGCTCGTGTTTTGACATGAAATACATGAAACATTAATATTCCTACACGATAACTACTAACACAGTAACTACTTTTCCAAAGAAAAGAATATAGATATGTTGTGATCGTCCATGCTGGTTAGTGTAGTTTTGTTGTTAGTGTCTGAAAAGATATGTGGCTACTTCTGTGATCAGTATTAGGGATAACAGAGAACATTTTTAATTTGCTGACAATGGTTTTAAATAAATATAAAAAGAACAAAGTTTTACTGCGGTTTTCGAATTGTTGCAAACTCATAAATACGGGTTTGGCTGCTGCTTATTACTAGGCACCTTTTTAGTTTTTTAAATGATGGCAGTCTCAACTAGACGTTAGTATGTCAGTGTTCTGTCAAGGACCCGAAGTGATCCCAGGACCTAAAGTGATCCCGGGACCCAAAGTGATCCTGAAAACTGTTGTTATTAAACCCGAAGTGATCCTATATAGGACCCGAAATGAGCCGCCCGAGAGAGGACCCGATCTGATATGATACGGAATGGGCTTGTGGAGTTGTTTTTGATTATTTTTTAAGTTCGAAACCAGTAAAAAAAGCTTATTTGCACCTCAGTGAAACTAACAAACTTATTGCTGTAGATGTAACACATATAAATTAGAAGTGTCTGTTTTCGTTCTTAAAAAAAGACAAAAATTTCAGGTTAAAGTTTCAGCTCAAATTATATTCATAAAAGTTTAAAAAAAGAACAATTTGTTGTGATATAAGAATATGTACATGTTATCATGTTAATATATAAGTTCATTTTTATGAATTTTCAGCTGTTATTGAAAATAAATCGTTTTTGTATATACATGCCGGTAAACTCGTTTATTACTGATTACAAATGTGGCTAGTGCGACGGACCTATATTGAGGTCATACAGCGTGTATCACCTACCACCAACGGATAGACGAACTTCGTTTAAAGTGCAGGCAACCGTCGCATTGAAGACCACAGACTACCGACAACAGTCCCTGAAAAATGCTTCAGCATCTTAAAGAAATATACAAGCTTATTCAATTGCGTAATTTTTGAGATGCTTTACATCTTAAGAGGAAGTCGCCTGCGCTGAACGTTTCGACGGACTCTGGACATGTACAAGTTAAACTATTTCCAGGACTCTAATTGATTATTGTAATCATTGAATCGTATTTTGTATATTCTTACATGCTCCACAAATGCTTTATTGAGCCCCTCCCAGGGGTTTTAGGGATCAAGGGATCACAATATGATAAAACGTTTTTTGGGGATCATGGGAACGTAAAGCCCGGTGCAAACGCACGCAACAACATCCAACATTGTTGGGCCAACACTGTTGTGTGATTTTTTCGCGATGTTGGCGGGTGTGTGCAAACGCTCGCAACAAGTCCCAACATGTTGGGCGCTCCGGTGATAATACAAAGGATTCTGGGACACAAATACCCACAACTCCCTACAAACCACTGCTTGTTGGGGCACCATGTTGAATAATGGGTGACTATCTTGCTCATTGTTGAATTTCAAGGCGTTTTTTAATGTTTTTTATTTTATTTGTTTATATTTGCTTTTTCTAAGCGATACATATTTTTCTTTTGAATTTTTCTTTTCATTTTTTTTTGTCTTAAATTTTTTTTGAATTTTTTATTGTATTTTATTAAGGAAAAACTCCATATTAGTTTGATTTTGCTGATATTTCCCTATTATAACGATGGGCCACCAGCGCAACATTGTTGGATGTGCTGTGCAAACGAACGCAACATTGTTGGGTAAAACATTTCAGGCACACAGTTATTTTACTTATGGGGAACAAAGGGGAAAATGCAAAAAGCTCAAAGGATCATGGGAGCATACTCCCCCCCCCCCCTCCCCTCCCGGCTTTTTATTGATATCAGTGTTAAGGGATAACAGAAAACATTTTAAATTTTGAATAATCATATCATAAAAAGAACAAAGTGTTAACGTTTTGCTTATATTGATATCACAGCTTTGGTAGCAGTAGTCATTTTGGAAAGACCGAAAGAACATGTGCCTACCCCTTCGACGGTTTTGGCGAGGTCTTGGCTCACGCTTACTTCCCCAGCGATGGGCGTGTTCACTTTGACGAGGCTGAACAGTACACTGACGGATCAGATTTTGGTACCAACTTACTCTCAGTCGCTACTCATGAGTTCGGTCACGCTCTTGGTTTAGAACATAGTGACGACAAACATGCTGTCATGTACCCATACTACTCTGGATACGTATACAACTTTAAGCTCCATCAAGATGACATCAAAGGCATCCAGGCTCTTTATGGTAAAAGGTTAAATACAAAGCGAGATGGGCGTCGATGAGCAAGCTACAAAAGAGTTTAAGCAAGTAAAAGGAAAATCACGGCGAGTAATGGCGAGTTTTAGTGATTTAATGCGATAATATTAGTGCGTGTAATAATACTGCCTTGCGAGTTAATGCGAGTAATAGAGCAAGTCTTGAAGGTACAATGACCTCTACCCCACCTTTCTAGTTAGTAAAGGTAAAAATACTCCTTCTTTATTCTACTTGTAACTGTATTTAGCAATTAAGCATATCCATTGAACTGCACACACACATACACACAGATATACTATATCTAGATAAATTGTGGCTTACCTCTATGTGTAAGTGTGCACGCGTACGGTAATGAGCACCAGAAAGATACTTAAATGACTACTGTAAGTTAGAACTTAAATATATCATATTGCTGTTTGTATATGTAAAACACAAACTGATATGTTTATTGTTGCTGCAACATGAATTTATATAGAATTGCAATTCACAAAATGTGTCTTACAATAATGTTGTGCTAAATAGAGGGTCCCTATACCTTTATAACAATAGCAATAACAATTTTAACGTGATTAGTGAAACGTGATTAAGTCGATTTTTGCGTGAATTTGAAAGAGACTTCAGTATTTTGCGTGATTCGTGAAATTTATTTCACGTGAATGCATTTTGTGAGGTTGTTGCAATCAAAGCCACAGTCCACGCCCTGAAGCCTGCAAAGGATGTCGGTATTTCTTCTTTTGTTACCGATTTATTCATAGCATATACGTGTTTGTGTTCTATGATTATAACAAGTTGTTGCAGTGGCAAATCATGAAACAAAAATGTCTTGAAAATACGTCTAATAAATCTCAAATTATGTTGATATTACCGACATCCTTAGCAGGCTTCAGAGTGTGGACTGTAGTTTTGATTACGACAACAATTTTTGAAATAGGTGTATATTAATAGCGATGTTTACTCCCCATAATTAGTTCGTTATATACTAGAAGTTAGTGTAGAGATTATTAATTCATCATTTATTACAGCAGTTCTCAGTCACACGTGCACCGCTCGCATAAAAAGCACCGCTGTAAAACGTGAAGTTGGTGGACGTCAATTAAACTGTGTTTACAAGACGCATGGTGTTTTTACTTCAGTCGGGCTGCAAAACATGTCTGAATCCGACGAAGAGGTTGTTGTGGGAATTCAGCCTCCAGATTACGATGAAAAGCAGATATTCCAAAACGAAATGAAATCGTAAGTTTGATTGACGTCCACCAACTTCACGTTTTATAGCGGTGCTTTTTATGCGTGCGGTGCACGTGTGACTGAGAACTGCTGTAACACATCACTTAGACTTGTATAATCCAATATATCACTTTGTTTCTATTAACATAATGTTTAAAATGATACGGTACATACACCTACTTGCAAGAACGTTGTCATACGAAAAAGAAAATTACAAAATAGGAATTAATTAGATTACTCAAGCTGAACTTCTACTTTTGTCTTTTAATTAATTCCTATTTTGTAATTTTCTTTTTTATATGACAATGTTATTGCAATATGGTGTATATGACAGATACTAATTTGAATTATTGTGAAAATTACTAGTTTAAAATTACTCACATGTTATGTTAATGCTTTATTAAAAAATTGCTGAGTTAAATAAAGCTGAATTGCGTAATTATATAACAAAAGAAGTTTGTACATTTCATTCGACTACATTCACAAACATCTAGGGCCGGCTGTACGAAGGGTGGATAAAGTTATCCGCGGATAAAAGTTATTCACTGCATAGGTTTTTTATAGATTTTACCCGCTGGATAAGGATTTATCCGGTAGATAGCGCTATTCAAGCTTCGTCAACTGGCCCCTAGTGTTTTATATTGTACAACAATGCCGGTATTTTGAAATTATTATTTCGAGTGTTTATATACTCTAGATCTATACCGCCCCTCCCCTCGCCCCTAAATGCAAGGTAACGTTACGAGAACTACTGCAGTTTTTAACCAAAATCGTTTAATAGAATGAGACAGTTCGAGTTGGTCGATAATACGTATTATTCATCACACTCAAAATGTTTTTTCTTTCATACCTTCGACGTCCATCCAGTACTATTATGGAACAAAAGGAAAGAAATAACTTTCTCATATGATAATAGTTTACAACTTGAATAAAACTGGTAAAACTCAGAGACAACTTGTACAAGTTGTACCACAGGGTTCCCAAAAGCAATGTAAACACATAAGCTCATAACACAGGAAAACCGTCACTTTTAATTCACTACTAGTACAGATGGATAATGAAATACACCAGTAGACTTTCTGATTTACTACTTGTACAACTTGTATCACTAGTAATCCTCGAGGGATTGCCTTTACCAAGTGATGCCTTACATCTGTAAGTATCCACACGAAACCCAAAACATGAATTTCAAAACTGATATAAACAGATAATGAGATGCACTAGTAGACTTTCTGATTTACTAGCTGTACAACTTGTATCACTAGTACTCCTCGAGGGGTTGCCTTTACCAAGTGATGCCTTACATCTGTTAGTATCCACAGGAAACCCAAAACAAGAATTTCACAACTGATATAAACAGATAATGAGATGCACTAATAGACTTTCTGATTTACTAGCTGTACAACTTGTACCACTAGGAACCTCTAGGGTGCCTTTACCAAGTGATGCCTTAAATCTGTAAGTATCCACAGGAAACCCATAATCAATAAAATTTCCTCTATAACCCCATGCACTTGTACCAGTGGTAAAAGTTGTTCCATTATATTCAATTTGTACATACATGCCTAAAAAAAATTAACTCTAAGGAATTGAGGTATCATCTTACTAATAGTCAGAATAGAATCAGTTTTATCAGTGATACCAGTGGTTCCACTGGATCTATTTGACGATACCTGCATGGCAAAACAATTCAAATATTAACTTGTCTATTTCTTTCCACTTATACTTTAATAAAACAAGTTAAGCGTGCTAGAGTGAAGACATTAAACCCGTGAAACAAAATTAAATAGTCAAGGTGTAATAGTCAAATAGACACAAAAGAAAACAATGGAATAAGAGACTGCTAAGGTGTATTAGTCTAACATCTATTTCACGGGTTTAGTATCTTCACTCTAAACAACACACCGTGAACTGCAGGTAAAGTGTAATGATATGGGAGCCCTGTGGTTGTTCACCAATTTTCTCAGTTATCAGTTAAAGTTTTCGGTTCTCAGTTAAGCCAAGCATTAATTATTAATTCTTATGTTTAATAATTAACAAAAACATATGCGGTTAATAATACAGTACTTTTTACCTCAAATACACATGAAAAAATCTGTTTTTCGCCATCTGCAGACATATTACAGATACTACAATGACAACATATTACATTTTATTACTTGACATGCTGCAATTTTGAAGTGAAATGCCCTAAAAGACAAATTTATTAATTAAAAACAAAGAAATATCAGCTAACAGTTATCTTGTCGATATCAGTTATCAGCTAAAAAGACACGGAATTCTCAGTTAACAGTTAATTTTTAAGCCGTTTCTCAGTTAACAGTTAACCCCATTCAGACCCTCTGATAGACTCAACTGGTAAATGTCTTTTACAACTTGAGTTTCGTTGTGATACTGGACAACCCTCAAAAGGCGCATTTTAACAGGGATAGCTTCAATTTAGAGTAAATTCAAATATGTGTTCTACTAGAACCCAGTCCCGCGCGGACCGTTGCCGTGTTTTTTTCACAAACAAATGGATTCGGTCGCTTATAACTCGCCTATTAGTACGGGGACCCCCATTTTTTTTCTTTTTATTCAAGACCGCATTTACTATTCTTACGATTTAAAATATAAAATAAAATATTCATTCATTGGATTTTCTGAAATTTTACAAATGGTACAACTCTATACACATGTAGTGTGCGTAATTGGCGTATAATTGTGCTTCTATGGCTCACTTATACCCATATTTGGAAATGATTCAATGATTTTTATGACAGGAAATGTTGGATAACCCTTAGATCTATCGTTTGATATAATATTATGCTTTTCCTAGCAGAATACGTTCGCATTCTCTTGACTGCTTTGAATAGGTACTTTTGAGCAAATCACCGCAAATTATTGCAAAAACCTACTTTTACTATATCTTATAACTCTATAACCAATACTGAGGTGACCCCAATTTTTTTCCACGTTTTTTGACTTGCCTAACAATGATCTATAAATGACAGGATTTATAAAAAAATTCATTGAAGAAATCCAAGTATCCGGTACTACCTTAAGCGATAACATTTTTTCGTGCTTTGCTTGGGATTAGTGAAATATTTACAAATAAGTTGAGGCTTAGCCTGTGCAAATGTCCTTTTGTCAAATAGTACAGCGGTGCTGGATAACTGGTGTAACTGAAGAATTAAAATTGTATTGCATACTTGAAACAGCTGAATGAAGTTGTTATTATAAGAATATTTTTTTGACAGACATACTTATGAGTGTTTCTTTTTATTTCAGGTTCCTTATTATAAAATTGTGTGTTTTTATCTTATTTACATGTATATTTTGTTTAGTGTATTTTGTTCTAAAACGAAAGGGCGAAGAAGTTGATAATTTTCTTGACACCGTAGGGACTCCGTAGGAGAGTGTAGTTGAAGATGTTTGTAATCATCACAGCGTATAAGTGACCTTAGATAGACAGACTCTCGGCTCTTATAATTTTGTTAACTTAATTAAAAGTAACTGTTACAAAATAAAAATATTTGCTGTAAAAAGATATTTTATTATGACTTTGATGAAGATCATTAAACTTGCTGCTTCGACCATTTGGCTCAAAAAGATATTTGTTTTAAATTTGTTTGTATGATAATACCCATTTTCTCCCGGCCAATATTTTAACACAGCAATCCCAGTTGAATAGATAAACTAGGGGCATGTTACTGCAGAGCGTGACCTCACGCTGCTCCATTCGTAAAAACAGGACTGATATCAAGCTTTGGAAACCATCTAAACGTATTCAGAATATGTACTTAAGCTAATGAATCAACGTCGTGTCAAATTGTTTAGATTCAACACTAAATTTGAAAGCGAAAGGTTTACTCGAGGGATATACACATTGAGCTGCATTGAAGTTAATCTATTCTAAAACTTTGGCTTCACAAAGCAAATTATCATACTGGGTGAGTCATTCGTATCATATATGTGTTATAATCGTTTTGGTAAGTTTAAGATTGAGAGAATAGTGTTGTATATAATTATTGATTATTATAATAACGAGTGGGTATTTCAGGTTTCGAAAAGATTATAATTCTAATCAAGCAAAGTTCATGCATTCTTGCACTCTGAGTGACACACATTATCACGCACCAGCAATCATAGATTAATATATGCATTGATTCACAATAATACGCCGCAATAAAATGTGTAAGTTGTATACAATATTTGTTTTTCAATAGCATTCATTTTGCTAGAATGATGGAAATCACTTTTAACATAATTCGGGAGGATAATTCTATTAAACGCCGCTACACATATCCCATGGTCTTGGCTCATTTCCAGAAATCTAATACAGCATGGCGCCGCGCATGCGCATTGACCATTTGGCCGAGTTAGTTTCATTCAGAAATAGACACAAAAATTACAAAGAAATGTATGTACCTTTTATTTATTCTTGAAATATTTCTTTTGTTATCGATGTTCCACTTTTTCCACAAATCGTAAACAGTAGATTGACGTTTTAACTTTCGTATGGCGATAGAATAAAAGTTAATTTGAAGTCCAAAGTTGTTCAAAAAAAGGACATGAAAAAGAGTCCGATATAGCCATAAGCCGCCATAGAGTTCTTTAGAAACCACTGTCACTTGGTGATAATAAAGTCCTTAAAACAACGCTTTAACTTTCAAACTTTTGAGGTCCACAAATCGTAAATTGTACATCGATGTATTGACATTGATATTGCGATATAAAATATGGTATTTTCAAGTTCAAAGTTGTTCAAAAATCAGTTTTAAAAGACACCAATATAGCTGTAGGCCGCCATAGCGTTCTTGAACATCATTGCCTCTTCGTGGTGCCACAGATAAGAACATTTACTGTTGAGAATTCCTTTCATGTAGACCAATCTACTCTTGAAACCACATCAATAAACGCGATTTTTTGCCAAGAAACGATAACTACTCTTCATTTCAAGTGTCTCAATCCCTTTTAGAGAAATTTTGCATTGTTTTCTCACCTCACAAGGCGTAAAACTTACAGTTCAAGTCGATATATTTTACATTTGAAACGTAGAGAATCGATTTGCACGACACATGCTCCTAAATACAGGAATCGCTCATTCATATCTATACTAATAGTTGACAAGACTACTAGTGGAACTTCGAATACTTTACTATTACACTATTAACAAACGCTAATCCTAACCCTGACCCTAACCCTAACCCTAACCCTAACCAAAACCCTAACCCTAACCACAAGAAACAGCAAGAAACATGAATGAGCGAATCCTGTATCTAGGAAAACTGTTGCACGACTTGATAGGCCATGTTTTCTTGTTTAAAGCTTAGTAGCCTCGCCTAAAATCTTTTGGGGTTCCTATGGTGAAAAATTCGCGGGTTTATTTGGCGCGAATTACAAATTTCAAAATTAAAAAAAAAATGTCAGATGTAATAGACGCCTCAACGATATCAAAATTTAAAGAAAAATTACAGTTGTCTGAGCCTGAACTAAGGTATGCATGCAAGTCAAATAACAAGCCTCTTTTTGCTGTAAAAATACCATATCTCGTACAACCCGGACGCCATTTTTTTTTTCTGTTTGCGCATGCGCATTGCTTACGTTCTGTATGAGCCCGCGAAATTACCCCGAACCGCTGACTGTAGAGAATTTCTGGGTATGTCATATATTTGAGCTATAGTTTTAATATATACGTATCAATAACAATAGTTCTACCTCATATCCGGACTTTTTCTCGTATAATTAATCGACAAAAAATTCAGGATGTGCATGAAACAGGCTACAAAAATTCTCTTTCCTCATTTAGCAAGCATGATAGTCTGTTGCTCGAACTGTTGGTTATTGAAGTTTAATGTGTTCAAGAAGAGTTGGTAAAAAAGATATATACTAATCGCATGCTCTATGGCGTAAATATGTTCATAGTTAATATTCTATTAACTATGATATGTTTGAGAAATCTAGCATGTGGTGAGCTGTTTTATAAGATTGAGATAAATGTTTATATGGTTGTGAAAAATTGCTTTTATGAATTTTGTTGTTAATCACGATTATTGCTGTTGTGAATTAAAATTTGTTCCAGACCTACCCTGGGTGCCAAAGGAATTATTTTCCCGTGGTACTATTATTTTTTCGACTCGCGCTTCGCGCTCGCCATACCCTGGGTTCCAGAGGCTCTAGAGGGGATTGGGGCGAGACCCCCGTTGGGGAGGCGAAAGCCTCCCCGCCGGGGGTCTCGCCCCAATCCTCTCTAGAGCCTCTGGAACCCAGGGTACGTTCGCCATAGTACCACGGGAAAATAATTCCTCTGGCACCCAGGGTAATCCAGACCTTGTACTGAATTAATTTTGATCCAGCCCAGTCCCTTCACTTTCGGGCACCTGCCCGGGCAAACGGCTGTAGAATGTGGTTGTTAAATTAACAATGTTGAACTTAGCTAGAGGGCAAACGGTTTCAACATTGCTATTCAACAAAATCGAAACAATGTTGAAGCAAATGTGCAAGCCGTTTGCCCGGGCCTTTACCAAGTATGGTGGTTAATCATGTGATCGAATTCTGTTAATTTTATTGACTGATAATGATTAAAGATTTTGAGATGTTGACTTGACAGCAACACAGGTAGCCCTAGCTCCTTATTTGTGTTGATTGACAAAAGAATAAAGACCTATTTCTAAATTCGTCAAGTTGACGAAATCAATCCTGAAGTGCAAACTTGTTGTGGTCACAGAACACAACCAAAATTAAATATGCTATGGATAGATAGATAACATAAGCTTGAAAAACACAACAAACTTTGCAGGCTATGTAGGGGTCCTTCTGCGTGTACTATAAACCTATTGTATTCTTTGTTAGCTTCGTCCTACTTTAATTTGTAGTCGGATTTTGTTGTTTTTATTGAATTACGTAGACTGTATCCGGTACATTGATAAGGAGCCTCATATAGTGTGCCGACTGTAGCTTTGATTCGATAACAATTTGTGAAATATATGAATATGCTTAAAAGGACTTTGATGAAACTTGGCCATCGTACATTTACAACATTATCGTGCACGGTCCATTTATTATATGCTTTAAATGTTTCAGCAATATGGCAGATTACATGGAATTAAAAGAACGACAACAGCAAGACAATACAACCTTTGGCGAGAAAAATGGTGGTCTTGATGTCGTAGTGAAACAACCAGGAAAAGATGTAACACCAGCTTTACTACAGGTATCATTTACACAGTCGTCAACACCAGGAGCACAACATCATCATCATCATCATCATCATCATCATCATCATCATCATCATCATCATCATCATCATCATCATCATCACCATCATCATCATCACCATCATCATCATCACCATCATCATCACCATCATCATCATCACCATCATCATCATCACCATCATTATCATCACCATCAGCTGTTAGCCGTCATATCTATGATCATTGTAATCGGATTATCGTCGTTGTCACCAACTTCACAATCATCATTGTCAGCGCCATCATCATTATCATCAGGAGTGATCACCATCGTCGTCATCCGGCATTATCATATTACTGTCGTCATCATTATCATCATATCAATATCATCATCATCATTATCATATCACCATCGTCATCATCATTATCATATCAACATCGTCATCATCATTATCATATCAACATCGTCATCATCATTATCATATCAACAGCGTCATCATCATTATCATATCACTATCGTCATCATCATTCAGTCATATCAACATCGCCATCATCATTATCATATCACCATTGTCATCATCATTATCATATCACCATCGTCATCATCATTATCATATCACCATTGTCATCTCGTCATCATCATTATCATATCACTATCGTCATCATCATTATCATATCAACATCGTCATCATCATTATCATATCACCATTGTCATCTCGTCATCATCATTATCATATCAACATCATCATCATCATTATCATATCAACATCGTCATCATCATTATCATATCAACATCGTCATCATCATTATCATATCAACATCGTCATCATCATTATCATATCACCATTGTCATCATCATTATCATATCACTATCGTCATCATCATTATCATATCACCATCGTCATCATCATTATCATATCAACATCGTCATCATCATTATCATATCAACATCGTCATCATCATTATCATATCAACATCGTCATCATCATTATCATATCAACATCGTCATCATCATTATCATATCAACATCGTCATCATCATTATCATATCAACATCGTCATCATCATTATCATATCAACATCGTCATCATCATTATCATATCACCATCGTCATCATCATTATCATATCAACATCGTCATCATCATTATCATATCAACATCGTCATCATCATTATCATATCAACATCGTCATCATCATTATCATATCAACATCGTCATCATCATTATCATATCACCATCGTCATCATCATTATCATATCAACATCGTCATCATCATTATCATATCACCATTGTCATCTCGTCATCATCATTATCATATCAACATCATCATCATCATTATCATATCAACATCGTCATCATCATTATCATATCACCATCGTCATCATCATTATCATATCAACATCGTCATCATCATTATCATATCAACATCGTCATCATCATTATCATACCACTATTGTCATCATCATTATCATATCAACATCGTCATCATCATTATCATATCACCATCGTCATCATCATTATCATATCACCATCGTCATCATCATTATCATATCACCATTGTCATCATCATTATCATATCACCATCGTCATCATCATTATCATATCACCATTGTCATCATCATTATCATATCACCATCGTCATCATCATTATCATATCACCATCGTCATCATCATTATCATATCACTGTCGTCATCATCATTATCATATCACTATCGTCATCATCATTATCATATCATTGTCGCCATCATCATTATCATATCATTGTCGCCATCATCATTATCATATCACTATCGTCATCATCATTATCATATCATTGTCGTCATCATCATTATCATATCATTGTCGCCATCATCATTATCATATCATTGTCGTCATCATCATTATCATATCATTGTCGTCATCATCATTATCATATCACTATCGTCATCATCATTATCATATCACTATCGTCATCATCATTATCATATCATTGTCGCCATCATCATTATCATATCATTGTCGCCATCATCATTATCATATCACTGTCTTCATTGTAGATTTCATATCTTTCAATATTCATCTCACTTTCGACGAATAATTGTTAAATATTGTTTTTTTTTTTTAATTTTAGCCATTAATGGAATCAAGTGAACACCGTCATCGTAGACGAACGGTGAGGGCGATATTTAACTTTGTGTACAATGTTATGGTCTGGCATTGTTGGACATTAATAATATGGATGCCATAAGTGCAGTAGTGGTTTACGCTCTCATCGCTGAGTGTTCATCAAGTATATATGGATTGTATATGTGAGTTGTGTTTTGTTTGATGTGATGTTCTCTGGAATGTTACGAGGGTTGTCCACCGTGTGATCTAAGTGATGTGAATACTCAATGTAGGGATAGCAAATGTAACTGTGTTGTGTTTGATTTGATGTGCGTTCTCTGGCATGTTCCTAGCGTTGTTCTCCGTGTTTTCATGTTTTCCTTCCTACACAACAACTTACGTGTGATTTGAATGTTATTTGATGTTAATACTCAATGTAGGGGAAACGAGTGTGATTTTTAAATGAATAATAATTAAATCAAATAATAATAATAATAATAATAATAATAATAATAATAATAATAATAATAATAATAATAATAATAATAATAATAATAATAATAATAATAATAATAATAATAATAATAATAATAATAATAATAACAATAATAATAATAGAGATATCTGATTCTACGGAGCGTCGCATCAGGGGACGAAAGGTGAGGCACTGTATCCCATCATACACCATTGACCTTTATTGATCCCAGCTCCATCGCTCGTGGTTTTGTAAGGGGATTGGAAATAGTTGCGAAGAATATTCTCCCATCATCGATTTGAGAAGCAGTTTCGGACATTTTCAAAACCAAAGCAGCCCCGTTTTGCATTCCAAAATGTGCTGATTCATGTATCCAACCACCCTCAGATTGGCTTATTGATCCAAAATCTACCCAATTCATTAACCATGGTAAATGTTTTTGTCTTGTTTAGGAAAGAGACAGGCGAAGACTAAAACAATTGGTAGGACTATATGGAGGGATTTCATGCAGCCGTGTTTGTGGGCAAGTTCATAAGAAAGCTTTTCAATGACAAAGGATTTCGGTTGCCTTGAGAGAAAAGCTCCATGTTTTTACCACAAACCGGCATGGCTCCGATGAAATCCCTCTATTGTAGGAAAACGAGAAGTGTATATAAATTGCGTTATTTACTGCCTTACGGCCTTCTGCGTGCAAACTGAGACATTAGGCTTGTTGTTTTTCACTTCTGTTAATCATGATGGATAAGTCTTCCGAAGTTTTTCGAGCCAAAACCGAATACAAACGAAAGACTGGTGAAAAACGCACTGTGCACGCTCGGAAGACGGTCGTTTTTACAATAAAAACATTGGAGATTTACCGGCGTTTGGTAAATCTTAAAAGTTAAGAAAGTTCGTGGAAAGTTAGTGCTTAACTTCACTAACACATTACATTAGTTGTACGGAGCCCTGGACGGCTCATGCTCACATATTTTTTTCTGCCAGTTGTGCTGCCAGTTGTGCTGCCAACTGCCAGTTGTGCTGCCAGTTGGGATGTCAGTTGTGCTGCCAGTTGAGCTGCCAGTTGTGCTGCCAGTTGAGCTGCCAGTTGTGCTGCCAGTTGAGCTGCCAGTTGTGCTGCCAGTTGTGTTGCCAGTTGTGCTGCCAATTGTTGTGCCAGTTGGGCTGCCAGTTGGGCTGCCAGTTGGGCTGCCAGTTGGGCTGCCAGTTGGGCCGCCAGTTGGGCATACTGTCTACGCATGCGCGCGCCTCAGGAGAATATATTCGAGAATGGGCGCTATTTTGTTTTGTGCATGAGTTTGTGTGGGTTTTACACTCACTGATCTGATAATTCAGGACGTTTAATGGAATGAGTCAAAAGGGAATCAGAACTACACACGATGGACTAGCAATTGCGATTATTGATATTTCCCTAGGCCTTTTATTGTACAAGAGATCTTCCTTGAAAGGTGCTCAAAGGGAAGAAACCTCGTTGAACATGGCTGTCTTTGTTTGGATTTTGTCGACGATCAAATAGACATTTTGTCCTAAAAAGACATTGAGGTAAGTGTTTATGTCATGAAGTTTCGCTGTTGTCAATATACAGGTTTTTAGCTGATAACCAAAAAGTAAATGCTTGTTTTGATGTGAAAATTGAAATAATGTTGTTTTTTCGCCAGCTTAAAGGCCAATTTTCTCGAAATGTATACTTTCGCCCGTTTATAAAAACAGTACTGAATGAATATTTAACTTATAATACTTGCAGGTATGCAGTCCTTTTTATAATAAAAACTGCATGGCATACAACATTGGGCAATTCAGTTTCACCTTTGTCCAAGGCCGCCATCTTCTCAAGTTTTTGGTTATTTTCGATCTGATTGTTTTACGTATCTTCACCTTGTCAGAAGTCGAGATACTTTGAAAAAGGTAAATTGATTGTTGTTTTTGAAGTGTGTTTTGTTTCAGCAGCAATCGGGTGATGTTTTCCTACTAAAACATCACTGCAATTTTAACGATAAATTCAATGACAAATTTTGTTACTCGCTTTGTATTCCCTTTCAAAAAAGTAAAATAACTTTTTATTTCTACTTTCGCCCGTTGTTGTTTTTATTACCACGGTAAAGCTTAGAAGTTGTAGAATCAGATGGGTGTAGTTTAGTTCTTTGGTAAACTGCACGCGATTAGGGGTGGACCATTAGAAGTTGGGGGAGGGGGGGGGGGGGGGGGGGTGGCAATTCCCAAAATAAAAAACGTGCAAGGCCAATGCGCCCCCCAAAAAAATCCTGCACAGAGCCAAGCTAAAAAAAAAAAACGTGCAAAACCTTGAGGGATAGCGAATGCTAAAATTTTAAAATCCGAGCCTGAGATTCTAGAAATATATCAGCTCATGCATTTATTGTATTTAAAAATTCTAGACTCCGAGACATCAAAAGCACGAAAATCCGAGACTTTGAGACATCAAAAACACGAAAATCCGAGACTTTGAGACATCAAAAACACGAAAATCCGAGACTTTGAGGCATCAGAAACACGAAAATCCGAGACTTTGAGGCATCAAAAACACGGAAATCCGAGACTTTGAGTCACCAAAAACACGAAAATCCGAGGCTTTAAGACATCAAAAACACAAAAATCCTAGACTTACGCTCTTTGTATCAGCATACAAAATATACCAAAACAAAATCGACCTCGGTGTGTTTTCCCGACAAAAAGTGAACAAATCGCCCGAAAGTAAAAAAAATCGCTGCGAAGTATCTGCGCGTTGGACCGGACTAATAAATAAAACGGAAAAACGGACTTTTCAAAAGTTTAACCAAAACACAAACAGTTGTTTTCGCTTTGAATTTCAGAGAACAAAATTCTGTAAAAAAAAAAAAACGTGCAAGACCTCTCTGGTCGAAAAAAAAAATGCCCGTGCGGCGAAAAAAAATAACCTACACAAAAATATTGCCACCCCCCCTCCCCCAACTTCTAATGGTCCACCCCTTAAGTTGATGTGTTCAAACATGGGGTACAGTAATGGCTGTGCGAGTGGACATGAAGTACTACTTGAAATCCGTTCGAGTGATCGTATAGTATTTTACTAAGATAACTTGACAACTGAAAAAGTATGTGCAGCTTTTATTCGGATGATATGTTGCATATAGTTTACGTTTACTAAATAACTAGCTTGCTAGACCACAATGTGTATACCTGTGAAATATTTCCTATTATTTGCTTGGCTGAATAGATAATTAAGTAGTTAACATTTTTTTGTTGCATGAAATCTGCTATCAAAGTGATAAAAACAGCAATAAGCTCCTAGTTGCTGGAATAATTTGATATGAAACTCACATACCAAGATTTATGTATCTCAAACATGACAATTATTTCATTTTTTAGGTTAATTAATTAGTTTATATAATTATATGATATATAATATGCTATAAACAAGTTTTAGTACAAGTTAATGCAAATTCCTTTCAAGAAAAGTACCTTAAACATTACTTTTGTTTTAGTATTGCCATATTAGATCCACCTAACTGTGCTCCCCAGTCTCTAAGGACCATTCTTTCCAAATAGGACACAAAATCTTGAATATGGTCAATTCTTCCAGTCGCTATAACACCTCCATGTATTCTGTGAGAGTGACTGTCAAATATGCAGATCTTTGTTTGGTTGAAGCACAGCATTAAAGATTTATCAGGAGGTACAATTAGGACAGAGAACGTATACATATACTGGTGTTGCTGAACTAGCTGTTCTATGAAATTTTTTAGATCAGCAGTGAAAAAAACTCCAGTGTCAGTAGCAAGATGTAAGTTTTGAAAGATGCTGCTTTTGGTTAGGACATCTTTAACTTCTAAGTTTGGTTGTTGTGCAGGCATGTTAAAGGAATCATAGATTTGATTACCTTCATGAATCAACTGGCAATAAACAGGCAGTGTTGTTTGTAAATCCGAGGATTGTTCAGGTATATGAAGAGTACATTGAAGAATTTGCTGTCCACTGTAAACAGCTATAACTGTACAGGCATTGCTGCCTTGTCTTTGGCCAATACTTGCTTGTTGTATGGTAGTTGGCAAAATCCACTCGGTGACATTTGGATGACGAATCTCAGTAACTGTTATTGTAGACGTTCTTATAGGTGGTGGTACTTGTGTTGTAGTACTCGAGGGTGGTACTTGTGTTGTAGAAGGTGGTTGTACTTGTGCAGGTACAACTTGAGGGACTATTATTTGATGTGCATGTACCATTAGGACAATACCCACAGCTAGTTTGAGAATTGTTCCGTTTATGACCTACAATGATTATAATAGAACTATAAATACACTTTATTTTAGAATGAAATAAACAAATGCATTTACACAAATGCACTAGTTTACCAAAAGTACAATATATTGCCGGTATATTTTACACTCAGCCATCTAATATTATAATAACCATCTGGTATATTATAAATATACAACTACTGTCTATTTTGTATTTTAAACTTGAACAAGCAAATGCAATGATTATTGTTTTCCTTAGTGACAATTAAATATAAAACACATGTTGAAAAGAACAACACAGTAGACACTAATGTTATGGATAATTTAAGTAATTACCTTTGACTGGATGGTGGCATTTTGAGCAGTGTGGAGGCCGTGATACATGTACATGACCATTGCTACCATGGACTGTTGTTTGGTTACCATTACATGGGAGTATATTAGAAGGTTGTTGAGGAGTAGTCATGTTAGCTAGACTGTTGTTTAGGTTGTTGATATCTGTGTTATACTCTTCATCATCAATCTCTTGAACATGAGTATCATTATCATCCACCAGGTTTGGGTTTGTTACGACTTCACTGTCATCATCATCATCATCATCATCATTAGCTGTTACATCACTGTGATCAGATGCTGGGTTTAGGATAGCACTTTTAGCAATTTTTCCTAATTCTTTTATTTTCCCTTTCAGAAAGACCTTACATAATGGGCAGAATGTTGATCCATCAAGACATATAATGTGAAATGAGTGAAAGCATCCATTTAAGATTGTCCATTCCTCGTCTGCTTTGTCTACTTTACATTCAGGCAAATCACATGTTTTGTTCTGGTTAGGCTTCACCTGCCCTTGATATCCTAGGGGAAGAACTGTTAATTTGACAGAATCATTGGGACATACTGTTGGCAAGTTTATGGACTTAATGGGGTTTTTGTTACTTGATGAGAATGGATTTAGCACTGGTGATTGAACAATTTTTACTAACATAGAAGATAGTATTTTGGCACATTTCACTTTAAGGAATCGTAGCTGGTTTTGTGAGAATGAGAACTTTCTTGGTGATGTGAAAAAAGACCTGAAATGAGATTTGACTGGAAAATTGACTTTGTTTTTTTCCTTAACATTTCAGCAGTATCACATGAGTTTGTCTGAGCTCGGATAATACTGTGCGTGTTTTCCACTGGATATTCATCAAAGATTGAAATATGTTTTTGTAGTAGTTCATACAATTGGGGTGCATATTTTCCCCAATGGGAGCACATGTTAATCCAAACTAGTGGTGCTTTGTTGTAATGCCGCCTTTTCAGGCAAGTAAACATTACCCAAATTCTAAGCATGGCTTTAAAATATTCTGTAAAATTGTTCATTTTAAATGAAATGCTGTAAATGGACAGGAGAAGAGGAATGTAGTTATCAAGCAAGTTAAATAAAGTTCCATATTCCAGGTTTTTGCATTTTGAGAATTTTCTTAGTACAGTGTGCCTTATTAGTGTCCATCCTCCATATGTAATTTCCAGAATTAGGCTTATTCGCCACGGCTTTGGGGTGGCTGCTAGTTTGCTCTTGGGAAATAGACTTTCATATATAAATTTAAAAAAGGGAAGAAATGTCTTAACAATATGCTCTCTACTGTTTAAGGATATGTGGAGTGGACCAATGGTTGGTATTATGGGCAGAAGTGATGGCTGCTGAGATGAAATATTGCTATTAACCAGACTAGGGTCTACAGAGGATGGATAAGAATATGTCCAATGGTCATTTTGTGAAAATTGATTAGTACTGTAATTTTGAGAAGAACTTGCATAAACAGGGTTGAAGGTGTTGAACTTTTTTAGACAGCTGTATACATTCTGCCTACAGTAGAATTGGCATGGCCAGTCCCCTGGTTGTAATACAACAAACTTCTTCATGTAGTCAGCCAAGCCTGTGCCCATTACAACATCAAATGCAGCACTAAAATCCTCTTTTGATTTCAGTTGTAATTCAATGAAGTCTAGTAAATAAAGGTTTTCCATTTTTCTCATAGTTCTGATGTTATCATTATCACAGTACCTGTGTGTGTTTATTCTCTCGCGAGCATGTTCCTGGCTAAAAAATCTCTGTGTAATCCAATCTGGCATCACTGATGCATAGCTTCTACTCAATTCATGTAGACTTGAGGCTGAGGTTATAGTAATTTCACACTCTTCGATGTTTATACCACTGGAGTCATGCATTATATTAGCCTGCTTGATTGGTATGGCTGGCATGTCTTTAAAAGCTTTTACAACTATGGTACACTGGTGATGCTTTTAGCCTGGGACAGTTGCTCGTCTTGTGGTCTTTGTTTTGAGTGTATTGATGTGTAATCATCGATGATTAGAACTAACAACCATTTCCCTTTTATTGCTTCCAATATGAACTTCTCAAAATTATTTGCATTGCAATTTGCCAAGGATGTCATCATATTGTTAACTGTTCTCCTCGAACATGTGTTCCCCAGTGTGTGCTGGGTTTCAATACCCTCCTGATTTATTTGGTTTGTTTTAAGGTATAATGCATTATCAATTTCAAAATGTTTGCACGCTTGGCTTAGACAATGGCATAATTTATATATAATTGTTACTACCCTTTTTTTGTTTTGTTTAATGCTGTCCTTAGAGTGTCTTTTGGCTGTGACGGTATCCAAAATAGTATCCAAAATAGACCTGGCTCCCACAGAAGCACATAGTTCTCGAAAACATTCTGGGTCATAAGTTGGTGTAGTGTCCTGATAGATTTTGTTCTTTATTAGTTCTATTTCTGTTTTGAAGTCGCATCCTGTAAGTGAAAATTACAATACAAAATTACAAATCAAGACAATCTGAACTGATTTTTTCTTCTTTAATATTGCTTATATGTATGTATAAATGTATATTTTTTTGCTTTTTTTATATTGTAGATAATAATATTTTGAAATAATAAATTTGAAATAATAAACGTAGGAAAAGATCGCTACAAAACTTACTCTTCGAAAGTAATTCAATAGTTTTTTTCATTTCAACGTAATCTTCTTTTCCTACGACTACAACGTCTTGAGGTTTTTTTGCGGCTGGAAATGGTCTTTTCTTTTTAAGTGGCCGTCCTCCTTTGTTTACGTTCATGTCTACGTACTTCACAATGCAAAATGAAAAAAAATAAATTAGCTTATCTTATTTTCAAAATTTTCATTCTAAAATAAAATAAAATACTAACATGAATAAAGGTCTTTCCAGTTTTTCTGTGAATATGTACAGCTCTTCTGCACAAATCGCAAATTTGCCGTCCATTTGTATAGGATTTCAATCTATCGCTTTCAATTCCGAAACAACTCCGTAAATCATTTGTAAACGAATCTACGTTTTGAAAGGGACTTGGCTGGCTCTTTTTTCCACAAACTACACAACCATTTGTTGATCTTGATGTTTTAACACCCTTGGCATTTGTACAAAACAATAGTAGAATTAAAACAAGAAATATGAAGCAACGAAGAGACACGTACAACGCCATTTTTGTTTACTCTCGAGGGTTTTAAAAAAGGACGCGAAATTGACGCGGCCGTGCAAGACGGGCTCATCTCAGCGGTTTATGCCATTGAAGTTGATTTTCGCGCGCGTGCGCAGACAGAATGCCTACATGCATTGTGTTTATATTCTACTGGACTTAACAAAGGAAACAGTGTTCTTGGTCACACCAGATATCCTATGTCGAGCATAATGATCTTTGGTATTTGTTTCTATTCTAATGATTGTTATGTTGTACTATGCACAGAAACTTTATTTAAATGTTACACAAAACATTGACAAGAATAAAGAGTTTATTATGAAATATCATCTGACTTGTTTTTTCCATTGCAATTTAAATCCAATATCTTATGCCCACATAATAAAAATCTAGAAGATTTATCAGATATGTGTGTTCACCTTATTCAATATTAGTTACCTGAAATTGTCAGTCTATTTGACATGTTGTATTTGTTTTACACTATGCCACTTTTTCAAATGTTAGTTTTGATAATATGATATGGAAAAGACAACCAGTGATTTTGCCGACCCCCTGAACGTAACTTTAATATGCATTTAATACTGTTGAACCATACTGCATTGTCAGTCGGGCATTACAAGCACCCCAGAGTTACTCAATGACACCAAGGCACGAGTGAACGCTTTCTCAAAGCGTCTAGTTTCTTTTTCATCTCCTCTACGTGACTATTTTTAGCTATTTTTAGCTATTTTTAGCTATTTGCCACAACGTAAGCATAACGGTACGTGTCTTTTCTATTATATCATGTTACTATAATGAGCGTATGGAACTTTTTCGCCACTTAAGTATAACAACGCATGACGTTCCTGAACGTAAACGCAGCAGAACATCACGTCACCACAACATCAACATAACAAAGCGTAGCATTCTCACAACGTAAACGCAGCAGAACATCACGTCACCACAACGTCAACATAACAAAGCGTAGCATTCTCACAACGTAAACGCAGCAGAACATCACGTCACCACAACATCAACATAACAAAGCGTAGCATTCTCACAACGTAAACGCAGCAGAACATCACGTCACCACAACGTCAACATAACAAAGCGTAGCATTTTCACAACGCAAACGCAGCGGAACGAGGTATTCTCGCAACATAAATCGTAACGCAACGACTGTCTATAAAGCACTCCACAATCTGACTCCTGGGTATACTACTGAACTTTTGACGTTGTATAAACCGTCACGCTATTATGCTTTTTATCGATACGTTGAGGTACAAAAAAGATAGATAGTAACTCTTGTATCAGTATATGAATATGAATATATAACTCATGAATATATCAGGACTGATTAAGGTGGCTGACTACTATACAAAAACTAGAAAACTGCGCATGACTTCGCGCACATACGACATCGAGTCACGGTAGAGATACAGGGAATCCAAACATTCATTTTTGTGCCGTATATTTTAAAGCGTTAAGCAATTTAACAGCCATTATCATGATTTAGATATGCTGTATTTTGAAAGGGATCTGTTTCACCTTGATATGTGAATTTATAAAAGTAAAAGGAACTTCAAAGGTGGCCGAACTAGCGATTATTTTAATTACAAAACTCACATTTCACGAAAAACGGAAAAATAGGACTAAAAACTTATCCAAATAACAATTGCACAACATTAGTAAAATAAAACGAAAACATAAGCATTATATAAAAGGCATTTTCTGTCGAAAAGACAATTTTTTAGCACGTTTTTGTTGGAAAAAATAATGGATATGAAAGTTGAAATATGTCAAAAAGACGATGGAAAATTAGTTAAAACAAAACAATGAACACATGAAATGATACATAGCGACATTTATTATAGCTTCTACTTACAGAAAAGTGAATTGCCTTTGAGAAATAATCCATAAACCTGTTTTAAGGGACGTTTTTGAAAAGGAAATACTTCGAGTAGATGACAAACTTTCCCTCAACATCGCACGAGTGTTGCGTGACAAGATGGCTGATTTTAGGCTCGTTTTTCTCTTAAAACTCAAAAATTCGCCCGGGACCCTACGATTTGTTTTTGATATTCAGGAAGAACAGGTAAAAATCGTTGTTTTGACAAACTTTAAGAAAGTTGTCATTTCTACAACTATAAAAAAAATACTGTGTCTGCTAATACAAATGATCGTTTACGCTCGATTTCAGACTTTATGAGCATACATATTACATATTTGTTCACCTTACTCGGACATATTTCCTATTAATTATTTAACAGATCTCGAGAACAATCCTCACGTAAGATTTTCTGAAAAAAAAAAACACGTCCACAGCTCTTTTAGTTTTTATGTTGTGAATTATTTGGTTCCAAGCGCAGTTTTTGCCATTTTTCGTTCGAAAACTAGACGAGTGGGTACTATTCGAAATCCAATATCTCAGAAACGAGCTCGGGACACCCCATTTTTCTCTTTTTCATCTGAATCACCATTAAATTTCCTATGAAATACCTTTCTAATAATAAATTCTGATTTGTTTTTCGTATAGTAGTCAGCCTTGAGCGATAATTTGCATTTTTAATTATTAATTGGCTGGTTCTCGAAGTAATTACAAAAATCAGAAACCATGTTGTATATTGCACGAACGTTGTCAAATAAAAATCAATATCAGAATGATGAACTTTTCTATATATTTCTTATCAAAAAAAGAAATTTTGTTACATGATTTTATTTCACCATTATATAATATTTATCATGATTTATTGATCAATAATTTTTTTTTTTAGCTAGTTTCAATTGGCTGCTTTTTGAAGTAATTATAAAAATTAGAAACCATGTGATATATGCACGAACGTTGTTGAACTTTTTATATATATCTTATAAAGGTACTCCTTCAATATTTCATCATCATTTTATAGGCATCTGCAGGATTTAATTGATAGATAATTTTATTTTATTAGTTTCAATTGGCTGCTTCTCGAAATAATTATTAAAATTAATGATCAATTTTAAATACGACATATTGTAAATTTTCACGTAGATATATAAATTACTTCATGTTTAGTGAGCACATAGGATTTCTATTTCATTAATCAAGTTACTTGTGAAATAATCATGTCTTGCCGGATTCATGGCCAGAAATTTCAATCGATATTTATTCGTTCGTATGAGCCTTAAGCTTCGGTCAGCGATCGTTGCTCATGAAATGCAGAATATGCAGAATATGAAATGCATAATTGTGTTTTTACTAAAGATGTGAATTCATATTTCCTTTTGCGTACGAACGACTGCGTCAACAATTAGAAATGTCGCTGTACATACTGAAGTAAGAGCTTATATTACACATTTTTACTGTGCGACTCGCTATACCGTAGTCACAAAAACTTTTGATGGATTTTTGACATTATTTTGACATTTTTCCCCCATCTCAATCGGACCAATTACAGACATCAAATTATCTAAAGTCTACGCCTCTAGATACAAACTTGTACCTTATTGGTCCGATTGAGTTGAAAAATATGTCAAAATAATGTCAAAAATTCATCAAACGTTTTTGTAAGTGACAACGGTACGGCGAGTCACACAGTGAATGTTGTACCTCGTGTGATGAACTCCAATACCAAAATTTTAAGTTGAAAGTGTTTTTATCTTCATAAAGAAAAAAATGACATTACTTTTTTTAATCCACAAATCTCTTAAAATCACTTCTTCTCCTTGTCGAAAACCTTTTACTCTAAAGCTGCCTGTGATCAACCATAATACCGCTGACGGTTCAAATTTCTGGCCATGAAAGCTACTTGAAAGAGAAAGCGTCACGTAAAGCTGAAAAGTAGCGAATCAGCTGTTTCTTCGATAAAGTTCTTTCTATAATAGTTCTACGAGAAAATATCTGTGGTGTCTCATTGTCAATGTCCCAATGACTCTTGTCGAACTAAAGTGAATCTATCCTAAAAGCGGAAAAACTTTAAATATGTTTTTATCGACTTTTACTCTAAAGGAACGAGTATTTAATCCAGCAGTAAATAAAAGTATAAACTTTCAGAACTGTAAGCGTTTGTCACCGTTGTACAAAAACATCCTTTCAGCCTGTACCTGTATCAGGAACGTTGAGGTACAAAAAAATGTAACTTTACTCTAGATCAATTGCAAAACATCACCTTAAAGTAAAGGCCCGGGCAAACGGCTTCGACATTTGCTTCAACATCCGTTCGATTTTGTTGAAGCCGCTTGCCTGGGTTCTTTAAACTCTTTCAACATCGATTCAACATTGGTTCAACACATTTTGACAATGTCGAAAGGGGTGGCAAACGGCTCAACAAATTCGAACGGATGAGTCACTGAGCAAATGTTGTAGCCGTTTGCCCAGGCCTTAGTCACGAAATATTCAAAACAATTTATAATGTTACCGCATTGAGAACATTTTTGTGATATTTTGAACACTGATTTCAAGCACCCACCACAAGTGTTTTTTCCGCTTTTTATATTGGTACACATTATATTTGGATATAAGAACACAATTTGAAATTTGGAGCGAAAATTCAATCGATAATGTTGCTGAATATCTTCTTATTTTAATAAGCCTTTGTATTGTGGGACGTCAATACCAGAAAAAGCCCACTGCGATCCACGATTCAATGTTCAGTGACTTTTACATGCAAGGGCATGTTTTTGTACGGATGAGAACCCAAGAGATAGTATAGCGCGTATGCGCGTGCCGCTGGACGGAAGTGAAAACAAAGTAGCTATATATAAATGGTGCCTGGATCGCAAGAAAGGTTAACGTGGCGCAACAATCATCCCGGTTCAGCTGCTATCACTGACTGCTTAAAGTAAAGGTAGGCCTAGCTTACTATTTCTATAAGTTTTCTTGTGCACTGTTGTCGTAATATGCACTTTTTTTTGCACTTTTGTACTTTTTATATTCAGCTATAACATGGGTTTCATTTTTTCAATCAAGGTTGTAAGATAACAAACCTCTTGGATTCAACGATGTCTTACAACCTTACAACAAATGAACTTCGTAAAAGTTAATTGTTAAAATGGTGAACACTATCTATTTCTTAAATTTCCTAAAGAACTTAAATATTCATTTCAAATGTTAGATTACGAAATATATTATATAGGAATGTTTTTGTATATTATTAACTAGTGTAGAAGCATATTAACTTTTGCTATGTAATTTTGATCCACACGCCCCTCACTGCTTGCGGAAATCAGCTTTTGTTGACGGGGCTAGCGTGTTTCAATAAATTTTACCTGCCTACCTATCTACCTAATAATATTACCATCTTAACCATGAACTCAAACTTTGACGAAATTAATTTTTGGCAGAATTTTGTTCAGGACACAGTTTTCATGAGCTAAAAAATACCCTCAAAACAGCCGCGAATTAAACTATGTTCGATATAACGGAATAGTTTGATATTCACTGTGTATGAAGTTAAGATAATTTCTTAAAACACTGCCGAAAAAAATTGCTAGGTTTTTATGTTTTGAAGTTGTTACAGTCGATCTAAGTTGCCTAAATTGGCTGTTTTTTTACGATCATTTTTGCATAATTAGCAACGACAATGAGCGTCAAAACAAAATACTATTTGCAACAATCTTGCAACAATATTCCGTTATCATCTCAATCGGACCAATTACAGACATCAAATTATCTAAAGTCTCCGCCTCTCGATACAAACTTGTACCTGACTGGTCCGATTGAGATGAAAAAATGTCAAAATAATGTCAAAAATTCATCAAACGTTTTTGTAAGTGACAACGGTACGGCGAGTCACACAGTGATTTCGGATTCAAAATGTTGTACCTCGTGCATGTGATGAACTCCAATACCAAAATTTTAAGTTGAAAGTGTTTTTGCCTCCATTAAGGAAAAATTGACATTTCCTTTTTCAATCCACAAATCTCTAAAAATCACTTCTTCTCCTTGTCGAAAACCTTTTACTCTAAAGCTGCCTGTGATCAACCATAATACCGCTGAGTATTTACGGTGGTCGCGACGATTCAATTTTCTGGCCATGAAAGCTACTTGAAAGAGAAAGCGTCACGTAAAGCTGAAAAGTAGCGAATCAGCTGTTTCTTCGATAAAGTTCTTTCGATAATAGTTCTACGAGAAAAACTCTAAGCTTTTATCAGTGGTGTCTCATTGTCAATGTCCCAATGACTCTTGTCGAACTAAAGTGAATCTATCCTAAGAGATAAAAGCGGAAAAACTTAAATATGTTTTTATCGACTTTTACTCTAAAGGAACGAGTATTTAATCCAGCAGTAAATAAAAGTATAAACTTTCAGAACTGTAAGCGTTTGTCACCGTTGTACAAAAACATCCTTTCAGCCTGTACCTGTATCAGGAACGTTGAGGTACAAAAAAAATGTAACTTTACTCTAGATCAATTGCAAAACATCACCTTAAAGTAAAGGCCCGGGCAAACGGCTTCGACATTTGCTTCAACATCCGTTCGATTTTGTTGAAGCCGCTTGCCTGGGTTCTTTAAACTCTTTCAACATCGATTCAACATCGGTTCAACACATTTTGACAATGTCGAAAGGGGTGGCAAACGGCTCAACAAATTCGAACGGATGTTCACTGAGCAAATGTTGGAGCCGTTTGCCACCCCTTTCGACATTGTCAAAATGTGTTGGCCTTAGTCACGAAATATTCAAAACAATTTATAATGTTACCGCATTGAGAACATTTTTGTGATATTTTGAACACTGATTTCTGTTGACGGGGCTAGCGTGTTTCAATAAATTTTACCTGCCTACCTATCTACCTAATAATATTACCATCTTAACCATGAACTCAAACTTTGACGAAATTTGTTTTCTTCAACTTGAATAATACATTTGTGCACATGACCAGAAATTAGAACGATGTACGCTCTCACCAGCGTAGCTCGTTATGCATCATTGTTTACAAGAAAATGACCGTAGGGCACAATTAAATCTCAAATTATATATTTCTAGAACAGTGTGAAAAAACGTTGAACCTTGTACGTTGAACTTGAGGCTGCTAATGAATATGAAATGCAGAAATGTTTTACTAAAGATGAGAATTTATATATATATATTTATTATATAACATATAGTGGTATACCGAGTGATATGAACTAGATAAAAAGCCTATCCTAGTCATGAAGATATCATTGATATCGCACATGTGTGATATCACTCTCAACCAATCAACTTTCAAAAAAAAAAATTTTTTTTTTTCTTCAATCTGTTATATAATAAACAGAACATTACATGTGCGCTTGGAGATATGAATTTTATCTTCTCGTGTTGAAAAGATATCCCACTCATTCGCTGCGCTCACTCGTGGGATAACTTATCAACACTCGAAGATAAAATTCATATCTCCGTGCGCCCATGTAATATCCTCTATATATATAGCTGGTTGCAATAACGTTGTCCACCAAAGAAATACATATATACACATATAACTGTCAAGTGACTGGGTATAAGTAAGCTATTTTCTTCAATTTTAAGCTCTTATACAGATTGATATGGTAGTACTTTATTAAATTACTGTGTAGGATTATGCAACGAATCAATTGGTCAGATTTCCGATGAGAAATAGCCTAATTACTACTAGTCACGTGTCAGTTATATGTGTATATATGTATTTCTGAGGTGGACAACGATATTGCAACCATATATATATATATATATATATATATATACATTTTTTCTTTTGCGTTCGATCTTTTGTCAACAATTCCTATATCCGTTTAAAGTAATTATACTAGAAATGTCGCTGTAAATGCTAAAGTAAGGGCTTATATTACACCAATAAATGTCGGATTCAAAATGTTGTACCTCGTGTGATGAACTCCAATACCAAAATTTTAAGTTGAAAGTGTCACTTCTTCTCCTTGTCGAAAACCTTTACTCTCAAGCTGCCTGTGATCAACCATAATACCGCTGACTATTTACGGTGGGCGCGACGGCTCAAATTTCTGGCGATTATCTACATCAAATAGTAGCCTCAATTAAATGATAGAGTACAAAAACTAAAAGTGTGCAATACTTTGTACTATTTACCACTAAATAGTGTTGATTAAACAATAGAGAACGATAGAATTAGCATAATTTAGCAGTATTTAGTGGTAATTATGTTGCACACTTTTAGTGTTTGTACTCTAGTAGAGCGCAAACAGTATATCGGTAGAATAATATTGACTAAATACTACAAATTAGTGTTAATCAAACAAAAATGTTTCACGTTTATATTTTCCTTTTTTGAACATCGTTTGCGTTAGGAATTATCATGCAATCTAAAGATAGTCATTACCTAAAATACGTAATTAAATACGATGATTTAAATGCCTTTTATATATCAGCTACTGTAATCAATGGTGATAGGTATTTCCAGCTCTAGTGCTCTGCTATTGTATAATATTTTAACTTATGTTAAATAAACGAAATAAAATACCTATTGTTTACACAGGCTTTTTGTCGTTTCTTTTCATTTTTTTCTCTCTATATTTACGCCAATAATACGCTATATTATGTTTGCATCGGGTTTCCTGTGGTATGAGAGAGTTCTGTTCTGACGTATCGTTTAACATGTTGATGCAATTAACAGTAACTCGATAGGAGGATAAACTCTTATCTGTAACGCACTCTCTAGTAACAGTCAATTTAACGGTTACAAGCGAGTGCGTTACAGATAAGAGTTTAATCCTCCTATCGAGTTACTGTTAATTACATCATTTCGGAACTGTCTCATACCACAGGAATCCCGATGCAAACATAATATAGAGCATCAATAGCGTAAAAAGAGTGAGAGAAAAAAAAAAAAAAAAAAAAAAAGAAACGACAAAAAGCCGGGCTCCCTGTGTTGTTTAACAAAAAATACTACAAAAAAAAACAAAAAACTATTCTATAAACATTGTAATTGACTGAACTCATGACACATAGTATGATAATTAATTTACTCGAAACGTTTTCAGTTACTATATAATTGTAATTTTTATTTCTTGTATGTTGGACAACAAAATGGACTATTTCTTGGAAGATCATATCAGACAGTTGATAGACCGAGTTCAAATACTGAACCTGAATCATATTTATCATAGACCAGGGTTTAGAATCGTTTAATATAAGACAAGGGATCATAACATCTCGGTCTTGTGATCGCAGGCCGACAGGAATCAAAGGGCTTGATATTTGGAATTTAAATCAAGAACGAAAATGTTATGAAAGCATTTGTTCGGAAATATTTAACGTGAAAAATTCGAAACTACTCATGACTATTTAGTAGAGCTTATCCTTTTACATGCTCTACAAATTTGGTTAATAGCAAATGTAAATGAGACTATGTGTTGATTCTTATAATGTTCACATGTATTGTTTTCTTTTTCTCTTTCAGATGGCGCTGCACCATGTAAGTTTGCCCGTTTTTCTATCTGTATGTCTTTTAATTTACCTGTTTGTCTTATTTACCCACAAATGCTTTATTCCATCCCATCATTGATTAAATTGTTACTGAAATGCGGCGATAAACAATCAAAAACGGTCGATGAAGAGAAAATAAAATGGTTGTTGGCGAGCTTTGCGGGCTTTGACAAATATTTTGAAGTGGAGAAAATCAAGTATATTTCCAAAACCTGACAAGAAACTGAAACTGAAACCTTTTTCAATCCGCCCAAGAATGTACCTCAATAGTTGTTCAAAAATGTTGTTGTGTTCCCCTCTCTCTAATTTGTAAACAACATGGCATTGAGTTAAGCTGTGTTTTTTTTCCGGATATGTCACTATTTCCACTTTGATCTTTACACGATAACTTTGTCAACAAAGTTTACGACGTTTGTTAAGCAAATCAAAGCCATATTACACCTTCTATTTACTAACAAGCTACCCTCAAATATGTTTTTGCATTTTTCCTGCATTTTTCCAGCAGTCAATAAAAGATCAAGAATTCAGCAGAGACAGGGTAAGTGGTAGCTGTCTTCCAACTATGTTAGTACACCCCCCTTTTATAAATATGCTCTATAACCCACGAACCCCTCATGTAACCCACTAATTTTCCAATCTACTAACACACTATCTCATAAACCCACCCACAACCCGGGGGGGGGGGGGGTACTCCCTTTGTCCAAGTGTTAGGGGTGATCGGCGGAGATTTTGAAAATGACCCCTAAAAGGTACGCTCAGATACACATAAAGCAGAGTAAAAACGACCCTGATTTTTGAGCCAAATCTCTAAATGGACCCTAAAAGGTACGCACTGGAAATATTTTAACCCTAAAAGGTACGCCGATCACCCCTACCACTTGGATTAAGGGAGAACCCCCCCCCCCCCCCCCCGGGACCCACAACCTGGCCAACCCATCAACCACCATAACAAGTTACATGCATCATTTCACCAACCTACCAACTATCAATCATACAACTAAGTAACCTACCAACCTACCTACCCACCATTTAGTTTGAATATTTATTAAGTTATTTGTCTTTTTTAGGATGAAGCTGCCAAGGTATTTATTTCAGTGTTAGAGACCGTTGTGATTGCTACACCGGCAAATATGCATGCACACACTGGCTGTAGAATGAACGAGAAGTCAAATACAGCACGAGATAATAGTAGAGTGCTGTATCATTCTGACAACCAGTAAGTGCGCGGTCAAGTACAAACTAGAAGTCTCTAACACTTTTAATATTCAAACTAACTGCACAGCATTAATCAAATAAATGCGATAAACAATCAAAAACGGCCGATGGTTGTTAGCGAGCTTTGGCTTTGACAAAGATTTTGAAGTGGAGAAAGTTAAGTATATTTCCAAAACCTAACAAGAAACTAAAATAAAACGTTTTGATCCATCCAAGAATGTAAAATAACTTAAACATACCTCAATAGCTGTTCAAAAATATTGTTGTGTTCTCCTCTCTCTAATTTGTAAACAACATGGCACTGAGTTTAGCTGGGTTTTATTTCGCTTTTTACTTTGATCTTTACGCGATAACTTTGTCAACAAAATTTACGACATTTGTCAAGCAAAGCAAAGTCATTTTCTGCAAACAAAAAGTTCAAAAGTTTGGAAAAATTGGGCTTTCCATTTTTCAAAGTCGACAGCAATCTTTTTGTTTTCGTACACTTAGACGCATCCAAGTAGTCACCGTTAAGTCCACTTGTTAACAATTATCAGTAATTTTGAAGTTCTTCCTCCATATATAATCTTTTCTAAAGGCTGATTTTCATTTCTTCGACGTTTAGATATCAAACAAAACGTTATTTTTTGTCATTTCAAGTGGAAAAGATGAAGAAAAAGAACGAAAGTTCTTAGTTTTTTTCTTTCTCTGGCACGTCTCCTTCAAGTTTCTTTTTTTCTTCGGTCAAAAATCTCTTTGTTTTCGTTGAAGTTCGTCTTTCTCCGTTGATATTTTAAATTACCGCACTACAAAAACGGCTGAGTAGATACAACACAGTATATTGCGTTAACCATGCATTCAGAATTACACTTTATAGTGAGTAAACCCAACTCATTATTGAGAGTAAACATAGATGAAGACGCACCATTGAGTACAATGTACTCAATATATTGAGTTTAACCTCACTTTTACTCAATAATGAGTTGGGTTTACTCACTATAGAGTTGTGTTTACTCACTATAAAGTGTCATCCTGAATGCATGGTTAACGCAATATATATACTGTGTTGTATCTACTCAGCCGTTTTTGCAGTGCGAGGACGCTGCTAATAGCAAGTAGTATTAATGGAAATTAGAATAACTTTTCATGTGTGAAAAGTGGTAAACCATGAAAAATCAACTCGATGCATTACCATTTTTTGTATGTATATTGTTCCGCTATAAATACTAGTAACAATTATTTTTATTGTATTTATTTAACAGAAATATCTCAGGCACTATAATTACATCTCACAATCACGACTTGGAGACCGAGATGTTGCAACCGCCATTAAAAACTTCCAGCGCTTTGCTGGTCTCCCAGAGACTGGAGTAGTCGATGATGACACTGAAAAACAGATGAAGAAACCACGTTGTGCAATGCTTGATGTGGGCAACGATGGACGGCCTATCAGTAGGTAAACGAAAGTAGAAAAGTACTTAACAGCTGATACAGCAATTACTGCTTACATTGACTAAGGGTTTTATATATAGACGAAATATATAAGACCAAAAACAATTTTGGTACTTAAAAATTACCTCTTTCGTACTTAAAAATTTATATATATATATACAGCGATTTGCAAAAACTTTGACTCATTTGTACATATATAAATATATATCAAAATAATATAAGAAATTATGGGATATGATAACTGATATTTTTTTCCAGTTGCCTATGACTTGGGCTATCTGAAAAAAATATCAGTTATCATATCCCATAATTTCTTATATTGTTTTGATATATTTGTATATATGGCAAAATGGTCAAAGTTTTTGCAAATCGCTGTATATATATATATATATATATATACAGTCGTTTGCAAAAATTCTGACCGCATCAAAGTATATCGGGTGCATTGTGGGTAATGTTTATTTATGCCTTTGAGTGCTTTTATGCGTTCTTGGTACTATCAGAACCACCCATAATACTTCAATGATGCTTACTACATGTCATTGAATGAATTCTGAAAAAAATAGGATCGTTTTAAGGCAGAATAACCTACATATCTATATACCTATATACTTATATACTTATATACTTGTACGGTCAGAATATATATATATATATATATATATATATATATATATATATATATATATATATATATATATATATATATATATATATATATATATATATATATATATATATATATATATATATATATATATATATATATATATATATATATATATATATATATATATATAATTTGCTAATATAAAAACCAAAATAGAAGATTTGAGTTATAATTCTGAGGTACATTAAAGGAGCGAAGATCGAATGTTTCTGAGCTTACATTTTTATCAGTACAAATGAGTGAACGAAAGAACCGAGAAGTTTTAAGGGACAACAGTTTGTTTCGCTTTAAAGTGAAGGCCGGCCATGTTCGACAATTGGGTACTATCATATGCTTGCTATACGAGTATAAGTGTAGTTTTTGACCTAAAAAAACGATTATGCATTGTACCCCAAATTGACTTAAATTAACAGAATCTAGAATTTTCAGAAAAGAATGTAGGTTTCATTTTCATGTTACTTACATAGGTTTATCTTGTTTATATAGTTATAGACTGAGAAGCAAGTGGAATAAGAACCACCTGACCTACTTTGTTGAACATGGACGTGATTTAAGCCGCGCAGATCAAGACAGCATCTTCGAAAAAGCTTTACAGTACTGGGCTGATGTTTCTGGATTAAGCTTTTCCAGGGCCTCATGTGCATGCTCTGCAGACCTCAAGATCAGGTAAACATGATTAGTGAGACATCAGTAGCCCTGTATTAATACGATCGTGATCTCTTGTCTAAATGTGGCACTGCATGTGGGGCAAAACAGGAAGTAAAACATATCTCAATACTAGTAAAACTTTTTGGGTGCAAAGAACAGAACGACAAGAACTTGAAAAATTCTTGAATTAACAATGAGGCTCGTGTTTTGACATGAAATACATGAAACATTAATATTCCTACACGATAACTACTAACACAGTAACTACTTTTCCAAAGAAAAGAATATAGATATGTTGTGATCGTCCATGCTGGTTAGTGTAGTTTTGTTGTTAGTGTCTGAAAAGATATGTGGCTACTTCTGTGATCAGTATTAGGGATAACAGAGAACATTTTTAATTTGCTGACAATGGTTTTAAATAAATATAAAAAGAACAAAGTTTTACTGCGGTTTTCGAATTGTTGCAAACTCATAAATACGGGTTTGGCTGCTGCTTATTACTAGGCACCTTTTTAGTTTTTTAAATGATGGCAGTCTCAACTAGACGTTAGTATGTCAGTGTTCTGTCAAGGACCCGAAGTGATCCCAGGACCTAAAGTGATCCCGGGACCCAAAGTGATCCTGAAAACTGTTGTTATTAAACCCGAAGTGATCCTATATAGGACCCGAAATGAGCCGCCCGAGAGAGGACCCGATCTGATATGATACGGAATGGGCTTGTGGAGTTGTTTTTGATTATTTTTTAAGTTCGAAACCAGTAAAAAAAGCTTATTTGCACCTCAGTGAAACTAACAAACTTATTGCTGTAGATGTAACACATATAAATTAGAAGTGTCTGTTTTCGTTCTTAAAAAAAGACAAAAATTTCAGGTTAAAGTTTCAGCTCAAATTATATTCATAAAAGTTTAAAAAAAGAACAATTTGTTGTGATATAAGAATATGTACATGTTATCATGTTAATATATAAGTTCATTTTTATGAATTTTCAGCTGTTATTGAAAATAAATCGTTTTTGTATATACATGCCGGTAAACTCGTTTATTACTGATTACAAATGTGGCTAGTGCGACGGACCTATATTGAGGTCATACAGCGTGTATCACCTACCACCAACGGATAGACGAACTTCGTTTAAAGTGCAGGCAACCGTCGCATTGAAGACCACAGACTACCGACAACAGTCCCTGAAAAATGCTTCAGCATCTTAAAGAAATATACAAGCTTATTCAATTGCGTAATTTTTGAGATGCTTTACATCTTAAGAGGAAGTCGCCTGCGCTGAACGTTTCGACGGACTCTGGACATGTACAAGTTAAACTATTTCCAGGACTCTAATTGATTATTGTAATCATTGAATCGTATTTTGTATATTCTTACATGCTCCACAAATGCTTTATTGAGCCCCTCCCAGGGGTTTTAGGGATCAAGGGATCACAATATGATAAAACGTTTTTTGGGGATCATGGGAACGTAAAGCCCGGTGCAAACGCACGCAACAACATCCAACATTGTTGGGCCAACACTGTTGTGTGATTTTTTCGCGATGTTGGCGGGTGTGTGCAAACGCTCGCAACAAGTCCCAACATGTTGGGCGCTCCGGTGATAATACAAAGGATTCTGGGACACAAATACCCACAACTCCCTACAAACCACTGCTTGTTGGGGCACCATGTTGAATAATGGGTGACTATCTTGCTCATTGTTGAATTTCAAGGCGTTTTTTAATGTTTTTTATTTTATTTGTTTATATTTGCTTTTTCTAAGCGATACATATTTTTCTTTTGAATTTTTCTTTTCATTTTTTTTTGTCTTAAATTTTTTTTGAATTTTTTATTGTATTTTATTAAGGAAAAACTCCATATTAGTTTGATTTTGCTGATATTTCCCTATTATAACGATGGGCCACCAGCGCAACATTGTTGGATGTGCTGTGCAAACGAACGCAACATTGTTGGGTAAAACATTTCAGGCACACAGTTATTTTACTTATGGGGAACAAAGGGGAAAATGCAAAAAGCTCAAAGGATCATGGGAGCATACTCCCCCCCCCCCCTCCCCTCCCGGCTTTTTATTGATATCAGTGTTAAGGGATAACAGAAAACATTTTAAATTTTGAATAATCATATCATAAAAAGAACAAAGTGTTAACGTTTTGCTTATATTGATATCACAGCTTTGGTAGCAGTAGTCATTTTGGAAAGACCGAAAGAACATGTGCCTACCCCTTCGACGGTTTTGGCGAGGTCTTGGCTCACGCTTACTTCCCCAGCGATGGGCGTGTTCACTTTGACGAGGCTGAACAGTACACTGACGGATCAGATTTTGGTACCAACTTACTCTCAGTCGCTACTCATGAGTTCGGTCACGCTCTTGGTTTAGAACATAGTGACGACAAACATGCTGTCATGTACCCATACTACTCTGGATACGTATACAACTTTAAGCTCCATCAAGATGACATCAAAGGCATCCAGGCTCTTTATGGTAAAAGGTTAAATACAAAGCGAGATGGGCGTCGATGAGCAAGCTACAAAAGAGTTTAAGCAAGTAAAAGGAAAATCACGGCGAGTAATGGCGAGTTTTAGTGATTTAATGCGATAATATTAGTGCGTGTAATAATACTGCCTTGCGAGTTAATGCGAGTAATAGAGCAAGTCTTGAAGGTACAATGACCTCTACCCCACCTTTCTAGTTAGTAAAGGTAAAAATACTCCTTCTTTATTCTACTTGTAACTGTATTTAGCAATTAAGCATATCCATTGAACTGCACACACACATACACACAGATATACTATATCTAGATAAATTGTGGCTTACCTCTATGTGTAAGTGTGCACGCGTACGGTAATGAGCACCAGAAAGATACTTAAATGACTACTGTAAGTTAGAACTTAAATATATCATATTGCTGTTTGTATATGTAAAACACAAACTGATATGTTTATTGTTGCTGCAACATGAATTTATATAGAATTGCAATTCACAAAATGTGTCTTACAATAATGTTGTGCTAAATAGAGGGTCCCTATACCTTTATAACAATAGCAATAACAATTTTAACGTGATTAGTGAAACGTGATTAAGTCGATTTTTGCGTGAATTTGAAAGAGACTTCAGTATTTTGCGTGATTCGTGAAATTTATTTCACGTGAATGCATTTTGTGAGGTTGTTGCAATCAAAGCCACAGTCCACGCCCTGAAGCCTGCAAAGGATGTCGGTATTTCTTCTTTTGTTACCGATTTATTCATAGCATATACGTGTTTGTGTTCTATGATTATAACAAGTTGTTGCAGTGGCAAATCATGAAACAAAAATGTCTTGAAAATACGTCTAATAAATCTCAAATTATGTTGATATTACCGACATCCTTAGCAGGCTTCAGAGTGTGGACTGTAGTTTTGATTACGACAACAATTTTTGAAATAGGTGTATATTAATAGCGATGTTTACTCCCCATAATTAGTTCGTTATATACTAGAAGTTAGTGTAGAGATTATTAATTCATCATTTATTACAGCAGTTCTCAGTCACACGTGCACCGCTCGCATAAAAAGCACCGCTGTAAAACGTGAAGTTGGTGGACGTCAATTAAACTGTGTTTACAAGACGCATGGTGTTTTTACTTCAGTCGGGCTGCAAAACATGTCTGAATCCGACGAAGAGGTTGTTGTGGGAATTCAGCCTCCAGATTACGATGAAAAGCAGATATTCCAAAACGAAATGAAATCGTAAGTTTGATTGACGTCCACCAACTTCACGTTTTATAGCGGTGCTTTTTATGCGTGCGGTGCACGTGTGACTGAGAACTGCTGTAACACATCACTTAGACTTGTATAATCCAATATATCACTTTGTTTCTATTAACATAATGTTTAAAATGATACGGTACATACACCTACTTGCAAGAACGTTGTCATACGAAAAAGAAAATTACAAAATAGGAATTAATTAGATTACTCAAGCTGAACTTCTACTTTTGTCTTTTAATTAATTCCTATTTTGTAATTTTCTTTTTTATATGACAATGTTATTGCAATATGGTGTATATGACAGATACTAATTTGAATTATTGTGAAAATTACTAGTTTAAAATTACTCACATGTTATGTTAATGCTTTATTAAAAAATTGCTGAGTTAAATAAAGCTGAATTGCGTAATTATATAACAAAAGAAGTTTGTACATTTCATTCGACTACATTCACAAACATCTAGGGCCGGCTGTACGAAGGGTGGATAAAGTTATCCGCGGATAAAAGTTATTCACTGCATAGGTTTTTTATAGATTTTACCCGCTGGATAAGGATTTATCCGGTAGATAGCGCTATTCAAGCTTCGTCAACTGGCCCCTAGTGTTTTATATTGTACAACAATGCCGGTATTTTGAAATTATTATTTCGAGTGTTTATATACTCTAGATCTATACCGCCCCTCCCCTCGCCCCTAAATGCAAGGTAACGTTACGAGAACTACTGCAGTTTTTAACCAAAATCGTTTAATAGAATGAGACAGTTCGAGTTGGTCGATAATACGTATTATTCATCACACTCAAAATGTTTTTTCTTTCATACCTTCGACGTCCATCCAGTACTATTATGGAACAAAAGGAAAGAAATAACTTTCTCATATGATAATAGTTTACAACTTGAATAAAACTGGTAAAACTCAGAGACAACTTGTACAAGTTGTACCACAGGGTTCCCAAAAGCAATGTAAACACATAAGCTCATAACACAGGAAAACCGTCACTTTTAATTCACTACTAGTACAGATGGATAATGAAATACACCAGTAGACTTTCTGATTTACTACTTGTACAACTTGTATCACTAGTAATCCTCGAGGGATTGCCTTTACCAAGTGATGCCTTACATCTGTAAGTATCCACACGAAACCCAAAACATGAATTTCAAAACTGATATAAACAGATAATGAGATGCACTAGTAGACTTTCTGATTTACTAGCTGTACAACTTGTATCACTAGTACTCCTCGAGGGGTTGCCTTTACCAAGTGATGCCTTACATCTGTTAGTATCCACAGGAAACCCAAAACAAGAATTTCACAACTGATATAAACAGATAATGAGATGCACTAATAGACTTTCTGATTTACTAGCTGTACAACTTGTACCACTAGGAACCTCTAGGGTGCCTTTACCAAGTGATGCCTTAAATCTGTAAGTATCCACAGGAAACCCATAATCAATAAAATTTCCTCTATAACCCCATGCACTTGTACCAGTGGTAAAAGTTGTTCCATTATATTCAATTTGTACATACATGCCTAAAAAAAATTAACTCTAAGGAATTGAGGTATCATCTTACTAATAGTCAGAATAGAATCAGTTTTATCAGTGATACCAGTGGTTCCACTGGATCTATTTGACGATACCTGCATGGCAAAACAATTCAAATATTAACTTGTCTATTTCTTTCCACTTATACTTTAATAAAACAAGTTAAGCGTGCTAGAGTGAAGACATTAAACCCGTGAAACAAAATTAAATAGTCAAGGTGTAATAGTCAAATAGACACAAAAGAAAACAATGGAATAAGAGACTGCTAAGGTGTATTAGTCTAACATCTATTTCACGGGTTTAGTATCTTCACTCTAAACAACACACCGTGAACTGCAGGTAAAGTGTAATGATATGGGAGCCCTGTGGTTGTTCACCAATTTTCTCAGTTATCAGTTAAAGTTTTCGGTTCTCAGTTAAGCCAAGCATTAATTATTAATTCTTATGTTTAATAATTAACAAAAACATATGCGGTTAATAATACAGTACTTTTTACCTCAAATACACATGAAAAAATCTGTTTTTCGCCATCTGCAGACATATTACAGATACTACAATGACAACATATTACATTTTATTACTTGACATGCTGCAATTTTGAAGTGAAATGCCCTAAAAGACAAATTTATTAATTAAAAACAAAGAAATATCAGCTAACAGTTATCTTGTCGATATCAGTTATCAGCTAAAAAGACACGGAATTCTCAGTTAACAGTTAATTTTTAAGCCGTTTCTCAGTTAACAGTTAACCCCATTCAGACCCTCTGATAGACTCAACTGGTAAATGTCTTTTACAACTTGAGTTTCGTTGTGATACTGGACAACCCTCAAAAGGCGCATTTTAACAGGGATAGCTTCAATTTAGAGTAAATTCAAATATGTGTTCTACTAGAACCCAGTCCCGCGCGGACCGTTGCCGTGTTTTTTTCACAAACAAATGGATTCGGTCGCTTATAACTCGCCTATTAGTACGGGGACCCCCATTTTTTTTCTTTTTATTCAAGACCGCATTTACTATTCTTACGATTTAAAATATAAAATAAAATATTCATTCATTGGATTTTCTGAAATTTTACAAATGGTACAACTCTATACACATGTAGTGTGCGTAATTGGCGTATAATTGTGCTTCTATGGCTCACTTATACCCATATTTGGAAATGATTCAATGATTTTTATGACAGGAAATGTTGGATAACCCTTAGATCTATCGTTTGATATAATATTATGCTTTTCCTAGCAGAATACGTTCGCATTCTCTTGACTGCTTTGAATAGGTACTTTTGAGCAAATCACCGCAAATTATTGCAAAAACCTACTTTTACTATATCTTATAACTCTATAACCAATACTGAGGTGACCCCAATTTTTTTCCACGTTTTTTGACTTGCCTAACAATGATCTATAAATGACAGGATTTATAAAAAAATTCATTGAAGAAATCCAAGTATCCGGTACTACCTTAAGCGATAACATTTTTTCGTGCTTTGCTTGGGATTAGTGAAATATTTACAAATAAGTTGAGGCTTAGCCTGTGCAAATGTCCTTTTGTCAAATAGTACAGCGGTGCTGGATAACTGGTGTAACTGAAGAATTAAAATTGTATTGCATACTTGAAACAGCTGAATGAAGTTGTTATTATAAGAATATTTTTTTGACAGACATACTTATGAGTGTTTCTTTTTATTTCAGGTTCCTTATTATAAAATTGTGTGTTTTTATCTTATTTACATGTATATTTTGTTTAGTGTATTTTGTTCTAAAACGAAAGGGCGAAGAAGTTGATAATTTTCTTGACACCGTAGGGACTCCGTAGGAGAGTGTAGTTGAAGATGTTTGTAATCATCACAGCGTATAAGTGACCTTAGATAGACAGACTCTCGGCTCTTATAATTTTGTTAACTTAATTAAAAGTAACTGTTACAAAATAAAAATATTTGCTGTAAAAAGATATTTTATTATGACTTTGATGAAGATCATTAAACTTGCTGCTTCGACCATTTGGCTCAAAAAGATATTTGTTTTAAATTTGTTTGTATGATAATACCCATTTTCTCCCGGCCAATATTTTAACACAGCAATCCCAGTTGAATAGATAAACTAGGGGCATGTTACTGCAGAGCGTGACCTCACGCTGCTCCATTCGTAAAAACAGGACTGATATCAAGCTTTGGAAACCATCTAAACGTATTCAGAATATGTACTTAAGCTAATGAATCAACGTCGTGTCAAATTGTTTAGATTCAACACTAAATTTGAAAGCGAAAGGTTTACTCGAGGGATATACACA